>CM019066.1:124862567-125462567 GCA_009667805.1 Leptobrachium leishanense
GATTTTTCTTTATCATTACTATGCATACATGTCATGTCACATCAGGATTCTATAAAAAAATGCTTAAAAAGTGTAAATTTTGTATTTCAATTATTGACCGCAATAGATTTTCTAAGGAAATAAGCAATTTTTATTTTCTTGAACTTTGGCACATTGTGTTTCATTATTAAAATGAAGCTACACTGAACATGGAACTGGAGTTTATTTTTTAAATGTACACAGAAATTCAAAACCAAAGCTGGGTTAACAAATACAGTTTGTACTATTTTCTAACATATATCATGGTGGTACCCGGTATAGCCAGAGTGGGACCCATAATATGGTAAAAAGCCCAATGAAAAGAAGCTAATTGAGCTTGGGAAGCCTTCTAAGTGAAGTCTTAAAGTGAGCACTTAGAGATATTCTGGTGAGTGATTTTGATTTTTGTTTCAAACAGATCTTTTCTATTCATCTTAAGGTTTTAAATTAGGTCTGGTGTGTAAATTAGGTTAGGCTGGTGACTCATTCCTCTTACTGATTAGCATACAATTGGAATCAATTGCGTGCTATTTGCTAAGATGGTTAAACTCGTCCACGCCTTGCTGGGGGAGGTGTTCTTAGGTGACTATATAAAGCTTGTGGAATATTAGCTTGGTCTAATTGAGCTTGGGAAGCCTTCTAAGTGAGCATTTAGAGATATTCTGGAGATACTCTGGAGGTAGTCTGAGGTTAGACAGGAGGTAGAAAACCTCCAAAAAGGTAAGATTTGTTGGTTTAAATCCATTCTTTTATAATGGCAGGCTTGGTCCAGTGTAAGAGCTGTCATGCATTTGTTTTTAGATCCAATTTTTGGAGGTTTGGAATGTGCCTGATATGTATATCTAGACTTAGAGTTGTGGATAGAAGGCATATCCCACAGTCTGTGGCTCTTCTTAATTCTTTTGAGGCACTTTCAGAGTGTAGTGGTGAGACGGAAGTAGGCTCAGACACCATAGTTGAGGAACCACCATCCCCTATGACTAAGGTATGCAGGACTGCAACCAAGAACAATAAGGAAAAGGTGGGACATGATAGAAGGCAATTGTTGCTGGGTGATTCTATCATAAGAGGTGTTGAGCTGGAGAGTAGTGGTTTGGTGAGATGTCTTCCTGGGGCTACTGCTCCTCGAGACAAGAGACGTATTCTCAATATTGTCAAACAAGCAAAGCAGCAAGGGGAAGTGGATGTTCTAGTCCATCTAGGGACAAATGACTTGGCTAGCAATGAGGGTTCTGAGATTAAGGAAGATTTTTGTGTTCTTGGAGGTGAAATACAGCAGATTGCGTCCACTGTGTCATTCTCTGAAGTTTTGCCTGTGCATAACATTCAGGATAGGCAGATGCGCATTCCATTGCGCAATAGGGAATTTAATTTGTGACTTCGGGAATGGTGTCAAGAGCAAGGATTTGGCTTTGTGTCCCATGATAGCTCTAATTGGAGCAGAAAGGAACTGTATAAAAAAGATGGTTTGCATCTTACTCATAGGGGAACATATGTTCTCAGTGAGAAGTTCAAAGGTTTCGCAAAGAAATATTTAAACTAGGAGGGGGGGACAAAAGGGTAAAAAAACAATCTGCCTGATTGTCCCCCAAAACTAAATCAGAGGGTGCAAGCAACATGCGGGGAAAAAAATAACAAGCTCAGAGTCGTGTCTATAAATGCTTGCAGTTTAGTCAATAAAATCAATGAACTGGAGGCAATGATGGCAGCTGAAAAAGTAGATTTAGTTGCGGTTACTGAGACATGGTTCAGTGAGAAAAATAACTGGGACATAACAATACCGGGGTACTCTTTATATAGAAAAGACAGAGAAGGTAGGAAAGGAGGAGGAGTGGCCCTGTATGTGAAAAACAACATAAAAACGAACCAAATAAAAGTGAGCGAGGTGAACATAGAGTCAGTTTGGGTTACGCTAACATTTGGCAATCATACAGTAGCTCGTGTAGGTGTGATCTATAGACCCCCTGGACAAGTAGAAGAGCTAGATAATCTGCTGCTTGAGGAAATAGCCAAAATGGCAATGAAGGGGGAAGTTATTATCATGGGGGACTTTAACCTTCCTGATGTGAACTGGAAAACCAAAACAGCTGGGTGCACCAGGAGTACAAATATTCTAAACTCCCTACTGGGATTATCTCTAACACAAGTAGTTGAGGAGCCGACCCGTAAAGAGGCCATATTGGATTTAATACTCACAAATGGAGGTTTGGTATCGGACGTTGTTGTAGGTGAAATTTGGGATCTAGTGATCACCAGTCAGTATGGTTTAATATAAGAACACGGATGGAGCCGCACCACACAAAAACAAAAGTTTTAGACTTTAAAAAAACAGATTTTTCTAAAATGAGACTTTGTGTGAAGGAGTCATTATCAGACTGGAGGAGTTTAAAGGGAGTCCAGGAGAAATGGGATTATTTAAAGGAAGCATTATTGAAGGCCACAGGCAATTGCATTCGACTTGTTAGCAAAAACAAAAAAGGGAAGAAACCACTGTGGTACTCTGCAGAAGTGGCCAAAATAGTGAAGAACAAAAAGACAGCATTCAATAATTATAAAACAACTCAGAGTGAAGAAGATAGGCAAACCTATAAGATTAGGCAGAAAGAGGCAAAGTAATTTATAAGAACTTCCAAAGCACACGCAGAAGAGAAAATAGCTCAGTCAGTAAAAAAGGGGGACAAAACATTTTTTAGATACATAAACGAGAAAAGAAAAGTAAAACAAGGATTAGTTAGATTAAAAACAAAGGAAGGAAGGTATGTAGAAGAGGATAAAAGTCTTGCTGACTGCCTCAATGAATATTTTTGTTCAGTCTTTGCAGAAGAAAAGGAAGGAAAGGGACCTCAGTTAGGAGGAAACACTAACGAGACAATTACATATCAGTTTACAGAGGAGGAGGTTCTACAGCAGCTGTCTAAAGTAAAGACAAATAAGTCAATGGGGCCTGATGGGATCCACCCTAAATTATTAAAAGAGCTCAGTGATGTAATAGCAAAACCGTTAACAGATTTATTTAACCAATCCTTGCTAACGGGAGTCGTCCCAGAAGACTGGAAATTAGCAAATGTTGTGCCCATTCACAAGAAGGGTAGTAGGGAGGAATCTGGGAACTATAGGCCAGTTAGTCTTACATCAGTAGTGGGGAAATTAATGGACCATGTTAAAGGAAAGGATTGTTGAACATCTAAAAACACATAGATTACAGGATCAGAAACAACATGGGTTTACCTCAGGGAGATCATGCCAAACTAATCTTATTGATTTTTTTTGATTGGGTAACAAAAATAATAGACACAGGTGGTGCAGTAGACATTGCTTATTTAGATTTCAGTAAGGCTTTTGATACTGTTCCGCATAGAAGGCTTATCAATAAATTGCAATCTTTGAGCTTGGATTCCAATATTGTTGAATGGATTAGGCAGTGGCTGAGTGACAGGCAACAGAGGGTTGTGGTAAATGGAGTTTATTCGGCACAAGGTCTTGTTACCAGTGGGGTACCTCAGGGGTCAGTACTTGGACCCATTCTATTTAATATTTTTATTAGTGATATTGCAGAAGGTATTAATGGAAAAGTATGTCTTTTTGCTGATGACACAAAGATTTGCAACAGGGTTGACGTTCCTGGAGGGATCAGCCAAATGACAAATGATTTAGGTAAACTAAAAAAATGGTCGGAGCTGTGGCAATTGAGTTTTAACGTGGATAAGTGCAAGATAATGCACCTGGGACGTAAAAACCCAAGGGCTGAATATAGAATATTTGATACAGTCCTAACCTCAACATCTGAGGAAAGGGATTTAGGGGTTATTATTTCAGAGGATCTAAAGGTAAGTAGTCAATGTAATAGAGCAGCAGGAAATGCTAGCAGAATGCTTGGTTGTGTAGGGAGAGGTATTAGCAGTAGGAAAAGGGAAGTGCTCATGCCACTGTACAGAGCACTGGTGAGACCTCACTTGGAGTACTGTGTGCAGTACTGGAGACCGTATCTCCAGAAGGATATAGACATCTTAGAGAGAGTTCAGAGAAGGGCTACTAAAATGGTGTACGGCTTGAAGGAGAAAAGTTACCAGGAAAGGCTTAATGATCTTAACATGTACAGCTTGGAAAAAAGACGAGACAGAGGAGATATGATAGAAACATTTAAATACGTAAAGGGAATCCACAAGGTAGAGGAAGGGAGTATATTTAAAAGGAAACAAAGTAGCAAAACAAGAGGACATAGTCTTAGATTAGAGGGGCAAAGGTTTAAAAGTAACATCAGAAAGCATTATTTTACTGAGAGGGTGGTGGATACATGGAACAGTCTTCCAGTAGAAGTGGTAGAGGCCAAAACAGTAATTGAATTTAAGCAAGCATGGGATAGGCATAAGGCTATCCTAAACAAAAGATAAATCCAGGTAAAGTATCCATGTAATTGGGCAGACTAGATGGGCCGAAAGGTTCTTATCTGCCGACATTTTTCTATGTTTTTCTAAGATACAGCTAGCAAAAGTAAACTGCAGGTTTACTGGAAAAACAAGGCAGAGAAAGGCAGAAGGTGATATGACAAGCTTAACACAAGTTTCAGGAGTAAGGTAAGGCAGAGTGCCACTGCCAACAAGAGGCTCTGGCAGAAGAATCAACAGCAGGCAAGACAGGAATAGGCAGCAAGGTTGAAGTAAGGCTGGGCCAGGCTATAGAACTCTGGGCTCACTGATGTATACAAGTGGCTGAGGCTGGTGGGAGTAGAAGCACTGGACGGAATGGCAGCACACTCACAGCTAAGAATGTTCAAGATATGCAGCAAGATTGGTACAGGCTGGGTACTCTGGGCACATTGTTCACAAGTGGCAGAGGTTGATGGGAGTAACAGCGCAAGATGAAAAGACAGCTCACTCAAAACTAGAAAAGATCAGACAGTGGAGATGCAGCACGGTTGGTCTGAGTGGCTCTGGAGTCAGGCAAGCTTGGAGTAAAATAAGGCTGAGGGTTTCTGGAACACGGCAGGGCTGAGGGTTTCAGGAACACGGCAAGGCTGGAGTAAAATAAGGCCCAGGGGTTTCAGGAACACGGCAAGGCATATGGTTTCTGGAACACGGCAAGGCTGGATCTTTGGAAGCAGCAGACAGACCTGAGAACAGACACAGCACCTCCACAATGACTCAGTGCTAGAGCATTGCCTGATGTGGGGAACTCCCTTAAACACTTCGCTGCAGAGGACGCGCCTAGCGCGTCCTGCCGCAGGAAGGGTTGGCTGCGGAGGACGCGCTGAGCGCGTCCTCCCGAAGCAACCTGCGATTAGCCGGATTCCGGCTGATCGCTGTGCCCCCCGGTGCGGGCTGACATCTTGGATGTCAGCCCGTCAATCCGGGACCGCCGCAAGCACAATAGATGTCATTGCGGTGCAGACAATTCGCCAACATTTGAGTAACTTAATTACAAAATGAGAGTAACTTATATTGGTGTTTAACTCACATTCTGGGGAGCCTACAACCGGCTCCTACACTCCTGAGAGCCGGTTGTAGGCTCCCCAGAATGTGAGTTATACACCAATATAAGTTACTCTCATTTTGGGTGCTGTCATACTGCGCAATTTTGGTCCTCTCTGTGTTTTCTCCTGCAGTACACATCCCATCTGTATCCTTAAGAAGATCTGCTCCTGAAGATTAGGACTACTGTTCATGGACATATCAAGTGTCTACCCCACTTTCTTGCGGATTCAGGTCTTTTAGCGCTGTGTTGTATATTTTTTTGTCCAATTGTCTGCTTTAGGACTGAATAAAAGACAATGCTGCAGTGATACAACAAAAAAGGTTTTATTATTTTATTAAATTTTATTTTTATTTCTAGATTTTGCACGATCATGTTTCAGTATCAATAGAAACAAAATAGTTTGAGCTTCATAGTGACACTGCACCTGACCTTCTAAGACCTATAGAAGTAGAGATACAGGAATCCAAATGTACTGTCCACCACTTCTACATTCTTTCCAGCTCTGCTGGAGTTAAAGGGATTCTCTGGGGTCAAAATGGGAGGGGCAGAAACCTGTCACCTGAGCCTCATGGGAGATGCAGTTTCAAAACATCTGGAGGGTCAAGGTTGCTGACCCCCTGGCTTAGAGGTTCCCTTTAAGGGGTTTTATTGACGCTATGACATCATCAAACTTCCATGACTCCTCTGGATAATCAGCATGCTAAATTCTTCCAGTGTCCAGTTCATTGACAACTTTCAGGGGAGATGGGGAGTCCTCCACTTTGAAATTTTGTCACAGTGACCAGGAGCAGCGAGAGCGGAAGAGAATTGGCAATGACCACGACCATTTAAATTTACTTAAGTGACCATGGTGCCTAATGTGTCCCTTTAACGTATTTGAATGAACTGTTCTGGAGCTGGAGCTCCAATACACTTATGTTAATCTGGCCCTGAACAGGAATGAACAGAGGTTTGGATTATTTAATTTTGAGGATTTGCCAAAGCCTGCTTAGAAGATCTTCCAGGAAAATGTCATTCCTTAAAGAAATATACCTGGACAGGAATTTGTCAAACCCTTGCAAACCAGACACATATTCATAAACGTCATGTAAATGATTGCTGGTTGCACATAAACCAGATGTTTATTATGGGAAGTACTTACAATTTAACCATAGGTTAACAACTTTGTCTGGGAAACAGTCACACCACGGAGAAGAAAAAAAAACTCCTACAAAAATACCTTGAAAAAGCAAAATAATAATATTAAAATGAGTTCTGACCACAGCGCAAACTCTCTTCCTCCAGCAGTGGCCATTTCTATGGGTAATATGGAAAAACAGTGAAACCTTGCAGAAGAATGGTGCCTGCTACGGTTACAAGTATTTATAAGCAGGGTTATCCAAAGAGATTCGAAAAGTCACCGCACGTTCGGTGACTTTTCGTTCTCTTCAATTCGGTTCGTGTTGCCGATCCCATTTCGGTGATCCTGCGGTGTATTCAGCAAGCACCACAGGGACCCTGAATTGCAGGGAAAAGCTACCGCAAACCTGACGAAAACTAACCGCAAAACCTGCCGAATGCACGCCGAAAACCCGCAAAAACATCTGGATTAACCCGTCGAAGACGCCGGAAAAACCCAAGCAGGAGCCGATCACACGCAGCGAAGCCGCCGAGAAAAAGCCGACACCGCAGACAGAGGGAGGTGAAAAAAGTAACAAAACAGTTTGTATGAATGTGAAAGTGAAAAGCTGTTTGCAAAGAGACTACTGAGTGAAAATGTCTCAAATTTACATATGAGGTCCAGGGAATGATAATAAAAAGGGCTGTTACAGAAAAAATAAGTAAACTTAAAAAAAATCGGACTTTTAAAAAAAAAAAAAAATTAAGAAAAATGCTTAAAATATCCTAAAAAAATCCTATAAATAAAGAGACTCTTTACGGCAGAATTTTATAATGAACGGTTTATTAGATATTGAATTAAAACCGGAATATTTTTAATATTGAAGCCTATGGGATTCTCCTGAATTAACTTGCCGAATTAAACCACCGAATGGCAGGGCATTAGGGAAACCTTTCACTGCTGGTTTGTGTTCTCTGAATAGCCGAAGCAGTGCTTTTTCATGGGGATTTCACTGCCCTCGAACAGGCACCGAACAGGCACCGTATGTGCAGGCAATTCGCCAGGATTTGGCAAATTGCCTGCTCTCTGGATAGCCGAATGGCCAGGAAAGGTAACCGAACGCTGATTTTCAGCGTTCGGTTACCTTTCTCAAGCAATTCGGATCTCTTTGGATAACCCTGATAGTGCCAACAAGTCTGGTAGCGCTGTACAATGGGCTGGACATTACAACAAATACACATACAAATACAAAATGGAAAAATCTGGTAGCGCTGATAAATGTCCTGGTGGAAATCGCTGAAACACGCTTGGATGGTCCTTGTCATGCAACCATCAAAAGGAAGACAACGAAATGGAAGTGGTGTAGCGATCACAATGTTCCTGTTAAAGGGTGAGGGTCACAGTTTCCAATAGTATATTCAGGCTTTCTTCTTTATACAACCTCAGATGAAGCAAAGAAATGTATCATAGTGCAACCCATATGAACATACTGGTATATGCATAAAAAGGTAGCACTTACATGATGTAGAAACCTCCTGGTTCAAGGTGAAAAACCTTTAGGGTAGTTGACCGGCCACCCAGATGCCCATCCGATCTTGAAATCCTTTGATACAAAGTATAGGACCTAGCTTAGGTCCGTAGGAAATGTGCCCAGAAGTTGTTTATCAGGTACAACATTCAAAAAAACCTTATCCAACGAAAAGACTCCAGCAGTAGTAATAAAAACTTTAATAAAACAAAACATATAAAAAAATGCCAGAACATGTTTCACCTGTACACAATATGTTAGTAGCAGCCAGCTGAGGAAGCCACTAACATATTGTGTACAGGTGAAACGCATTCTGGCATTTTTTTATATATTTTATTAACGTTTTTATTACTACTGCTGGAGTCTTTTATAAAGAAGAAAGCCTGTATATACTATTGGAAACTGTGACCCTCACCCTTTAGCAGGAACATTGTGATCGCTACACCAAATACACATACAAGTTAGACACACGAGGAACAGTAGAAGAACCTGTTCAAGAGCTTACAATCTAAAGGAGAGAGGTGATACACTAGGTGAGGATAAATGGCAGAGTACAAGACGTAGCGGGCGTTTTTAGGCTTTGTGGAAAGACGGTGGAAGAAATGTGTAGTGGCAGAATCATGGAGTGAGATGATATGCTTCTCTAAAGTAATGTGTTTTCAGAGACTTCTTGAAGGATTGGAGAGACAGCGAGAGTCTGATGTTGCAGGAGATGGAGTTCCAAAAGGTGGCGGCTTAGGGGAAGTCCTGTAGGTGAGAGTTGGGGGTGTAGAGATTGACAAAGGGGTGAGGTGTGAGAGGTGCGGGATGGGAGAGGTGCGTGATGGGAGGTGTGAGAGGTGCGGGATGGGAGAAGTGCGGGATGGGAGGTGTGATAGGTGCGGGATGGGAGAGGTGCAGTATGTGAGGTGTGAGAGGTGCAGTATGTGAGAGGTGCGGGATGGGAGGTGTGAGAGGTGTGGGATGGGAGGTGTGAGAGGTGTGGGATGGGAGGTGGGAGAGGTGCAGTATGTGAGGTGTGAGAGGCGCAGTATGTGAGAGGTGCGGGATGGGAGGTGTGAGAGGTGTGGGATGGGAGGTATGAGAGGTGTGGGATGGGAGAGGTGCAGTATGTGAGGTGTGAGAGGCGCAGCATGTGAGAGGTGCGGGATGGGAGGTGTGAGAGGTGCAGGATGGGAGAGGTGCAGTATGTGAGAAGTACGGGATGGGAGGTGTGAGAGGTGCAGAATGTGAGGTGGAGGAGTCTGGTAGAGACGTTCATTACAGACTGTAGAGGAAGATACAATATCTACTACAATAAAACAAAGTGACATTGCAGATCAAGTTTTTTATTATCAAATGAATCACAGCTAATCTCAATGTGTTTAGAATAATTCATATTAGAGTAATTTAAACACTGAATTTACATTTTAAAATAATATTATCATTATCAACATTTCTATGGAGCGGACAGGTTCTGCACCGCATTACAGTGAAGAAATGAGAATTAAACTAAATGACTGGCTCCAGGCATCAGAACAAGATATGTTTCTCTTTCCTTTAAAGAGACCCGCTAGTCACCATAAAGTCTTGCTTAGGAGTGTCTCCCCCTGTAGTTATACCGTTGGTTGTTTCAGCCTTCCGACCTGAAGGATCTTCCTCTGCCTGAAAAGGATAACCGCCAGTTTGCACTGGACATCCTACTGGGGATTAGGTTGGGAACAGGGCTGCGGTCAGAATTCTTGGGGCCCATTTCAAAACCACTGGTTGGGCCGCCTTGTCCCCCAGCTGTCCCTTTCAGATAACTAATTAACCCCTTAACGCCGCAAGACATACCATTACGTCCTGCATTAGGCCAGCTTTAACGCCGCAGGACGTAATGGTACGTCCACGGCGTTTGCAGCCCCCCTCCGCAGATACTCCCCTCCTCCGGCCACTTCCTCGCTGATCTGAGTACCACGGAGTCAGATCGGCAGGGTTTACTCCTTCAAAATCCATGAGAGGAGCTGGGGCAGATCCATGAGAGCTGGTGCATATCCATGTGTGCTGGGGGCAGTATCCATGTGTGCTGGGGGCAGTATCCATGTGTGCTGGGGGTAGTATCCATGAGAGCTGGGGCAATATCCATGTGTGAGCTGGTCTGGGGCAATATATCCATGTGTGAGCTGGTCTGGGGCAATATATCCATGTGTGAGCTGAGGCACAATATATCCATGTGTGAGCTGAGGCGCAATATATCCATGTGTGAGCTGAGGCGCAATATATCCATATGTGAGCTGGGGTGCAATATATCCATATGTGAGCTGGGGCAATATATATCCATGGGTGAGCTGCTGGGGGCAATATATAATTGTGAACTGGGGCAATATATCCATATGTGAGCTGGGGGCAATATATATCCATGGGTGAGCTGCTGGGGGCAGTATATCCAGAGCTGCTGGGGGCAAAATATCCAGAGCTGCTGGGGGCAATATATATCCATGTGTGCTTTCACTGCCTTCGAACAGGCATCGTACTTGCTGGCAGTTGGCAAAAAGTTGTGTGAGCATATGAGAGAGCTCCACAGCAATAAACCTCACAGTAATGTGCACTGTGTGTATGAGCATTCAGTGTTATATGGGAGTACTGATTTAGGAGTAAGAGTAGTTTAAAAAAAAATCCGTAAAACTCGGGGGGGGGGTGACACCGTAAGTTACCGCACCGGGTGACACCAACCCTAGTGACGCCACTGATTGGCTGGATACTGAAGTGAGAGTGCCGTCCCTTGACACAGTGCTTATTGGCTCTGCAATAAAGGGGAGCATTACAATATACTCTAGGGCCGGGGTCAGCAACCTTGGCCCTCCATTTGTTGCAGCACTACATATCCCATGATGTTCAGCCACTCATTAAGTTGTCTGAGCCCCAAGGGAAATGTAGTTCCAAAACATCTGGAGGACCAAAGTTGCTGCAGCGGTTGTAAGGTAAAAGCAGAGCTGGATGGGGGTCTGGACAGGTTAATAGTTAACCCTTGAGGTTTTTCTACCCCTTCTCCTCACCACCACCTCACCATGGTGTATCCATTTAAATGGTATTATACAACATATTGTTATTATTTTTTAGCATAAATCATTACAGCATTCTAATAATCAGATATAACATTATATTATCACCTAAAATAACAGCAGACATGGCTTTTTTCCCTCTAGTTTGCTGTGTTTGCAGCTGTGCTTGTTTCCTGGGTTCCCCCATGCGGCATGCCTATATAGCAGTGCAGATACTGTATATAATAAGTAATATGAGGTGTCCAGACCCCAGACCTGAGCGCCCTCTGCTCCCTGTGAGTGGCAGGCCTGGCTCACCTCAGCCTGAGCATCTCCAGCAGTGCCCACGCTGCAGGCTGGGGAAGGCAGGGGATGGGCGGAGCCCTGCTGTCTGCCATCGCAGCGCTCTCGGTGGGCCAATCAGAGTGCGGGGGAGTGAGCAGCGGGAGGAGTCTGGGCGCCGCGCAGTGCCTGAGCAGGAGGCCCCTCTCCGCCGCCGCTCATTGGCTTCATTCTGGCAGGGATTTACTGGAGTAGCTGCGCACATCGACCGACCCGCTCTCCAAACCCCCCCATTTCAGCGATCATTAAGGTAAAAAAAAAAAAAAAGCTTCCTTATCCAGAGTCCCCCCCCCTCCGCCCAGCCGCTGCGTATAAGCTCCATACTGCCCTGTATATACGGTAACCCGGTCAGCATGCACTGATACCCCGGAGAGGGAGAAAGTTAGGACGTGCCCCCTGGACATGCGACCCATACTGTGGGTGAGGGCACCGGGGAGCCCGGCTGCTAATGCTGACACGGGGCTGCGGTCCGTCTATTCCACGCAGCATCCCTCCAGCCCGGGATACCTGCACTCTCACCCCCCCCTGCCCCGGGATCCCTGCACCTCACCCCCTCACCCCCCCCCTGCCCCGGGATCCCTGCACCCTCACCCCCCCCCTGCCCCGGGATCCCTGCACCCTCACCCCCTCACCCCCCCCCTGCCCCGGGATACCTGCACCCTCACCCCCCCCCTGCCCCGGGATCCCTGCCCCCTCACCCCCCCCCTGCCCCTGGATCCCTGCACCCTCACCCCGCCCCTGCCCCTGGATCCCTGCACCCTCACCCCCCCCCCTGCCCCGGATCCCTGCACCCTCACCCCCCCCCTGCCCCGGGATCCCTGCACCCTCACACCCCCCTGACCCGGGATCCCTGCACCCTCACACCCCCCCTGCCCCGGGATCCCTGCACCCTCACACCCCCCCCTGCCCCGGGATCCCTGCACCCTCACACCCCCCCCTGCCCCGGGATCCCTGCACCCTCACACCCCCCCTGCCCCGGGATCCCTGCACCCTCACACCCCCCCTGCCCCGGATCCCTGCACCCTCACACCCCCCCTGCCCCGGGATCCCTGCACCCTCACACCCCCCCTGCCCCGGGATCCCTGCACACACGCTGTGTGCACTCTGTGCATGTGGAGCAGCACATCCATCCCCAGGGCTGGCAGGAGGAGAGCTGTGCTGCCCGGGCGGGGAGTGCGCTGCAGGGAGGGATGCTTTGCGGAATAAGGTCCCGGGGAGGCTGTGAGATTTAATCTGTGTGATCTGTGTGTGCATGCTGAATAAATCTATCTATATGTTGTACCCGGCAGATGGTGTGTTAGTGAGCTGCCTCCATCATACCCTAGCATTCCAGCAAGGCTCTGCCTCCAACCCTCACTCTCACTGCAGCTCCTCTCTGACACTCAACTCTTTGGGTGAGGTTCACTTTTGTGTGGAGCCTGCCAAATCCAGCTGTGCACACACACACATAGAAACACACAGCAGCACATAGAAACACACAGCAGCACATAGAAACACACAGCAGCACATAGAAACACACAGCAGCACATAGAAACACACAGCAGCACATAGAAACACACAGCAGCACATAGAAACACACAGCAGCACATAGAAACACACAGCAGCACACATAACACACGCAGCAGCAGCAGCACATAGAAACACGCAGCAGCAGCAGCACATAGAAACACACAGCAGCAGCAGCACATAGAAACACACAGCAGCAGCAGCACATAGAAACACACAGCAGCAGCAGCACATAGAAACACACAGCAGCAGCAGCAGCACATAGAAACACACAGCAGCAGCAGCAGCACATAGAAACACACAGCAGCAGCAGCAGCACATAGAAACACACAGCAGCAGCAGCACATAGAAACACACAGCAGCAGCAGCACATAGAAACACACAGCAGCAGCAGCAGCACATAGAAACACACAGCAGCAGCAGCAGCACATAGAACACACAGCAAGCAGCAGCAGCACATAGAAACACACAGCAGCAGCAGCACATAGAAACACACAGCAGCAGCAGCACATAGAAACACACAGCAGCAGCAGCACATAGAAACACACGCAGCAGCAGCACATCGAAACACATGCAGCAGCAGCAGCACATAGAAACACATGCTGCAGCAGCAGCACATAGAAACACACGCTGCAGCAGCAGCACATAGAAACACACGCTGCAGCAGCAGCACATAGAAACACACGCAGCAGCACATAGAAACACACGCAGCAGCACATAGAAACACACGCAGCAGCACATAGAAACACACGCAGCAGCACATAGAAACACACGCAGCAGCACATAGAAAACACACCGCAGCAGCACATAGAAACACACGCCGCAGCAGCACATAGAAACACACGCCGCAGCAGCACATAGAAACACACAGCGCAGCAGCACATAGAAACACACGCCGCAGCAGCACATAGAAACACACGCCGCAGCAGCACATAGAAACACACGCCGCAGCAGCAGCACATAGAAACACACGCCGCAGCAGCAGCAGCACATAGAAACACACGCCGCAGCAGCAGCAGCACATAGAAACACACGCAGCAGCACATAGAAACACACGCAGCAGCACATAGAAACACACGCAGCAGCACATAGAAACACACGCAGCAGCACATAGAAACACACGCAGCAGCACATAGAAACACACACACACACAGCAGCAGCACATAGAAACACACACACAGCAGCACATAGAAACACACACACAGCAGCACATAGAAACAGACACACGCAGCAGCAGCACATAGAAACAGACACACGCAGCAGCAGCACATAGAAACACACACACGCAGCAGCAGCACATAGAAACACACACACGCAGCAGCAGCACATAGAAACACACACGCAGCAGCAGCACATAGAAACACACACGCAGCAGCAGCACATAGAAACACACACGCAGCAGCAGCACATAGAACACACACGCAGCAGCGCACATAGAAACACACGCAGCAGCAGCACATAGAAACACACACGCAGCAGCAGCACATAGAAACACACACGCAGCAGCAGCACATAGAAACACACACGCAGCAGCAGCAGCACATAGAAACACACACGCAGCAGCAGCAGCACATAGAAACACACACGCAGCAGCAGCAGCACATAGAAACACACACACAGCAGCAGCAGCACATAGAAACACACACACAGCAGCAGCACATAGAACACACACACGCAGCAGCAGCACATAGAAACACACACAGCAGCAGCAGCAGCACATAGAAACACACACACAGCAGCAGCACATCGAAACACACACACAAAAACACACAGCACCAGCACATAAACACACGCACATAAACACACGCACAAAAACACACAGCAGCAGCACATAGAAACACACACACAGCAGCAGCACATATAAACACACACAGCACCAGCACATAGAAACACACACACAGCACCACCAGCACATATAAACACACACAGAAACAATAACACGCAGAAACACTAAGAAACACAGAACCAGCTACACACATATACAAAGAAAACTCCTTCAAGCAGAACACAGTCAGACACAACTATACAGGCACATTTATATATATCTACCCTCACTCAGGAACACACAGTCAGACATAAACACTCATAGAGATGCACACAAATGTGTGCACATGCACGCACATACAGATACAGCCACACACCTGGAGATGCACACTAAGACACAGAAATACAGGTATGTACATATATACATCACATAAAGGCTCTAACATACTGCTATGCACACATACAGCAACACACACACAGGCGCTCACAAATGGACATGCGCACATACAGAAACTCTCCCAAACACAAAAATGCCTATATACCTCCTGACACATGTGTAAAACCACACTTACAGAAACACACTTGAAGAACTACAGGTATGTTCACACACAGACCTCTATACATCAACACATGTACAGAGGCTCACAAAGGCACAGACATACATCTACACACATGCAGAATCACACTCAGAAATACAGATACATTCAGACACACTCATGCAGCTACACACATGCAGAAACACACACAGGCACAGAAATACACAGATGGGTATGTACAGAGTACCCACACCTACATAAATACAGTTTAGGTTGGAGACTTTGTTATGTTGTAGTGCCACCTCTCAGGTCACTCTCCTACAGGGTGCAGCTCTGTGAGTCTGGCTCAGACCCTTTAGGAAGTCACTGTGTGTCCTGTTATTTTTGGCATTGGTCATGTGCACCCAGACATGGTATCCCCAGTGATGCTTCACTCACAGGACAGACAGACAGATGTCACAGTCACTGGGAATTTCCCATGTGTCCCATAGCTCTCATTCTGTGTGATGACTTGCCAGGCTGGGATGCACAGTGTGCTGGCAGTGGGTAGAGGAGCACGGAATGGTGACACTGCTAGCAGTCACATTGTCTTTAACTCTAACAAACCTCTGCGAGGACCTGTGGAAAAACCAAACACAAGGGATTGCCTAGTGCAGGGACAGAAATGTGTGCCCTGGGGCAGGCTTAGTCAAGAGGCTGGAGATGAAGGAAGGTTCTTGTGCAGCATGTACTCGTCTGCCACAACGTTTTGCCAGATGTCACTCAGGTGAAGCCACAAACCACCTCCTACAGAGGGAAAAAAAAAAAGAATCTGAAGCCTCCAGCTATCTGAAAAGACAGTTCAAATGTCTGGATCCAGGGGGCACATTGGAGAAATCGAGGCACACAGCTCATGTTTAAAATTCCTCCTCTTCCAAATGGAATGGAGCTGTTTTTTAACATTCTGTTGGTTTGTAGTTTTGTTCTGTTTAGTAAATATCACCTAGATATTCTAAATCTATTATTATATATTATTTTATCCCTTTTCCATCACATATCTTTAAGGAGGCGTGCAGGCACAAGTAAAAGTGACTTTCCAGAAAAACCAAGTCACTTCCTATTTTGGTTGGTGAAAAATATTTGTCTAGGGTCACTGACACCCCTGTGACTGGTGCCATCAATGACTGCAATAATTTCTCAGGTTAATATGTCCTGTGTAGTGAAACCTCTTCTGTACTGTGGTTTATTGTTCATTGTAGAGCATCTTCTGCCAGAATTCATGTCGAGATTTTTTTTTAACAAAGTTAATCCACTTTATTTAATTTGAGATATATAATTTTTTTTTAAGTGACACATTAATTGTTCTGAATAGGTTTTTGAATGAGAGAAACTTCTGAAGTGGGGTGCTGAGTTTTCAGAATTACCGTTGGCAGTAATTTAACATATTTACAAAAGATTTAAACACCTGGAAGAAGCTGTTATGAAGAAAAAAGTTACTACAGTATCAAATTATGTGAAGGATCACCTCTAGAATCTATTATCAATATGTTTGACAGCTTGCAAAGGCACTGCTTAGAGTATAAGAAATATTGTATTTATAAATAATTATGTAAAATGTGCATAGATATAATAGATATAAATCATCTATGTGACTGTAAGTAATGTATATTACAAGGTACATTTATATATCTCTTGAAAAAGGGAGAACTCAATAAGTCTAGTCAAGTGATTGTAGTAGATCATTTTATAAATCTCAGCATCAACCTTTAAATGCTATGTGGGAATATATATATATATATATATATAATTATTTTCTGTTATGTGATTTCACTCCCAGAACTTTTAAGAAGTGTAAATCAGAGACTATAGGTAAAGAGATGCACGTGCCCCCTACAGGATGAAATGTTTCTGTGCTGCCTTTTGAAGAAGCTGACAAACAGCTGCACAGTTATTTAAGATCGCAGTTATTATAATTAAGCTCACCTAAACACATAATAGTCATGTTTACAATGCCTTTTTATTGGAGCTTTGCCTTTTATTTTTCTGTAGTTCATTTTGAATTATTTTGACTGAAAAAAAAAATTGTGGTGTTTTAGTTTATTATTGTTTATTTTAGGTTTGTATCAAAAAGGATATAACACTATCAGGGTTATTCAGAGAGAGGTGAAAACCTTGAGAATTGCCAGGAGAATGAACAATCTAGACCAAATAGCCAATTTGGAAAGTGAGGATAAATCAGAGAATTTTTCTGGTTTGACTATTTTCAATTCTCCAGTCATTCTCAAGGATTTCACTTCTTTCTGAATAGCCCTGTATGTGTTTGTAATATGATTGTTCATTATTTACATATGTTACAAATACTGTACAAGCTGTTCAGTAGGTAATAATTCTCTGATGGTCCTTCTAATCACAATGGTAGTCATCCAAGTTGCAAGGAGACTCTATATAAATTCGCTGTGTATCCTATATCCGTTGGGATGAAGGGTTGCATCATCTCACAGCCGGGAAACCTATTTGTACTTGTGAAAGTGACATAAAATAACAACATGTCTATGTTCTTATAGACAGTGCTTCTGTGATTTTTGACAAATTGCATGATGAAAAAATGTCACTTTTCTCTCATCTATTTCTTTCTCTGGTTTCCATGTTCTGAATTTCAGTTGTGGCCGCTGTTCTTGGTAGTTCACCAAAGCAGGGAACATAGGTGTCCTATGGCCATTCTTCAGTTTTCTTGTGTAAATCAAAAGGGTATAGATTTCAAACTCTGGGCCCCCAGATGTTTCTGATCTACACCTCCTGGGATTCTTTGATCATCTATTGAATTCCTAAAACTCTCAGAAATATAGGCAATAAACATTAGGGAAGACAGAGTTTGAGACCCCTGGTATAGACATTCAATAAAGTGGTACGGAGCAGGCTTTGTGTTTGAAGCTTGACGCTTTGGCGACTTGGCCATTTTTATTTTAGAAATTGCATGTTTTTCTGCACTTTTGACTTCTTGCATGTCTGTGCCAACATGTTAGAGACGCATAGTTATATAGGCTGGAAAAAGACATGTGTCCATCGGGTTCAGCCTTTCCCACATCACCTACTGCTGTTGATGCAAAAGAAGGCAAAAACCCCAGTCTGAAACGGTTGCCAAAATACAACATACTGGGAAGAAATTCCTTCTTGACCCCAGAATGGCAGTCAGATTTCTCCCTGGATCAAGCAGATTTTACCCACATATTAAATATTATAACCCTTGATATTATGTTTTTGCAGGAAGTCATCCAGTTGTTGTTTAAAAGTCTGTACAGTGTCTGACCCAACCAGTCTGGTTATTTTATATTTATTACCCAGTGAAATATATTGGTACGTGTACTTTTCTAGTGTTAGTTTGAAGATACTCCACTTATCCTCTGTGTGTTCCCCATTAAAGGGTTTTTGCCAATCAATGAGATTGAGAGCTTCCCTTATTTTAATGAAGTTGGCCTTTTTAAAATTACATGTTCTAGCATGCCCCTATGACTGTGCTTTTTTTGAGTTTATGTCAAAAGACACCATATTGTCACTGTTTCCCAACTGCTCCCTTACTTGAATATTTGAGAAAAGATCTGCATTGTTAGAACCAGATCCAGACAGGTATCCTTCCTAGTTGGCACTTCTACCAGTTGTATCATGAAGGTTCAGAAACCGGATTCCCTTCTCTGAATTACTAGTCCTGCTATCCCAAGTAATGTCCGGGTAATTTAAAATCTCCAATAATTGAAGTGTTATCCAGATGTGCAGCCTTCCTGATTTGCTCTAACAGTTGTTCGTCTTCATCGTTATGCTATAAACCACCTAATATAGATATGTCAACAAATAGTTGACTTCCCAGTTTATTCCCCAAACAGATATTTACCCATAAAGATTCTGCATTTACCTCATCGCTGACCAAGTGTGCAATATTCGGGTTTAAATCATGATTGACATACATACTCCTTCCCCTTTCTTCTATTTTCTATCCCTCCTAAACAATGTTTAACCATTTACATTGATGGCTTTTTCCTGTGTTTTATTTGCTTTTGCTTTCTCTGCCCTGGGCTGGGATTTTATTGGGGTTTTTTAGCTGCGACTTCATTTTGTTGCGGAGTGTACCTGAGCTGGCATCTGTGTGTGAGTTCTTATGCTTCTAATAGAGAGGATATTGCGGCTCCACAGGGCGGACACAGTTCTTAGTGAATTTTCAGGTTTTCCTGTAGTGATCTAACTGCGGAATCTCTCGTCCTTTACATTTAGTAAAATTCAAGGACCGGTGAATGCTGGCCACTGTTTTAAATTCCAAAAGCGACATTGGCTGTTTTCAAAGTTTTAGTAATCACAACCTATTGCTCAAAGAGTTTGTTTTACGGGGGTATGTTTTTGTTGGTGTCTGAAAGCTATAAACAAACCCTCCCTGACTGCTTTCTTTGAGGATTTATGGGTATTGATTTACCTACGCCAAATCTTTAATATCACATTAACATTTGTAATAATGGAATGTGGGCAAGTTTGGACCTCACAGGTGTCCTGAAAATGTGCAATTTGGGGTTCATCAAGACAAATGCATGAAAACCTTGTGCAGCTAAAAGAGATGAGATATTACATATATACCATAAACAGAGGGTTACAGGTACAATATGTATATGCATCACCCAACCAGTAAATAAAATAAATTTAGTTTAATGTGTGTATGTATATATGTGTATTGGAACTGGGTTTTATGGTTTGGTTCAGCTATATAAATAAATAATTTTACTTTGCATAAGGTATCGTTGCCCTGGATCAGTTTTACTCTGTATACCAGCACAGTCACCTGTACTTTACTAAATGTCAGGCTTTTATACCTCTTTCAAAGCTTGGACAATAGGGTCTATTCATAGGGATTCGATGTCTTGAACAGACTTCCAAAGTTTAAGGGCAAAAAAAGCAGACCTGGAAAAGAACATCTCGAATGTAGTGGAAATGGAGATTCTTCCAAAGTGCAGTTGTTTTGTTCTAAATGGGTAACTCCATTGATAAACAATTCACCGTTTAGTGAAGAGACCCCTAAAGTGTACTCTGCATCTGTAACAAAGATTTGAATAATTTCCCTAAAACGTATTTGTCCGTTTTCTTTGATGGTGAGACTTCCAGCATCATTTAAAACCGTAAACTCCCATCAAGGTGAATATAGGGGTGAGTCGTAAAGTAGAGATGGTGGCAACAATCTTATTATTCTTTATATAGTGTCACCATACCCAGGATATAGTTGAAAACGAGAGAAATCTCAATGTATCCTTCCTGGTAAAATACTTTATAAATAAATAAATGAATCCATATTCTGCAGGCTCAACAATGGGCACAATCTAGACAGGGTTAGAATACATTACATTAAGGCTGGACATTATTTTGACAAACCAGTACAAGAGGAGGAAATGAGAGCCCTCTTCCCTTGGGAACTTACAATCTAGCAGGGTTGGGGTGGAAATAATAGGAGAGGACTGCAAGGTGAGAGTGGTGGACTGGTTGGGGCAGTAAGGTGTATTAGTGAGTCAGTTCGTAGGCTTCCCTGAATAGGAATGTCTTAAGAAAGCATTTGAAGGAAGGGAAACTACGGGAGAGTCTGACCGTATGAAGGAGATTGTTCCAGAGGATGGGGGCTGTGCGTGAGAAGTCCTGCAGTCTATCATGGGAAGAGGTGATGCTGTGAGACGCTAGGCGCAGGTCACTGTTTGATCTTAGGGAGCGGGCTGGGTGTATTTAGTGATTAGTGAGGACAGGTAATTGGGAGCTGAGTTAGTGAGAGCTTTGTAGGTCAGGGTAAGCCTTTTGAATTTAATTCTACAGTGAAGGGACTCGCAGAGAGAAGTGTCAGAGACAGAGCGGCAGGTGAGGTGGATGAGCCTGGCAGAGGCATTGAGAATGGATTGTGTGTCACCCCACTCCTCATAGATTGTGAGCTCACTTGGCCAGTGTCCTCTTTTCCTATCCTTGTCCGTGTATCAAACCAATTTGTTAATTTCATGTTTTGTCCTACCTGTTCTACAGTGCCATGGAATATATTGATTTTTTTTTAATAACTTCAATTGTAACTTGATTGTGTCTAGATAAGTGATCGCTCAGTTGGTTAATACACCAAGGGCTCTATTGCCAATGAGCCATTAGCATTTGAGAGGGATCAGCTTACTTTTTACGTCTCCAATCACTGCTATTTGTAGTCAAGCTGCAATGTCAGTTGCAAGATTTTACTGTACATTTATATCTAAATACTTTCTATATCTTCTTTTCCTTCATAAAGTGTACAGACAGATGGGGAGTAATAAGTGATTCCCAGTCTCTCATTATTCAAGTGAGGCACCAAATATAAACTGTATTCATACAGACTCCACGAGCGTGCGATCAATTATAACTACGAGTCCAGCTGTCAGTGTAACAACTGAGTCACGATTGAGCCAGTGTTAGGAATTCGCAAAAGTTTAATGGTTCGCGCAGCTTTTATACCTTTGCGGCTACCAGACCCTGACTTAGGCTGGGTTCACACCTACGTGTTGCGCAGCGTAGCGCAATGCGTGCGTTTTTTTTAGGCGCGTTCGTGCATACAAACAAACGCGCGCCCGCGCGTTGCGCTCGCGTTCGCGGCTATGATATGGCCGCGAACGCGCGGCTATCTGCAGAAAAGAAGCTCCCGAACTTCTTTGTGCGTCGGCCGTTTATCAGCGTGTTCATGCGCGCTGAGAAACGGCCAGGTGTGACATGCACACATAGGGAATCATGGGATTCCACTGTTTGAGCGTTTTACAGTGCGTAGGAACGCGCTGTAAAGCGCTTAGGTGTGAACCCAGCCTTAGGCTAGGGTCAGACTGAGGCAGTGCGAACGCGCGTTCTGGCGCACTTAATCACGGCCGCACTAGCAGCAGATGCCGGGCAATGATGGCCAATATACGAAGTACGGTCGCACAAAATTCCGGCTGCGCAACGCAAGTGGAAAATGAACGCATTTTTTCGAGAACGTTAAACCACTAGTACTGACGTACAGAGTGCGCTGCGTCCGCTAGCGGCGTGTGTGCGTGATTTGGAGACATCAGACGCTGCTAATGTCCGGCCAACATAACGTCCAGATGCAAGAAGTGTTTTATTGATGATCCGTACAAAATCACGGATGAAACTGCGCATCGTATGACCGCTATCGCGTATTCCGTGAAAAAATACGTCCATTCTTCGAACGCACATTTTCACGGACAACGTGAAAAATGCGTTAGTCTGACCCTAGCCTTATTGGAATCGTGCCTCAAGTGTAGAGGCCATTCATCCCTAAGGCTGGGTTCACACCTAAGCGTTTTACAGCGCGTTCCTAAATTCATAAATCACACATTGAACAATTTGATTCCCAAATTTCATCCACACTTTTTGTTTTCCATAAACCTTTTTGCCATAAATAATTCAACTAATTGGTCACTTTCATGTGTGTTGTTGTTGCAAAACAATGCTTTGTGTGTTTTATCAGTTACTCGCTGCCCTTGATTCTAGTTTGTATAATGTAAATAAAATAAGGAGGCAGGAGACCGATTCCATTTGAAGTTATTGGTGCACCGAAATGGAAATTTCCGGCTGATAATGAAAATTTGGGATCGGTTCGGCCGAAAACTGAAAATCAAACATGAGAACCGGAGGCTGGGCCGGGGACTCGCCTGATCCTGAAGGCTGGCCGAGCAGCTTGCTCGGCCAGGCCTCCAGGCCGAGGTTCACACGGCTGACTGGTTGCGCCTACATCCTCCTACTTCGGCCCTGAGCTCCAGCGGTGACAGTTCTCCGGCTGTCGCAGGCTGCACGGCCGGCCTCCAGGCTCAGGCAAGCCCTCGGCTCGGCTGGGCCTCTAGGCCCAGGCCAAGCCGGGGGCTCACTCAAGCTTGGAAGACGGCCGAGCAGGCAGCTCGGCCGGCCTCCAGGCTCAGGCGAGCCCCCGACTCGGCCGGGCCTCCAGGTCCTATTTTGAAAGGAAAATTTTCGGTGTGCTTTTCTTTTTAGTTCCGGCTGAATTTTCCTTTTCGGCTGAAAAGCACTATTTTCAGATGCTAATTTCGGTGGCCGAAATTTCGGTGCATCCCTAGAGTTAAGCAATGAATGCCTAGATCTAATGCCGCTGTATGTGTCCATCGCCACTAATCAGTGGCGTAACTAGAAACCTGAGGGCCCCGGTGCAAGAATCCACGAAGGGCCCCCCCCCCAAAAAAAATTCTATATTTTTACTTTTTTTTTTTCATGCAAAATAAAAAAAGATAGCTGACATGGTTATATATTGCCCCCAGCTCACATGTGTATATATGGCCCCCAGGTCTCATGGGGTATGTATGGCCCCCAGGTCTCATGGGGTATGTATGGCCCCCAGGTCTCATGGGTATGTATGGCCCCCAGGTCTCATGGGTATGTATGGCCCCCAGGTCTCATGGGTATGTATGGCCCCCAGGTCTCATGGGTATGTATGGCCCCCAGGTCTCATGGGTATGTATGGCCCCCAGGTCTCACGGGTATATATATATGGCCCCCAGGTCTCATGGGTATATATATGGCCCCCAGGTCTCATGGGTATATATGGCCCCCAGGTCTCATGGGTATATATATATGGCCCCCAGGTCTCACGGGTATATATATATGGCCCCCAGGTCTCACGGGTATATATATGGCCCCCAGGTCTCATGGGTATATATATGGCCCCCAGGTCTCATGGGTATATATATGGCCCCCAGGTCTCATGGGTATATATATGGCCCCCAGGTCTCATGGGTATATATATATGGCCCCCAGGTCTCACCTCTGCTGGTCCCAGGGCAGGCTCCGCCGGCATTGTTCTTCTCCTTGGCGAGCGGCCGGTGGAAGCATGCGTCTTGGCCGCTCGCCGGAAACCACCTGACCAGCGCAGAGGTCTCGCGAGAGGATCTCGTGCGCCGGTCAGGTGGTTCCCATCCCACGTGAGCGGCCAAGCTGCATGTCAGTGGCCGCTCGCAGGGAGAGGGACGGCCAGTGCGCGGCTCCCAGATTCCGGCGCTGATTGCCGGAATCTGGCGGCGGCGCTGGGCCCCCCTCCAGTGGCGGAATGCCAGGGCCCGGTCGCAACTGCGACCGCTGCGACCCTGGTACTTCCGCCACTGCCACTAATGGTGGGCTACCTGGAGTCCATTGAGTTTTTTACTGAGAATACACGTAGAAGTGACAGAGTTCCAATGGATGGACACCTTTTGTGAAATCACTTTATAAGTGGATTTGGGATCAGATAATTGTTCCCACTTCAATATTCATCTTGCAATCAGTCTTTGTTCTACCAATACCTCCTGTGCACTCTCTACAAAGCGTGTGCAATACTACAGAAATGGGTAAAACAGCCAAGCGATTAAATGTTTCCACTTTCTAATCTTTAGATACAATTTTTCACCATAATTAATCTGGTGCTTTGCAGGTATTTGTTTTGTTGTGAATCTAGAAGCCTTTACAGAAGTGTTTCTGTCCCATCCTATCTAATTAATCCGCTAGGGTTGGCAAATATTTATTTATAAAGGATTTTACCAGGATGGATACATTGAGATTTCTCTCGTTTTCAAGTATGTCCTGGGTAAGTAGATGTATCAAAGTGTCAAGTCGAGTAGGCATAGCTGGGAGGGCAGTTTCCCCACTAGGTTTGCAATGGGAACTTCGTTCCTATTTGGCTGATGCAATGAAAACTTGTTTTATATTAAGAAATAATTCCATAAAAATATCTATATTTAAAAGGAACACTCTACACATCCTGGCCACTTTATATTAAAATGGTCAGGATGTGTGGAGTGCCCCCCCCCCCATTTGCCTCAAAAATTGGGTGAAGTGGAGGAGTTTGTGCCACCCAGCATCACCAGCGGCCAGGAAATTAGAATTTTCCACCTGCCGGTTAATACTCGGTTACTAGTGACGTCTGCACGCTGGGAGCATGCCGATGTCACTACCTACCTCTGAGACCGATCGCGATAGCTGTTCACAGCTAATGGTTTCTAAAGCATTTTCAATTTCCAATTATTAATTTGCATTGAATGTATTTATTTATTCAGTATTTACATGGGTTATAGCTCAATGGTTTTTGTTTGACGAAAAGTATACTTTTCAAAATGTATATTCTGTTGATACAATGTTAATTTTTTGGTATAATTGGCATCTCATGAATAGGCAGCTTCCAGCTGCCAAAGACCTAAAAATATTTATTTTTCTGTATCTTGTTTGGAATCGAATCCTCATTTAGAACTAAAATGTAACTCCATTAGTTCCGCCCATTGAAAAGTCTCTGTAGGAGCAGTACTGGGAGGAACTGAAGGTAAGACATAGGGGAGATGGAGTCTGGAACTGCCAGTGTTCTATTAGAACCTACGCTACCAGTGTTTATTAGAAAATACATATTCTATCCAAGACTGGCCTAACAAAAGCAATTGCTATGGTTGGAGCTTAATACCCTAGATGTAACTGCGAAGGCAGTAAAAGCAAAGTATCATGGTTAAATAATTTCTTTTTTCTTGATAAACACCATAGCAGTAATGTTCTTGTTTGGCTTGCAGAGCACGATTTAAAGCCAAGAACCACCATGTCATTAATTTTCTTCTAAAAAAAAATCTAAAATATTTTGCTTTTTTAAAAAAAATAAAATTATGTCCTCACATGACTTGTATTCTCTGGTTACAGCCCCTTTGTATCTGTGTATTGTAAAAAAAAATGCTTTAGCGTCCACAAAGAGCAATAAAATGTGATACACCCTCAAACTCCACTTAGGAAAGTACATTTTATATAGCTGCTTTTTGTTCGCCTGCAATCATTTTTTTTATTTTTTTATTGCCTGTACTGTCATTTAATACAGTAAAAAAAGCCTTTACCTGGGTTCAGTTTTGTATGGCGAGTGATCACTACAGTTGTGATATTATTAACAACACATACAGTGTTATTCAAAAAGAGGTGAAAAGCAGGAGAATGACTGGAGAATGGAAAAATCTAGGTCAAAATATCCAAACCAGAAAAATTCTCCCATTTATCTCACTTTCCAAATCGGCTCTTTTGACCTAGAATTTTCCTTTCTCCAGTCATTCTCCTGCTTTTCACCGCTCTCTGAATAACCCTGTATATTGTTTAGAGCAGTGGTTCCCAACCCTCAAGGTCCCTAACAGGTCAGGTTTTAAGGATCACCTTGGAGAAATGCAGACTGAATCCTGCAATTACTGAGCAGTAAATCATATCACCTGTGCTGTGCTTCACATATCTGGAAAATCTGTTAGGGGTGCTTGAGGACCAGGGTTAGGAACCACTGGTCTAGAGGAACCAAAATGAAACCTCCTAGCTGAAATCCATCCACTGGCTCCTAGAATTTTATTACACACACAAATTTGTGTGTGTTTAGGAGCAAGAGGTTCCCATCTGTAACAACACAACCACAGAAAACATTGCTTATCTTCTAAGTTATTGTTTCACCTTATTAGCTTGACAAGTTCTGATTCAGTACTCATTAGGAGAATCGATCATGAAATGTAAAATATGTGCAACCCTTTAAAGCACACATGCCAAGCTCACTGCTGAGTTTAGGCACTGCTTGTCTATAGGTCAGAGTCGCGTTCAGTTCCTCAGCAGCTGCTGAATTGCTTCAGTGCAGCAGTTCAGCTTGCTGCAGCAGTCTCACTGAACGCTTTGGCTGTGAATATCGTAGCGAAAGGGCAGAGGATTGCTTAGTGAAAGGTGCTGTTTCTGCAAAATCCACTTTTGTCCATTTTTATTACCACTTTACTGTTAATGTTTACCATGTTCCAATAAATATTTGGTATTTCGCTCCACCAAACATTTCCTTATTGGATTATTTGCTCCGTGGTGGCGGCCATCTTTCCTACATCACACTCAGCTAACCCCGCAGCACCTCTCGACTTCGCTGCAAGTGCTATGTTAGCAGTGCTGAGCACTGAGCCGCAGCATAGCATCTCAGTGCCATGTTGCTAATTTAGCAATTGCACTAAGCACTGAGCAACTGAACTTCTTATCTCAACTGACAGGTAAACATCGGCAGCTCTCATTGGCCAATGCACTCGCCAATATGGCGGTGCCCCGTAAGTTAGTGTAACAGGTTGCCAAATTAAATTATTACGAAAAAGAATTTAACTGAATTGCGTTATTGACAGCTTTAAATTCTGAGAATTTGGCTAGAGGGATTACATAGTTAAAACATGTTCATCAAGTAGAGATTTTTATTATTTTTATTATACACCCATAATAAGAAATACATTTCTGATTTATGATTTCTGACTGAAACTTTGAAAGTTGTTCTCGGTTTTTAAGGGAACTGTAAATCCTGGAAATCAGTTGTATTGCTTATTTGTTCTTACACTAGATCATTTTCGAGATATGTAACTTTGCTTTATGGGCCCCTCAGGCCACGTAAGGCATAATATGCTAATGACATGCTGCGCTGGCCAAAACACATGCATGCCCCAGGAATGTTAACACAGCAATTTTTACCTACAGGTCTTTTAAGACAACCGATTTGTTCATGGCTACCGGGTTGAATGAGTCAAATTTAAATTGTATCTGTCACTGCAATTTTAAGTATGTCATGTCATCAGGCATTCAATAGCAATGGCTTTTATATATTTGCAGGGTGTAGTACACAAGAAGTGTGATATATATATATATCAATTAAAAAACCTCCTAATTATACATTCCATTGCCTAGGGACTAAATTCAATTTATTCACTTAATAAACACCATACTTTTTATTATATCTAAGGAAGATAGCAGATGAAATGTCATGTTTGTATATAATAAACGAATTCATTGCTTGCAGCTGCGCTGCAGAAGTCACAGTAACACGTTTCATTATGCCAAACATCTGAAAATTCCTTCTCAGAATTACAGTAAAAGATTATGAATGCTTAATTTATACCTTCCTGTTTGCAGAAAAATTATGAATGAAAACTTCCTAGGGGATATTAATGTATCGGTCATCAGGGTCTTTCTTGTTGCAGCTGCATTCTAAGTGAATAGAACTGCAGGGTTTGGTAATACTAATTAGAAATATATAATATTATAGTTAATGTATTTATGTGGTAAATGTTCAAAACGGCAGTTTTTTATATAAAAAAAATATCCCATTAGAATCATTCTTTTACTAGAAAGAGCACCAAATATTTTTTCAGAATAGAAAGCTGATGCATGTGCAAATAACACATTACAATTTATTTATTTTTATCCTGGAAGGTTCTACCCTTTTTTTTTTTATTATTTTCTCATAATATTTGATAAACTCTTCTGTCATTCAACTAATGATCTATATGTAGTCAAAGGGGGACGCAAGTGAACACCTTTGCCATTGGTTCCAAAAACTAAAAAGCGGGCATTCATGTGTTGAATCATGTGTTTGTTTCCTTGTTAATACACAATAAATCTGTGCTTCATCATATATTTTCTTTAAAATCCACATAAAAAGTTTAGCACCCTAATCAGAAATTAGGGATGTACTGATACTAGTATCGGTATCTGTGCCGATACTGGCATTTGTACGAGTACTTGATACACGTGCAAATGCTCCAATGCCTCTACCGATACCCAGAAGCCAGCGCTGGCCGACTTGCCGGTATCTGAGGGGCTGAGGCTGCTAGCAGAATGCATTAACAGTATTCCACCAGCATTCCTCTCCGGCTGGCTGCGTGTTCCTCACAGTGTCGGTTGGCCCCGTGGTTCTCCGAATGGACGCCGGCGTGTGAAGGTTGTGACGCAGCCTCCAGTCATGATCTCGCGGGGGTCGTGAGATCACACGAGAGTGCGTCACAAGCCAATGGCCGCTCTTAGAACCACGCGGCCAGCCGACACTCGGAAAAATACGTGGCCAGCTGGAGAGGACTGCTGGTGAATGCTGTTTATGCATTCTGCCAGCAGCAGTGTCTGAGGTCTGAGTGGGGTATACATGTATCTGTGGGTATAATATAGATCTTGTGTGTGCAGGCTGTGCAGTGGGTAAATGGGGTGTCTGACCATACAATTCAATATTAACATAAACTGGACATACTTTCAGCAAAAATCCTAAATTATTTATTGAAAAGCGGTCACATGACTTTTATTTAAAGTATCGGTACTCGGTATCGGTGCATACCTGGAAAAAGGTATCGGTACTCGAACTTAAAAAATTGGTATTTGTGCATCCCTATCTGAAATGCTTGGGAGTCCGAGCATTCCAGATTTTGGAATCCAGAAGAATTCAATGTTGGAGGGGAAGGGGAACGCAGCAGGATAATTGCGATCCACTTCCTGCTCCAGCATTAAGATGGACAAACGCAGGGAGATGTTGAGTATCCTATTCCAAAGGCCATGCTGCTCAGCCAGAATGTCCAACACGGGAGCCACCCAGAGTCCTCCAGTTTCTTCCACAATGTGCTGCAGCTGTCGAATGGTGAACTGCAACTAGACCTGTCCAAAATGTCAGGAAGTAAGTAATTCTGAAATTCTGAAGTCTCTAAAAATTTAGGATTTTGGACTCTTCTGAATTTCAGAGTTCTGGATAAGGGGTGCCCAACATGTGTGTGTATTCAGATTTGTTTATGTTAAATGGGTAAATGTGATATGGTAATTGGGGAGACAGAAATTGTGTTGGGGTCCCACTCTATTTTTAGGACTTGATTCCCTGAATGTACTTATGTATTTACACACTTACAATCAACTTATGCTCATACAGTTGGTTATCAGCAGTGATGTTTATCAGGAAATAGCTTACTAACCAATGATCGGCTCTTGATAGCCTCAACTCAAATTTAGTTGTGAAATGATTTTCCACAGTTATGATGAAAACACAGCGACTCCTTTGTCAACTTACCGACAATCATGACAGCCAGAGTTTCTCCAATCATAGGCAAATAATCTATGTTTGCATAAATTTATCACTAGACCTGCCTATCATCAGTGGAGATATTCAAAACCTGGCCAGGATGGAATAGAGGTTAATCACAAATAAGGAATTGCCCTAAAGTTACATCAGGAGAAGGGTTAAACTCTTTTGCAAAGGTTTCTTAATTATAATGTGACCCCCCCCCCATAGTTTGTGCTAACTTATCCAGAGCTTTTGTAAACTTACCAGAGCCATTATAGTCTATGGAGTTGTTACGTTTACAACAGCACTGATTAAGTTAGCACCAAGTTTAGAATATTGCCCCAGAAGTCAATTATTTTTTTAACTATATATTGGTGGCTGTCAAGCAAGTGCTGTCAGTGGGCTTCTTCCAGTGATACATTCCGTCAAAAACAAATTTAATAAATGAATTTTGGATGGACTGAACTACGGCATGAGTTAAGTTTTAATTAACAGAATGGTCAGAAAATTTCACACTAATTGATTCATTCAAAAAAAATAACTTTTTCAGTGCCAATGCCTACTCTAAACCATTATTGCTGGGTTATTTATTTTATCTAATTACTAACTCAAATGGTGAGGAGTTGTAAATGTTCTACCTGAACTTGAATGTGTGCAACTAGTTTGGAATAGCGGCTCCAGCTGTTGGCTTAATGGCTTTGTTGTAAGGTTCCTCGGCGTCGGGGTCCCAAGAAGGCCAGATCTAGTATCTCTGCAGCTTAATACAGCCCTGGTAGCACTTTGAAGTATAGAGTATTCTGCCTTGTTTCCAATCCGCTGTCCTGCAACATGTATGTAATTAGCACTGGTTGGTCCTCAATAAAGGAACACTCCCACACCCAGCTGGTGCTCTGTCGTTGAACTCATAGTCCTTACAGAGTGAGGACATACCTGGATCCATTCCAGAGCCCTGTGACCAGCCTGGCTGAACTACTCTGTCTAACCGTGTACCAAACCTATTGCCTGTGCCACGACTATGCGAGTACGCTGCCTGCCTGTACCACGACTTTGACAAGAACGCTGCCAGCCTCTGACCTCACCGCTTGCTTCAGACTCCCCTACCTACTCCTCTGTACTCATCAATGACTCCAATATAGATCCAGGTTTCCTTCCTCAAATTTCTATTTCAAGTCTCCGTTTGATTTATGTATCCAAGTGACTGCATATCCCTTCATCTCCATTGGCTTTCAAGGACTGTTATTATTTATCCATATTCTGCCTCCTTTGTATTCATTTATTGAATATATTTTCCTGCGATTTAACGTCAACCTTTTTGTCTTGTTTCATTTATTTAAAACTGGGTGCTTGATTTAGTTGACACTCTTTGATGTAAGGCTTTACATCTAAAAACTATAAAGAGCTATAATTCTATAACAACATTCAGATAATGTGCAGAAGTAGATCATGCATCCCACCTGTCCAGATTTACATGGGGCCATCCCAGTTTCGGGGGTCTCTCCCACCTTACTATGAGGTAGTCAGGATGTACATCTCCTAGCTCAGATACCTGTGACATGGCGGTCACTATCTGTACATCTAGATTACAGAGCTGGTGTCAGACGCTGGCACTTAATAACTTCAGCTCCAGTGGGGGCTATCCAGCCCAGTGTTACGTCCTCCGTGGGTCAAATGATGAACAAATGGGAAAAAAATAGAAGGGAGTTTTGTGTAGACTGTAATATCTCAGTTGGGATAATTGCAGAATAGGAGATATACTCACATTTTATGGTGCCAATTTAACCAAAGAAGCACCAAACAGCATGCAGATTGGTGGAATTAAGTCAGGGGCACCGATTCCCCTATCAATGATCCAAGGAGCAGAAGTCCCGAACCTTGGATATGTCTTTCCAGGATACCAATCGAGATGAGAAAATCCACAAATGGTTTATTTAAACCGTATTAAAATACACCTCAAACGCGTTTCGCTGTACGCAGCTTCATCAGTGGGTGTAATCTATACAATATGCACAATCACTATATATAGCTGCATTGCTAGAGTCAAACCCCGTAGCACAACTTCCGGGTAATTAACCAAATTAGTGCAATTAAGTGTATACATAAGATTAAGGAATGAGTAAAGCTCATTACAATGAAAAAGAACGACCTGTATCCAAAACAAAAGACATCATAATAATAAAACATAACGAGCGGAACAAGAAGAGTGCAGAAACGATATGCCTGCACGTACCTAACAATAATGCATTCAAATGAGAAAAGAGGAGATGTGTAATTATCAAGAGGCAAACAATTAGGTCGTAATAAAAGGGGGTATAGAGAGAAGTTAGAGGGTCTCGAGGACCATTTCTCATATAAAAAACGGATAAAATGGAATAAAATGGAGGGGGTTATTTGTATTCACAGAATGTAGGGAAAATACCGAGATAGGTTTGCTAGTACCAACTAGTATATTAACTAACAGCTTTCACCACATTGGCAAAAGGTACGTTAATATGATTTGGAAATGGTTGGAGTATACGTGTTTATTTTTCTTGTATGTCTGTCTTGTACGAATTTGAAAGTGACATAAGTGTTGCTGTAAAAGTTGTACCAACTGGATTGAGTAGAGGTAACATCACTGCTCTATAACCGTGGAGACACAGGTTTGAATCCCGGCCAGAGCACCTCTCCAGTAAGTGTCCTTGGGCAAGACACCTAATTGTACATACTTGCCTACCCAGGACATACATGAAAACAAGAGAAATCTCAATGTATCCTTCTGGTAAAATACTTTGTAAAAATAATATAATAAAAAAAGTGACTGTGATGTGAACGAAAGGTAATGTTTAAAGAGACCAGTTGGCTGTGTTGAGGTAGGTGTGATTTCAGCAGGAAAATCACCCCTGGCCATTCTAAATTTTGGGAGATATGAATAGGATAGATATTCTCGTTGTTACTTTAGACAGGGTGATCATTTGTGGAATCCTTGTATCAGCGAGGAATGCAAGTGCATATTTCACTAAGCCTTGTTCATCCATACAACACCTGCCAGTCAGTTCACAGGCTGCTACAAGAGCATAGAAAGTAGGATCCTTGACAGGATATTAAAGCCTTATGAGACAATCCTATTGTGAAGGCATTGCAAACGGCTGTTTTACTCCACTGGCACGCATTGTATGAAAGAACCCTGTTTCAAAGTTTCTGTCATGTTGTCCAAACACTAGCAAATGAATTGAATACGCAACTGTTTCCATTTCTGTTCAGAAGGTACCTGGACATAAGACCTACTTATAATATATTTTTCCAAGATCATAGTGAAATTTAGTCCCTAGACCCGGACCTGACAAAAGATTTGTACACAAAATAAGTAGATTTTGATTCCTTGAAAAAAAATAGATTTTGGTCATCCAAATCATTTCGTCTCCATTCTTTTGCTGATTTAGAATGAACTGCATTTCATTTATGCTATGATTCACTTTGTCCATAAGATTTCATTCAGGTGAACTGCTTTGTGGAATTAATGATTTGCCCACAGGCAGCACTAGTCTCTTGAGTTAATTTAGAGGAGGCTGGCTAGCAAGTTTTGATCCCAGTATAAAGTAATAGATATTGACTCCCATACCAACCTATTCCACCAACCGACATGGCAGAGGTGGTGCCATATTGTCATAAGTGGTGAGCAATCAGTAAGTTTGTGAGTAAACAGAAGTTGATGACCTGCCCTTTTCCCTCCAACTTCCATCCATAGGCATCTGTCTAATCCTGTTTTAACCCATTGGTCATTGCATAACAGCACCTTGAATCCAGCAGCGAGCTCCCTTGGCACCGGTCTGGACATGGAATGCTTACTTCCATGCGTGATTTCCTCTCAATTCGCAGCTGTCATGACTCCCATGTGAGGCAGGAAGTGTGAATGAGCATCCAACCAATCCAATGGCTCTCAATGCAAGGAATGTCAGAGCCACTAGAAAGAGTTGAGTCCCAAAAAAAATACCACTCCAGGGAACTCCTGATTCGGATCCTGCGGATCTCAATTTATGGGATTATCTAAAAACTCACACTAAAAGGATTGTATTGGCCCTTTCTAGACCACAAGGTATGGGGAGAGTGGTGATGACAGTGCCTAGAATGTCCCTTTTTTATACAGGCCACCTTTAAGGCTAGACGAGCGTCTTTGGAGAGCGGAAGGAATGTCCATGAGAGTGGACTTTCCTTCCACTCGACGTCTGGCTGGCCACCTCGCTGGTCACAACGCTGCAACCGACGTCAGTACGGGCGTACATAGCGCGCCAGCCTAAATTGCCACCTATAAAAATGGAGTATCTTTCCATAGAAAATTAAACCCTTGCCTGTCATAGCAATTCCTAATGTTGATGAGGTTTTAAACTATTCAGAACATTATACAGGTCAGTTTGGAAGGTCACCACACCAGCCTACTTTCTTATTATTGCATTATTTAGCTTATTAGCCTTGATCCAATTAAAATCATTATAGGGGATCTCAATATTTAGTACATTATCTCGTAGATACCATTTTTGGTATCATTTATAGCTCTGATACAAAAAAAGGAGAAAAGGAGATCCTTTAATTTTATTTAAGTATATTTAATATGTATTTACAGTTAAGACCTGACTTGTCAAAGCTGGAGCCAGGTAGACACATGTTCGCACATGTTCGTAGATTTTTATGTCTGGCCCACATAATTCATAGATTACTCTATGCAGATCTAAATAGAAAATCCTATCCTGTTCCTAAAATATATACAGTATATATTTTGCTTCCAAATTTGATATAACTTTAACAAGCCTTGTGTTGAGCCCACTCTATTTCCCATCAAATCAGATCAAATTTCCAATGATGTTCCAGTCACCTATTTTTCTGTGTCGTTAATATAATTGATATTGGTATCTTCCATTGGTTCAAAAACTACATTTTACAGAAAAACTGAGATTAGGCGACTTCTGGTCGTCCAACTGTTGTGGTCTTGACAGCGATTCTAGGTTGGAGTATCTGTGGAAGTGTAATACTGTTCCAGAAATTGCCTATCCCTGTTACAGATGCTGTGTTAAAGCCCCGGCTCTAGTGTTTACCATTTTTGGGACGATAACACGCTGTAAAGTTAATAACTTCCCAAAAGAATTGCAGCTGCATTTAAGTCTATTAAACTGCTTTATAAGGCAGGCAGGAAATGACTTGGCGTGTGCAAACTATGTGACCCGGCTGATGAGGGCCAGTGGAGAGCAAGATCAGGTTAACCACAACCTACCATCATTTTCACAACAGAGCCATTACTTGGATGGCCATTAAAACGTAATATGCCCATCTAATCTGTGTTTTCCTTTTATTTTCTGTTTTATATGTCCAACATCCTTTCCAGCCAACCTTTTTAGGTATATTCACCATTCTTCACTCTGTAGCCATCCTATCCGGTTTCCACTTTATCACTGCCAGTCCTTAGTAAAAGTAGGAATAACATTATGCTGCATGTCATGTATAATTTGCCTTTGTGACTGATAGGCACTGATAAGAAGGTGTCTAAAGCAGGATATAAATAGCCCAGCCGGTGTTGGGCTTTCCTTTATTCTAGGGACCTTTCAATTCTACGAACAATTGAGGCGTAAAGCCAGGAGGTATGGGAATGTGTATAATCCAAAACGGTAAATTATATTAAAAAATGATTGTAATTTGAGGTCCATTGTAAGCTCTCAAGCAGGGTCCTCTCTCCTACTGTTCTGTGTGTTTAACTTGAATGTATATTTGTTAGTCTGTTTATCCCAGTGTACAACACTACGGAACTTATTAGCGCTTTATAAGTAACTGTAACTGTCCATCCCCGTGCCTATTTTTCAGTTTGAGCATGTAGGTCAGTAACGGTTAAGATATATAGTATTATGTGTGTTACGTATTCTGCAAACAAAGCAGGTTTGGGCCAATCAGTCTGTCCCAGTTTGCTGTCCGAATATTCAAATTTTATAGGAGTTCCTCCATATCTTTGGGGTGTGTCGGTGTATATCAGAGTGCAAAACAATGGATCTTACTGAAATCAATCTCCAAATTGATAACGTTCGAAATCCCTTGGTTTAAATAAGAGTCTTTGCTCTTGTACTAAATTATGTTTTTGTAGCAATAAATACCACCGATAGGATTTAATGCCACCTTAAAAAGTAAACATTCTAGTTTTTGGCGCCACCTGCAGTAACATAAATCACAAGTGTTCCCCTTTGTAGATTTGAGATGTTGACAGGTTTGCAGTTACCATGTGGTCCTTGCTGTGGACAATTCAGGGATATGAGTAAATCACATCACATAAATTTCCCCAGTTCAAAGCCCTTGTAGGATTAGGATTTTTTAGATAGTTTTATAAATGCTGCCTCCGCCGCAGCTTTGTGACGGCTCGATGGGTAGGGCCACACTGTGTAGCGACGGACGTAGGACGGGGCTACAAAACGCGATCCTCCATATGAGGATTGAACTTTGAAGCGCTGTTGCTGAGCGCACTAACTGTGCTCAGCGTGGTGGCCACATGGGCATCCAAGTGGAAGGAACGTCCACCCTCAAGGACCTTCCTACCGCTCTCAAAAACACTTGTGTAGCCGCAGCCATAAAAGCCATAGATAGTCTGATGTTGGCATACATAAGAAATTTCTACCCACTCATAATAATAATAATAATAAGTGTTCATATTGTACTTTTTCCTAATCCATTTTAGTTGGTGTAGACATAGAAACGTGTTTTAAGAACCAATCATTATCAGTTTTACCTGGGATTTCAGGCAATAGATCCTCAAGTCTGGCCAGTGCTTCTATCAGTATTAAAATAAATTTGAAACCTCAGATATGTTTACAGTTCCCATTTTATATGTACATCCTGTGTGTATGCCAGGCTGCAAGCAGAAATTTTGGTGTCCTTTACTGAACCATTGGTTGGAGCCCTGTTCCCTCAGCTGTCCGTTTTAAGTATTAAAAATTAAACTTTTTGCCTCCTCTTCTGCTTAATCTATTTTACAGGGAGTGGGCTATATACCTGGTGGCCCTGAAAGGAGATAAATCCTGTTCCTTGGTGGGAGAGCGTTTGATCCGCATCTCTATATGGTGCAGACCATACTAATCGCTCCATCAGTGATGAGCCAGAGTGTTCTTACTGGCCCCAGGTGCCGTGACCCATTGAGAAATTTGTTGGTATCTTGGTGGGCCAGGGCACTCTGGAGTCACTGGGATCCTGATGCCCCCCGTATGCTGGCCTTGGCTGCATGTGTTGTGTGCTTGCTGCCATGAGGCATCCTAGGAATCCATGGTTGCCTTTTCTTCCTATTCCTGCTCTATTCCGCGTGCGATGTCCAAATCTTGCTCCGAGACATTGTTCATTTAAGAACATGACATTGTTAGATTAGATTGAGATTTGAACCGGAATCCATGCTTGTCCGAGGGAAAATACTGCTACAAATTACTGCTCTTAACTAGGAATGGCAAAGCAAATGTGCTTCATTTGTCTTTAAAACAGATTCTATTACTGATAGAATCAACCTGGGCAAGCGGAGATCCAAATCACAGCGAGTCTGCACGAATAATAGGCTTGACTAATGATTTCCACCTGACGTGGAGCTCAGCCTAGCCTGTATCAGACGTACAGACGGCATATACAGATATTACATCATAATGTGATGCTAATATTCTATAACGGTGTTAAATTGTGATATATATAGGTATCTATATATGTGTTGGTGTATGTAACTGCATATGTGTGTATGTGATTTGGACTATGGAGCCAGCATATTTCCCTAATTACTATAAATGCTTAAACTCCCTCTGAACTCCCCTATCATTGGCCCCCTTTCCTGTATTCCCAGAAATGTTACTGTATGTAACTTTGACATCAGATTATAGGCCTGCAATGTATTTGCTTTACAAACCTGAGAAAGCTTTACCACGGTGATAAGAGTTAAAACCCATAGTCATGTCTGGTTTTCTTAAACGTGTGTTTAGAACATCTGGCCTTGGCTACAACTAAACTTAGCAACAAAGACAACTCCTTCTCTACAAATAACAAGCTACGAAGCCAGGAAATGTAACAATCCCAGGATAAGATTAGTAGAAATATCAAAATGAAATGTTGCTGTATAGTTTTCATAATTTCACGATTTCTTTCTTTTTATTTTTTTGTTGCTCCAATTAAAGGAAGTCGGCCATTTCTATGTGAAATACAATCTGCAAACACAGCCAAGAATGCAATAAAAATGTCCTTCCGACGGTCATCGCTTTTCACGTACAATGAGATGCAAGAATTTGCAAATATTTATTTCCACCTTCTCTATTTTGGCTTGAACTTTGAATATAGTTGCTCTTTATTAGCTTCATAAAACAATGTTGAGAGCAGTATTTATTTTTTAACCCTTTCACTACCCAGCACTTTTTGTTGGGTAAAGAAAATATTGTTATAACATGTTTTTGGGTTACACGGGATAAGTAGTTAAACATTAAATGTAGAGTAACATGTCAATATTGCACAGAGATTGTGGTCCCAGAATAGTTAAACTATTACAATGTTAATGTGTATTTTTTTTTCATGTATTGTCTTTATCCTTTACAGAAATAATGCCGGGATGAAAGGTTCTAAATGCTAGATGGTGTCCCTTATCTTGCATAAGTTCAAATAAGATCTGTAATAATAGCATACAGGCCGTAGTGGTCTTTGTGTCAAATACAGTAAATGTGAGATGATAAAAATATTGTGTATGGGTATTTGTAATGATGAGGTTATTCTCGATACAGCTGCCAGAAAAGACCAATAGAACGTAAAAATAGTATTTGTATGTGTCATATGCCTTTATATGGAGATTACAGTAACACCATCTATCCGTACATGGATTTTCTGCAATTATAAGCCTCTAAATCCTATTCCTGTACAGTAGGGATGACTCCATGCTCTTCCTAGCCGGGATAATGCATCAGAAAGTGTTGAGTTTTTTGTTACAGTGAGGATGGGAATTGCTCCTTATAGCTTCTTTACAGTACTACAAGGTGACAGGTGTGAGATCTCACTGGGAGCGCTCCCGTTTGTCATATAATTGGTCATTAAAGGGGCATCTAGATTGTAAATTTCCATGGGATTAGGGACCTCAATTTCTTCTATATCTGTTGAAATATTGCCTTGCCTTTTTGGTGTATTGTAGAATTGTACCTTTTGTACAGTGCTGTGGAATATGTTTGTGCTTAATAAATAATATTAATTAATAGTTTTGAAAGTGATCTTAATAAATCCAGCATGGTAAAAATAAGCATTTTAGCAATTGAATCTGTTTAGTTATTTTCAGCATCATTTCTTCAGGGGCTTTGGAGCTCTGTGGTTCATATCTTCCTAGTTTGCAGTAAGGTTGAGTCATGATTGAGTGCATGGAGGGAGACTGGGAGAAAAGGTTATTAACATCAGATTAGTGATATGGAGGAAGAGAAGAGGCAGCAAAAAAGAAACAGCTACGCAATATTCACTTAGAAAGGTTAATCAAATGTATTTTGGCAAACGTTTTCAAATGTTTAAAGAGACTCTTAATGCAGTTTGATAATTAGGATACAACAGAACACTCTATAGTTCTTTATTGTTTTAAAGCTGCCATGACGTGAGGAGTGCTAACCCCTCGCCCCGCTCTGCCCGATTGGTTAAAAACGCTGGGTGAAGTGGAGAAGTCTGGATTTTGAATTCCTTGACTGCCGGTCAATAGTGACGTTGGCACGCATCCACTCTGAGACCACCTGTGGTAGTGAGCGGTCTTGGAAAGGCAGCAATGGATTGGGTCTGCGCATGCGCGCACAGCTCTGTTCCATCGCTCTGCGTAAGTGCTATGGAACTTGCGTAGGAGGGCAAATTGTATTAGAAAGCTGCAGGGACTTTTGGGTTCAGGAATCCCTGAGCTGGAGAGGAGGAGCAGCGTGCAGCGAGGGAGAAATTGTGAGTGAAATTATCTAAAATAAAAAAATAATTGTTTATGGGCAAAAAAGGAACTCTATTTTTAATAGAGTATCCCTTTAACTTTATTTCCTCTCATTATTTAAGTAAAGACATACAAAGATATTGGGATATGTTGAAATTTCCAGGAGCCACATCTATAGTTTAGAGAATATAGAGGCAGGTACAGTCAGACACCAAAAAACAATGTTCGAGTAGTGGGGGGATGACGGGGCACTTGTCCCTAGCCTAGTTTCAGAATTCAAAACAGAACAGGACACAATTATGATTTTAGCAAGTTTTACATATTTTAGGCTACTGTGTGTAGAGCGACATGGACAGGAGATGCTGTTATACCATAGCAAATACAAGGATCGTGTGTTGTCGTGGTGCTTGGAGTCGTCTTTTAATACATATTTTAGCGTGGCATCTTCCATTGCCTAAATAATTATGTAGCTTACACCAGGGCTCAAAATTTCCACTCGCCTACTTGCATTTGGCGAGTGAAAATTAAGTGAGGGCGAGTGGAAATACACACGCTGGCAGCACAATAATGACTGGGTATACATGTATCTGGGGGTCTGATGTCTGGGTATTAATTTTATTTTTGTAATTTCATTCTAAATAAAACCTTTAACAGTGTAATTTCATAAGATAATTTAAGGGGTGTGTTTAGGGGCAAAGTTAAGGGCTGGGTAGGAATTAGGTGGAGCAACTGATGGCGAGTAACTCTTATGGCCTGGTTAGTAGCTTGGGACTTGAAATTTTGAGCCCTGGCTTACACTGTAGCACAAACAAGAGTGGTGAATGGATGGACCATTAAAGGCGGTTAACAGCTGTACTTGCATCATGCATCCAAACAACGGTCGGACACGTGTCAAGTATGAACATTCCCCGTAAGGACCAAGGACATACTATGTACGTCATGGCCCTTTAACCCCCGTCCCTCCCTATACTCTCCTCTCTGCCTGGGGTCCCATGTCCTACTGACTTCTTTGAAGTCAGCCGACGGTTTTATGCACCCCAGCTGTCGCAATGACGTCACTTTCAGGCGTTCCCAAGGGGAACCTGAAAGGGGAGGTCCTTTGGACACCTCTCCCTCCCGAACGGCTAAGGCTAGAAGAAAAAGAAAGGTACCGCTGGAAAGGGCAGAGTCTGCCCTTCTCAGCGGTGCCTGTCTTTAACCCCTTATGTGCCGGATAACCGTTCGAACCTGGAAGTGGCTGACATCTTGGCTCGGGGTCACCCTGACGTTGTCGCCGTATGTGCGTTGATGTCAGTCAGCCAGCCAGTTAACCCCCTAGCTGCCAGGTAGAGCTAGGCAGATCCTTTGGATCCTTGTATCTCCCGATCCGTGGCAGCTAGAGGGTCATGTTTGGTATCATTGGATAGATCCGATCATGACCTTTCCAAGGAGACCATGGCTAGGTTTGGTGTAAAAGTACAAACAAATTTTTCTTTAAAAAAATTGTCTGGGGGTTAGAATAAAATAGGACTTCAATTAACGTTTAAACATGATGAGCATAAATTGGTCAAAATGAGCTCAGTGCACAGAGGTGAAATGGCTCAGCAATGAAGGTGTTGAAAAGCAAAAACATGTAAAAATTGTGTATTTCTAGTTTCAGGACAAAATTTCGGAACTATTTAGCCAGGGTCTTTTTGACGGTTGTAGATTTTGGGGATTCAATTTCGAAAAAAGTATGTCCCCCCCCCTCTTTTTCCATTTTTATATATATATATATATATATATATATATATTTGCATAAACCTTATCTCTGCTAGAAAGCCACAGTGTGGCATAGCATTTATTTTAGGGTTCTGTGCAATAACAGACCCAGGATGCATAAAAGTGGGACAGAGGTCATTTGCATATCCTACCCGGAATTCCTTGCTGCATATGGCGAATGTGGCACAGGAGCTCGGGGATGCAATTCATCGAATTGATGTGCATGTGGCTTCTGCAATAATATATAATAGTCTCTTTAGAAAGTCCATTTAATGGCGAGAGAAGAATTTAGACCTAAACACAAACAGCGCAAGAATTTAAAGTGTAAAGACAGCAGTGGGTACTTTCGGACTGACGATCTTAAAACTGCCTGGTCACTAAGGGGTTAAAAGACCTTTTTATTATTTAGACACATTTGTACTACATTTTTATTGATTTAAACTCCTATTAGGAAAATAAGAGACGCCCCCCCCCATTTGTTGGAATTTGCCAATGCCGATTCGGCATTTATCTGCCCAATTAGGAGGTTTCAGCTGAGGTGCAATGTCTGCAAAATACAGTGACCATTTGCTGAATAGTGGAGTCACCATATCTTTGAACTGGAATCACCGAAATGCAGTGAAAAACATAGCACCCGTGAATAATTTAAATATGCACGTTGCATAGATATGGAAATTGCGTAAAAAAAAAAGCTATATGGACTGTCGCATTTTGGAAGCCCTGAGCTGGAGAAAAGGTAAGTATTTTCATCCAAATTAAAAATATAAAAAATAATTGGGCACGTGCGGTCAGTAGCGATTATGACCAAAAAGGCGGAGGGTTAAATATTTCCTATTGATTACGTTAAATAGGTCGTTACATTTTCTATTTTAGTGGTTCCACCAGGTTTCTACCAGGTCAGCTAGAATATAGCTCTTATAATGTTGGTTGTTTTATATCTTTATTCAGTAATATTGCACAATATATGTTATTTAACTTTAATAAAATCAGTCTCGTACACCGCAAATGGAGACATCAAGCTTACGGGAAGCGTGCCTTGCAGTTAAAAAAAAAACAAGTTTTGACTATAGGAAAAAAATATTCTGACCATCTGGTCCTAGTCATGGCATCATGCCAATATTTTGCAATCCCTCCTCAAAGCAAACGACTGACACTGACTGCCACGTTGCTAATGAAAAGCCAGAAAGGAACAGATTATTTCTCAGGGGGTATTCCAAGAAGTTCAAGATGATAGTAGTAGTAAAGGGTTTATTCCCAAATTTTATATTGCTTTTTGGATGACAAAAATTCCAGTAGAAAATGATTGAATATAGAAATGTTTCCATCTTCACCAATAACATGGCCATGCTCGCTGTGTGTGTGTGTGTGTGTGTATATATATATATATATAATTTTTTTAAATTTATTGCAGAAGTCAATTACACATCCCAGCAATTCAGAGAACTGCTTCACAGAGCTCATGTGCTACATTCCCCATATGCAGCCAGGAACTCTGTGTATCCAACTACCGTCCAATATGTGTTTACACTCAATTACGCGATTACTATCAGTATTTAACTCCAGATCAATCCGGCTTCCGTCCAAATCATTCAACCACAACTGCCCTTTTAAAAGTTTCCAATGATATCCAGGCTGGGATGGAACAAGGAAACCTAACTGGAGCTATCTTCCTTGATTTTGCCAAGGCCTTTGACACAGTAGACCATGGCATCTTATTACAAAAACTTAAAAACTCTGGTATTGGTGATCGCACGCTAACCTGGTTTTAATCATATGTATCTGATCGGTCGCAATCTGTGTCCATTTCTGACAGCACTTCCCTCCCCCTCCCAGTCACGTGCGGTGTACCCCAAGGCTCGATACTCGGCCCCCTGCTATTCACAATATTCATAAATGATCTGCCCAATGTCTGCAAAGCCTCAACTGTACACATGTACGCAGACGACACTGTAATCTACACCAGCAAACCAAATCTCCCACAGCTGGAGGTCGTGCTGCAGGACCAATTCACAGAGGTAGAAAAGTGGATCAAAGATAACAAACTTTTTCTAAATGCTGACAAAACTGTTACAATGCTCTTTGGAACAGCACCTAAACTACACCAATTTCAAACAGGACAAAATCAAATGGCACATTGACCAGTCACTTCTCTCAAATATCTAGGTATGTGGTTAGACCCAAATCTATCCTTTGGCCCCCACATCGAAAAACTTTCATCTAAACTTTACCCAAAACTAGGTGCCCTGTACAGAAATAAATCCTGCCAGAGTCCCGCGGTAAGAAAGCAGATTGTACAACAAATGCTTATGCCAGCTATTGAATACGGAGATGTAGTGTATGCAGCCGCCCCGCAAACGCACCTCCCGAAACTTACTACATTGTATAACTCATTCTGCCACTTTGTGCTACAATGTAACTACATGACCCACCATTGTGACATGTTAAAAGAACTAAACTGGCCGTCGCTGGAATCTAGACGCACCCTTCACCTTTCCAACCTGGTATTTAAGAGCTTTTCTGGGAAGCTACCACCCTACCTGAATAGGCTGCTTCCCTCAGCAGTTCCCTCATCTTATAACCTCCGATCCAGGACCTGCACCTTACTTGCAATACCACAATACAAAAAGACAGTGGCTCGATCCTCATTTTCCTACAGAGCACTACAAATATGGAATAACCTCCCAGACACCATCAAATCTTCCCCCAGTCTAAAGTCCTTTAAGAGCTCCCTAATAGCATACCTCAATAAGGAATGCACCTGTAAACATGTAACATAGTGACTATATTTCCTACATATTTATTTTCTGTTAATCTGTATATTTGTTTTGTGTTAATATCTTGCATTTTACTACTTTGTATTTCTGTAACAATGTTCTTGAACCCAGGCAGGACATACTTGAAAACGAGAGAAATCTCAATGTATCCTTCCTGGTAAAATCCTTTATAAATAAATAAAGTTAGACATGCAAATACATTTGCAATTTCTATTTTTTTTGCATCTGGAGTCTGTTTTAACACAGAACCCTCTAACCAATGCCATGCCATACTAGAGGGCTTTTTTTTTCCCCAGGAAAGATCATGTTTATGCAACAGGTGACCGCCACTCCTGTACAGCTGTTTCGGGTTTGTTGTGCCCCCATCAGCAGGAGATAGGCCGTGACCAGTTGCAGTTTGATGCTTTAACCCCAGGGCAAATCAACACTCATTTAAGTTGTGGTGGAGGGCAAAAAAATGAGATTAAAAGCATCCACACAGCAAATAATCTAATTTGTTGCCCTCCGCCACAATTTAAATGAGTAGGTATGTGTGTATTTCTGTATCTATGTATGTATGTATGTATCAAGGATGGCAGACTCTGGCCCCAAAAATGAAAAAGTCCTACAATACCCAGAAACCACTGAATGCAACAGATGGCCAGAAAACAAAGGAATTATTTCAGCAACATCTGAGCCCTGGAGTTTGACATCCCTTGTCTATTGTTACATTGCACTTATTTTTTTTAAGCACCTTCATAATGTTAGTGATCTGGGGTGTTTTTTTTCCCTTGTTTTTTGATTTAACTTTTTGGTAAAAAAACAAACCAAAACACAACATAATACTGTGTATGAGTACACTGTAAATGCCTAGAGGGTCTGCGTTTCAGTGGACTAGTATAAACATTACTTGATCGTATAATGTGGGAGTTCTTATTGTAAATTCCACTATGAATGGCTTCGATGGAATGCATTGTGTGGTGCGAGACCTCTTTATACTACTGGTAAGGGCCTAAATGCTGCTTGATAGCATTGTCACTTTTCTATTGCTTCCATAGATTATGACCAGACTTGAGAAATTTAAGAGTCAACTAACCAACTTTGGGCAGTATTACAAAGCTGATCCTAACTAAACCAGTGCTGTTGTAAACTTGCCAGATCCATTATAGTCTATGGAGTTGGTAAGTTTACAACAGCTTTGGTTAAATTAGCAGCAACTTTGTAGGCAGCTAAGTTGGTAGCTAATGATGATAATGTAGAAATTTAGAGGTACGCTTCACGGGGCCTTCGGCTCCCTGACCTTGGAATTTTTAGGGCCCAAGTTATGATGTTTAGTTCAGTCAGAAAAAAGAGGACCATTCTATTTTGTTTTTCTTACCCTTTTTTTCCCTTTACTCCCTTCACCAATAAACATTCTGAAGCCTTGCTATGGTTTTCCACTGACCTATAACCTCCTTGACTTGTCAAAGGAGTCACGAACGTGGTTAATAACGGTAACTTGAAATATGGTCCTTAAGAGGTTGATAAAAACATAACCTTTTGGTTCTTTTCGTTCTCTGCCTCCCTACTGTTTCTTCATGTGGAATTAGTCAAGTGCAGAAGAACAGTGTCACATGAAAGTGCTAACATTGGTGTGTGTTAATTACTTGCCCCTCTGCAATAAATCAGCAGGAAATGGGAGAAATTGTGAAACTCTACTTAATTGTGAGCAGCTTGAAGTCCTATGAAAACTCTGCGCTTAATCATACCCACTTTTTTCTAACATTTTCTTTATGTGCTTTTGGAACATAACATTTTTTAATCAAGTTCCTTTATGGATCTTAATTTGCTGCTTTGATTTATGAGATTCCAGATGCTTCGGTGTCATCTTTACACATGTAAGTTATAGGAAGCTTTAAAGGTTTATTGTGATTGCGGAATTTAAGGCTCCTGGGAGTAATGAGTTTTTTGACATTTATGCAAACTGAACAAAGGTTTATTCATTTTAACTTGCAATGAAAAGGGATTAAAACAAATTATTGCAAATAGCAGTGTGATACATTTCTTAATCCTTACAGGTTTCAGGCTACTCTTTTTTCCCAATATAGTACATTTTGTATATTTTCTTTACCTGCTGTCGTTCGTTCGTGTTGGGACAGTTACACAAATGTCGTCATATTGGTTTTGTAGTCGGGTACAATTTAAGGCAGAGCTTGACAAATTTATACCAAGCTTAGAATCTTTAACCCTTTCGCTGCTGAGGCTTTTCCCGCCTCTGTACTGAGGTCATTTTTACCGGTTTTGCTTATCATGTTTAAACGTGTTTTTAAGGCTTATTTTAGTATATGACCCAGACATATTATATATCGTTCTTTCCGTCAGACTCGGTAGATTCATAATATGTCATTATTATATGTATACGTTATGTCATGTCTGTATATTATAACAAAAAATGCAATAAAATATGTATTTTCAATAATTTACAATGTGTAAACTGTTTTTTTTCACATTTTAAGATGCGAGCAATTGCGGTTATATTTTGTATGGGGTGCGCTTGTTAAAAAAATTAGAGATGGGGTCTCGTTACATTTTTTTTTGGGGAAAATTACACTTTTTAACAAACGCACCGCATACAAAAATCGTTAGTGCAGCATCAATGCTCACATTATAATTGAAATGGGAACAATATTGCTGCATTAACAAACCAAAAAAAAAAATAAATAAAAAAAAAAAGGGTTTATTTTTTTTTTATAATTTTTTTTTATTTTTTGACAACATTTTTCACAGTAGTGTTTGGTATCGTTGGAACGGCCATGCTCTGGCCGATCCAACCATACCAAACTTTAACCCCTAACTGCCACGGATCGGGAGATAGGGAGTTCATTGGAACTCCCTATCTCCACAGTTGGTGGCAGTTAGGGGTTAAGTCCAGGACTGGCGTCATCGTGCTACGCACGATGACGCCAGTCCTCAGGGGGAGTTCCCGGAGGCTTGGTCGACATCCAAGATGTCGGCCAGCTCCGGGAAAGGATCGCGAACCGGCGCTTTTCAGCGCCGATTCGCGATCCAGCTCCCCAGGGGTTAATGCCAGGCACCATTTGGAAGGGCAGGCTGTGCCCTTCCAAATGATGCCTGGGTTAACCCCCGCAGAGCCGCCGATCGGGAGGGAGAGAGGTCCGAAGGACCTCCCCCCTCCCTTTCAGGCGCCTCCTCCGCACATGCGGGGGGGGCGCCTGAATTAGGTGTCATCGCGCTGCCGCGATGACACCTAATTCCGGCGGCTGCTGTTCCGGATGCCGGGCTGACATCCAGGATGTCAGCCCGCACCGGAGGGGCCAGCGATCGGCCGGAACCCGGCCGAACGCTGACCCCAATGGGAGGACGCGCTCAGCGCGTCCTCCGCACACCAGCGGGAATGCTGAGGACGCGCTGAGCGCGTCCTCAGCATTGAAGTGGTTAAAAAACACACATTTTTAGGTGACTTTTTTTTGGACCCTGAATTTGTAAAGCTTTGATCAACGGAGAAAAAAAACTATTTTAGGAGCTAAAAGCTGATGTTTGAAAATGGCGAACCAGACATTATGCTCACCTGTGACTTTCAGCTCTTATGCTATGGTAAACCATGTAGCTCTCATTAAAAGCAGTCAATCTTGGTGAATTCCGAATTTTTTGAGATGCAATCTCCATGTGAGGCCTCGTGGCTGGATTTTAGATCTAGCAGTATTATGTAGGGAATCTGGCCCAATAAATTTTTAGAGTAATTTGTAGGGATGGAATGATACATTTTTTTAAAGACATAGGGCGCGCTATACCGGGGGTGGTAGGAAGGAAAAACTGCACCTGCGATATTCCTCGTCCCCGGTTAAGGCTGGGGTCGGACAAACGCATTTTTAACATGCGTTTAGATGCACTTAATCACGGCCGCAGTAGCAGCACATGACGGGCAATGAAGGCTAATATATGAAGTACGGCCTCACTAAAGTCCGGCCGCGCAACGCAAGTGGAAAATTAACACATTTTTTCGAAAACGCAGAACCACTAGTACTGACGTACAGAGTGCGCTACGGCGGCATAGGGGCGTGTGTGCGTGATTAGGAGATGTCAGACGCTGCTAATGTCCAGCCTACATAACGTCCAGACGCAAAAAGTGTTTTATTGACGATCCGCACAAAATTGCGCGTTGTCTGACCGTTTTTGCGCATTCCGTGAAAAAATACGTCAATGCGTTCGGACTCCCTTTTTGACGGTCGCTGCGAATAATGCGTTCGTTTGACCCTAGCCTTAGCGGGGGATTACAATGCAGGCTCAAAAAAATGCTGCCTGCATTGTAGCGCCCGCTAAGCGCAGCCACAAGCATCCTCTCAATGGAGTCCATAGGACTCCATTGAGTTCCTCTCTGCCGGTCATGAGACCGGCCGGATCTCGCATCGCATCGGTCGGCGTAGGGATACGCAGGGGGGACTTTTCCCCCCTGTCTTTCCCTGCTCCTGCCGGTCAGAGGAGGCGACCGGAGCCGCGGTCCTCGCTGCGGGACAGGAGGTGAGTCTGTGGTTTTTTTTTTTTTACTGTTTTAAGCTGGTGTTAACGGATTCTGCAGAAGTGGAATCCATTAACACCAGATCCTGGCTCTGGTTAACTTTTCGTTGACCAGAGCCAGGCGTTAATCAGCGCTGGGACATTGTAATCCAGCGCTGATTAACACTTTACGCTCCCCATGTTAAGTATAGGGAGCGCAAAGTGCAGTGACCTCACGCTGAGAAGCGCAAGATACCAAACGCAAATGTTTTTTTTAACTTGTTTGGATTGTAATATGCCCTGAACACCGCAGCTAATGGTAGTGCTCACGCAGGTGAGCGCTACCGTTAGCGTGCAGAGTGTAATAGGGCCCGTAGTACGGGTAGCAATACTTTTTTTTCAAGTACTCACCTATACTGATTTCTGATACTTTTATTTAATATTTTTATTTAATCATTTTATTTAATTTAACTGCTTTCCAATAAATCATCTAGGATTTTGACGATATCTTGTCCAGTTCATGTTAATATTGAAATGTATGGCCAGACACCCCATTTACTCACTGCACAGGCCTGCAGACACCAGACCTCAGATATAGATTATGTATGTATATATCATTCTGCCATGCCCCTACGGCTGGCCTTTTTCCAGTGACCATCTGTCAACATGTGATGCTTGTAACACGGCTCAGATGGGGCTTCGCTTTTGCAAGATCTTGCGACCTTGCATCCATTATCGGTGTAGTAAATATTTCAACTTGGTTAATACAGATACTTTCCACCTCAACTGTGAATGTAAAAACCAATTAAGAGACCACTGCGCTTACAAGGGCAATACTTAGATTTCGCTTTTCATATGTTACATACAGTATAGGGGTAACAATCACACCTGAAAGCGATAAATGAGAAAACCATAGTGCAATTTGTGTTGTACATAGGTAAACTGTACAAATTGTGTAAATGTGCGTAGAGGAATCTCACTCCTTCCTGAGCCCTGGATGGTTGATTTTGGCACAATGTGGTACTGCAACAAATAAAATCGATCTTACGATCGTCAGATGCTTGCCTTCAATGCCATGATAAATAGTAGGTATAAATTAAGTCTTCACCGGTTTTTAACTTGGCAATACGTCTTCTTTATTATAATCAAGAATTAAAACGGCATAAAGAAATTGTATAATGTAAAAAGCAGGTCTTGTATCTACACATTGCTTGGCGTCTTTTGCTCTTCTAAGGTCTTCTAATATCCTAATGAATAAGTAAATTTTTTGTGCCAAGATTCAGTTTCTATGAGTAGTTTCAGTTGCATCCACATGATTAGCAGCGTCTCCGTGCATCCCGTCAAAACTGTGTATCAACGAAACAGGGTAGTGTTGTTTTGGTTCATCTATATTTTGATTTTCAGAACTTTACCTCATCACATTCCAGACTGCAGGACTTTTTTCCTGCAGCGCCGACCCTATGGAATGCGCTTTCTTGCAATATTAGACTGTCCCCAAATCTGGCTTCAATTAAAAGTTCACTAAAGACCCTTCTGTTTAGGAAAGCCTACCACCTGACTCCGTAATAAAACATCCGACCAACCCAAAAACAGTCCTCACCTCTTAATTCATCACTGCAGTCCTGCCTATCTACATTATAAATTCCCATGGGAATAGGGTCCTCAGGTCCTCGTTGGCAGCAATACTGGCCTGTCTCCTTTGATGTGTTGTAAAATTGTCTTGTTTTTACCCATTGCATCTTGTACAGCGCTGCGGAATGTGTTGGTGCTTAATAAATAATAACTTTATTGATGTGTTTTCAGTTGAAAGTCAAACTGATAACGTACAAATTACAATATGATCATGCAGCACAATAATGAACAAAACCTTCTTTATCATTGCTGCTCTTAAGCTCTGATGGTTAGGATGAACATGCTAATCATTATTCAGTGAAGGAATCCTCACTTACAAATGCTATTCTTGATTATTTAGATATCCGTGCCATTAACGTGTTGGCTGCCAAATTAATGATCAAATGGGTCTCTCTGGGTGGCCAACAGGTCATTTTCATCTAGTGTCACGGTACCCTATTGTAGGGAGAACTATATGGATAATGATGTAAAGCATAAACCTAAAGAGATAGGAACATATGTCAAAGAGGTATCTAGTTACAATTGAATTGCTTAATTTTTTGTGCCCCCCCCCCAGGTGTGGAGATAAGTGCTTGGGGTACAAAAGTAGACCTTCAGAATTTTTAACTCTCCTCCAGGTATTTAAGTCACGTCAGCAACAATTGAGCACCAATATTACGCCAACACCACATTATCCACAAGAACCCTATACTTGATTGGTACAATCATTGATCCAGCATTGAACCTTAAAACAAAGTTGTAGTTTCATCATGTACATTTTTGATCTCCTTTTACTGTATAAGCTCAATGAAGACCTGGAAGCATTTAAAGAGGATTCTCACAAGTACTCTAATACAAGAGTGCTTTCACAAACACACATGCGTTCCTGTGTTAACGTTCTTTGAGTGTACCCAGGGACCTGTGAATCTCTGCAGGGGATTACTCCAATGGCATTATCCGAAAGAAAACTACAATTTGCTAAATCTCAGGAACTGTAGCTTTGGAAAGCTAAATAAATTCCCCTTAAATCTATGTTCTACTTCCGTCGAAGGGCAGAAAATATTCAGTATCTTATATTTATCAAAACACAAATTCCCAAACTAAACTCGGGTGTCTGTAGTCACCCTGCCCCAAAGAATTCCCAAAAACAGAGCAACACTCCTAAACAAGGATTAAATCTTTAAAGTTACAGTTCAAACTCAAAACATGTGACTCAAAGCAATCCACATAAAAAGAAGATGGTTTATTTTGCTCCCAATGAAGCTGGCATACGGTTGGCGCGACGCGTGCTGAACCTTTGGTGTTTTTTAATGGCGATTATGCATATGTGATTATGCCGCGCTGAAAGAGTAGAATCTATTCTAACTCTAGGGTCATGTCATTGGCCAATAGTGCTGTATTAATTATCAAGATTACATGACTACAATATTTACCTATATAAGTGCCTATTTGAGCATTTTTCAATACTAATTAACCCCTCAGGGTTCTTTCCATTCTGTCTGCAGGCATTATTGGTTATGTTTTTGATGTGTCTTTTCAATGGTAGTTATGCGATTGTTATTATGCAACAGGAAAAGAGTAAAAACAATACTAAAGCTCTAGGGTCATATCATTAACCAAAGGTGCTGTAATAATTGGTGCTCTGGATGAATTATTAAGATTAAATGACTACAATATTTACCTAATATAAGAGATTATTTTAGTACTTTGCAATACTAAGTAACCCCTTACGGTTCTTTCCATCCTCTCTGCATGTATTATGAGTTATGTTTTTGTTGTGGTTTTATCTCTCTTGTATAATTTTTTTAGTCTCATGCTTTATAAAGAGTATATTGTTCCCTGACACTCCTTCTTTTTATGTAGATGGCTTTGATTCACATGTTGTTTTCTGTTTGTCTTATATTTATCAAGCAGAAAACATGAAGGTAATTCAGGTTGACAGTGGCATATACAGTTGTGCTGTCATTATGATGGACTTTGATGAGGTCATACTAACAGAAATGGCCACTGACCTCCCAAAATCACCGTCTTTTTGTTTCAAATATACGTGTGACACCGCTTTTTGTACTGTTTAGTGTTGCAAAATTAATAAAATACAATAGAATTTCCTGCGGCGCATCAATAAGGTACAATGCATATAATGATCAATAGGTAATAGTAATGATGTGCAACAATCTCAATACATCTGTTATTCACAATATATGACTGGTGCAAGTGCATATAAAGTGTAATAGTGCACATAAAATCCAGTGTATATACAGCGTTGTATGACAAACAACAATCTCTTCCTTAGTAAAGTGTGACAGTCTATTCCTTAGTAGCGTGCAGCTGTGTCCAAAATGCATACAAATAAAATTATACATGCGGCAAAAAACTATATATACTGTGTGTGTGTGCGTATACAGTGGCAAGAAAAAGTATGTGAACCCTTTGGGATTACGTGGAGTTTTGCATGAATTGGTCATAAAATGTGCTCTGATCTTCATCTAAGTCACAACAATTTGAAAAACACAGTCTGCTTAAAATAATACAACACAAACATTATAAGTTTTCATGTTTTTATTGAAAAGAACATGTAAACATTCACAGTGCAGGGTGGATAAAGTATGTGAACCCCTAGCCTAATGACTTCTCCAAGAGCTAATTGGAGCCAGGAGTGAGCCAACCTTGAGTAAATCAGTGTGATATTATTGGAAGTGTTGCTGAAAGCTGTCCTGCCCTTTAAAACCACACCAGTTTTGGGTTTACTGGTGTGCCTTCGGCTACTCAAAAATCTGGTGATTCCCCAAGTATTGGCGAATTGCCAGCGAAATACGGTGACCTTCGGCAGCAGTGAGATACCAAATAGAGAAGTAATGGTTAATCTTATAACCGCTCGCCAAACCTCTGAAAAGTTGGCAAAATGCCCAGATTTTTGGTGGTTTTATTCGACCGGGTGAATCCCATTGGTTTCAATGTAAAAGAAATTCCCTGTTTTTAGTTTTTATTCAACCGATTATTATTTTCATTTGCAGCAAAAAGTCTCTTTTATTAATTTACTTTTTAGAATTTTTTAGGCATTTTTAGGGATGTTTTTCAGTGACCTTTTTGATTCCAATTTTTTTTTATAAGTGCTGTTATTTTTAATCTGTAACAGACCTTTTTATTGTTATTTATAGGACCTTAGATCTTATTTCCAGGCATTTTCATGCGTTACTTTTGTTTTAAAAGTTGCAAGATTTTTTTTTTTTTTATACTCCTGTTCGGCGGCTGGGCAGCTTTTTTTCGGCGGGTCGTCAGCTGCATTCGGAGATTTTTCGGCGGTCTTCGATTCATTCTCCAGGGTTTATATGCAGCGTTCGGTGGATTGATTTGGCGCACTTAGAGGACCCTGCAGTGAATGCTGAGTTCACCACAGGGTCGCTGAAGGAGAGAGCACCCAAATTTTGCTGAAAATTGGGTGTTCTCTGAATAACCCCTTAAATTTTCAGTGCCAGGGAATTGTGGAAACTGAAACGCAACAACTTCATGGTCACGTGTTTTTGGCCTCTGCAGCAATCCTTTTCCAGAACAAAATTAATTAGGAAAAAGAATGTTTATACAACCTATAGCATTCAGAGCGATTTCTCATACTTTATTTTTAAACAAAAATAAATTATTTGACAGTAACCAGACATTCCCAAAATATCATATTTTTTTACTAATGTGTATGTATTACAGCTGAAGGATTTTAGACATGTTGCCAAGCAAATGGCAATAATTTATGTCTGTCCTATTTATATCTTGCACGCCCATTATTGACGTTCTTCTTCACATTCCATAATTTCATTTCACCTGAGCTAATACACTTCAGTGCTTTAGGCGTAATCCGAACACTGCTCTGGAATTCACTCCCTGCCTCCTCGTGCAAATGTTTTAACAAAGTTCTTAGGGAATAGATGGAAAATACCATTTAATACCTGTTTTATTCCAAAGGGCTTGTTCATACTAGACCGGTTTTGGGGCTTATTTGAATAAACTTCCAGCTGCAGTGAATTGGCAATAAATTACTGCAAATTCCAGTATAAATGACAAATTCAGAAAATTCTACAAAATAATTAATTTGTGAGTTTTTTTTTTAATTCTTAAAATTTGTGTATTTCTTTGAAGTATTTAGTAACCTGATTAAATTTGCAATATATTGGATGAATTGCCTTCTTTTGTCATGACACTAATCGCAGGAAGGCACGTGCTGATGCTGCTGCCACGAATCCCTGGCATCACCTTTCATGACAATAGATTCCGCCCCTGGTTTTGCTTTGAGCCACTTACTTTACTGCGTTACAGTTACAAGTATTTATAAAGCGCTAACAAGTTCCATAGCACTGTACAATGGGTGAGACAGTAACAAATATATATATATATACAAGTTAAACGCACAGAACGGTAGGAGAGAGGACCCTGCCCAAGAGCTTACAATCTAATAGGAAAGGGGTGACACACTAGGTGAGGGTAAATGGAGTACAAGTAGCAGGGAGCATGTGGGATGATGGGTTAACGAAATGTACAGTTGCGATATCATGGAGTGATAGGCTTCGCTAAAGTAATGTGTTTTCAGAGACTTCTTTAAGGAACTGCCTCCATCCTGCTGCCTGGGTAATCCAGGTTGCTATACCACAGGTGCCCCAGATGAATTTCTATATAAGGGTGGAGTTCCCAGACTGCCTTGGTCCAACATTCACCCTGTTAGGAGATACAAACAGAGCACACCTATGAACCAGCCGTTGATCCAAGAACCTTGCTCATCCAGAATCCCCTTGCTGCTATCATTCAGGTAGCCTGGCGTGGCACATGAGTCTGTCACCCACCCACTTGTGAAGACTGTGATGTGGCCTACTGCCGAAATCTCGCGTCACAGCCTTCAGATCAGAAGAAGCCGGCGGCAGCGTGCAGTAGCTCGGAGGAACACGCGGTAGGAAGTCTGTCTGGGTAAGTATAATCGTGGGGTCTGTCTGGGTATATCGAAATCTGGGCTCTGCTGGTTATATCAAAATTCTGGGCTCTGCTGGTACATAAAATTATGTGAGCTTAACTTACTATTTGCAGTACAACTATGAGTATAAAAATTAAAATCTAACACACACTATGGAGCGCTGTTGTTCACTGGCACCCGGTTGTCTGATGGTTTAAGAAATGGCACTTGATGTGTAAAAGGTTGCAGACCCCTCATCTAGATGGTATAATAGTATAATTATATTATAGTAGTATATCGTGCCATAATAATAGTATAATATAATAGTATAATATCGTGCCATATGTTCAATGTTTCCTTGAAAGGACAGGAACCTGATAAATAAGTAAACCGAATTCATAAATTTATATTTTTTTCACCAATATCCTGAAAATTCAAACGACTTTGTCACGTCCACCTCTTAGTAAGAGAGGTCCCCACAACACATTGTAAGTACTTAATTCAATTTTTTTGTGAACGTTTTGGAGAACCTGTCTGGAGAGGAAAGCAGAAAGTGTATTGGCTACATTTTTGTATTGGTTACAAAGTGACTGTCATTTGAGTTTTATGAAGGTAAGATTTTCTGACTGGACAGGCCTCCTAAAAAGGACTTCATAGCATTAAAACATTGGCTTATTCAAAATATTTATGTGCAGTTAATTCAATCTGTTCTTTTTATGCTTAGCACTAAAAAAAAAAAAAGAATACATCCAAATGATCCTGATTTTAAAGTGATTCATACTTCCCTGATGTCTGTAGCTAAGGAAACTAGTTTCCTGGAGCATGATTTACATAAGTCAACACTGTATCCATTAATTTGTCTTTGTTTAGCGTTAAAGGGACACTCAAGGTAGGGTGAACACTCATTGTTATCTGAGTGGTCACGCTGCTGCGAAATCCCTGCTCCCCATACAAAAGCAGGGGCTTAGTCCCATCCAGAATCTGAGCTCAGGTTACATGGCTTTGGGAACCAACCCCATCCAATCACCCTCAACTCCTTGTAGTAATAAGAGCCACTAGATTGTCCGAAGCATCCAACCTGCCTTCACATGACGTACAACATCTGAGGAAAGGGATTTAGGGGTTATTATTTCAGAGGATCTAAGGGTAAGTAGTCAATGTAATAGAGCAGCAGGAAATGCTAGCAGAATGCTTGGTTGTGTAGGGAGAGGTATTAGCAGTAGGAAAAGGGAAGTGCTCATGCCACTGTACAGAGCACTGGTGAGACCTCACTTGGAGTACTGTGTGCAGTACTGGAGACCGTATCTCCAGAAGGATATAGACATCTTGGAGAGAGTTCAGAGAAGGGCTACTAAAATGGTGTACGGCTTGAAGGAGAAAAGTTACCAAGAAAGGCTTAATGATCTTAACATGTACAGCTTGGAAAAAAGACGAGACAGAGGAGATATGATAGAAACATTTAAATACGTAAAGGGAATCCACAAGGTAGAGGAAGGGAGTATATTTAAAAGGAAACAAAATAGCAAAACAAGAGGACATAGTCTTAGATTAGAGGGGCAAAGGTTTAAAAGTAACATCAGGAAGCATTATTTTACTGAGCGGGTGGTGGATACATGGAACAGTCTTCCAGTAGAAGTGGTAGAGGCCAAAACAGTAATTGAATTTAAGCAAGCATGGGATAGGCATAAGGCTATCCTAAACAAAAGATAAATCCAGGTAAAGTATCCATGTAATTGGGCAGACTAGATGGGCCGAAAGGTTCTTATCTGCCGACATTTTTCTATGTTTCTATAGTGTAGTTTGAAGCATGTCATGTCCTGCAGAGAGTAGATTGAGACCAGAACTAGGTCAAGTGACTTTTTAAAGGAAACAAAAGGGGTTAAAAGGGAATGAGGTGGGGCAGTGGAAGGGGCCAGTAGGGGTTAATGTTAAACCTCTTGCTAATTAGTAATAAAATCTTATTGGCATTATTAGTTTAATTATCAGTAGTATTTTGATGCTTATCAACATCTAAGGACTGCTTGCACATCGTAGGACATGCAGTTCAGAAGATCTGGGATTGTCACTGTTCTATATACAGCACCAGCTTGGTCTTTGAAACATATGTAACACTATTCCCTAGTGAACACAAATTGAAGCGTTCGGATTAGACATGTAGACAACGAAAAAATTTGTTTAGTTTCGGATCGATCCGTTACGTTTTTTTTAGTTCCTTCCGGTGCGTTTGTTATGTTACCATGATTCGCACTTGGTATCGATTTGTTAATTCAGGAGATTAGTATTTCGTATTTTGTTTCTACGTTATTTCTGAATGTGAAACAGATTTATTAATTACGTAATCCCCTGTCCTTGGTGCTGATCTTTGATTCAGCACCAAGGACAGCAGCTCCGCGTAGCTCCAGAGCAAAAACTCCCCCTGTCCTTGGTGCTGATATTTGATTCAGCACCAAGGACAGCAGATCCACGTAGCTCCGGAACAAAAGATCCCCCTGTCCTTGCCAAACACAGCCAGACTGAAGGAAAGAAAAGAAACCTGCTGCGATCAGCAAAGAAAAAAAAAAGCCTCACCGGTTTTAAATAATTAGGATCAACAAAAAGGTTTTTTGCTGCAAAAGAAAATAATACACGGTTGAATATTCAATAAAAACTGGGATTTTTTTTAGATTTTTTTTTACTTTGAAACATATGGGATTTGCCTGTTTAAACCTGTCGAATGAACCACCGAAAATCAGGGCATTTCACTGACATTTTGGTGCTGTTCGGCGTTCTGTGAAAGGTTTAATCATTACTTCTCTATGGGGAATTTCACTGCCGCCGAATCACACTGAACTGCACGTTGGCGCTGTCCATGGTCTGTGTTGCTGAATGCAACAGATTTAGCAACACGGCCAATGGACAGGGACGCGGTGCTCAATCTGTGAAACGGAATAACGAATCAATTCATAAAAATGGAATTAATTAGTTCTATTCAGTTTCGGACTGAACTGATTAGTTATTTCGGAAGTGCTTCCAAAATACGAATCTGAAATTTGTCCGTATTGCGATTTGGAACAAAACACTTAATCTAGTTGTGATGTGTAAGTGTTACCGCGAAGATAAGTGACTTAAACATGTTCTCCCCTATTACATTCCTGATGCTAAACCAGAATGAAATCACTTGGCGCATCGGTGATTGTGCTAGCTTCCACAAGCTTACTGTACTTTGTGCTTGTCAAGTATAGGATGCGCAATCTTTAATTGGCGTTTCTTTAAGGTATTACAAAGTGCTAGCGCTAATTACCGTCGGGATGCGCATGGCAAATTTTTAGCTACACCTAAAAGCTGCCGCTAAATGATTCTGCGTTTGCAAAATCATTTAGCCCCCGCCCCCAATAAATCCAATACTCACCACTCATCACGCGGCAAGAACGGCGGCATGATCCACTGCTTTTAGTCACCGGGAGCAAAATAACACTGTGAACAAATAGTTCCCAGTCTCCCTCCGCAATCACTCTGTGGCGCTGCACGATCTTGTGACCCAGAGACACAACCCTTCATGGTGTCCTAGGGACTCCAGGAAGTAATATTTGCGGTGGCGCAGAAGCGCTAATGTGAGCATCCTCGTGTTTAGTTCTGCATTCTGGGCTTGATGGGCTTAGTTAGCATCTGCCCCGGGATATCGCTCTAAAAAGAAACAAAGCAGCAAAACAAGAGGACATAGTCTTAGATTAGAGGGGCAAAGGTTTAAGGCTAGGGTCAGACTGAGGCAGTGCGAACGCGCGTTCTGGCGCACTTAATCACGGCCGCACTAGCAGCAGATGCCGGGCAATGACGGCCAATATACGAAGTACGGTCGCACAAAAGTCCGGCTGCGCAACGCAAGTGGAAAATGAACGCATTTTTTCGAGAACGTTAAACCACTAGTACTGACGTACAGAGTGCGCTGCGTCTGCTAGCGGCGTGTGTGCGTGATTAGGAGACGTCAGACGCTGCTAATGTCCGGCCAACATAACGTCCAGACACAAAAAGTGTTTTATTGATGATCCGTACAAAATCACGGACGAAAATGCGCATAGTATGACCACTATCACGTATTCTGTGAAAAAATGCGTCCATTCGTTCGAACGCACTTTTTCACAGACAACATAAAAATGCGTTCGTCTGACCCTAGCCTAAAAGTAACATCAGGAAGCATTATTTTACTGCGAGGGTGGTGGATACATGGAACAGCCTTCCAGTTGAAGTGGTAGAGGCCAAAACAGTCATTGAATTTAAGCAGGCATGGGATAGGCATAAGGCTATCCTAAACAAAAGATAAATCCAGGTAAAGTATCCATGTAATTGGGCAGACTAGATGGGCCGAAAGGTTCTTATCTGACGACCTTTTCTATGTTTCTAAAATGGGGAGGCTACGGGGAAACGTGCAGGTGCAGTTTTTCACTGTTGGTGTCCCAATTTTATTACAGCTAGGGAATAGGACCCATGATTTTTTTATAACCAGAGCCTGGATATATACATATGTGTCTATATGTACCGTATATATCACGTAAAATACAGACTGCTGGTTCACCCTGTTGGGTCTCGCCACTTTAAATGGGCTTCATTTCAAATAAGCGGAAGAGTTTATGTCAGTATAAAAGAAGAACAACTCGACACTTTGCTTTTGTTTTGAACGCTTCTATCTAAAGCATGTAATTGTTATAATATTTATGGTGAAATGAAAGCACATACATCAATGAAAACATATACATAACGAGAACCTTTAATGTGTTCCTGTGAATTTTGTCATTATAATGGGCTTTATAACAGTTTTATGAATACACAATGCCACATAATAGCTTTTTATGTGAACATGACTGTTTAATAGCATATCACTACGAATAAATCTCTACGCTATATTTCGGGGTTGGGAGGGGTTGTCTGCCACCTTTATATCATTAAACAAACCAATGGAAATGTTCTACTAAATTCATTATATTTCTTTTCTGTAATCTCGTTTTATAAAAATGCTCGCGTCAAGTACAGCGGTCAGACTTTACAGCATGAGTATTAAGTTATAAAAGATTCCTGCATTTAATATTTTTGGAATTTGTTCAACAATACGTCAGCTTGTCTGGGTCCTTGAGGTTGAGCCATGCAGCAAGATTTAGTTATAAAACGACACTTTGTATATGTGGTTTCTGCAGAAAATGCTTTTAATTTGCTGCAGTTTTATTTCTGGGATTTAACCCATTCAGTGCTAATGGAATGGACAGTACTTTCAATGTGATATGATATTTCTTAAACTGGACGAACATTAACAAGCTCCTTAATACATTATAATTATGTCCCTAAAGCTGACCCAGTGATGCAAAAATATTTGGATAACCGGAGTCCTTTGGCAGTTATTATATTTAATCTATACTATTGTATTCTCAAAAACATACACTTTATCACTTCCTGACGTTTTGTGCATAATATCGTAGCATTCATATGTAAGTATTAAAGACGAAAGCAAGCAATTGGAGAGATTGCTGACATTCATATTGACCCCAGGTAAAATACCGAGTACAATATTCCAATGTTGGTGCTAACTTAACCAGAGCTGTTGTAAACTTAACCCCATAGGCTATATTGGCTCTGGTAAGTTCATAACAGCTCTGGTTAAGTTAGCACCAACTATGTAATACTGCCCTGTATTTTTTTTATTATTAGGTGGATTTATATCCAAATGTTTCCTAGATTTTTGGCTTCTGATAATCATAGTTGCCAAATCTCCCTCATTTATATAAACATTCTTGTTGCTCCATAGTCTCAGCAGCCAGGGCTGTATTCTTATATCCCATACCTCTCACATATCACCCCTTTGCCTATCATTCTCTACACTGGCTATGTCACAGGGGCGGACTGGGCAGGGGACAGTTGTCCCCCGGGCCGCGCCCAATGTGCCTCCATGAGTTGGACTGTTTTTTTTTTCGCGTCTCGCGGGCCACGGCCACGCAGAAGCGTTAGCGCTGGCACCGCCGCCACGTGATGCCTCCGCAGCCTCATTCATGCTTGCGTGCCATGCACTAGCTGAAGAGGAGGGCGCGGTTGACGGTCAGTGACATCGGGGGAGCCTCAGCCTGCGGACGGATGCCACGTGCTGCGCAGCATCTGAACTGCGTGGAGGAGGGAGCACCGCGGAAGCCAGCCCAGCCGCTGCCCAGGAGTGACCAGGCTGTTGCTACTCCGAGCCATGAAGTTTCGCCCGGCCTTTTCCCCTGCAGCCCCTGGTTCTTCTCACTCCCGCCCCGTTACGGTGAGAGAGCAGGGCAGGCGCAAAGATCCCCCGGGACATCATTCCACGTGTCCCTGCACTCACACATAGCGGAGCTCTGCGGGCTGACAGCTGCCGCCTTCTGATTGGTCTGAGGACTGGGCTAGCGGATGCTTAGATCCAATGGGAACTCCCTATGTCACATCACGTAGTAAGAGTCTGGCATGGCAGGAGGGGATTCCCGGAAGTGGGGTATGCTGGAGAGAGCCGGACTGGAGCATCCTCTCTACACCGGGACCTGATCAGAGGATAAGCCGGTAGGCCATCATTCGTACACCGGCTCTGCTACCTCTGCAAACCCCGTTCATCCCAAGCCTCTAGCATCTTCCTCTTGCATTGACCATACAAAGGCAGATGCAATGCATCCCCTGCACATTGCCTGCCTCTCTTACTGTGCACTGGCCAGCATTGTGGCTCAGGCAGCCGCCAAAGGAGTGACAGCCAGCCTGGCAGCCAAATGGTCAGAAACCCCTCTGTTACTGGAGGCCAGGTGGGGTATTCATGGATGCAGAGACTGAGTGAGTCCCGGCCCAGAGCATCCATTTGGAAGACAGTTGATGGTGAGTGATCTGCTGGCTGCTGCTGACCCACAGCTGGGCCTGTGCCCTGGGGAGACAATAGATTTTGGGGCCTGCCTGCTGTATGGGGACAATAGATTGAGGGACCTGCCTGCTGTATGGGGACAATAAATTGAGGGACCTGCCTGCTGCATGGGGACAATAAATTGAGGGACCTGCCTGCTGTATGGGGACAATAACTTGAGAGACCTGCCTGCTGTGAGGGACAATAAATTGAGGGGCCTACTGTGGGGTTGTAAAAAAAGAATGGAATTGGTCCAATATTATTTATTACTAAATTTGCTTTCCGTGTTTTTTTTTGTATTATTATTTAAACAAGGGCCCGAGTTGCTGCACTACGGGCCTCTGGGTTGTACTTGTCCCCTGGGCCAAAAGTTGCCAGTCAGCCCCTGCTATGTCATGCCCCATGATTCAGGGGTTATTTGTATATTTTAATGTTATGTGTTGAATCTGCCTTTTGCTGCTTGCAGTTATTATTTAATAGCTATTTTTGTTCCTGCTGGGTTCTCTTAGCCTTGCTGCATTCAGCTAGCTCCACCCCCTTTTGTTCAGTCTAGTTCTGCGGTACTTACTGGTCACCTAGCAGCCATCTTTGCTCAATGCTGGACAGAACTAATGTCTTTTCACCTGCATTGCTGTACACTATTACAAAGCTTGTCAGTCTGATCATTAAAGTTTTCAATTGGATTCATCTTTCTTCGTGTCAGTTTAGCTGAGTTGACACTGCTGAACTTTCATCGTGTGAGTACTGATCAATACAGACTTATTTATAAAGGATTTTACCAGGAAGGATACATTGAGATTTCTCTCGTTTTCAAGTTTGTCCTGGGTTCAAGAACATTGAAGTGTTACAGTCTCAAGCGCCCACGCCTCACAGCTTTGCTAGGGAGGCAGAATAGGCTCCCTGTTTCTTTTAGAATTCAATTCAAAATCTTTGTCTTGTACAATATGCCAGTTATGAGCAGGTATATTCCATCCCAGTCACTTCACTCTGCCAATGATCTGTTCTTATCACCTTATATCCATGTTCCCAACTCTCGCCTTCAGGTCTGCTCCTGTGCTGCTCCCTATCTATGGAACTCCTTTCCTCACAATGTTCGACTCTCCCTATGCCTCCGGTCTTTCAAGGTGTCTCTTGAAAGGCATTACTGTAGAAGCCTATCACCTCACTCCATAATCTCCCACTGTACCTTTCTTGATCTATTACTTATACTCTATTTACCCTTTCTTCTATGCGTCACCACACTCTTCCTAGCAGGGCTGTGCCATTGGGGGGGGGGTGTGACAGGCCATGATATGTTCAAGGGCCCAGTGGCTTTAGGGACCCTGTGCATCTTGTCTAAGTGCCACAGAAGTAATGGTCCCTCCATGCCCCCAAGACATCAAGAAGTTTTTCGGTGGGCTGAAGCATCTGAGGCTGGTAAGAGCATCAGTGTAGTTTATGCCAGGTAGAGGTGCAGACACTGAAGTGGAAGCAGTAAGATGGTTTATTTTTTATTAGGTTACTGAAGTGGGCAGCTACGGGAAGGGGGGCCCTGACGAATGGTTTAGTAAGGAGCCCCAATAATTTTTATGGCAGTACTGCCTCTTAGTGTAAGGGAGCTGGTTCCGGGGTGACCGGTTTGAGCCCAATGTGCAATGATGAGAAATAGAAAGACGTATATGAACAAAAGGGGTTTATTAAGGCTAGGGTCAGACTAACGCATTTTTCACGTTGTCCGTGAAAATGTGCGTTCGAAGAATGGACGTATTTTTTCACGGAATACGCAATAGCGGTCATACGATGCGCGTTTTCATCCGTGATTTTGTACGGATCATCAATAAAACACTTCTTGCATCTGGACGTTATGTTGGCCGGACATTAGCAGCGTCTGATGTCTCCAATTCACGCACACACGCCGCTAGCGGGCGCAGCGCACTCTGTACGTCAGTACTAGTGGTTTAACGTTCTCGAAAAAATGCGTTCATTTTCCACTTGCGTTGCGCAGCCGGACTTTTGTGCGACCTTACTTCGTATATTGGCCGTCATTGCCCGGCATCTGCTGCTAGCACGGCCGTGATTAAGTGCGCCAGAACGCACGTTCGCACTGCCTCAGTCTGACCCTAGCCTAAGAGTAAGGCATAAAAGGCAGTAAACAAATATGTAGCTGGGTAATAAGAAAGGAAAACACTGTATAAATAATAATCAGCAATAAGATAAACTAAAAGGCAAGAGGAGAGAAAGGTAGACCAAAAGTAACAAAACTAATCTACACTAAACTATACTACTACATATAAAGAAAAAGAGTAGATTGAACTTAGAGCAGGGTTAAACCAGATTTGGAGAGAAATAGGAGAAGGAAGAGAGAAGGAGATCTTTAGAAAAATAAATAGGAAAATAGAAACGGAAGAGTCTTTGAGGCAGAGGGCCCTGGGTATGCAGGGGGTCCTGGGTATGTAGGGGGTCCTGGATCTGCAGAGGGGTCCTGGATCTGCAGGGAGTCTGGGTCTGCAGGGGGGTCCTGGATCTACAGAGGGTCCTGGGCCTGTAGAGCAACAGATTCTGCGGAATGCAGGGTAGCAGGCTCTGAGGATTCTGCAGGATGCAGGGCAGCAGGATCAGAGGATACTTGCAGGATGTAGGGCAGCAGGCTGAGGATTCTGCAGGATGCAGGGCAGCAGGATCAGAGGATACTTGCAAGATGTATAGTAGCAGGCTGAGGATTCTGCAGGATGCAGGGCAGCAGGATTAGAGGATCCTTGCAGGAAGTAAGGCAACAGGCTCTGAGGATTCTTGCAAGATGCAGGGCAGCAGGATCCTTGTAGCAGGAACTATAAACAGTATGGTGGGAACCAAGACAAAACAGGTTAGAGCAAGCAGAGATTAAAGGCAGTTTCTTCCTAGTGAGAGGTTCACTAGAACAATGCAGAAGCATTGTGCCTTGGGAGTGGCTCTTTTTTATAGTGGAGGAATCATGATGCTTTGGCTAGCACCTGGTTGCTGGAACAACTTGGTTCAGTAGGAGAATCACTGTTAGTTATTCACTGAGACACTTTGCCTTTAGTTCTCCTATGGCGCCGGCGGCTAGGGACCTGACACTTAGAGTGTAAGCTAACTGGAACATGGTCCTCGTTTCCTAGTATTTTGTCACACCTTTTTGTTAATTTTTGTTTGTTTTTGTCCTATCCATCGTACAGTGCTGAGGAATGTTGGCAATTTATAAGTAATAGCCATTGTAATTGTATAGGTCACCTGAGCCGGAGCCTAGAGCAGCAGCTTAGAGAGGGTGGCATTTTTTTTCTTAATATAACCGATGTAAATTAATACACCATACAATGAGACTCTGAACTATAGTAAATGTTGCTAGAAATCAGAGCTATATTGCTTTATGTTCTACATGTTACATGTGTTATGGAAAGTAAACTCCAGAAATCATAAATAAACACTCATACAATCTGAAGTAAGGCTGTGGTCTTTATAATGGCATATAGTAAACCAGTGACATGTAGCATTCTAATATCTTTATTTCAATGCCAAAATCTCAATAACTATAACTGTAACGAAAATGTAACACCACCAGCACTAAATAACTTGCCTGGCATCGAACACCCAAGCTCCTCCAGCTGCCTTTAATAGCCTGCATATACACTTCTCAGAGGTTCCTTTTTTGTCTCCATTAATTAAAGCAGGCAAAATTATTCATTTAATTGATATTTAATAATTTACTCTTTTATTCAAATTCATTTATTCACCAGAAAAATGCCATTTAGACCAACACAATAATAATCATATAACAATTTAGGGAGGGGGGGGACGCTGCAAGACTCTCCTGTTATATTCTTCTGGCGGTCCGTGAATTTACCTCACAGATTGCCGACTTTATACTATCAAAAGCCTGCGGATTGCCTAGCTCGAGGCACTGCTCTAGGTTAGTGTCCAATCACATGCCAAGTTTCCTAGTTGTGAGCTGGCCACTCGGCTCACGCTACCCTGCCGCACTGACCAAGAGACGTCACAGAAAGTGCTGGAAGGCAACGGCTGAGTGAACTTTTGACCCCTTCCCTTCTTTTCCTATACTTACGGTCAAGGGGTAAGTTCCCTCAGCTAAAAGCCAATTGACCCCTTCCGTTCCTTCCATACACATACAGCCCATGGGTAATCCCCTTGGCTGCTCATTAAAACAGCCCGGATAGGTTGTGAATATACATTGTATTTTCATATCGATGTTCTTGTTCATACTTTTTGATATCTGGTGTGGGGGGGGGCAGCAGAATTTGATGTGCCTATTGCAGCAGAATGATATTAAAATGTCCACCGGCAAAAAAATCTTACATTATAAACTCCACCTGATTAATTGCTCTAGGTTTCTTGCTAAATTCAACATTTAGAGAAAATAGCATATATATCAAATCTACTAATGTCTCTTCACCTTGCATCAATGTTGGGTTAAGTGGTAACACATCTGATGCAACAAGTCCTGAATTGACACTGGCTGTTTTTAACATCCTGAAAGTTTCTGAGGCCATCGGTCCTTTTTACTATTTGTTTAAAGACTTCATTTACTGGCAGTGTTGTGCAATGATGCTTTCGGCTCATGCCCCGGCTTGATAAGGGTTAACTTGCAGGATGACTATGACCTTTGCTGCTTGAGTACAGATAATTCCAAAATAACTATCCAGATCATGTTTATATTTGTTCATGTTGATAGTGGACCTAAACCGATTTCATTCTGGCAATCTGTTTCCTAAGCCAAGTCTTGGGTTTAACTCCAGCTGGTGTGATCCATGGACTGAATGGTGGTTTTTGACGTTGCATTGCAGTATGGTATGCGAGCTAGCATTTTACCAAGCTAATACTCATTTTGTAATATGTTATCTTTTTTTTTTTTTGTTTTCTCCCAAAGCAGAGATTTTAGAACTTTCCCCACCGCAGCCTCATGCCCTACAGATTTTCGAGCTTGACCTCTTGTTCTGGCTTTTCTTTTCCTCAGAATTCGCTTTACCCTTTTGTCCTGTAGTTTAAAAGCATGACCTCCTGTTTCAAATATTATCTTTATCTAAAACACACTTTAGTTCTGTATTGTTTTGAAACTCTCTTTACTCATAACCCACGCATAGAAGATTGCAGAATCCCATGCCTGAGTTATCCTAACTATGCCACGTGGCACTTCTATGCCCATCCAGGGTCAGCAGGATACAGTTTTCTGAGGATCATTTACTTCTACAAGCTCAAGTTGAGTCAACTATAGTCAACATATTAAAATTAATATCCTCTATTATGTCTATGTTGCATGATGGTACGTTTCTCAAACTTTCTCGATTGTTCAAATCACTGACCTGTAACAGGCCAAGCACAATTTGGCATCAGGTGTTTCTGGCTCGACTGGAATAGGACGTAAGGAGCTAATATTAATGAGTAGTGTTGTTATACTTGATAGAAACGACTGAACCATTAACAGCTCAAGGGATTCGGACCAATGGTATTTCTTTATCTAGTGAATCATGAGATCTATTTCCACTGCATTAAAATACAGAGGCGACTCTAGAGTTGGGCTGGCTTTAGGCACAGATAAAGCATGAGGTGCCTCTTCTTATACACATGTGGGAATTATCCCTAAAAATTATAATTAAGATATGGTCCTCTTAGTGGACAGGAGTGAATGTAGGGATATATGTTGTAGAATTTTAATTTGTGAATGTCAAGTGCTCACGGATAGGTTAAACTTTTTATCATGTGAGGCTCAAGAGAGTGTGAGGCCTTAGGCAACTGCCTATTTTGCCTAATTATGGAGCCACCTCTGTTAGAATATTGGACTGTCAGGAAGTTTTGCTTCTGATATCATATTGCGGTAAATGAAATTCACTGCCTTGCCGGTTTCATATATAACTGATTATAGTATTTAAGAACGTTAAAGTGTCCCCTACAAGTTAAAAAAAAATGTAACCGTATATTAGGGGCCCTGTAATAATTTTATATAAAGACATGAGTAAGCTTAATAGGATTTTTATAATTTTCTTTAGCTCTGTTTTTGTGGGGCTCTTATCATTCGATTTGGCAAGGAAGCATTTTCTTGATGAGAAATAGTTTGGTAGAAAAAAAATCCACATATGAAAGGAAATCGTATTTGTCATCTGAGATCATAGTGTTTTATTCATAGCTATTTTAAGATGTCTACATCAGCAAAGGAAACGCTATAATGGGTCAACGATGATTAGACTTCCAGTTGTGAAGTGTGGAGGTGCTGTTGCTTTTAGGCTTTCTGATGTTGTCAATTTATGTATGCTTGACATTTTCTATTTTTAACAGCCTTGCTTGAGTGTTTGGATCAGGGGTCATTTTGAGCAAGAACGCTTGGGAACTTGGTTCCAACACAAATTATTATTATTTTTTTTTAATAGAGAGGACGACGTTTTAGTACAACCGTCACTTCTGAAGCTATTTATGTTCTCGTCTACAGGATAGGCAAGGAGAATACCATTGTCCAAAATGCATCACTGATGGTGCCATTGGTTGCATGACATCCCAACAGGTTGAAATAACATTGGAAAATGACATACTGGAACTTTATTCTGATGTCCTTCTTTTGCAGTTCTTGTATTTGTTAAGATGCTGTGTGTTGGGAAGTTTGGAGAAGGGACTTTAAGTTGACAGTTTTTTTTTTTGAGAAAGGATTTTACCAGGAAAGATACATTGAGATTTCTCTCGTTTTCAAGTATGTCCTGTGTGGCGAGTATGTACCGTTAGGTGTCTTGCCCTAGGACATTTACTGGAGAGGTGCTCGTCAGGATCGAACCCATGACTCCACAGGCTCTCTCCACGCAGAGCAGTGATGTTACCTCTACTCTACCCAGCCGGTACCAATTGCGAGGTATACGAAGTTCCTGAAAGTATAGTTAAAATGAAACACATACAGGGTTATTCAGAGAGAGATGTGAAAACCAGGAGAATGGCTGGAGAATTGAAAATTCTAGGTCAAAATAGCCGATTTGGAAAGCGAGATAAATGGGAGAATTTTTCATGTTTGGCTATTTTGACCTAGAATTTTCACTTCTCCAGTCATTCTCCTGGTTTTCACCTCTCTCTGAATAACCCTGATAGTGGTGTTAATAAAGGCTTTGCTAAATATTTGTGAGTACGTTACAATTAGGTTCTGGCAGCAGGATAATAATCTGCTTTTATGTACTTTTGGATTGTACCGTTTCTTCTTTTAAAAAAGGCGTTTATTACAGGAAGTTTCTGAACTCGCTAATGAGGTGAGGCCTCATGGACAGCGTTGTCTTAGTAACACTGCAGATTGCTTCTTAGTGACTGAGGGGATTTAAAAACATTACTTTCACATAAAAGCAAACCCCTTCAACTCTAATTAGCACCAAAGATGTGAGACATATTATTATTTTATATAGCCTGAACAGTTTGTAGTTTGCATCTGGTGGAAATATTAGGCAACTCTCTCAGGACAGGATTAGCTGTGCTTCAACACCTAAGCAGATTCGTGGACCTTCTACAGAATCATGGGGCAGGTCCATTAGCAGTTATCAATCTGACCAAGAAGGAACTAACAACAACAAAAATATGAATAGTGATTTATAAAATGTCAGAAACACTGTATTTGGGGGTAGGAGGGTGGGAAATTAATGGTAGGAACGTGAGGTGGAGAGCGTAAGGGTCAGATCAGTGGAACAAAGTTGTACTTACATGGAAAATAAGAATCCTGGCTATATGGAAAAACATTCTTGGGACAGGAAGGTGGGGAAGTTTTAACGCGATCGTGGCTTTATGACCAAGAGTGTATGAGAAAAAAAACGGGAAAAATAAAAGTTTTACCCAGACCTGAACACGGGGATCCGTTACAAGCGACCTTGATGTTGCAACGTGAACTATCTGTTAATGCTGGCAGGGCTACTTTTCCATAACGCACCAGGTGCGATGGGGGACGTGTCCTTCTATCATCTAGTCCCCCTAAAGCTCCCCTAAACACCACAGACTTTGACAATTTAACGAAACAGAACTGTAATATGGCATAATGTATCTTTTTGTAAAAAAAATAGAAATATTCATGTATCACGTCAGCTTATGCAAAAGCAAAAGAAAAGATCATACATCATTACAAACAGTTAGTTACGATCCTACAATGTTACTGGTGAATGGGCAAATAATATAAACAGTGTGTCGATTATGCTTCATCGAACATTATAGATGGCTCCATTGATCATCCGTTACATTGTCTGTTATATTTGTATTGGAGGCCTTCTCTAGTGATTAATGTGCCCTTTGGCATTGCTGATTTTGTTTCACGATTACTAGTGTATTGGAAACAGACATTTCTAGGAGTAATTGACTCAATATTAAGTTTGGTGCTTCATGGGAAAACCTAGAATCCTATTGATGAACCATCATTGCGTTAAAGCAATAACTGGTTTAAAAGCCCAGGTTAATGTATCGTTCTACTTTATTACTTCCCAGGACATACTTAAAAACAAGAGAAATCTCAACCGGCTGGGTGGAGTAGAGGTAACATCACTGCTCTGCATGGAGAGAGCCTGTGGAGACATGGGCTTGATCCCAGCGAGCAACCTCTCCAGTAAGTGTCCTTGGGCAAGACACCTAACGGTACATACTCGCCACCCAGGACATACATGAAAACGAGAGAAATCTCAATGTATCCTTCCTTGGTAAAATCCTTTCTCAAAAAAATAAAATGTATCATTCCTGGTTAAATACTTTTTGAAACAAACAAACAAAAAATTACACTGATCAGAATATGTTCCCTGGACTAATCCATCATGGGGTCATTGGTTTTGTCTTTTTCTAGTCTCCTAAAATCGATGTAGATTATAGATATAAACTCAGACGTGTAGTCAACCATCTATATTGTTAACGGTTGTTACAAATGAACGTGCAAGTAAAAATGTAATAGAAAATAACGAAACCTCTAAAACCATTGCAATCTTGCAAAATTAGTGTTTGTAGGAGGCTCTCCTACAATGATAGGAGGCACGTCTCACAACAGTATTATTCAATCACATTCATGTCAAAGAACTCCACTGCATGCATACTCAAGTCTATCCATTCAGTTTATTTTGGCTCTGGTGTAGTGGTAATGTCATTGCTGTAAAACCATGTGGAAGCAGGTTTGAATCTCTCAAACAAGTGTCTCTGGGCAAGGCACCTAGCGATGTATATATATTTTAGAAAGTTTTTTTTACGCGCATACGCATGTTTTTGCTCGTGTTTACGCTTTTACGTGCACAGCACGCAAAAGCGTAAACACGAGCGTAAACATGCGTATAAAAACATGCTTAAATTACTAAGGTTCACCCCCTGAGGTATTCCCGAGCATGGTATTCCGGAGCATTACCTGGCCCTGCGCTCCTTCACTGACCCCTGCTTTTTTCCTCCGGCGTTCGCGGCGTTTTGCTTCCTGGTTCCCTTCTCGCAAGAAGGGAACCAGGAAGTATGACATCGTTATCACCGGATGAGATTGCGGGGGTCAGCGAGGGAGCACAGGGCCAGGTAACGTATGCAGCCTGAGTGTGGCTTGGGGTTGGTTACCGCTTTCAGCACTGAAAGTTAACCCCGAGCCACACTCTATTTCAGGGGGTCAAAACGCCAGGGAAGTAATTTTTTTAAAAAAAAAAACGTTTTATTTGCGTATGTGCACGCAGATCCGCAAAAAAAAACCATTTGTATCAGTGTGAATGAGGCCTTAATCTATACCAATGAATAATGTTGCAGAAGGTGCACAGTATTTTCTCCAAATTGATGTCCTGGACTTTTTTTCTGGCTGTGTTTGGCTTTCATCGACAAAATAAAAAGAGGATTCATGTATGTACAGTATTCTACATATGCGTTATTTATCTCTTGTCAGAGCAACACAGACTTAAAGATCAAAAGACTGAATGCCTCTTCTGCATCCTATATTAGCTGACTTCTGAAGGACAACAGACAATGTATGTTGAATTTGATACTCTTCGTGCTCTCTGTAACCCAGATGTTTCAGGAAAATGCTAAATAAAATCATTTATTTTTTGGCTACTCTTTATTACAATGAAGCACAGAAAACAATGTGATGATATATAATTAGGGCATAAATAATTCAACATATAACGAAAGAAACACACTACTCATCCTGACCACTTTATTGTTTTAAAGTGGTCAGGAGAGAGCTCTTCTTCTGCCCTGAGAAAACACTGGGTAACGTGTAAGAGTATTCTCCACCCCACCTAGCATCTTGTCACCAGCAGCCGGGATTTTGAATTTCCTGACTGCCAGTCACCAAATAGGTCACTCGTGAAGTCAGCATTCCGATGTCACCCTTTGAGACCATTTGCAATACTGAGCGAACTTGGAGAGACAGCCAATGGATCGGATTTGCGCATGCGTGTGCAGCTCTGATCCATCATTCCGCGTAGGTGCCCCGGAACTTCTGTACCCTAGTGCGCAAGTCCCATAGCTGTGCGCAATTTGTGGTTTTCCTAAGCTACTCAAGTTGTGTAGGAGTACAGATAGCCTAGGAAAGCTTTGTGTACTTCCAGGTATGGGATACCCTGAGCTGAAAAGAGGGAGCTGCGTGCGACTAGGGAGAAAAAGTGGGTATTATCACCCAAAAAGCAAAAATAATAATTAAATAATTGGGCAGAGGCCGTTAAGGGCAAAAAACTGAACTCCATTTGTAATAGAATATCCCTTTAAAAAAATGTTTTGCAGGACTGTTCTATCAATGCAAATAATTAAGGCAAATCAGAGTCATTGAAAAATACTATAGCTGACCTTGACAAATACAAGGGCCTGGTAGCCACAGTTCTTAGAATTTTTTCAGCGGCTATTAAAATGTGTTTTATCCTACATAAATCTGTCTATACAAAAGGTGTAGACAACTCGTGTATCTTCTTACGGGCTCCTTACACGTTTAGGCTGGGGTCAGACTAACGCATTTTTAACATGCGTTTAGGAGCACTTAATCACGGCCGCAGTAGCGGCAAATGACAGGCAATGATGGACAATATACGAAGTACGGCCGCACGAAAGTCGGGCCTCGCAACGCAAGTGGAAAATGAACGCATTAATTCGAGAAAGCAGAACCGCTAGTACTGACGTACAGAGTGTGCTGCGGCGGCATAGCGGCGTGTGTGCGTGATTAGGAGATGTCAGACGCTGCTAATGTCCAGCCAACATAACGTCCAGACGCAAAAAGTTGTTTTATTGATGATCCGTAAAAAATCACGCACGAAAATGTGCGTTGTCTGACCATTTTCACGCATTCCGTGAAAAAATACGTCAATGCGTTTGGACGCACTTTTTGACGGTCGCTGCGAATTATGCGTTCGTTTGACCCTAGCCTTAAAGCCCTTGTGTTAGACAGAGCCCTTTTATCAATGGTCAATCGAGAACCCTTCTGTAGAGAACCCAGCTAGATTTGTTTTCTGTTTACCCTTTATATATACAAGAAACATTTAGAAAAAACTTAGAAAATTTACCTGAAATTCTAGCATAATTTTGGTTTCCGATTAAAAAAAAAAAAAAAAAATCGAGACCCACAAAAGCCAGCGGTGTATCCTATGAATGAATGAATATATTCTATGGTTCTAGCTTGAGCTAACCCTTTAAGAGTTAATCAGCTGTTCTCTCCTGCTGAGATTGCATTTTTTTCTCACCATTGCAAGTTCCAGCAAAACTTTACATTGTTTGAACAATTAATGAGATCGTAGACGTAAGCGCTGGAATCTCTGGCATTTACTTCTACAACCTGCAGTGTCTTACCGCTGTCTGATTGAACGTCCAAAGAATCGAGTGAGTTTACCCTGCTGGAAATTTTATGGAAAATGAAACGTGTAGTAACACTTTTTTCTTGTTTTTGCATTTTAATTTAGTTTGTGGGTGGAGTATAAAAATACTTTATGTGCAATTAGTGTTGCCAAGGCATGTTAAGGTTTTGGTGGCAAGGTTGTGTCAGGACTTACAACTACAAAGGAGAATCAATGCTTAAAAACCGTAGCATTAGTCGGAAAGTATCCAGACCCCTTTTTTTTTTTTTAATGTGCAGCCTTATGCAAACTGTTTAAATCATTTTTTTTTGTTTAACATCAATCACCTCAATATTCCACAATATTCACACAAAAGCCAGTTTTCTAGTACCATTAAAATGTTATTTAAGCAATCGGCTGGGTGGAGTAGAGGTAACATCACTGCTCTATAACCGTGGTGACTGTGGAGACACAAGTTCGAATCCCGGCAAGAGCACCCCTCCAGACACCAAAGGTTAGATACTCGCCACTCAGGACATACAGTTGTGTTCAAAATGATTCAACCCCCACTGAAATTGAGTGTTTTGGCCAGTTTGACATTGATTTTGATCATTCAGTCATCTTGCTTACAATTAAATCAAAGAGGCACGTGTAGGTCAGACAAATATAACATAACATTTATAATGAAATAACCACAAATGTCTTTTCTGTGCTCACATCATTATCAGTTTTATTCAACCCCCAAGTGACATTCAATCTTAGTACAACATCCTTTTACAGTTATAACAGCTTTTAAACGTGAAGCATAGCTTGACACAAGTGTCTTGCAGCGATCTACGGGTATCTTCGCCCATTCGTCATGGGCAAAAGCCTCCAGTTCAGTCACATTCTTAGGCTTGCGCACTGCAACTGCTTTCTTTAAGTCCCACCAGAGGTTCTCAATCGGATTTAAGTCAGGTGACTGCGATGGCCACTCCAAAATGTTCCAGCCTTTAATCTGCAACCATGCTCTAGTGGACTTGGAGGTATGCTTGGGATCATTGTCCTGTTGAAAGGTCCAACGTCTCCCAAGCCTCAGGTTTGTGACGGACTGCATCACATTGTCATCCAATATCTCCTGGTACTGAAGAGAATTCATGGTACCTTGCACACGCTGAAGCTTCCCTGTACCTGCAGAAGCAAAACAGCCCCAACGCATGATTGACCCCCGCCATGCTTCACAGTAGGCAAGGTGTTCTTTTCTTCATAGGCCTTGTTCTTCCTCCTCCAAACATAGCGTTGATCCATGGGCCCAAACAGTTCTAATTTTGTTTCATCAGTCCACAGAACACTATCCCAAAACTTCTGTGGTTTGTCCACATGACTTTTGGCATACTGCAGTCGACTCTTCTTATTCTTTGGAGACAGCAAGGGGGTGCGCCTGGGAGTTCTGGCATGGAGGCCTTCATTACGCAGTGTGCGCCGTATTGTCTGAGCTGAAACTTCAGTACCCACATCTGACAAATCTTTTCTCAGTTCCTCAGCAGTCACACGGGACTTTTCTCCACTCTACGCTTCAGGTAGCGCACAGCAGTCGAAGTCGGCATCTTCTTTCTGCCACGACCAGGTAGCGTTTCAACAGTGCCCTTTGCCTTGAATTTGCGAATGATGCTTCCTATGGTCTCTCTTGGTATGTTTAACATCTTTGCAATCTTCTTATAGCCATTGCCCTTCCTGTGAAGAGTAATCACCTCTTCTCTTGTCTTCCTGGACCATTCTCTTGACTTCACCATGTTTGTAACCACACCAGTAAATGTCTAGAAGGAGCTGAGTATAACAGTCATTTTAAAGCTGCCTAATTGGTGCTTATTATGCTTTATTGCTGCTCCGTGACATCCACAGGTGTTTTCAATACCTGATTGAAAACACTTGAATGAACCTCTGTTCTTCAGAGTGGTAGTCTTTAAGGGGTTGAATAATTGTGTCAATGAAGAATTCACAAAAGAAACCTTTACTACTATATTACAAAACCAATTGATGTCAATTTAGTTGCATATGGTTCTTTAAAAAGTCCTTGTAGGATTTCATTCTGAATACAATTACAAATGTACACTAAATTCCCTAAAACCCTTTACAGCATTGGGGCTTGAATAATTTTGAACACAACTGTACTTAAAAGCGAGAGAAATCTCAATGTATCCTTCCTGGCAAAATCCTTTCTCAAAAAATAATATGGCTGCAACAAAATAAGTGAAAAAAGAAAGGGGTCTGAATACTTTCTGATTGCCCTGTATATGATATTGGTGACCAAGGGAGGTCACCAATAAGTTAAACTGGGGTGATGTTTTTATAGGTCAATGTATGCAAGTGTGCTTGAACACAATATTTATGTGCCATTGTAGACCAGAGGTCTGCTGCCTTGGCTCTTCAGATGTCTTGGAATTTGGAACTACATTTCCCATGAGTTTTCACCAAACCAATGAGTGGCTGAGTGTCATGGGAGATGTACTACCAAAACATCTAGAGGGCCGAGGTTGGTGACCCCTGGTGTAGATGAATATGGTGATGCTTGCCAGAGATTAACATTTGTTTTCCATTGTGTGCATGTAGAAATATTTACTGGTGTTGACACTAGCGTTTCCAGGTTGGCCATGTTTTCCTGGACACCTGTTACTATTTCTTCCAGAGGGAAAGCACAGGGAAAGTGCTGCCCTGCAACATGTATAGTTCATATGCTGCAGGAGAAGGGAAATCAGCCACCTAAATAAGGCAGGATTTTGCTGAGTTCTCACTTGCAGCACATTAGTTCCACAGACTGCAGGGTTGCATGTTTAATGCCCTGCCCATCAGCATGAATAAAGTATATGCGTCCAGGAAAACATGGCCAAACTGGCAACTCTAGTTGACGCTCAAGTATTTTGGTGCAGCAGATTGGATCCCATAGATCAGGGATGTCAGACTTCAGCCTCCCAGATGTTGATGGCCTACATTTCCCATAACACTTTGAATATAATAGATGACTGGGGAATCATGGGAGTTGTAGTGCAGTAATGTCTGAGGGCTGGAGTTTGACAGCCCTGGCAAAAAGCAGCATAGGTTCTAGCAATGTTTTGTCGAATTTTATATTTTTAAAAATGGTTAAATTGGTAATGATTCTAGATTTAAAAAAAATGTACATCATCCACACGCATAAAAATCTACTGTTGTTTGCAAATAAAGCGTGGCTTCTTTTTACTTCCTATACAGCAACAATGTCAAAACCTACAGTATTTTTATGATGAATTCCCCAAATAACATTAAGCATTTTAATGCCTGGAAACACAAGCCTAGTTCCTGGTAATACAGTACGCCTTTTGACATATGTTACTATAATTTAATTGTACTGTAAAAGGCAACGATTATATCTGCGGTGTGCGAGTGTGATTGTGAAACAAGCAGCAACATGTCCTGAGAGTTCTTGTTCTGGGGGGGGGGGATAATATTTAAAACACATACATTGTAAATAATGTAATGTCACAAAGCACTGTAAAGACACTTTCACAGATCTGCATTCAAATCTCTGCGGTGGATTGTTTTTTAGCCATTTGATATAGAATGTAAGGAAAACTCTCATACAATTGTGCACTATAACATTAAAGTCGAAAACCAGAGTATCTTGAATATACTGTTTAACTTCAGGAGCCATTGCTTCTTCTGTATTTTTCTAGCAACGCTGTGTCTGTGACTTCCTTTGAGACAGAATTTGGCATTCTTACTGGACAGTCTGACGGGAAGCGCTATGTTGACGCCACTGCTTATGATTCGCGTCACGGAACTGTCACACATTCCCAAGTATCATCCTGTGCCCCCCCCACGTTTTGGTTTACAGTAATGACGCAGAGTGATTGGCACCATTCATATTCTATTTAAGTTTTTTACGACCTGTGGCCAGTGCTCTGTTGTGGTTTCGGACTCTCTGACCCTCTAGGGCGTTCATATGTTCTGTGTAATATCTGTTGTACCGTCTCTGAGCTTTGTTGCCCTTTGTGTTTCCAACTCAACCGTGTGTATCATTCTTGTGGCCTCCAGTCTCCTCGATTTCTTTAGCTTCATGCTTTATCTCTGGCCATTCTTTTGTCTAGTCGTCTAGTACTTTGTTTTGACGTTGCCACTGTAAAGACCAGTGTTAGAGTGGCTAGGGTTACTGATACTGTGACATTCTGTGACCGTACCATCATTCAGGAGAACGATGACGTTTTTACAGGAGTTATCCTCAAGTTCCTTCCACTGTTAATGAAGATTTAATTCATACAAAATCAGTACTAATAACTGTTTTCAATGACTAGATTCTTTTAAGAGATTGTAGTATAGTTATGGTGAAAGTAGAAACCACAATAGGGCAAATATTCCAGTGTCTACTTGCACCTGATCAGTTTGAAATGTATCGGAGTGTCGTGTGAGTATTCTATTAGAATGAAGATGGCATTTGATGGGTAAATACAGGGTTATTCAAAGAGCTCCGAATTGCTGGCGAAAGGTAACCGAATGCTGATATTCAGCGTACGGTTACCTTTCCTGGCCATTCGGCAATGCAGAGACCAGGCAGTTCGCCAAATGTTGGCGAATTACTTGCCTGTTCGAGGGCAGTGAAATCCCCATAGTGAACCAATGCTTCGTCTATTCAGAGAACAAAAACCAGCAGTGAAAGGTGCCGAAATGCCCTGCCATTCGGTGGTTTCAGTTGACCGGTTTATTCAGGGGAATCCCATAGGCTTCAATGTTAAAAATATTCCTGTTTTTAATTCAATATCTAATAAACTGTTTATTATTTTCTTTGCAGTAAAAAGATTTTTTTCCCCCCTTTTTTTATTTTTAAATAATTTTATTCTTTTTTCTGTAACAGCCCTTTTTATTATCATTCATTGGATCTTATATGTAAATTTCAGACATTTTCGTTCAGTAGTTTCTTTGCAAACAGCGTTTCACTTTTCAAACATTCAACCGTACTGTTTTTTTTTTCCCCCACTCCATTCGTCTGCGGTATCGGCTTTTTCCAGTGGCTGCTCTGCGCTGTGTTCGGCTCCTGCTCGGGTTTCTCCAGCATGTTCGGCGGGGTTAATCCAGATGTTTTTGCGGGTTTCGGTGTGCGTTCGCCGGGTTTTGTGGCTGGTTTTCGTCGGGTTTTGTAGCGGCTTTTCCCTGCACTACAACGGCCCTGTGGTGCTTGCTCAATACACCGCAGGGTCGCCGAAATGGGATCGCCAAATCGCACTGAATTGAAGAGAACGAAAAGTCACCGAACGTGCGGTGACTTTTCGATTCTCTTTGAATAACCCTGATATTTTTATGGTAACTTGTTATGCTTTGTCTTAAGTCTTCATTGCTCATGTTTCCTGTTTTGTTAAGGGTTTTTAGTTGTACAAGAACAAAATTACTCCCTTTATGTTGTATTACATTCCAATTGATACAGTATCGATTGGGACAATATGGTAGTTATATTTGTTGTATATAATTATTACCTAAGAGCCAATTCAATAAAAGAAATTGACTTACCCAGTTTTCAAAGTGATACATTTCTTTTTACCAATAGCGTTCTCGTGGTACAATAAACTAGTGTCTAGTAACACTGTTCATTCTTCAATAAAGTATCACTGCACATCTTTGACACTGTTGTCTTCGGTTTCTTACTCACCTACACTTGAATTTTAGCTGATCGAGCAATCATGCAGATTTGAAAACACAGTAGTTTTTTTTAATTAAAGTGCTCACTCCCAGTTGGTATATCGTTTCAGCTGTTTTGAATTTCCAAAAAGCCTAGAAGAAGGGTCCTTATTTAGAATGACAATCTCTTCAGTCCTGGTGAATGATAGATACTTTGTGTAATTTGCATTTCTTATCTGGCTCGACCCATCGAGCAATAAAATCCCTCTTTGAATTCCTATTGAAAAAGGATAACCTAGATAAGACTTATCCCAAGCTGAAGATAGCCTATCCAAATGAATGCCATGCTTCTGATTTAAAAGCCTAACAAAAGCGAGCTTGATATGCAGGTGGACAGGAGGTGATGCCATTTGTAAAAATGACTCCTGGATAAACCAAGGAGAAGAGAGCTAACAGAGTCCTTTGCAATATCTACAGCTGCCAAATAAAGACCAGAGGAATGCAGCTCAAATGCTCAACTAAAGCACTTTCCAACTTATGTGTCTGCGGAGAAACAGGACCTGTTTTCTTGTACATGACACAGCCAATAAACGGTTACACTAGGACCACTAATTTGTTCTTTTTGTGGTATAATTCTGCTTGAGATCTGTAGTCCAAGTCTTTGTCTAATACTATACACAATCTACATATACACTCGCAGCAACCCTCCTTGTGTCCCCTTGTATTAGACATCCACAGATCACATAACCTGTAGTACTATAAACAGTGCTCGGGGGAAAAAGGACAAAGTGGTTCTTTTAACACACTATATACTTTATCAGTCTCTAAATTCAGATATCCTGTGCCAATAGTGTAAGCTGCATAACTAAAAAACAGTCCACTAATAAGAATAGTATGATCCTAATAGAATATGTAGACCTATGCAGTATGCAATATAGAGAAGAATATAAAGCAACTTAATTCCAAAATCTTTTAAAAGTTATTCATTATTAGTGGGCAGAAAAAAAATGGCAGTCCTCTTCAGCTTGAGAAGCTTTATGATATTTTCCTGATAAGTTACCACGACCACAGTGATGTTGCTGAATGCCCCCAGTCAGTTGCTCCCTACCATTTTCTCTACTAAACACATAGGAGGAATGTCCTTAGATGGCCCCTGTAGAGTTCCAAAATCTACAACTGTTCCTGCCAGGGTTCTGTGAGGCCTAATATTCAAATTCCAGAATGAACTTGATAAATGAACAAGTACAGTACAGAGAAATATAGTTATTCCTTTGAATGTTGTTCCTTTTTTTTTCTTCTACGAGCTATCCTTAACCAACTTTAACCAAAAGTTAAAGAATTAGTTGCGTCCCTCCAGTTCTAGAACATTGTATAGCTAAAGCTTACCTGTCTTGCTGTTTGAAACAAAATAACCCACTTTGCTTAATAAATAAAACATGGCCAGTTACTTCTTTGTGTATTTATTATAACACCAAGATTATTCAGTGGATGTGTTATTCTGAATCATCCAATACATATCAATAAATGTATTGTCTTGGTGACTGTGCTACTGCCAATGCAGAGACCACTTTGACACAAGTTTTTAGGTTTTTAATTTTTTTATTAAGAATATGAACATCTTCAGCTTACAGCTTATGTTAGTTCATAATAAGGAAAAAACAAAACCTACTCCTCTCCAGGAGACGATCAGTACAGGCCAGTTATGCTGGTTACCAGTCCAAACAAGAACTCAAACGTCAGCTTTTTCTTACTATTTCCCCCCCCCCAGCTCTTACATGTCAATTCGCCGTATTGGTCTAAGCCGTATAATAACACACGTGTGCAGGGAGAGCCTTAGCATACTACATAGGACTGGGTAGTATAAATTCGTAGGCAGCTGGGAAATGTTAGCACTGTAAGCAGGGATATAGGGCTTTTAGATTATTTTTGTTTATATACTGGTGATCCACCAGCCTGCCCTAGTCACCCTGTCGCAGGCATCGTAAAGGGGAGTCGTCATCAGTTTCCTTATTCTGTGGAATATCTGTGTCGACATAAGGTTAAAGCTTTGATAATGATGCACTCACAAAGGTCAATGAAGTGTGCAGAGTCCCAGTGGTGGCAAGGGGCCCACCGCCACCGGTTTTACATTATTTTAATCTCAGGAGTACAATATTTGTGCAAAATTGCCATTTTTACACTACGTTTTTTTAGGTGTGTTGTGGAAATTTTATTATGTGGACATTATATTCTAGGATGTGTGTGTTTTATAAGTTGTCATCTGTCTCCCTGTGTCAGATTAAACCGAGAAACGCTCTAGCAGAGGGTACTTGCGTTTAATCAGAACCAGTGGCAAAACCGTCAGTATTGAAACCTTATCTTGGGTTTAAAGACGTGTTCTCAGTGTGTGGGGGGGGGGGCGTTTGGCGGGTTGTGAGCACTAAGTGCAATGCGCTGGGCTTCTTACCCCCCAATGTCTATGCACGTTGGAGAAGTGAAGTCTGCATAACGAGAGATACGTATTAAATCTCTTTTGTGGCTACGCTATCCCTTTCTGGATACCTATCTGCTTTTAAGATATGCCTGCCTTGTCTGTACACTCGTACCGTGTGCTGACAATAGCTGGAATGTCTCCGCAGATATGTCTCAAATCTATAAGAACAAGTAGACTGATCTTCACTAGATAATGATCAAATCTGAGCAGTGATGGGGGGATGGTCGGCCAACATGGCGGATGGGGACAATGGACATGACTCCTTTTACAGGGATGAGGTGTGGACTAGCCATCCATCCTGGTGCACTCCCCTGTCCTTTTGATATGTAAATGTATTTATTTGGGTGTGGGCCATTTGGTCTAATAAATTAAGGGGTCCAGAGGCAAAAGAGCTCTCTTGGTCAGATGGACTCCAGCATGAAGCAGCATTGTGTGTGACTCTTTCTGGGCTAGAGAAGGCATCCCATATACAGGAATGAGGATCCAACAAGACAACAGCAGAGTCTCTGTCTCCTTACTGCGCGCGTTCAAATAAGTATGGCAGGGAGAGCAGAGAACTGCTTGTAAGTGCAGCGGATCTAATTACACAGAAATAGTAGATTAATTTCTACGACAGGTGTTATCTATGTATTCCATGGTTTAAATGTGATAATATTTTTATGAACAGAAAACTTGATTATGGAATGGTTAATGTTCCCCAAATGCAGACAGCAGATAGTCCTGGGGTTGGTGTAAGCCAGAACATCTACAGCACAATCTCAAAGAGGAAAATGGTTCAATATACTGGATTAAATTGCTGCTTTATGAAACAAAGGATTCAGTTTTACAGCTGTATCTAAAAATGTAATATTGCCGTCAGACAATGAGGAGAAATTGCAGGTTGAGTGGAAGGACAATTTAATAAGTGCAAGGTCAAGGAAGTGGTTGATCTTGTGGCTTACCAAATTGGGTGGGAACCAAAAAATAGGATGTGAGAGAGCAGGGTCCGAGTCACTGGAGAGATATCATCGTGGCAGGATCAGTACCTTCAGAGTGGAGAATGGGTGAGTCAGAGGAAAAATATAGTCAGCATTCAAAATAATAATGGTCAGAGGAATTTGTCGTGTTTAGAATATCAAGCACCCTCTTACAGCATATGTTATCAGTGCAATTTTCTAAAGGAACACTGTAGGTTAAAACAGCCTAGCTTAGACTGGGTTAACACTCACCTTTTCTCCATAGCAGTCTACCCTGGTGCACCCCCAGTTATGAGCTGTTGTTCTGCTGATCAATGTGTGTTCAACTAGCATGAAGTCAGAGGCATTGGATGATCAGCATTGGCCAAGTTAACGCCAGAAGGCTCAGCAGCAGCAGCTGTTTATAGCCTGGCTGTAGGTGTCACGGTTTATGCCGCAAGAAGGCCAAAACTAGTGCTGCTCCTCCATAATAGTCTGGCAGCATCATTCCTGCAATAATCTGATTTTTTCCAGCTCTCCTGCAGGCTCAAAAGGTTTCCTTCATTAGCCCGGACTCCCTATATAACAGACACACCCATCCCACAATGTTTCTGCATTGTCCAGTTTATCTGCCTGTTTATGGTGATGAAGATGAAAAACTTGCTCTCCTTTGACCCCTGATCTGAGTGTACCAGACCCTTAGCTTTCTCCTTTGGACTTTGTTTGCTCCCCACCTGCCCTCGACCTACGGATTCGCCCCTGAACATTGTTTATTGAAATTGCCCCTTCTGGATACCTCATCATGGTTACCCACCATGTTCCTGCTCTGCTGCCTGAGTCCCAGAAGCCCATCATGTTCCTGCAGCCGCCCGTGTTCCTGCTCTGCTGTCCTCCGAATCCCAGCAGCCCAGAGTGTTCCTGCTCCGCTACCCTACGTATCCCTACTGTTCACCTGTGTTCCAGCTGTGATTCTCTCTGTATACTTGCTATCTTGCCTTCAGTCTCCAGAGAACCCCAACCATGTCTTCATTATCCTGCTTCTCATGAAGCCAGTCCTTTTCCTGTCTCGCCTCTCTGGCGTCTTATGTAAGTTTCTTCTGTACATGTGTCTAGCTTTTTTCTGCCTGTCCCCTGTGTTTTTGTTGTGTGTTCAATGCTCAGCCCCTTTCCTGTGCTGCCTCTGCCCGTTATCCAGCAGCATCCCAAGTCGGCCCCATTCCGGCTGCGCCCCTCACTAGTGATACCTGTATATTTATCTAATAAACCTCTGTTTATCTACCACGCCTCCTGTGTGTGTCCCTTCTTCCTGGGCTCATACCCTCGCCACCATGCCTTTTGGTTTGCCTCTAACGTGACAGGGTGGCAGGAACACCTCCACTTTGAAGGGCTGTCGCCGTCCCTTGGGGCAGCTGAGGGGGAAACGTTGATGACACACAGGACACTATGGCCAGTTACTCAAATTATTGTCTTTGGTGGCTACAGTGTCCCTTTTAAATTATAATTTTCAAAAAAAAATTATTTATTTTTAACCACTTCGCTGCGGTGGACGCGCTCAGCGCGTCCAACCGCATGTCACGTTCCATGCGGTGGACGCGCTGAGCGCGTCCAGCCTTTGGGGTCAGCGTTCGGCCGGGTTCCGGCCGATCGCTGGCCCCCCCCCCGGTGCGGGCTGACATCCTCGATGTCAGCCCAGCATCCGGAACTGCCGCCGGGCTAATTAGGTGTCATCGCGGGGGCGCGATGACACCTAATTCAGGCGCCCCCCCCGCATGTGCGGAGGAGGCGCCTGAAAGGGAGGGGGGAGGTCCTTCGGACCTCTCTCCCTCCCGATCGGCGGCGTTGCGGTGGTTAACCCAGGCACCATTTGGAAGGGCACAGCCTGCCCTTCTAAATGGTACCTGGCATTAACCCCTGGGGAGCCGGATCACGAATCGGCGCTGAAAAGCGCCGGTTCGTGATCCTTTCCCGGAGCTGGCCGACATCTTGGATGTCGGCCAAGCCTCCGGGAACTCCCCCTGAGGACTGGCGTCATCGTGCATAGCACGATGACGCCAGTCCTGGAGTTAACCCCTAGCTGCCACCAATGGTGGAGATAGGGAGTTCATTGGAACTCCCTATCTCCCGATCCGTGGCAGCTAGGGGTTAAAGTTTGGTATTGTTGGATCGGCCAGAGCATGGCCGTTCCAACGATACCAAACTCGAAAGTGAAAAAGTTTGTAAAAAAAAAAAAATAATTAAAAATAAAAATAAAAAAATATTTTAAAAAAAATTATAAAAAAAAAAAAAACACGTTTTTTTTTTCTTTTTTTTGGTTTGTTAATGCAGCAATATTGTTCCCATTTCAATTATAATGTGAACAATGATGCTGCACTAACGATTTTTGTATGCGGTGCGTTTGTTAAAAATCGTGTAATTTCCCCCAAAAAAAAAATGTAACGAGACCCCATCTCTAATTTTTTTAACAAGCGCACCCCATACAAAATATAACCGCAATTGATCGCATGTTAAAATGTGAAAAAAAAAAACACTTTACACATTGTAAATTATTGAAAAATCATATTTTATTGCATTTTTTGTTATAATATACAGACAGGTCATGACGTATACATATAATAATGACATATTATGAATCTGCCGAGTCTGACGGAAAGAAAGATATATAATATGTCTGGGTCATATACTAAAATAAGCCTTCAAAACACGTTTAAACATGATGAGCAAATCCAGTAAAAATGACCTCAGCACAGGGGCGGGAAAAGCCTCAGCAGCGAAAGGGTTAAAGTATGCATTTGTTATGCTTTTTAACTGAATATTCCAATAAATGTCCACCTTTCACTATATTTTCCATACAACTTTTTATTTTTACATAAGATCAGTATGAAGGAGAAGGAGAGTTGCAAATAATAAATTGGAGAATATACCTGCAAGGCAATTAACAAAACAAATGCTGTACTGGGATTTCTAACCAAATCATGGCTTCATCCCAATAAATCCTACATATTAAACTTTGTGTTCCAGAAAGTTGTCATATATAAGCCTTTAGCTATGGACATATCGAATCCCCAAATGGGTACTGGTTGATTGCGATTCAGAGGTCTTTACTAGACACGTATTACTGCCTGGTGTACCTCCAAGATTGCCTAAATACTGCAGTCAGTTTAGTACAGCTGACTTTTCTAAGGTCTTCTTAACTGTTGCCCTGCTGAGTCCTGTCAGAAATATATTCATTTTACACTTGAAAAGTAAAACATAAGATTTAGTACTTTTAAAAAGTTTTTTATGCTCTTTACCTTTTTAGCATCTTTATGTACCCTACTTACACTACAGGCCTGATCACAATCTGGATGCAAAGCACAGAGCTCGACCTGTACAGTGTAACGGCTCGAGTGCTGTGCTTATTTATTAACCATCCTATTCCATCCAAGATGCAAGCTTAGCTTGCGTCTCGGATGCTGCACCATGTTACAATACATTAGCGTTTCCTATACTTTGTATGAGAGATGTTAATTTGGCCCCTGCAGATGAAGAACAACCTATTTGAACGTGCTCGTTCCCATCTGCGTCTGTTATTCTGAAAAGAATAACATTTATCAGACACTGGTGTTAAGTGATTGCACTTCAGCACAATCACATAAAACACAACTAAACCCACTCAAAAATCTCATACTCACCTCGGATTCCTTAGATGGTGAGCGGCACAATCTGCTACTTCCTTGCTCCACTGGCAGAGGTAGTCTTCCTCCATGTATCACTCCGCCACCGTGACCAGATCTCATTCACGCAAGCTCTGGTACATCTTGGAGTCCTAAGGACTCCTGGAGCAGATAACACCAGCAGCGCTTAGTGCTCGCTGTATTACGACTCCAGCTGCCGTAAACGTGTTGTAATACAGATGTTAAAGACGAGTCACAAACGGAAACCTTTTCCATTTGCTTCTTGTCCTTCATGTTAAACGCCCATCATGGATTCATTATTACCAACACTGTTCAATATTCAGTTACAGTTTAGGTTTAAATAATTTCTCTGCAGGTGATTTAATGCATCTTGGGGGTCCTATTCCACCCTTGCCATTAAGTGAACAAATGGAGTTCCTACTCCGCCGTTACCTCAAGCTTTGCTTTTGACTTGGTCATTGCAGCACCTTATTGTAGATTAACAGCAATAGAAATTATTTGGCCCCGCTAGAATTACACTCACAAGATGGAAAAATAGTGTAGGCATATAACAATTATACCGCTCCTTCCAAGAGTTCTGACACCTGGGTCACCACCTCGGATCTGGCTCTCACCCAGGACTTTGGTGTAACCACCTGCAGCTTTCCAGGAACCGTTGGTTCAATTTTAGGGAAATGGATGCAATAATTCCAATAAACTGGTATCGGGGCTTGTATAAATTTATATAATTATTTATTATTAAAATGATGATATCAGTATCTAACGCGTTTCGTCTTATGCAAAAGACTTCATCAGGGATATGTATTTGTAATTTGTGTTGCAGAGACTCCTCTGGTCATTTTTATTGCATTTCCGTTCAGCACTTGAGGGGAAAGTGTTTTGTGGAGGACGCAGATACATATTATTTTCATTTCATTGGCACTGGGGAGGTCATGTGTTTCTACAATTGTAGATTAACAGCTCCTATACGTTGTATAACAGCTGATAAAATGTGGTCATAAATATAAAAACTAGCTATTCGAACATAGTTCATTCTATTCTTCTGGAACCAGTATTTCTGAAAATTATGAAAGGTCATTTGCCCGTCCCCCCAAAGAAATATTTACCGTGCACAGCAGAAGACCAGGAGCAACTAGCTCTCACTGAGTTTCAAACTTCCACCACAGAGCTTGCGGCAGGGTTGTGTTTGGCTCCATGGAGCTTTATGGACTCCAGGAGCCAATACCAGCTGTACTGTCTGCAGGTCCTGATTATTTCTACTCAAGCTGCTAATACAGTGACTGTGTTTGAATAGGTAAGCTATCGGCTCGTGACAATTTATTCCCTCACCAGCTCCCTTTTACCGGCAACAATGGAATAGGGCCCTGTTTTGGCATGCATTTTGATACTGCTTTTGAACATTAATAAAATCATGTATTTTCTTGATAAAATGTGTCTGAATTAAATTCCGTGTGAATAATTAGATTGATTTTGCTAATGCAGAATTTTCTAAGTGAAAACTTTCTAGTTCTTCTGTTCCATTGCTTAAATAAATATCTCAATTAAGCATCCTGTGGTTTAATTTACTTTAGAACTTTAATCAACTGTTTTCTAATCTACTCAGAGATATTCTATGATGAAACGAATCATCACAGAACTTGCTTGCAGTTCATTAGCTGAATCTTCTTACAAATGACAACATTGGTGATTTTTCAGCCTTCCAATTAACAAAAGGATTACACCAATTACTTAAGGAAATTATCACATCTTCTCGTTGCAAACCTCATACAGCCATTTTTACTAGGGATGCACCAATACCGATACTTTTTAAAAGTACTCACCGATACCGAGTACCGATACTTTTATTTAAAGTCATGTGACCGCTTTTCAATAGGAACAGACCTCATATATATATTGCCCCGAGCTCACACATATAGCCCCCAACTCTTATATTGCTCCCAGCTCACACATATGTTGCCCCCAGCTCTCACATATTGCCCAAAACTCACACATATGTTGCCCCAGCTCACCCTCCCACATTGCCAGGCTCCTCCGGTGTCTTCTTCCTTCGAGCGGCCGCCGGCAGAGGTTGTAGCCCGGCCACTCGTTGGGAACCACGCACAGCCATGGTCTCGCGAGATCTTGTGAACTCCGCAATCTCACGAGAACGCGGCTGTTGGATCCCAATGAGCGGCCAGGCTACAACTCTTTGCCGGTGGCCGCTCGAAGGTAGAAGACGTCGGAGAAGCCTGGCAGAGCGCCGAACACTGTCCCAAAGAAATCGGCCGGAAAGCCAGCCAAGCTGACTTCCGGTATCAGTTTAGGTATCGGGGGGCCTCTGCACGAGTACCAAGTACTCGTGTAGGTCCCGGTATCGGTGCATCCCTTGTTTTTACCTATATAATAACATTTCCCTCAGATTAAAAATTCCCATAAAATAAAATAAGCAATGTTATGTTGATCCTCCTCCCCACTCTTTTGTTTGTGGGTCCTATGATTATAAGATAAAGTTAAAAAATCACTATCATTCTGGGGCACCTGTCTCTTTTCGGCTTCTCCAGGACCAGGTAGTCAGCGGGAAGTAAAATAACTGAATGAGAAGACTCCTCCTTTAAACCGCCTCTGCTTACCTAGGTCAATGATGCAGTTTTTGGACCCAGGAGAACCCGGAAAGCTTTTAAGTGGTTGCGAGAGGTAGATGAGTAACATTCTCCTGACAACTTAAATTGGAGGTCATGGTGGCTACAGTGTCCTTTTAAAATGTTTTTGGTACTCTATGTACTAACTTAAGGACTACATTCATAGGTGTAAAATGCTCTGACTAGCGTTAACGTGTAAGAAGCAGTGATGTTTGGTGAGAACTAATGGAGATATATTATGTTTTGTGTGTATATATATATATATATACACACAAAACACCAAGCAAGAGCACTCCATATTATTGACCACCTTCCATAATTTTCTGTGAGAAAAAAAAAACGTTTTAAAAATGCTCAAAAAACCTGACTGAGGTAAAATGATGGGGATTCAGTTTACAAAGTTATGATCATAATTTGTTTAAGCCCGTCACAGTCGCCAATGTACCCCATCTTTGACTGGTCCTATCTAACTTGATCGAATCCGCACTTACAGGATCTACTCAACCTGGAGCTCCCCAGCAGCTCGAGGCCTTTATAGGCTGTCCTGGTGGAGCACCTGTGAACAGGGAGGGGTGTCTTAGATGCACCCGCTTAGTTTTGAGGTTGAGTGCAACCTTTTGCTGTTTTTTAATATATATATATATATATATATATATATATATATATAATTATTCCTGTACCGGAAGTATACAAGTGAGATTTCTGAGATCAATAGCCATTTAAGAATACAAAATTAAACAGAACCAAAGGAATATTTTTTTATATATAACTTCTGTCATCGTTGGCTTTGTTGCAGTTGTGTCAGATAGTGCTGGATTATATGCTCACAATGGGCAATTTATTTGCTGCATGCTTAGAAATATTTTGCTGCTCAAGTTACTTCCGCTGTGAACAGATGTAGGGCTGTGTAATATCCACATGTGAAGAATGCCTGTCCAAAAACAAAATGTATTTAGAGTTAACCATTTGACTACCGAACATAAAATCTGTTCATCCACCACTCTACTATTTAAATGCCTTTGTCTTATAAAAATTTAGGAAAAGAATAATAGAACCCTGTTTGGGCTAATAATTTAGATAAGGACAGTTAAGAGGTTTTACTGTCCAAATGGCATTCCGTAAAGACCTTACTTGGTCCCAATCCAATAAACTAACATGGGTCACTCGTTCAAGTTGGAAATTTCAAATCCGAGGCTCCTGATGTCTGGGCATGTTATACTATACAGTGAACAAGAGTGGTTTTTGTTTCATCCTTTTTTTTTTTTTTTTTAAGATACATATTTTACTAATCAGAATATAATTGGGCAATTATTTGGTAAATGATTAATTTTAGGAAGTACATTAATGGATAAATTATTTATTTTATGTAATATATATTGTATGGTCTACGTTAAAATCCATTTGAGGAACTATATACATGGAGTTTTTCTGGCATATAGTGAGACACAAATATTTTTAATCTCCTTACTATTTTCCTGATACTAGTTTTTGTTTGTCACGTGTTTGTAAGATATAGTAAACCGTATATAGCGGTTCCAAAACTGCAGGAGATAATACTGCATATTATGGTATTTTCTATGGTACACTAAAGCCTGTTGAAGTTGAAAATGTATTTTCTTTGAAAAGATAACATGATTAGAAAAGCACAATCAACTTCACTCCTTCATAAACAAAAGTTGCAGGTGGTGACTTGCATTAAAAAAAAGACATTGCACGCATTAAAGTGATGTTTACATTTTTTATCACTGTAACTTGACCTTTAGTATCAAACTGATTTTTAAGCCGCTCTTATGTTAGTTCCCTAGATTCACTTATTTATCTATGGTTGATCTAGAATAGAGCTGTGATTTCCGAAGAGGATATTCACTAAGAATAATAATACTAAAATAAACACCCTACAATGATAGCCACTATAAATATACAAGTGAAACTCGAAAAATTAGAATATCGTGCAAAAGTTCATTTATTTCAGTAATGCAACTTAAAAGGTGAAACTAATATATGAGATAGTTCAAGCCGTGAGTTGACATAATTATGATGATTATGGTTACAGCTCATGAAAACCCCAAATCCACAATCTCAGAAAATTTGAATATTACATGCAATCCATAAAACAAGGATTGTACATAGAACAATATGGGACCTCTGAAAAGTATAAGCATGCATATGTACTCAGTACTTGGTTTGGGCCCCTTTTGCAGCAATTACTGCCTCAATGCGGCGTGGCATGGAAGCTATCAGCCTGTGGCACTGCTGAGGTGTTATGGAAGACCAGGATGCTTCAATAGCGGCCTCCAGCTCTTCTGCATTGTTCGGCCTCATGTCTCTCATTTTTCTCTTGGGAATGCCACATAGATTCTCTATGTGGTGCAGGTCAGGCAAATTTACTGGCCAATCAAGCACAGTAATCCCACGGTCATTGAACCAGGTTTTGGTGCTTTTGGCAGTGTGGGCAGGTGCCAAGTCATGCTGGAAAATGAAGTCCACATCCCCATAAAGCTTGTCTGCGGAAGGAAGCATGAACTAGTGCTCCAAAATCCCCTGGTAGATGGCTGCGTTGACCCTGGACTTAATGAAGCACAGTGGACCAACACCAACAGATGACATGGCTCCCCAAATCACCACAGACTGTGGAAACTTCACACTGGACTTCAAGCATCTTGCAGTGTGTGCCTCTCCATTCTTCATCCATACTCTGGGTCCTTGCTTTCTAAATGAGATGCAAAATTTGCTCTCATCAGAAAAGAGGACTTTGGACCACTGAGCAACAGATCAGGTCTGTTTTTCTTTAGCCTAGGTAAGACACTTCTGACGTTGTTTGTTGTTCAGGAGCGGCTTGACAAGAGGAATACGACATTTTAAACCCATGTCCAAGATCCGTCTGTGTGTGGTGGCTCTTGATGCACTGACTCCAGCCTCAGTCCACTCCTTGTGAAAGTCGCCAACACTTTTGAATAGCCTTTTCCTGACAATCCTCTCCAGGCTGAGGTCAACCCTGCTGCTTGTGCACCTTTTTCTTCCACACTTTTCCCTTCCACATAACTTTCTATTAATGTGCTTTGATACAGCACTTTGGGAACATCCAACTTCTTTTGCAATGACCTTTTGAGGCTTTCCCTCCTGATGGTTTTCTGCACAACTGTCAAGTCAGCAGTCTTTCCCATTATTGTGATTCCTACTGAACCAGACTGAGAGACCATTTAAAGGCTCAAGAACCCTTTGCAGTTGTTATGGCTTAACCCTTTCGCTGCTGAGGCTTTTCACACCTCTGTGCTGAGGTCATTTTTACCGGTTTTGCTCATCATGTTTAAACGTGTTTTGAAGGCTTATTTTAGTATATTACCCAGACATATTATATATCGTTCTTTCCGTCAGACTCGGTAGATTCATAATATGTCATTATTATATGTATACGTTATGTCATGTCTGTATATTATAACAAAAAATGCAATAAAATATGTATTTTCAATAATTTACAACGTGTAAAGTGTTTTTTTTCACATTTTAACATGCGAGCAATTGCGGTTATATTTTGTATGGGGTGCGCTTGTTAAAAAAATTAGAGATGGGGTCTCGTTACATTTTTTTTTGGGGAAAATTACGCGATTTTTAACAAACGCACCGCATACAAAAATCGTTAGTGCAGCATCATTGTTCACATTATAATTGAAATGGGAACAATATTGCTGCATTAACGAACCAAAAAAAAGAAAAAAAAATGTTTATTTTTTTTTTTATAATTTTTTTTTAAAATATATTTTTATTTAAATTTTTTTTTAAAACTTTTTTCACATTCGAGTTTGGTATCGTTGGAACGGCCATGCTCTGGCCGATCCAACCATACCAAACTTTAACCCCTAGCTGCCACTGATCGGGAGATAGGGAGTTCATTGGAACTCCCTATCTCCACCGTTGGTGGCAGTTAGGGGTTAACTCTAGGACTGGCGTCATCGTGCTATGCACGATGACGCCAGTCCTCAGGGGGAGTTCCCGGAGGCTTGGCTGACATCCAAGATGTCGGCCAGCTCCGGGAAAGGATCACGAACCGGCGCTTTTCAGCGCCGATTCGCGATCCAGCTCCCCAGGGGTTAGTGCCAGGCACCATTTGGAAGGGCAGGCTGTGCCCTTCTAAATGGTGCCTGGGTTAACCCCCGCAACGCCGCCGATCGGGAGGGAGAGAGGTCCGAAGGACCTCCCCCCCTCCCTTTCAGGCGCCTCCTACGCACATGCGGGGGGGCGCCTGAATTAGGTGTTATCGCGCTGCCGCGATGACACCTAATTTCAGCGGCTGCGGTTCCGGATGCTGGGCTGACATCGAGGATGTCAGCCCGCACCGGGTGGGCCAGCGATCGGCCGGAACCCGGTCGAACGCTGACCCCAAAGGGAGGACGCGCTCAGCACGTCCTCCGCATACCAGCAGCCATGCGGAGGACGCGCTGAGCGCGTCCTCCGCATTGAAGTGGTTAATTAGCTGATTAGAGTGGGACACTTTGAGCCTAGAATATTGCACCTTTTCACAATATTCTAATTTTCTGAGATTGTGGATTTGGTGTTTTCATGAGCTGTAAACCATAATCATCACAATTATGACAAATCACGGCTTGAACTATCTCATATATTATTTTCACCTGTTAAGTTGCATTACTGAAATAAATGAACTTTTGCACGATATTCTAATTTTTCGAGTTTCATCTGTAGGTACTCAAACGCATGATCCGCTTTGAGTATACATTTGGTTGCATAACCAGCATTGTACAATAAAATTGGGTCTGCATTTGGAACAAGTTGTCCTAAGATTTAATTTTAGTAGACAAAAAGCTTGATGTGTGAAAGATCTAAAATTGTAGAAAACATATAGTGGAATGTTTTGTTTATTTATTACCATTTATATATTGCCAACAGTTTCCACGGCGCTTCACAATAACCAAAGGGAACGAGGCAAAATTAAGACAAACAGGAACAGAAGCAAGTGGTAGTGGCCTTTGCTCCGATGAGCTTACAATCTAGGGGGGTTGAGGTGGAGGAAGACCAAGGGAGTTCTATAGGTTATCAAGATCGCTTGCACTAGTGTTTCAGCAATGGTGAGGATATGGAAGTGACACATATCAAGATGTGGAGGTAGGTGATGCAGCGCAGAAGTGACGTCATGCCAGCTGATCTGGCAACCAGCTGGTCATCACGCCACACACACGCATGCGTGGATCCTCAGAATAGCCAGCTCGGATACAGTAAGTGTGGAGGCAATATCTGATAATGCCTCCCTCTCAGTGCGCATGCGTGAGACACACCACACATACGGAGGGGGGGGAATAGACATTGACATATACAGAAAGCAGTGAGTATACACACATATTCTGCTCTCTGTATCTATGCACATGTTACCCCTCCTGTCAATGAGCAGTATACTTCGCACCTGTCTCTGTATATATCTATGTTTAGATCCCCCATCTACCTGTGTCACGTGTCTCCCGCATGCTCACTGAGCGAGAGGCATTATCAGACGATCAGATATTGCCTCCGCTTTTGCTGCATTGGAGCTGGCTATTCCTAGGATCCGCACATGTGTGGGTGTAACGTGACGACCAGCTGGTCGCCAGATCAGTTGTTGTTACGCCAATCCTGCTCATGTGCCTACCGTTGTCGGCAGTATGTGACGGGAGGTATTATTCAACTAAACACTCTGGTAGGGCGAGGTAGGTCATTCCACAGGACCGAGGCTTCCCTTGATGTCTTTTTGAGGTGCAAAACTTTTCCTTTTAAGAATATATGGGTTTCCCAATGCTTTCATTGGGTGTCTGAAAGCTTGTTGTGAGTTAAACATTGTTGCCTCTACATAGAATTCTATTATTTCCCTTGTCTTCTCCTGAAGAGTATAGCTAGCTAGCCCTAATATAATTATAATTCTGTGATACCTTGAACATGATACTTACAGACTTACTGTTTTATTGACGGCACATCCTACATGGTATTTTACATGCTTTATTTCCTTAACTGACCCATTTAAGAACCAGTGAAAACAATCTTTGTAACCAAACCACAATATTCTGGTGATTTGCAGTCTTGACAGCCTAATTTCATGTTTGGGCCAGGTTTAATGTTTTGCAGACCGGCTGGATAATTCTTGTTAAATATGCATTTCATAAAGAACAAAATATGCTTTCCATAAAGTAATTGGTAACATGACTTTCACTGCTAAGTATATATTTGATTAATTGCTATCTACATGTTGTTTCAATAAGGTCAGGATTGTTCTTTGGGGGTTTAATGAAATCTCATGGTTCCATTCAGTGACCTGTAGTTATTCGCTTTAGGGTTTAAACCTACATTTGGATTCATTCCCCTAAAATAAAAGTAGGATTGAGAAGTCATGTGCAGCGTTGAAGTAGAATTAAGGGAGGACTTTTCTGCAGCGAGGCATTGGTTATTGTTTGAAGTAACCATGTAACCGTTTGTGCGTGTGCAGATTTACATTCACGCTCTACATCTTGGAGATAAAGCTGGACTTTTGAGTCACATTGATAAACCAAAATCATTCACCATAGGTATGGACTTGGACAGTATTTCAGAGGTGATCCAGCTGCTGCTTCTGGGTATGACTAGCTGTGACTGGGTAACCTTGATAGTGCACCAATCCACCAGGCCTGCTAGTAAGATGCAGCAGGACCTAACACCATCTTGAAGTACAGTAGATTGGTCCCTTCTGATTAGTGCTGTTGTTCTACCATGGGCTGGTTGTGGTGATCTTCTGTTCTTTTTATCGGCTCATGGCACCACTGGTATTTGTCGATTCTACCCTATGCATTTTTATTTATTTTTTTCCCCAGCAAATTCTTATTCTACAGCATTTAAATATATCAATAGGTTATAACTGTCAACAGAGCATTGCAAGATTGCAGATTGTAGTTACTACAGCAAAAATCAAACAAAAGGATGTAGTTATTGTCACAGGCTATAAGTGGACCTGAATTTGGCTGTTCAGATAGTCCCTATGTTGATACTATCCAAATCTAGGTGTGTGTTTATACAGGATTGAATATTTAAATGTCTTGTCAAATGGTTCTCATAGGACGCTAAGTTTTTTTTTCTGATCAGTGCACCAGAAGGTACGCTTTGGTTTTGGCTAAGGGGAGATGAGTGGGAACGTGTTGATCCCTCTCCAGCATGAGGGACAGGAACCCAGAGATACCCACTGCAGACGCATGTTCGGCCACTCTGAGCCTCAGACAGAGGTTCCAGTGGCATGACTCAGAGGAGGAGAAGCACAGGCCCCTGTGGAGCCACAGGTGGCAGCAGCAAATCTAACAGGGTTATTCAGAGAGCGGTGAAAAGCAGGAGAATGACTGGAAAATTCTAGCTCAAAATAGCCAAACCAGAAAAATTCTCCAAATCATCTCACTTTCCAAATCAGCTATTTTGACCTAGAATTTTCCATTCTCCAGTCATTCTCCTGCTTTTCACCGCTCTCTGAATAACCCTGTAAGCGAATCCCCACAGTGAATGTGAGCCCCAAAATGGATCTTTGCATGTGTAACCAGATATTGCACTGCCCCTTGATAAATATATATATACACACACACTCTCTCTAATATTTGCGTATATCGGGGCTTAAACTTCTTAGTGTTAATTGGCATTCATGCTCTTTGACTCTGATTCCTAGAGGCATACGTATACTCCTTTTAACACGCAATTTAACAAAGCAACATTTTCCAGACTATTTGTTCCTTGATCAAGCAGCTGTGTGCATTTTTATTGGTCTTGCTCATGTCTCAGAAAAAGTTTTTTTTCCGTTCGAGTACTTCTTAATACCTTGTTCGTTATGCAAGCAGTGGCAAACTCCAGATTTCCATTCACAATTACATCATAAAAATTGTCTTTTTTTTTTTTGTAAATAAGTTTTCCAAGCATGCAGACTGTGATTTATCAAGCAAGTGTAGGCTCACTGCATTTTGATTAAATTCCGAGGGTGATTGATGCATTTCCACTTTACATAACAAAACTATATTAATTGAGGGCTTTTATCGCTCTTCTGTATTCTCTTACACGTCTACAAAGATACTAAAACATTTTTCCTTTTTCTGTGGCAGAAAATTACAATTTTTTTTCAAATGATCCCTAGTTATTAAAATGGTCCAACAGACAGCAGATCCTAAGAATACATAGGGATTAATGCAACATGTAGGTATATTTTGTGTATTGTAATCCAACAAAAAGTTAGAATTGATGATAGAACGACTAGCAAACTTCTAGCCAGAGATCAATAAAGAGAGAGAATTAAATAGATGATAGCTTTCCATTCATGGTCTAACTAGACAGATTGTTACAATACATGATAAATAGACACGTACAGAGTAGGTAAAGAGCATTGGATACATATATTGTAAAAAATTAACTAGATAACAAAATCTAAAAGTAATTTGTGATGATAAAAGTAATCATGCCTTGCACAAAACCATTATGGCTGCAATCAACCTGAACATACATCCATTTTTCATTAAGGGTGCCACAGAGACCATTTACCACACTCATACCAGATTCCGAACACTTCACTTTAAGCTAGGTTTTAAAGATTTTAAAAACACCTGATTTAGGAAGAAACAATGGAGAATTAGTTCTAAAAGAGGATTATGAATTGAGTATGCCTGTCACAAATTTAATGCACTCCATCTCAGCATGTCTACCATCCGAACATAAAACGGTCATATGGAAATTACACTAACCTCTGGAATCTGTGCACTAAAGAGATTATCCAGAGTGTCCACAATTCTAACCTCCTGAATCATATTTCTGTTCAACAGAAAGTCATCCCATAGCTATCCCTTAGTTATCTTTCCCCTGGTTGTTGCCATGCAGCAGTAAAGTTAGATTTTTTTTTTCCCCTTCGTAGTGACAGGGTGACAGGAGTGAAGTCTGAAGGAGAATTTTGAATCTCCCCCAGGGACAATATCAATCCTGCATTAAAAATGACATCCAAATGGGACTAATAGGAAATTTGGCATATTTCAATGTATTTCAATACAAACAGGTGTATACAAGTTTTAAGGTATGAAAGGGTTAATCTACCGCACATATATATATGTGACAGGTTTATGTTTTAATAAAGATGTCACTTGAGTTTTGTGGTTGTTGAATTTGTAAAAACAAACGGAGATATGAAAGATTACCCTATGTTCATTTATGAAAAAGTTATTAGAAATGTTTTTATAAATAATCCAGACACAGCAGAATTATCCCCTAAGGAATATATGCGCAGGAATTTCTTAAATGTGATTTAGTTTTTATTGGCATTAGTTTTAAAACAAATAATGAGTGCTACTTTCATGTCTCTTTATTGCTTAGTTTGAAAATGATCTATGCTGATGCATTGCATATTAGACTTATAGATTTATGTATGTTCCAGTTGGTCTGCAACATAATAGCGTGGGTCTGATTCCACTCTGTTAGAATTGACAATTTAGCTGTTAGGTATAACCCCCCCCTTTTTTTGAAGCTGTTATGGCTCTCCACTACTATACATTTGAATAGGACAGGGGTCAGCAACCTTGGCTCTACAGTTGTTTTGGAACTACATTTCCAATGCGGCTCAGCCAATCTAATGAGTAGCTGAGCATCATGGGAGATGTAGTTCCAATACATCTGTAGAGCCAAGGTTCCTGACCCCTGGCATAGGAAGTGCTAGTGCTGAGGCAGTCAGAGAATAACAAATTCTTCCAAGGTCGCTCGTCAATCTTGCCTGTAGTCAGTGTTTGATAACAACAGGTTTGGAAGCGGGTATTTTCTTCAGGAATTTTGTGTTTGCATAGTACATGAAGTTATAGGGAGCTACTAATACTCAATGGCTGGCCTTGAATTTCAGCATATGTGGCTGTGACATCACAGCCGCAAGTCGCACTGTCGACTGACGCCATGCATCCACTTACTGGTGAGCATGCAGCCGCCACAGCTGACATGATGCAATGGGGGTCCATTCCTTCTGACGCTGGCAGCTCTGAGCCCGCATAATTTAATAGTGCCCAGGCCCTGTGTCATTGCGGCAGCACCATCAACCACGCAAGGTTTGGGGCTTTAAAGCATCCAATACAAAAGGACCCACTCCTATTTAGGGCAGTCTCCTTCATTGTTACATTGCCATACCATGGTTTGATAATGTTTAGCACCCTGCACCTGAGAAATTACCTTGTTTTATATTTGTAACCAAAGCTCCCTCTACCTTTTGTACCCTCACCCTCCTTGGCACCCTTGCCCACCCTATACATGCCCTCTGTGCCTGTTGAAGTGTGGATGCTGGCCTCCTGCCAAGAGATTGCGGACCATTTTGGCAAAGCCAGTTCTCAAGGACAATGGTCATAAGGGACTTGTTCTTGAACCCAGGACATACTTGAAAACGAGAGAAATCTCAATGTGTCCTTCCTGGTAAAATCTTTTGTAAATAAATAAGGGATACCTATCTTAAAGCTGTTTTTATTTTAGGAGTTAGCTTGTGTTAGAGATCCAATGTAGATTTATTGTTCTTGCTATCTGTTTGTTTTAGATTGATCTGATGCTCTCTGTTTGCTAATCCCATCTAGTGTGTTCTATTTAGGTTTCTGAGTTTTCTGAAGGTATTCAACTCCCCCTCATGTAGACAATGTATTCTGTTGATTGTGTCTTGTTACCTCCCCTCCCTGTCCCCCATATAACTGGGCCCACTGCCATTAAAATATAAGCATTCCCATTTATTAAGCTGTGTCTGGTGATGGGGAGAGATGCATAGAAATATACAGCACTCCCTCAAATTCTGGCTGAGGGTTGTGAGAAGGAAATCTGCTGCGGATCATGTTGGCTGAATGGAAGGGAAGGACGATGTTAGAGGTTCAGGTCTGGTCCACAAGCCAGAGACCAGTCACCCCCAGTTGCTCCTATATGTGTTACTGACCCAGTTTTTATCGAGTACTCTGATTCTCTGGTATTCAGAATATCCGTGTCCTGGCACTGGTTAGTCTTGGACCTTGTATTATCTGTTTGTTTGTCCTTACCTTATTTCAGCCATTCTAGCGACCAGTAGTGTTTCATGTTGTGTCTGTGTGCACATTCCTTTTATATTTCTTTTGTCTATTGGGTTTCAATTCTTCTACCCCTATCTGTCTGGTTGGTGTCCCTGCTTCATTAAGCCACAGCTCTGCCACCAATGGAAAGTCCAGCCAATTGAAGGACGGTACCACACCTTAATTATAGGTTTCCTTATATCGAGTGGCTACGCCCTGACAACTTCCGCATACTTTACAGTGTATCCCTATTACCTCTTCCGTTGCGGTAAATCTTAAATGCGAAATTTGTGCCGCCGAGACACATGTTAATTTCTTTCCACTTTATTCAATTTCTATGAAGTTTCAATGAGAATTAAAATAATGAAAAAGCTTTAACTGTTGCAGATATCCAACGTAATACTTGATTTTCCAGTCTTGTATGCGTAGTAACAGGAAATTGGCCTGTTTAACAACTTTGTAGGAGACCAGAATAAGACCGATATTTTGGTTTGCATGCGGTTTTTATTTTCGTGAATAAATTCTGTTTGGTGTAAAAAGTGAACTGAAAGAAAAACCCGTTCATACATTTCTAAACATGTTGCTTTATAATATTTCTAGGTAGGCAGCTGTGGAAAATTCTCCATGAATGTACGTCACAATGATGATGACCGACCAAATCCCACTGGAACTACCACCCTTGCTGAATGGGGAGGTATCGATGATGCCACACATAGTGAATGGAGATGGATCACAGCAGGTATGTATGATAATGTACTATATTTTCCATTGACCGTCATGTGTATTCATATATATTGCCAACCTACAGGTGCTAAAAGGCACAATTCATAAATAGTAGCTGTTATGTTGAGACAAGTTTCAAAATTATTGGCAAATAAGGCAAAAAAAAAACCAATTCCCCAATTTGCTAGTTTGTTCTAGACTAACCACACGGTAGGTATTTGGTGAAAAGAGTTTGGGAACATTGATGAATTTTGTTTAAATTAATATTTCTCAAAAATGGTTCACACTGACTCCATGAGAAATCCGATACTCGGATGGAAAATCATTCCTCAATTAGTTAACTCACAAAACACCGTGTGTGGTTTTTTTTTGTGTTTTTTTTTACTTTTTACATTTGCTATTAGAGAAAAAGCTTGAAAAATGCTATAAAATTTGTCAGGGAAAATTATATGCTGAATCTTGGCTGCTAGTGCTGCACAATGAGCATGTGTCATGTTATTAAGTTATTAAGAGAGATCCTTTAGCGTTTTTCAGAACGGAAGGTACGTCCATGAGAGTGGACGTTCCTTCCACTCTGGCACCCGTCTGCCCACCTCGCTCAGGGCAGTTATCGCGCTCAGCGCTGCAAGGCTCGATTCTCCTATGGAGGACCGCGCTTTGCAGCCCCGTCGAATGCGTATTGGAGCGTTTCGACGGGGAGGCTTTCAGCATGTCCACTGTAGCACGTGCAATTCGTACACGTGCTACAGCGTGTGGCCGGCCCCATCGAAGCATCACAACGCTGCGTTGGGAGGCTCGTCTGACACTTTTATAGCAAATCTAGGATATCTTGCTTTTCTATTTTTATGTACCTCCTGCTCTGATTTACATGTATCTTTCAAAATGTATTTGTTCACTCCTTAATGTTACTAAGTGTTACTCACCAGAATATTAAATCATTATTTTATGGTAGTTGTTCCCTGAACTTGCCTCTGAAGGGCACTGATTGGTGAATTTCACTGTAAGGTGCAATTTCGGGGCATTTTGACTATTCACAAAGCTGTCAATTCTCCAAATACTGGCAAATTGACGGCAAAATCCGGTGCAGTTCGGCAATCTTCTGTGACAGTGAAATTGTTCCATAGTGAAGAAATGGTTTGTCAATTCACAGAATGGCGAAATGCCCTGATTTTTGTTGATTCAGTTCGACAGGTTTAAACAGGCGAATCCCATAGTTTTCAATGTAAAAAAGTAATTTCATTTAAAAATAAATTAAAATAAGTTTATTCTCATTTTCAGCAAAAAACTTATTATTTTTAGAACACCTTTTTTTATTTTTCAGCCAAAAATTTTGTTTCCCAGTTTTTTTAAAAGGTTCTTTTTTTCAAATTATGTAAGAAGCCTTTTTATTCTTTTTTCAAAAGAACTTTTCTATTATTTAGACACTTTTTTTATTGGTTTAAACACCTATTGGGGGAATAGGACAGTTCTGTTTTTTTTTTTGGGGGGGTTGCAATTTGCTGGATTTCGTGGATCTCGCTTTGCAAGAACTTCTCTAGCAGTCACTTCAAACTTCTTGTTAGCTATTATGGCTGAGGATTAAAATTCAGGTCTACATTTTAATTGGATTAGCCTAGCAATATTATACACGATTAGGTTAGTCCTAGGGATATTCTGTCCCCTTAGATTAGTCCCAGTTAGCATTCCGAACCTTTTAGAGGTGTGAATTGAAGTTGTCGTCGGTATATGCAAATATCCAGAGAAAACAAATCACCCAACAAAGATCTTCAATTCAGAATTGCTTCACTCAAGCTGAGTAGAGATGGGACTGGATAGTATAAAAATTCACTACAGGCCAATTAATCATGCATACAGTAGCAACACTAGACACATGAATAGCAATGTATACTTAACAATACCTAAGCATGTTAAACTCCTAATCTTACTGTAGATACTCGAGTATACCGCTAGATTTTGGTGACAAAAATTTACCATAAAATTGGAGGGGTAGCGTTATATTCGAGACATCTGCATCGCGAGTAAGTATAAAAAATTGCCCTGCTCTGGATCCCAAGTCTCCCGGAAGTTCCGGTAGTCTCGCTGAAGAAGTGAATGCGGGCTCCCTGATGCTTGCTAACACTTCAGGAACTCCCGGATTCGGGAGAGGTGGGATCCATTATGGCCAGAGGGCATGCTCGGTTTAAGCCAATCATTCACCTCGCTCGCCTCCGTCAGCCATCTAATCGCTAGTAAAGACGAGTGGCTGGCGGCTTCATACTTAGTAACAACTGCAATCATTCTAGAGCAGAACACCCTGGCCTGAGGGGCAGCCTGACTGTGTTAAGAGAACCTGGGAGGATTTAAACTGTTTACCAGTACAGTATAATTTTGTTCCTCGCGTTATATTCGAGTCTTGAATATTGTCTCATTTCCATAATAAATCTCTAACCATCGCGTTATATTCGGTTCGTGCTATACTCGAGTATCTATGGTACCAGTTGGCGCTAACCCTCACCTTGAAATATATGAGTGCTTATTTTAATTCCTAGGGATATTCTCCATCATCTTGCTATGACACAAAACTCTGGATAAAAAAACCCTGCATTAATACAGTTAATTTAACAAAATCTCCCCAGGAACCTCTTCTTGTAGAGATTCGTGCAGTTCAATGTGATTGACAAGGAATGGAGTAATACATTTCTGAAGTCGTAAAAGGAGTCTATAAAATGTTCATTTTATATTGCCAAGTCATTAATTGGCAGAACTATTTAGCACTGTGCAATCTAATTGTAAAATCAATGTTAAAAATGGCTTATGTAAAAGCACATCAGGTGCTTGGTCACAGTTTTGAGGAAATTCCTCCTAATAGATGGATTTGGTTATTTTAGCCGTTCCAGATGCTGTTAGGTATATAAAGCCAAGCACGTTCCCTTGGAATTCACACAAGTTGAGACAGTAGAAGGGTTCATACTACAGAAATGATTGGCATTCATCGTGGCATTGTTGAAGGATACCACCTTGCCAACAAGTCCATTTGTCATATATTCTGTCCTGCTAGAGATGCTTGAGGCAGGTTTAAGTGCTTTTAAATAATTTTGAAATGGCAATATCAGGAAGTAACAACTCCTCACAGGCAAACTGCTAGGCCTTACTTCCTTCCAGAGCAGGGACACAGAGTTCCTAAGAACACAGCATGCTAAAACAATCTGTCATCTGTTGTATTACTCGGTACTAACCTCAGACCTGCCTCTGGAAGCAACATGAAGTTCAAGAACTGTGCTTGGAGAATCTCATGAGATGGGTTTCCATAGCAAAACTATGACCGAACACAATTTTGTTATAGACTGTACACAATAAGACCCACAAATGGAAATTGTTCATTGGGATATGTGTGAATGAACTTGGCTGAGCTGCACAAAGACCTCACCTCTACTAAACACCATTGGTATGAATCATGACAAAATATCTATCCAGACCGGACCAACCAGCATAAATCGCCAACTGCCCTAATACTACTATGAAAGGCGTAAAAGAAAAGACCCACAGCGATTGTTACACCTTCATGTACAATGCCTTCAAATGAGTGGAGTGGTGACTGTTAGGGATGAGCCGAACACTCCCCAAGTTCGGTTCGAAGTAGAACCCGAACTTTCCTAATGTTCGGATCCGAACTCGAACTCCATACAAGTCAATGGGGCTGAAAATTTGTTTTTTAGAGTGCCCTCCAAGAGGGCATATATGCTATATATCTGCCATAAAAAGTGTATGGGGGTCTGGGTAGTGCCATGGGGGACAGGAAACCAGGACAAAAAGTAAAAAAAAAAAAGTTTTTAAAGGGACAGTGAGTTTTCCATGAAATAAGGGTTAAAAATAATAACGAAAAATTCCTTCAAATATCGTGCCTAGGAGGTCCCCATAACCTGCCCGTGAAGTGGCGGATTTCTAGGATGTATAGAAATATGTAAAAAACAAAAAATGACATTTCAAATGACGGTAAATGCTTTTCCTTTAGGCTAGGGTCAGAGTGGGGCAGTCGGAACGCGCGTGCAGGCGCACTAAATCACGGCGGCAGTAGCAGCACATAACGGCCAATGACGGCCAATATACGCAGTACGTGCGTACAAAAGTGCGCCGACACCACGCACCCGGCAAATGAACGCATTTTTCTCAGAACGTGAAACCGCTGCTACAGACGTACAGAGTGCGCTGCGGCCGCATGGCAGCGTGTGTGCGTGATTAGGAGACGTCAGACGCTGCTAGTGTGCGGCCTACATAACGTTCAAACAGCCGGATTTCCCTAGAATTGCGTTGGTGAGTACCTGCGACTGTGCGACTGTGGTCGTCTGACCACTTAAGCGTATTCCGTGAAAAAATGCGTGCGCACGCATCGACGTACATTTTGACGGTGGCCGCAGAAAATGCGCTCATCTGTCCCTAGCCTAAATCTATCCATAAACAACTGCTTGGGGCGGCAGTCTGTATGAAAAGAGGAGACATTTTCGAACACGCAGAAAAAGTTTACTGATTTTTTGGCGGTGAAAAGCAGAATGACTGGAGAATGGAAAATTCTAGACCAAATAGCCGATTTGGAAAGTGAGAAAAATGGGAGAATTTTTCTGGTTTGGCTATTTTGACCTAGAATTTTCTCTTCAGTCATTCTCCTGAGTTTCACCTTTCTCTGAATAACCCTGTCAGGGTTATTCAGAGAGCGGTGTAGAGCAGGAAAATGACTGGAGAATGGAAAATTCTAGGTCAAAATAGCCAAACCAGAAAAATTCTCCCATTTAGGCTAGGGTCAGACTAGCGAATTTTTAACGTGCGTTTAGGCGCACTTAATCACGGCCGCACTAGCAGCAAATGGCGGTCAATGACAGCCAATATACGAAGTACGGTCGCACGAAAGTCCGGCTGCGCAACGCAAGTGGAAAATGAACGCATTTTTTCGAGAACGCAGAACCGCTAGTACGGACGTACAGAGTGCGCTGCGTCCACTAGCAGCGTGTTTGCGTGATTTGGAGACGTCAGACCCTGCTCATGTCCGGCCAACATAACGTCCAGACACCCAAAGTTTCCTGGTTTGGATCCGTAAAAAATCACGCACAAAAATGTGCATCGTATGACCGTTTTCGCGCATTCCGTGAAAAAATACGGCAATGCGTTCGGACGCACTTTCGGTCGCTGTGAAAAATGCGTTAGTTTTACCCTAGCCTTATTTCACTTTCCAAATCGGCTATTTGGTCCAGATTGTTCTCTTTTCCTGCCATTCTCCTGGTTTTCACCTTTCTCTGAACAACCCTGAGAGAGAGGTGAAAGCCAGGAGAACTGGCAGGAGAAGAGAACAATCTAGACCAAATAGCCAATTTGGAAAGTGAGTTAAATGGGAGAATTTTTCTGGTTTGGCTATTTTGACCTAGAATTTTCACTTCTCCAGTTATTCTCCTGCTTTTCACCGCTCTCTGAATAATCCTGTGAATGTTTAATCCCGAGGTGAAAAATAACATTGCTTAAGGCTGGGGTCAGACGAGCGCAGTTATCACGTCCGTGTTGCCGCACATTTGTACGTCCGTGGCAGCATAGCATTCTGACCAATGGAGCCCCACACACGAAGTATGTCCGCACGGAAGTGCAGATGCATGGCGGGCGCGGCAAACGGACGCAGGTTAGGCAAAAACGTAATACTGCTAGAACGGACGTGCGGAGTGCGCCACGTCCGCAATGTCCGTGTAGCTTTGTATGTGAGTGATGAAACGAGGTCAGATGGACTGCATTTATACGTCCAGCATTTTTGACGGACAGAATGTTTTTTCATTTTAATTTATTTTCCCTGCTACATCAGTCAAAAAATACACAAAATGCGCTCATCTGACCCTAGCCTTAGATGTTATTTTGAATTTTTTTCAAACACCAGTTAACCACTTGGCTGCTATGGACGCGCTCAGCGCGTCCAGCCAAGTGGTTCTCCTGTGCTATGGATGCGCTGAGCGTGTCCATGCACAGGAGGCAGCAATCCGCCGGATTCCGGCAGATTGCTGCGCCCCCCGGTGCGGGCTGACATCTTGGATGTCAGCCCAGTACTCCGGGACCCCGGCGGAGCAATTAGATGTCATCGCGGCGGCGCGATGACATCTAATTCAGGCGCCCCCCCCGCATATGCGGAGGAAGTGCCTGAAAGTGAGGGGGGAGGTCCTTCGGACCTCTCTCCCTCCCGATCGCCGGGGGGCAGAGGGTTAATCCAGGCACCGTTTGGAAGGGCACAGCCTGCCCTTCCAAACGGTGGCTGTGATTAACCCCTGGGGAGCCGGATCACGAATCGGCGCTGAAAAGCGCCGGATCGTGATCCTCTCCTGGAGCTGGCCGACATCTTGGATGTCGGCCAAGCCTCCAGGAACTCCCCCTGAGGACTGGCGTCATCGTGCATAGCACGATGACGCCAGTCCTGGAGTTAACCCCTAGCTGCCACCAATGGTGGAGATAGGGGGTTCCAATGAACCCCCTATCTCCCGATCCGTGGCAGCTAGGGGTTAATGTTTGATATCGTTGGATCGGCCAGAGCATGGCCTTTCCAAGGATACCAAACATGAGCATGAAAAATATTTAAAAAAAATAAACAAGTTTTTTTTGTTTAATTAATGCAGCAATATTGTTCCCATTTCAATTATAATGTGAACAATAATGCTGCACTAACGATTTTTGTATGCGGTGCGTTTGATAAAAAAAGCGACATTTTCCCCCCAAAAAAAATGTAACGAGACCCCATTTTTAATTTTTTTAACAAGCGCACCCCATACAAAATATAACCGCAAACGATCGCATGTTAAAATGTGGAAAAAAACCACTTTACACATAATAAATTATTGAAAATTCTAATTTTATTGCATTTTTGTTATAATATACAGACATGACATAACGTATACATATAATAATGACATATTATGAATCTGCCAAGTCTGCCGGAAAGAACGATATATGATATGTCTGGGTCATATATCAAAATATGGCTACAAAACGCGGTTAAACATGATGAGCGAAAGCGGTAAAAATGACCTCAGCACAGAGGTGTGAAAAGCCTCAGCAAGGAAAGGGTTAAATGCAGCATATTAGGATGTTTTAGGGAAATTAATTCTCAAATCTCAATCAGAAGCAGACACCACCCCACCCTCAGTATTGTGTACAATGTATCAAATTGATTACCAGACTAAAAACACCTGGTGTTATGCCCGTTTGTGAACAGAGGTCATTTAGAGTTGATAATCTTTCCACGTACACATTAGTTTTTAATTCAACATCTAATAAACCGTTGCTTATAATATTCTGCAGTAAAGAGTCTCTTTAATTCTAGATTTTTTTGTATTTTTTTAAGCATTTTCTATACTTTTTTCAAAATTTCTTTTTTTTACCGAACACACCCAAAAAGTTCGAAATTCGCGAACTTTCGAACTGCCAAAGTTCGGGTCAAACTCCGAACCATCGGAACCCGAACAGCTCATCCCTAGTGACTGTTACAGTGGGAGCGTTTTCCTATAATGCCATGGTTTTCAAAACGAGAAGAGAATGTAAAGCGCTGCTGAAACCGTTGGCGCTATATAAATGATGACAATAATAATACTAATGTAGTATAATTCCATTGTTCATTTCACTATCACGTTAAAACCTATTACAGTTATTCTAACAATAAGCATTGACTTTCCTACTTTTGCTGATCTACAGGTAATCTCAGGTCCCATGTCAGCAACCACGCTTTGAAACCGCAGACAGCACTTTTCCAGATACTGTTCATCCCAGTGCACAAATAGTTAAGCACAACCACGTGACATTCTTACCTGAATAAAGGACTACATCTCGCTCCAATCCACGCTTTATCATTATTACTTCAGTCCTTACAGAGTGAAGTGCTGTGCTCTGCTGCTTTGATACTCTAGCCTTAACATAAAAGAGGCGTTTTGAGGCATATAATTTAAATTCTTGATGTCAAAACTGATGTGACCCATTGCTAAACCTACAACATGTCTATCTAATCTGAAAATAGGGATAATGACCGAAAAAGGTTCACTATGATTTTGAAGAACTAATGTTGAAAATATATTGACAATTTTTTGTATATCCTTCAAACCGCGAGGTGAATCTGAATTTAATGCTGAAGTTGTTTCTTAAAATCATCCTGGAAGCTAAATTGATCGAGGAATTGGTGTATCTCAAGAAGGTCACCTGGGTCGGTTGAAACCGTTTGGAGAGACCATTTGAACATAGTGTCTGCAAAACCATACAGCGTTTTTTCCATGAGTGGTCAAATTGAAAGTACTCGATTGTTTTCTCACTAAACAATTACAAAGTTCCTTATGTAAATTGTTTATATAGCCTTGAAGCCAGTTGGATGCCTTGGAGGCTATTTCTGACTGTTTTTCCTCTTTTCTTTCTTGTCCATTCAAAGGATGGGTGGTTTTTTGATGCTTTCTTTAGGTTAGTATTAGTAGCATAAACTCACAAGATTTACAGGGTTATTCAGAGAGCGTGAAAAGCAGGAGAATGACTGGAGAATGAAAAATTCTAGGTCAAAATAGCCGATTTGGAAAGTGAGATGAAAGGGAGAATTTTTCTGGTTTGGCTATTTTGACCTAGAATTTTTCATTCTCCACTCATTCTCCTGCTCTTCACGCTCTCTGAATAACCATGATAGTCTAAAACTTAGTGTGAACATCCAGGAAACTAATTCAAGGATTCCATTGAATTTGAATTACCAGTCCTTAAAACTGCAGAAAAATCAAAAAAGTGAAAGAAAGGGTAACTGCGAACTGTTAATGATCAAATGTAGGGCAGTAACGTCCTTTAAAATCAAGACCATGACTCTGATAGTTTGTAACAGGGAGCCGTTTAGCAAAAATATGGACACGAACCATTCTTTCTTGGCAATTCCCTGTTACTCAATCTATTATGACCGACCTGCTGTATAATCGCCTCGAATTCTAAAGTTAGAGAGTTTATAATGATACCTGCAGGACCACTCTGGTATAACCGTCTTGAGTCTTTAGGTCTCCATGAAGAGAAGTGCAATCCTGTGCATTGTTATACCAAGGATGTGGAGGAATACTGGGAACCCTTTGTTCCTATTGTTCTGCCCAATATGGGGCGACATTGCCCTATGTTTCATGGCACCAGAGATCAGTTAATTTATCAGAGATTTTAAGTGTTAATCGATTTTTGCAAAATCATTTAACACCAGGGTCTCAGCGCCGATATTCTATGTAAAAGTTCAAAAAGAAGAGGCTATGTTGGAATAGCTGATCAACTCACTCCATAATCCCCAATAGTACATGTCTTGCTCCATCTTCCAACACAGTCCCCATGCATCCCACTACTTCACATACTCTGCTACGTACCCTCATAGGTTTCAATGTAAAAATATTCCTGTTTTTATCCAATATCTAATAAACCGTTATTCTTTTAATCTGTAGTAAAAAGTCTCTTTTAGGCATTTTTCAAAAAAATGTTTTTTTCTTTTTTCTAATAGCATTTTTTCTTTAACATACCTTTTTATTATCATTCATAGGACCTTATATGTTAATTCCAGACATTTTCGTTTAGTATTTTTTTTGAAAACAGCAGGCGATGGGTTTGCGGCAGCATTCGGTGGCTGATTGTCTGCACTTCAGGGACCCTGTGGTGAATTCACTGGGGAAATTTGATTCCCCAAAGTGTGTGGAACAACAGAACACTGAAATGTCTGCATCATTTTGGTGCTCTGTGAAGTGAATATCCCCTTCAGTGGTGTGTTTTTTTCCCTCGCCCCCTGGAAAGTGCCAGCCTAGGCCTTGCCTACCCAGGTCATACTTGAAAATGAGAGAAAATTCAATGTATCCTTCCTGGTAAAATATTTTTGTGTAAAATAAATAAATAAATAAATAAATTAGGGTGTCACCCGGTGCAGGCCACACCCCCCTTGTGACGCCACTGCAGCAACACACAAGTCTCCAATGACACAAAACAAAATGTCTGTAACCACATACAAGTGAATTTAGCATTCAATTTTTATATAAGTAATAAATTCTTCCCTGCTGTGAGATCGTAATCCTATTTTACCCTGGCAGGGAGTGGTGGGCTATAGTGTCTAGTGTCTCCCCCCCCCCCTTACAATCATGCCTATTAGTGATTTGTTCCCATATTAGGGATCTGTGATGTATTGTGACTTTGAAGACTCTGTTTGCACGACAGACGACTCCCTATGTGATCATAACAACCGATTTGGAATGTCTGGAGAACACACATCTGCAATTTACAATAATGCACATCCCCGGATAACACATAAATAATACAACCAGAAACCGGAATGTACAAATTTGGACTGACCGTATCTAGTAGCCAATATAGAAATTAGTAAAACATAATGGTTTCAGAAGCTAAGCAGCTATGAGGACAGCAGGACTAATGCCACAAAGTGCAATACTAGGCAAATTGTGTAGAGTAAAGGTGCATTCTTCAGACCAAACTATAGGTTTCCATAAAATGACACGAGAGCTGCTAAATGTTGTCATTTTACAAATGAAAGCTGAATATTCGAAAGTAACTAAATAAACATCTGTTTAGCTGGAGTGATTAGCAAGTAGAGATGCAAAAATCCAACATGGTGTCCACCAACATTATAGCCTCTATTTATCTGTAAACTTTGATTTTAGTTATTCTAGCTTTAATTCATAACTACTAAAACCACCCGTTGCTTATCGCAATATTATTAATATGGCCATCAAAGGAGTAATTTAAGGCTATGGTCTGACTAGGAAAGTAGCCATAGAATATTACAAGCTACCCACAAAATATATATTTGGGCGATCATATTATTTTTTTTGACATTCAAAGTTTTTATTGAAGAGTAGACACAGATACAAAGGTGGAACATGTCATCCAATGAAAAAGAACAAAACCAGATACAGTTATCAAACAGCAAAAGAAATGGCACATAAAACGTTCCACAGAGCTAGGCATAACATTGGAAGGAGGTAATAAAGCAGGCCTCCACCCGCCTCGAGGACCAGCACATCCCTGAGTGGCGTCATGGCGCTCTAGCAATGGAAAGTAACAATCATAGGAAGCGCGGGAAGAAAGCCCGAGGAGAAAAAGTATAGAGAAGGGGGGGGGGAGACGTGTCGAAACGTAATAACTAAAGAGAAAGAAGAGGGGGAAAAAAGGTGGGCAAGAGGTGGGGGGGGAACACAAAATCACAGATATAGACCAACAAAAAGGACAGGACAACTGAAATATTTCAACAGGTACAAGCGAGACCATGGCGAGATTTCAAAAAGAAAGACTCATTCTGCCGGGTCACTCACAGGTTCCAATCGCAGAGAAGCCGTATACCCCTCCCAGTAGAACCATTTCAAAGCAAAGTCGTCTAGCACCCCTCTCAGGTCGGCATCCAGGCGATCAACGGATATATTAACATTTAAACCTAAATATGAGTGCTTCCTTTTGTGGACATGCCTAGTTTGACTTTGTTTTTTGGGTTTCTGCTCTATCATGTTGTGAGAAAAGCGGAAAGAATCCTTGAGCTTTGGAAGGGTTTTGCGTGTCCTTTGTGGATGGAAGAGACAGTGTTTTAATGGAAATAGAATTCCTGCCAATAGTTCCACTTTAGGCAAGACTGTCATGAATCTTCTTTGATTCTGGCACAACCCCAGCTGGATCTCCCACCCCTATCATGACCTCATGAAATACCAATATAAATTGCCTTGATTATACAAGAACAAGAAGCTTTTAATAAACTCAAGTTGTTTTTAATGCTAGGCTACTATTTCTAAGTGTAAAGTTTAATAACATAAATATGCACTGTGTATATATATATATTTATTTGGGTTTTTTCTATAGATTTAATTTTTTTTAGAAACCACAGAAAGACGAAATTTAGATGTTTGTAGGTTAATAAGTATTTAATGTTGGAACCCACAATTCATTTTCTGACTTTATTACCGTCTGCGCTCTAGTTTTAGTATTGCGCATGATACAAAAGTTGAAGAGCCTGAGAGTCTGCCAATGCCTGACTCATTCTACTGTAGTTTACCATAAGAGACGTCCCCATCCGTGACTCTTATCAGGGAAATGTCAGCAGACAAATGTTTGCTGGGCAGTTTACAGCTGGGAAATATGAAGTGACAGTTTGGGAATTAACCAGTGTACCCGCCAAGCTGAGGTGAATTGCTGACTCAATGTAGCGGCTCACACAGACCTATCACTAATTTTTAAGGAATTTTACAAATGATTAAAAGTTAAGGTTATTAAAATTGATGTCATTTTTTGTTAGAAACAAAGTATTCTTGTTATTCTAAATTTGGTTGTGAAAAGCTGGTTTAGTTGCATATAATTAGTGTTAAGTGTTACACTTCCTTTAAGGTAAACACTCCAAACGCTACACATATATGGCATCACTTGTTCGTGAATGCAGGTGTGCGTGTGTATCAGTATGTGTGTAAAAGGTATACGCTTGTGTGGCATCACTATCAGGTCTATTCACTAAAAGGTGAAACTCAGGAGAAGGGAACAATTTAGACCAAATAGCCGATTTGGAAAGTGAGATAAATGGGAGAATTTTTCTGGTTTGGATATTTTGACCAGGGGTGTATGTATATCTAGCAACGCTACAGTTGCAAGAAAAAGTATGTGAACCCTTTGGGATTACGTGGAGTTTTGCATGAATTGGTCATAAAATGTGCTCTGATCCTCATCTAAGTCACAACAATTTGAAAAACACAGTCTGCTTAAAATAATACAACACAAACATTATATGTGTTCATGTTTTTATTGAACAGAACATGTAAACATTCACAGTGCAGGGTGGAAAAAGTATGTGAACCTTTGGACTTAAGAACTGGTTGACCCTCCTCTGGCAGCAATAACCTCAACCAAACGTTTCCTGTAGTTGTGGATCAGACCTGCACAACGATCTGGTGTGATTTTGGACCACTCCTCTTCACAAAACTGTTTCAGTGTAGCAATATTCTTGGGATGACTGGTGTGAATCGCTCTCGTAAGGTCATGCCACAGCATTTCAATCGGGTTGAGGTCAGGACTCTGACTGCGCCACTCCAGAAGGTGTATTTTGTTTTGTTGAAGCCATTCTTTTGTTGAATTACTTGTACGCTTTGGGTCATTGTCCTGTTGCATCACCCATCCTCTGCGGAGCTTCAGTTGGCGGACAGATGGTCTTACGTTTTCCTGCAAAATGTCTTGATAAACTCTGGAATTCATTTTTCCATCAATGACAACAGTCCGTCCAGGCCCTGAGGCAGCAAAGCAGCCCCAAACCATGATGCTCCCTCCGCCATGTTTTACAGTGGGGATGAAGTTTTGATGTTGATGTGCTGTGCCTTTTTTTCTCCACACATAGTGTTGTGTGTTTTTTCCAAACAACTCAATTTTGGTTTCATCTGTCCACAGAATATTTTGCCAGTAGTGCTGTGGAACATCCAGGTGCTCTTTTGCAAACTTCAAACGTGCTGCAATATTCATTTTGGACAGCAATGGCTTCCTCCGTGGTGTCCTCCCATGTACTCCATTCTTGTTTAATGTTTTCCTTATTGTAGATGTGTCAACAAAAATGTTAGCATGTGCCAGAGATTTCTGTCTTTAGCTGACACTCTAGGATTCTTCTTTACCTCATTAAGCATTCTGCGCTGTGCTCTTGCAGTCATCTTTACAGGACGACCACGCCTAGGGAGAGTAGCAACAGTGCTGAACTTTCTCCATTTGTAGACAGTCTGTCTTACCGTGGACACATGAACATCAAGGCTTTTGGAGATACTTTTGTAACCCTTTCCAGCTTCATGCAAGTCAACAATTCTTGATCGTAGGTCTTCTGAGAGCTCTTTTCTGCGAGGCATGGTTTGCATCAGGCAGTGCTTCTTTAAACCAGTAATCCCAAAACTGTTGTGTGTTTTTAAAGGGCAGGACAGCTTTCAGCAATACATCCAATAATATCACACTGATTGGACAAGGTTGGCTCACTCCTGGCTCCAATTAGCTCTTGGAGAAGTCATTAGGCTAGGGGTTCACATACTTTTTCCACCCTGCACTGTGAATGTTTACATGTTATGTTCAATAAACACACGAAAACATATAATGTTTGTGTTGTATTATTTTAAGCAGACTGTGTTTTTCAAATTGTTGTGACTTAGATGAAGATCAGAGCACATTTTATGACCAATTCATGCAAAACTCCACGTAATCCCAAAGGGTTCACATACTTTTTCTTGCAACTGTATATGTGTGAATGTTGGGATATATATATGTGTAGCATTAGTGTGTGAATGCAAGAGTATATATGTGTGTGGCATGCCTATGTGTGAATGCAGGTAGTCATGAGTGGAATCCCAGTGTGGACTGGCATAGTGTATGTGTTCCCTAGCATTCTCCCTCATCATGTCACAGATCTACTTCCGTTCAATGGCATACATCATGGAAAAAAAAAAAAGGACACGTTATTTTCATATTATTGGTCCCATTTTCTACGTTACTGCCCTAGGGTTAACAGACCTAGGATATGTTACTGGACACAATTAGCTTCTGGGCTGCATTTCATAATGTTGTAAAACATATTTGGTGCCACCATTGCCTCGTTCCAGAGTGTAATTGTGTAGTATTGCATTCAAATTAGCAAATTACTCAAAAAACTGTTACAAATATAATTCAATTATTAAATTATGTCTGTGGTTTAGCATAATTGGTGCAGTTGTTCTTAGATGTATTTTTCATGCGTATATTGGAATCTGATATCAGCTTAGTGAATGTCGTTTTGTGTTGTACCATTTTCACTGGGAAGATGCTGCGATCGACTTGGTACTTTTTAGTTTCTGACAAGTTGGGAAAGACAAAAAATTGTTAATTTTTGACATTAGCGTTTGATACCTGCCTGATTTGCAGAAATCCAAACTTTTCTGTATTGGAAGGTCAACCCAATGGTCAAGCTCTCCATAAGATCTTAGTATGGTCATAATGTGGACAAGCAGTGTGTTGAATTCATAGAAGTTATTTCAACTGTGCCGTATGCCTTGGTTCCTAATGCAGTGGAATTGGGAAATATTAGAATATGTTTGAATGTGTCTCAAAACGAGAAGGACCCAGGTCAATGTACAAATGGCAAGGTTTGTGCCAAATGCGGATAGATTTATAGTGGTATCATGACACATGCCAGGATATCATGCTTATACCTGGCAAAACCACTTATTTGGTTCTGAAATTATTAATGTCTATAGTTCTGGTAGATATAAAAATAATCTGTTGTTACACACTAGTTCTGACATCATTTCTTTTGTTAAAGACTACTTCTTATGTCTTTTATAGTTTTCAAGCAATTGCACATCTGTAAAATTCCACTTAGTAATTGTGTTCCAAGATATTTATGATTTCTTTTCAGGGCTTTTTGATTCATAAATGCTGGAAAAAGACACTGATTTTAATAGGCACTTAAATGATATAGAGGAACGTTCCGAACCTTACTGAAGAGCTGTGAGTCCCGAAACACTGCATTAAGGGAGATTTGTTTTCCTATGAGGTCATACACACAGATTATATCCGTTTGCAATGAAGAAACCAAATGTTTCTGTGTTTTTACATCTTTTCATGTTCTTTTTTTTTTCCCCCCACAGGTTATACTAGTTCAGGTTAACCCAGGAGAAACCTTTACAATAAGAGCAGAGGATGGAACTCTGCAGTGCATTCCAGGTAAATAAATTGATTGTATCCTATTGATATTGTATATTGACCTCTTCAATCTGTGACTGATGCAATCATTGGAGATCTAGGTCAGGAGATGACCTATGGTTGCTTTTCTATGGTATTCTCTGTACACATAGTCAACCTTTGACTGCTATGGGTTAGATCTACAGCTGGAGTATCCCTTATCTGGAATTCTAAAATCCAAAATGTATTTCAGCTCTGACATGACAACGGAAGTGGAAGCTTTTACAAATGACCTTATGTGATAAAATTATTATAAATATCACATACCTTCAGGCTATGTCTATATGAAAAATAAATGCAATTTAAATTTAGACTTGGGTCCTATCCCCAAAATATCTCCTTATTATAGGCAAATGTTCCAAATCCGAAGTCCAAAATCCATTTCGGATATACTCAACTTGTAATAATCAATCCAAGGGACCTAATTAAAAGTTTTAAATTGCTTTAATTTTTTTCATTGCAAACTACAAAATGTCTTAACTTTTCTATGATTTTTTTTTAAAAACTTGTAATGTACTTTAGAAAATTGGTGAAAGAGAGAAATGTTAATAAAAGTTCCTATGTATGGTAAAACCCTCCACAATTTAAAGTAAGATAGCAATATATACATACAGTATATGCATGTTTTGTGTGTACAATTTGCAGATTAAATATTAACACTGTCATAGATGGATCATATACAATAGCAGGATTAACTAAACCCAGGATGGTTCCCCTCCATGTGCTCTTTGTCAGTCTGTATATCTTTTAAGCCTTTAATGTACTTACAGAATGATACAACATGCTTGCTTTTACTTGTTCATGTTTTCCTTTTGTTATGAACAGAAAGGAAATTGAAAACCTTGATGTAGTAGTAAAACGTTTTTTTATGATAGCTTGCCTTTAAAGCATGTCTGAAGGCTGCAATGATGGGGGCTATGGACACTTTGCACTCTATTCCAAGGTTGGTGTTAACACAACCAAAGCTGTTGTAAACTTACCAGAGCCATTAGTTTAAGGTTAGGTTTACAACAGCTCTAGTTAAATTTCCACCAACCTTAGAATAGGGCACTTTCTCTCTAGTCTTTTGTTTCTCCATCAGACATTTGATGTTTTCGCGTTTTTTGTTGTAGCCCTCTAAAGATCAATTGGTGTACCAAGACAACACCTCAAACTCATTTACTACAAGAATATGGAAAAAGCACAACAGAGGGGGGAGTGTAGCCAGTCATCGGAAACCTAGGGATGGATGTGGAATAGAAAGGGAGAAAAGGTGGACTGGAGTAGGTGCAAGGTGGAACAAACAGGTCTAAAAGAGGAGGAAAGGGGTGTAAGTCTTACACTCACTTGTACTAGAGTCAGTAATAGGAAGCCGCTAACAGTTAATAGGTAGCGTTTAAGTTTCCGTTATAGGCTCCCTCTTATTGGCTCAGTCGGAATAGAGTCCATATGGTATTGTACAGAGAATTGTTTTCAGCCTAAAAAAGTATGAAAACCATATTAGATATGGAAAGGTTCTGCTCTTTTTGATTAATGTGAAGCTATCACTGGACAAGATTCACTAAACTTTCCATGCAGAATCCATGAAAGTGATATGGCACTGTACTAAACATCGCTTCACTATTCATTGGAGGGGTAACTGAAAATCAAGCCTGGCGTTTCCTACGGTGGTCTGCATATTGATATTCTAATCACTGGGCACGTACCATGCGTTCTACTGTAAGCCAACAATCCTCAGAAGCTTAAAATATGCCACTATTACATTTTTAATTAAGTTTCCATTGAATATTGAGTACTATGTGTTGTGAAAAGCAAGATCTAGCAACGAGATTTACTATTTTTGTTATTTTATGTTGCACGAACATATTTCATAGCATAATACAATAGTTGCAATAAAATAAGAGTAGACAAGTAGAACCAAATGGAAGTTTGTTGACCAGGACAGAAACCGCAGTGGAGTAGACAGTAGGTAGGGTATATGGCTGATGATTTTTGTGGAGACTGTTGGTAAGCTTCTCTAAAGGTAGGTATTAAGGGAGGATATAAATCTTTGGAAGAGAGGTGACTGTCTGACGTATAGTTTTGCACAGTGTGGGTGCAGCTCAGGAGAAATCCTTAAGACGTAAATGGGAGGAAGAGATGAGCGGGACATAGAGGTGTAGAACAGAGGCAGAGCGCAGTGGGGACTGAGGAATATTTGGAGATGAGCTGAAAGTTGTAAGTGGGTGCAGGGTCCGGAAGAGCTTCATAAGTAAGTGATAGTATTTAAATTTGATTCTGTAAAGTGACGGGAGCAAGAACAGAGATTGGCATAATAGGGAGGCAGAGGTGGAGTGATGGCTGAGGAGTCTGAGATATTTGGTATGGGGTGGGTATGGGGTATGGAGTCAGTTGAGAGGCTGATAAGGACAGAAGTGCAATAGTCAAGACATAGTTACTGAATGGACTAGGATTTTGTTATGTCTTGTCCATGTCTTTAGAAAAGATAAAAAGTCGGACATATGTAGCTTCCTTGCATTGGTTTTTAGGGTTATATTTCGCTGCAATATTAGATTTAGGAATGGATGTAGCATTGATCATATAGATAATTTAATCAGCGATTTGCAAATCACATCTCTTGACGTTTATATGGGCGGAAACGCCTATAAAATCTTGTCCAAATCCAGTGCGTTAATATATAGTGTCCCTGGAAATAGGATACAAGGAGGAAAAGGAAAGCTGGGATGGGATGTGGGGTGCTGTCAAAAATCTAGCACTGTCGGCAGGTATGCTCACCTCGTACAGAATGGCACAATATTGCTTTGGGTAACGTCTCTTTTAATTCCTTCAATTCCTTCAATTCGCATATAAAGGCTCCATTATTAAACGGAGAAGCTATACTTCAAAAAAAGAATTACCCCTGAATAAGTGACCTATAAATTCATCGCCCTTTACAGACTTTCCTTTTTCGCATTAGCCTACTTTTTTTATTTAGCGACAAATGTGATCATCTGCCCCCCTACACAAAGTCTGCTGCTATTGTTAACACACTCGGCTGGTCTACATTTATTTCAGAAACTTATCTTGCACTATACAAGCCGTACTGTCTGGGTTTCTCAGGACAGAATCTCACTTTGTTCCTAAAACATGTGCCAAATTATTGCTTCAAGTCCAGTCCTTTAAAAGCAGTGAGTCACCTCTCGACACCAAATGACATGTAAAAACATTCCATGAGTAGTGTTATAGGACCCTTTGTTTCAGAAAAAGCTACATGGAAGACGCATTTAACTACATCTAGAAATGTGTTGAACTTAATGTACATACTCAGTACATCGATATATAAAATGTTTGGTTTTAAAGATCCATTAAAAAAAATACATTGAAAATTAATCCATTCTGGTCACGGTAAGAAAAATTTATAGCACTGTAAATTGTAAATAACGGCTGTTTTCTGGCCCAAAGGCATACGGACGAAGGGAGCTGAATGCCAGAACAGACAGTGTTATGGAAGTCATTGGCCATGAAGGGGTCAAACATAACCATGTATAGAGAACCTCTGAAGCTGTCACCTATGGGCAGAAACAGAGGCGTAACGTGGAACCTCAGGGCCCAGGTGCAGGAACCATGACGGGCCCCCCCACCCGGCCCCCCCACCCTAACTAAAAACATATTTTGTCCCCTCCCTTCAACATGCATTGATCCCCTCCAGGTCCACAATGTTGACTCAGGACAATCAATGTCCCATTTTATCCAGGTCCACTATGACCTCTTCAGTCCATCCCATTTTTAATGTAATGTGCACTATTTGTATCTCACAGAACTCCACAGCAATAAACCTCACAGTAATGTGCAGTGTGTATGAGAGTATCACAGAGCTCCACAGCAATAAATCTCCCAGTAATGTACGGTGTGTATGAGTGTATCCAGGGCAGCCATCAGAAATGATGGGGCCCCCTTACTAAACCTCACGATGGGGCCCCCCCCCGGCTCTCCTTCAAACTCTAACCGCTTTTCTCCCCCTTCAAAAAAAAGGACATAACATAGCACCACAGCAATAAAACTCCCAGTAATGTGCAGTGTGTATGAGCGTATCACAGAATCCACAGCAATAAAACTCACAGTAATGTGCGGTGTGTATGAAGGTATCACAGAATCCACAGCACTAAATCTCACAATAACGGGCTGTATATGATGGCCTCTGGGTCTGGGCCTGGTCCCTGGGTCTGGTTTGGGCCTTGGGGTCTGGGCCCTGGGCCTTAGGGTTTGTGCTCTGGGCCTTGGGGTCTGGTCTGGGCCCTGGGTTTGGTCCCTGGGACTGGGCCTTGGGGTCTGGTCCCTGCGGTCTGGGCCCTGAGTCTGGCCTGGGGTTTGGGCCCTGGTCCCTGGGTCTGGGCTCTGGTCCCAGGGTCTGGGCCTTGGGGTCTGGTCCATGGGGCTGGGCCTTGGGGCCTAGCCCCTGGGTCTAGGCTGGGCCTGGCCCCTGGGGTCTGGGTCCTGGGTCTAGGCTGGGCCTGGGGTCTGGACCCTGGGTCTGGACCCTGGGGTCTGGGCTCTGGGTCTGGTCCCTGGGCCTTGGGGTCTGGGGTCTGGGCCCTGAGTCTGGTTTGGGGTCTGGGCCCCGAGTCTGGCCTGGGGTCTGGGCCCTGGTCCCTTGGTCTGGTCCCTGTGTCTGGGCTCTGGGTCTGGTCCCTGGTCCTTGGGGTCTGGTCCCTGGGGTCTGGGCCCTGAGTCTGGCCTGGGGTCTGGGCCCTGGTCCCTTGGTCTGAGCCTTTGGGTCTGGTCCATGGGGCTGGGCCTTGGGGTCTGGGTCTAGGCTGGGCCTGGGGTCTGGACCTTGGGGTCTGGGCCTTGGGGTCTGGGCCCTGGGTCTGGGATCTGGGGTCTGGGCCCTGGGTCTGGGCCTTGGGGTCTGGGCCCTGGGCCTTGGGGTCTGGGCCTTGGGGTCTGGGCCCTGGGCCTTGGGCCCTGGGCCTTGGGGTTTGGGCCCAGGGTCTGGGCCTTGGGCCCTGGTCTGGGGTCTGGGCCTTGGGGTCTGGGCCTTGGGGTCTGGACCCTGGGTCTGGGCCTTGGGGTCTGGGCCCTGGGGCCTGGGGTCTGGGCCTTGGGGTCTGGGCCCAGGGTCTGGGCCCTGGGTCGGGGCACTGGGTCTGGGCCTTGGGCTCTGGGCCCTGGGTCTGGGCCTTGGGGTCTGGGTCTGGGCCTTTGGGTCTGGGCCCAGGGTCTGGGCCTTGGAGTCTGGGCCCAGGGTCTGGGCCTTGGGGTCTGGACACTGGGTCTGGTCCCTGGGCCTTGGGGTCTGGGGTCTGGGCCCTGAGTCTGGTTTGGGGTCTGGGCCCCGAGTCTGGCCTGGGGTCTGGGCCCTGGTCCCTTGGTCTGGTCCCTGTGTCTGGGCTCTGGGTCTGGTCCCTGGTCCTTGGGGTCTGGTCCCTGGGGTCTGGGCCCTGAGTCTGGCCTGGGGTCTGGGCCCTGGTCCCTTGGTCTGAGCCTTTGGGTCTGGTCCATGGGGCTGGGCCTTGGGGTCTGGGTCTAGGCTGGGCCTGGGGTCTGGACCTTGGGGTCTGGGCCTTGGGGTCTGGGCCCGGGGTCTGGGCCCTGGGTCTGGGCCCTGGGTCTGGGCCTTGGGGTCTGGGCCCTGGGGTCTGGGCCTTGGGGGTCTGGCCCTGGGCCTTGGGCCCTGGGCCTTGGGGTTTGGCCCAGGGTCTGGGCCTTGGGCCTGGTCTGGGGTCTGGGCCTTGGGTCTGGGCCTTGGGGGTCTGGCCCTGGGGTCTGGCCTTGGGTCTGGGCCTGGGGTCTGGGCCTTGGGTCTGGGCCAGGGTCTGGGCACTGGGTCTGGGCCTTGGGCTCTGGGCCCTGGGTCGGGGCCCTGGGTCTGGGTCTAGGCTGGGCCTGGGGTCCTGGGGTCTGGGCCCTGGGCTCTGGGCCTTGGAGTCTGGGCCCAGGGTCTGGGCCTTGGTGTCTGGGCTCAGGGTCTGGGCCTTGGGGTCTGGGCCCTGGGTCGGGGCCCTGGGTCTGGGTCTAGGCTGGGCCTGGGGTCTAGACCTTGGGGTCTGGGCCTTGGGGTTTGGCCCAGGGTCTGGGCCTTGGGGTTTGGCCCAGGGTCTGGGCCTTGGAGTCTGGGCCTTGGGGTCTGGGCCCAGGGTCTGGGCCTTGGGGTCTGGGCCTTGGGGTCTGGGCCCTGGGTCTGGGCCTTGGGGTCTGGGCCTTGGGGTCTGGGCCCTGGGTCTGGGCCTTGGGGTCTGGGCCCAGGGTCTGGGCCCAGGGTCTGGGCCTTGGGGTCTGGGCCCAGGGGTCTGGCCTTGGGGTTGGGCCCAGGGTCTGGGCCTTGGGTCTGGGCCTTGGGGTCTTGGCCCTGGGTCTTGGGGTCTGGGCCTGGGGTCTGGGCCTTGGGGTCTGGGCCCTGGGTCTGGGCCTTGGGCTCTGGACCCTGGGTCTGGGCCTTGGGGTCTGGGCCCAGGGTCTGGGCCTTGGGGGTCTGGCCCTGGGCCTTGGGGTCTTGGCCCTGGGTCTTGGGGTCTGGGCCTGGGGTCTGGGCCTTGGGGTCTGGGCCCTGGGTCTGGGCCTTGAGGTCTGGGCCTGGGCTCTGGGCCTTGGAGTCTGGGCCCAGGGTCTGGGCCTTGGTGTCTGGGCTCAGGGTCTGGGCCTTGGGGTCTGGGCCCTGGGTCGGGGCCCTGGGTCTGGGTCTAGGCTGGGCCTGGGGTCTAGACCTTGGGGTCTGGGCCTTGGGGTTTGGCCCAGGGTCTGGGCCTGGGGTCTGGGCCAGGGTCTGGGCCTTGGAGTCTGGCCCAGGGTCTGGGCCTTGGGTCTGGGCCAGGGTCTGGGCCTTGGGGTCTGGGCCTTGGGGTCTGGGCCCTGGGTCTGGGCCTTGGGGTCTGGGCCTTGGGTCTGGGCCCTGGGTCTGGGCCTTGGGGTCTGGGCCCAGGGTCTGGGCCCAGGGTCTGGGCCTTGGGGTCTGGGCCCAGGGTCTGGGCCTTGGGGTCTGGGCCCAGGGTCTGGGCCTTGGGTCTGGGCCTTGGGGTCTTGGCCCTGGGTCTTGGGGTCTGGGCCCTGGGGTCTGGGCCTTGGGGTCTGGGCCCTGGGTCTGGGCCTTGGGCTCTGGACCCTGGGTCTGGGCCTTGGGGTCTGGGCCCAGGGTCTGGGCCTTGGGTCTGGGCCTTGGGGTCTTGGCCCTGGGTCTTGGGGTCTGGGCCCTGGGGTCTGGGCCTTGGGGTCTGGGCCCTGGGTCTGGGCCTTGAGGTCTGGGCCTTGGGCTCTGGACCCTGGGTCTGGCCTTGGGGTCTGGACCCTGGGTCTGGGCCCAGGGTCTGGGCCTTGGGATCTGGGCCTTGGGGTCTGGGCCCTGGGTCTGGGGCCAGGGTCTGGGCCTTGGGGTCTGGGCCTTGGGGTCTGGGCCTTGGGGTCTGGGCCCAGGGTCTGGGGTCTGGGCCCAGGGTCTGGGGTCTGGGCCCAGGGTCTGGGCCCTGGGCCTTGGGGTCTGGGCCCTGGGTCTGGGCCTTGGGGGTCTGGGCCTTGGGGTCTGGGCCCAGGGTCTGGGCCCTGGGTCTGGGCCTTGGGCTCTGGACCCTGGGTCTGGGCCTTGGGGTCTGGACCCTGGGTCTGGGCCCAGGGTCTGGGCCTTGGGATCTGGGCCTTGGGGTCTGGACCCTGGGTCTGGTCCCAGGGGTCTGGGCCTTGGGGTCTGGGCCTTGGGGTCTGGGCCCAGGGGTCTGGGCCTTGGGGTCTGGGCCTTGGGGTCTGGGCCTTGGGGTCTGGGCCCAGGGTCTGGGCCTTGGGGTCTGGGCCTTGGGGTCTGGGCCCAGGGTCTGGGCCCTGGTTCTGGGCCTTGGGGTCTGGGCCCGGGGTCTGGGCCTTGGGGTCTGGGCCTTAGCGTCTGGGTCTGGGCCTTGGGGTCTGGTCCCTGGGTCTGGGCCTTGGGGTCTGGGCCTTGGGGTCTGAACCCTGGGTCTGGGCCTTGGGGTCTGGGCCTTGGGGTCTGGGCCCTGGGGTCTGGGCCTTGGGGTCTGGGCCTTGGGGTCTGGGATCTGGGGTCTGGGTCTGGGCCTTGGGGTCTGGGCCTTGGGGTTTGGGCCCTGGGATCTGGGGTCTGGGCCTTGGGGTCTGGGCCCTGGGTCTGGGCCTTGGGGTCCGGGGTCTGGGCCCTGGGTCTGGGCCTTGGGGTCTGGGCCTTGGGGTTTGGGCCCAGGATCTGGGCCCTGGGCCTTGGGGTCTGGACCCTGGGGTTTGGCCCAGGGTCTGGGCCTTGGGGGTCTGGCCCAGGGTCTGGGCCTTGGGGGTCTGGCCCAGGGTCTGGGCCTTGGGGTCTGGGCCCGGGGTCTGGGCCTTGGGGTCTGGGCCCAGGGTCTGGGCCTGGGTCTGGGCCTTGGGGTCTGGACCCTGGGTCTGGGCTTGGGGTCTGGGCCTTGGGGTCTTGGCCCTGGGTCTTGGGGTCTGGGCCCTGGGTCTGGGCCTTGGGGTCTGGGCCCTGGGTCTGGGCCTTGGCTCTGGACCCTGGGTCTGGGCCTTGGGGTCTGGGCCGGGGTCTGGGCCTTGGTCTGGGCCTTGGGTCTGGGCCTGGGCCTTGGGGTCTTGGCCCTGGGTCTTGGGGTCTGGGCCCTGGGTCTGGGCCTTGGGTCTGGGCCCTGGGTCTGGGCCTTGAGGTCTGGGCCTTGGGCTCTGGACCCTGGGTCTGGCCTTGGGGTCTGGACCCTGGGTCTGGGCCCAGGGTCTGGGCCTTGGGATCTGGGCCTTGGGTCTGGGCCCTGGGTCTGGGGCCAGGGGTCTGGGCCTTGGGGTCTGGGCCTTGGGGTCTGGGCCTTGGGGTCTGGGCCCAGGGTCTGGGGTCTGGGCCCAGGGTCTGGGGTCTGGGCCCAGGGTCTGGGCCTGGGCCTTGGGGTCTGGGCCTGGGTCTGGGCCTTGGGGTCTGGGCTTGGGGTCTGGGGCCAGGGGTCTGGGCCTGGGTCTGGGCCTTGGGCTCTGGACCCTGGGTCTGGGCCTTGGGGTCTGGACCCTGGGTCTGGGGCCAGGGGTCTGGGCCTTGGGATCTGGGCCTTGGGGTCTGGACCCTGGGTCTGGTCCCAGGGGTCTGGGCTTGGGGTCTGGGCCTTGGGGTCTGGGCCCAGGGTCTGGGCCTTGGGGTCTGGGCCTTGGGGTCTGGGCCTTGGGGGTCTGGCCCAGGGTCTGGGCCTTGGGTCTGGGCCTTGGGGTCTGGGCCCAGGGTCTGGGCCCTGGTTCTGGGCCTTGGGGTCTGGGCCGGGGTCTGGGCCTTGGGGTCTGGGCCTTAGCGTCTGGGTCTGGGCCTTGGGGTCTTGGCCCTGGGGTCTGGCCTTGGGGTCTGGGCCTTGGGGTCTGAACCCTGGGTCTGGGCCTTGGGGTCTGGGCCTTGGGGTCTGGGCCTGGGTCTGGGCCTTGGGGTCTGGGATCTGGGGTCTGGGTCTGGGCCTTGGGGTCTGGGCCTTGGGGTTTGGGCCTGGGATCTGGGGTCTGGGCCTTGGGGTCTGGGCCCTGGGTCTGGGCCTTGGGGTCCGGGGCCTGGGCCCTGGGTCTGGGCCTTGGGGTCTGGGCTTGGGGTCTGGCCCAGGGTCTGGGCCCTGGGCCTTGGGGTCTGGACCCTGGGGTTTGGGCCAGGGGTCTGGGCCTTGGGGGTCTGGCCCAGGGTCTGGGCCTTGGGGTCTGGGCCCAGGGTCTGGGCCTTGGGGTCTGGGCCTGGGTCTGGGCCCAGGGTCTGGGCCTTGGGGGTCTGGCCCGGGTCTGGCCTTGGGGTCTGGGCCCAGGGTCTGGGCCTTGGGGTCTGGGCCTTGGGGTCTGGACCCTGGGTCTGGGCCTTGGGGTCTGGGCCCTGGGTCTGGGCCTTGGGGACTGGGCCCTGGGTCTGGGCCTTGGGGTCTGGGTCTGGGCCCTGGCTCACCACTCCGCTTTCTTCTTGCTGTCTCCAAAGAATAAGAAGAGTCGACTGCAGTATGCCAAAAGTCAAACCACAGAAGTTTTGGGATAGTGTTCTGTGGACTGATGAAACAAAATTAGAACTGTTTGGGCCCATGGATCAACACTATGTTTGGAGGAGGAAGAACAAGGCCTATGTAGAAAAGAACACCTTGCCTACTGTGAAGCATGGCGGGGGGTCAATCATGCTTTGGGGCTGTTTTGCTTCTGCAGGTACAGGGAAGCTTCAGCGTGTGCAAGGTACCATGAATTCTCTTCAGTACCAGGAGATATTGGATGACAATGTGATGCAGTCCGTCACAAACCTGAGGCTTGGGAGACGTTGGACCTTTCAACAGGACAATGATCCCAAGCATACCTCCAAGTCCACTAGAGCAGGGTTGCAGATTAAAGGCTGGAACATTTTGGAGTGGCCAGCGCAGTCACCTGACTTAAATCCGATTGAGAACCTCTGGTGGGACTTAAAGAAAGCAGTTGCAGTGCGCAAGCCTAAGAATGTGACTGAACTGGAGGCTTTTGCCCATGACGAATGGGCGAAGATACCCGTAGATCGCTGCAAGACACTTGTGTCAAGTTATGCTTCACGTTTAAAAGCTGTTATAACTGTAAAAGGATGTTGTACTAAGTACTAAGATTGAATGTCACTTGGGGGTTGAATAAAACTGATAATGATGTGAGTACAGAAAAGACATTTGTGGTTATTTCATTATAAATGTTATGTTATATTTGTCTGACCTACACGTGCCTCTTTGATTTAATTGTAAGCAAGATGACTGAATGATCAAAATCAATGTCAAACTGGCCAAAACACTCAATTTCAGTGGGGGTTGAATAATTTTGAACACAACTGTGTGTATATATATATATACCCCCAGGCAGGCGAGTGTGGGCCCTCTGGACTCAAGGACCCGGGTGCGGTGGCACCCTCTGCACCCCTGGTAGTTACGCCCCTGGCAGAAATAACATAACGTAGCCGCCATCGCCTGTGCGCTCACACTGCATGCGCTCACACTGCATTGTCCTCTGGTCTCTACAGAAGGACATCAGAAGGAGGAACTGAGACTCAATATTGGGACTACTTCAGGGGATGCAGAGCTGTTGGCAAGCGTGCTTTGTCACACGTACGCAGTGGGCATGTTTGTTTCAGCGCTATAAAAATTGATAGATAAAAATCTGGACTCGTGCGGTCAAATACTTCCAGAAGTACAACACATCGGTTTTATTTTGAGTTAGATGTCTTTGGAGTAGGCACGTGCCCCGGCCAGTTGGAGCAACGTAGCCGTAGGGAGTCAGAGTTCAAAGTAGCACGACTGCATTCGTTCCAGATGTGTTTGCAAAAGCCGGAAAAATCTTTTATATACAAAGTATTTTTATGAGCGGGAAGTCGCTGCTAAGTATGTTTTCAATTTTCTTTTGTAAAGCTTTTGCAGTTTTACAAAAAGGTGGCCTAGTAACCTCCCAGAGATAACTGCTATTAAGCGAGAAAACGTAATGCGCATTAAACTTTAACCCTTTCGCCACCATCTCTGTCCCCACCACAGCAACCTTGGCTCTCTACATGTTTCAAACTAAATCTCCCATGATGCTCAGGTACTCATTACTGGGCAGAGACTCAAGGGAAATATAGTTCCAAAGCATTTGGAGGGCCAAGGTTGCTGACCCCTGTCCTAACTGCTCACGGGCTTGTATACATGGACCAGTTATTGCTTATAATCTGTAACGAATCCGTTACTTTTCCTGTTTATCATGAACCAGCTGACTGACACCCATAGAGTGATGGGGATCTAAAATGGGACTTGCAACACAGATTAATTTCTCTTGTATTTGAATATCCACTGTTTGATGGGTTTCTCTTTGAGCCATTAGTATAGATGGGCAAGTAGGTTTTACGTTGCAATTCCATGAAGTAGACGTGCAGAGGATTACCAGTTAATTAGCACTAATCATGTGCCTCATTATATCTCCTCTTTTATGGTTGTATCATTGATGTGAAGGATAACAGCTTCAGTCCTGCTCCTCAGGCATCCAGCGTTGCTTTCATCCAGTGTTGGGATGTATGATATCTACCGATAGCATACTCAACTCAAAGGCATAGATTCTCTAGTGGTTGTTATGGTTACAATGGACGTCATCCTTGTTGCAGACTTTCCAATTTCACTTTGCATCCAATATCCCTAAAGCTGGAGATACACTGAAAGCGATGTGCAGCGTGTGTAGGCTGCGCTGCGTGTTGAGACGTGCTCAGTGTATACAGCCCCATCTTCTCTGCATGCTCAACCAGCATAGGGCCGCGTGCCTGAGTCCCCTGAGTTGAAAATACCCAGTTTTGGCTGCGATTCAAGAGGCGCGAAGCAACCGCTTCGCACCGCGTCGCTTCGTGTTCAGTGTATCTCCGGCTTAACACCTGAGCTGTTCGCTAATGGGTGTAACTACAAGGATAAAAGCCGTGGTGTCTGCAAACTGATCTTTAACGCGCAGTTTTCTCGCTGTGGTTATTTCGGCCATGATTTCGAACATGGGTTTGTTGTCTTTTTGTTCCGCTGGTGGGCGGTACTTAGATGGTCCATGGATGTCCAACAGTTTTCTCACAGCAGGTGAAGGAATGCAATGAACGTTCACTGACATTTTCCTTTACCATTCTACAGGGCTGACCAGGCAGTTGAGACTCAACACTTTGGAGTGGGCCAATTGACCTTTTTTTCTGGAAATCACATTTTCTTTGCACTTTTGAAATTTGGAGTGCTTGCAAACATGTCGGAGGCACATAGTGTTTTTCTTACGTAATTGTCTTTTGTTTCTGCAGCATTAGGCTGATTTTATATGGGAGGGTTTAAGGCCCCGTTCACACCTGGGCGTTTTAGAGCGCGTTCCTGCGTGCTGTAAAACCCCCAAGCATGGAAATCTCATGATTTCCTATGGGATCTGTTCACACCTGGGCGTTTTACAGCGTGCAGTAACGCGCTGTAAAATGTCCTACACCCAAAGAAGTACGGGAGTTTCTTTGGGGCGTATTGCAACGCGTTCAGTCTGCTGTCTGTGGCTGTGAACGAGCTGCAATGCGCGTTTGCACGCTTTTTATGTTTGCGCGATACGCGCGTCAAAAAACACGCAGGTGTGAACCCAGCCTAACTGTGTCTCCATTTTGGTCGCTTCATAGGCCGTCTTGCCCTTGCTGGTGAGTGTGGCTTTCTATACTTATAATGGCAGGAAGATTGTGGGTCTCTTGGATTGTCTTAGTTTTTTTGTTTGCCATCAATTTGCCTGTGGGAACGTTCAGGTTTTTTTTTTAAGGGACACTGTCACTTACATAAGCTGTACTTGTGCATTACAAGCAAAACCACCTTATAAAACACATGCTGCTGTTTATTTTTTTTGTTTGATTGAAGTAATTGAATGTAAATAGGAAAAGTAATTGTTTTTGTATCTCCCAGTTTCTATTTTCTGGATATTTCCCATGATGCAGCTTTTACTAAAATCTTTGCAAAATCTTTTCTTTACTGCTCTTGTTTTTTTAATCTACTTTAATTAACAGTTAATGATGTGGAAGAGGGAATGCTTAGATAAGGCTGCAGGAGGCTATTGTTGTTGAGGCTAACAGAGTTGAGAGATGGCAGCTAAATGAGCTAAAACAGGGAGCTTCAAAGATTTATAATCTACCCCTTATGTCCATTGAATACATCCCACACAATACAATGATTCCTGATGACTCCAGTCTAGAGCCATTGCCACACAGGAGCAAGTGATGTAAACATTTTGCGGGGTGCAGTTTACAACACAAAAGATCATACAATGGATGCACCCAGTGACACATTTAGAGTAAAATATTTTCTTAACCCCTTCGCTGCGGAGGACGTGCTCAGCGCGTCCACCCGCAGGTAGTGTTCCTTGCGGAGGACGCGCTGAGCGCGTCCTCCCTTTGGGGCCAGCGATTGGCCGGGTTCCGGACGATCGCTGTGCCCCCCGGTGCGGGCTGACATCCTTGATGTCAGCCCAGCACCCGGAACCGCCGCCGGCCTAATTAGATGTCATCGCGGCGGCGCGATGACATCTTATTCAGGCGCCCCCCCACATGTGCGGAGGAGGCGCCTGAAAGGGAGGGGGGGAGGTCCTTCGGACCTCTCTCCCTCCCGATCGCCGGCGTGCAGGGGGTTAATCCATGCACGTTTGGAAGGGCACAGCCTGCCCTTCCTAACGGTACCTGGAATTAACCCTATGGGGGCTGGATCACGAATCGGCGCCGAAAAGCACCGGTTCGTGATACTTTCCCGGAGCTGGCCGACTTCTTGGATGTCGGCTAAGCTTCCGGGAATGCCCCCTGAGGACTGGCGTCATCGTGGATAGCACGATGACACCAGTCCTGGAGTTAACCCCTAACTGCCACCAATGGTGGAGATAGGGGTTCCAATGAACCCCCTATCTCCCGATCCGTGGCAGTTAGGGGTTAATGTTTGATATTGTTGGATCGGCCAGAGCATGGCCGTTCCAACAATACCAAACATGACTATGAAAAAAGTTTGTAAAAAAAAATAAAAAAAAAAATATTTAAAAAAATTATAAAAAAAAACAATTTTTATTTTTTTTGGTTCATTAATGCAGCAATATTGTTCCCCTTTTCAATTATAATGTGAACAATGATGCTGCACTAACGATTTTTGTATGCGGTGCGTTTGTTAAAAATCGCGTAATTTTCCCCAAACAAAAATGTAACGAGACCCCATCTCTAAATTTTTTTAACAAGCGCACCCCATACAAAATGTGACCGCAATTGCTCGCATGTTAAAATGTGAAAAAAAACACTTTACACGTTGTAAATTATTGAAAATTCATATTTTATTGCATTTTTTGTTATAATATACAGACAGGTCATGACGTATACATATAATAATGACATATTATGAATCTGCCGAGTCTGCCGGAAAGAACGATATATAATATGTCTGGGTCATATACTAAAATAAGCCTTCAAAACACGTTTAAACATGATGAGCAAAACCGGTAAAAATGACCTCAGCACAGAGGCGGGAAATGCCTCAGCAGCGAAAGGGTTAAGTAATCATACAAGAGAAAAACAAAGCACATGTAAGATATTGGCAACATAAAACAAAATAAGAACATTTTATTTTTTGGTGGTAGCTGGTAGGGGCACTTTAAATCCAATCAAGAGTGAATTCATGCCAAAGTGTACAAAGACAGAAGCCTGTTTATCAGTGACATGTCAATAAAGATATTACTACAAGTATTAATTTTAAGTGGTATACTGCCTATGTATTGGAATGCACATTACCAAAATGGAAGCACAGTGTGTAAAGTGATTATGTCACCATGAGTTGGGGAGGGGCCATAACATAAGTACTGTAGACATTTTTTGTTACTTTTATTAGTATTATTACAAAATGTGTCTCACTAATGGAGACGGAGCAAAGGCCATCTGCAGATGTTTTGGTGTTTCCAGCTCCTGGGTCCAGTTGATCGTCTTGTTTATATTTTGCGATCAGCGCATGTTCATTTGGAGCCAGTGGCCGTTCATTTGCGTCTTTACAAAGAACGGCGTCTTTGCAAAGAAATTTTTCCCTATGTTTTCAGACCTTACATACTCATGCAGAAAATGATCCTACTAAGAGGAGTGCAGTGCAGGTTACTGGTATAATAATGACATGTGTCTGCAGTATTCATCAGACATACGTATTTAAGGGTCTCCACGTGGCTCTGTTTGGTGCCAGAATGACTAATCATTTCCTTCCAGACGTATATATATTATAGAAATGTCTGTAAATGTACAGTGTGCAACATAGCAAGCGACGGTGCGTACTTCATAGAGTTCAAAGACGATATATCCAGGAAAAGCCACCGTAAAGATTCAGCCATCACAATACAGTCACTTTAAATAAGCAGTGCATGTCCTCTCCACACCTATCATCTTTATGGGACTCTGTTTGAGAATGTCTGTGCCTGTTCTCCACACATATTTTCCATCCTGTCTTGTGTATCCCTTTTCCAGACTTTATTCTTCTCGTCCCATCCAGCCCTAGGTGGATGAACCTTTGATGGTATGCCCTAGTGTACAGCAGCCTGGAAAATATACATTAAATATTATTTAGGCTATTTATAATTTCTTGAAATGAAACGTTAGTCCTTTGAAATTCTATAATGTCCAGTATGACTTTTTTTTATCCTTTTTTTTATTTTATTGTGCTGTAATTGAGTTTTTAAATGCAGATCTCAACGTGACCATATGCATGCACGATTGGCCCACGCTATTTTCCAGGCTTGGAATCCTGACTGAAGAAAAAGAGAAAAAAAAATATTACTGGACTATATGCCGCTTGCTGTCTGCTCCAGACAGTTATGAATGTGACCTGGCAGCCAGCAGGGTTTCCTGCTGACGTGGCCTCCTACAACAGGAGCTAAACAGAGCAGCTTCAGTGTATGGCAGAGGAGATGGTTAAAAGATGAATCATCGCTGCTGTGAGACGAAGAAAAAAATTAAAAAAGGAATAACACTGAAGTCGAGACAAAGTGTTCGAATCCTGGAAGAAAAAAAAAATCCAACAACAAAGAAATCACTAACCTCAGCAAAATATTGAAAAACTTAGCCTTGATTTCACATTTGCAATGAAACAGATGAAATAGATTTGGTCTTTTGATGATGTTGCCTGCCAGTGCTGTGGAAAACCATTCTTGAAAGTTATTGAGCTTTGGTTCCACATCATTGCTAATAAGGGGGGAAAAATGAACTAAACTAAAACTTTTATGTGTTTACATTTGGAGCTAAATAGTTGCTGGACGTTTTCTCCAACCCATCTCATACATTCAGCTTGTCTGTGTTAGTTTGAGATTGAGTTTTCAGTTCATAGCAGACACACTAAATGTATTTTTTTAACACTCTGCAGTTACATTAGTTATAAACATTGAGTTATACTTTTGGCCCTGATGCACATTATAATGTAGTTTTAGGTCCTTGTTGTGACACATTGGCCCATGACCACCGTAAAGTGCACCTGCACCATGCCAGGTGTGCTCACTCTGCATTAAACTAACAGGGGAAGGTGGTCTTAAAAATCTATGTGACATAGATCCTGCGATGATGTTATAGCTGACTATACTAAACCTGTGCTATCACTTTAACTAGTGGCTCCGCCCAGGATGACACAGGTCAGAGGGCACAGCAGCCATCTTCAGAGTTAGTTAGTGTGATGCAGTAATGAAGGCAGATGCATGATCCTGTGTTCCTGCAGTTATCCAAGCCTGTATATAACAGTAAGTGTCCTGCAATAAAGCAATGGTGAACCTGACAGCCCAGCCTCATATCTGAACAAGCAGAGATCATAACAGTGGCGACGAGAATGAGATTTGTAAAGGCCTGCTCAGCCTGAAGTAAAGAAAAAAAAAAAAAACAGGGATTGAAAGCCAGATAAAGCACACACTGCCATCCAGCAGCAAGATCATGGCACTGATAGGCACATTAACTGAGTTTGATGGAGAGAAAACTTCCTGGAGCTCCTGGGCTGAGAGATTAGAGCAGTACTTCAGTGCTAACACCATACCCCCTGAGAGACAGGTTGCAGTGTTTCTCACAGCCGTGGGGGCTAACACATATGACACTCTAAGAGACCTTCTGTTCCCTGAGAAACCAGCAAGCAAGGCTCTACAGGAACTCCTGAAACTATTAGAGGATCACTTTCAGCCAAAACCGCTGGAAATTGCAGAAAGATTTCATTTTTATCAACGGCAGCAGCAGCCGGGCGAAGATATTAAAGCCTATGTGGTGGCACTTCGCAAATTGGCCTCCACCTGTTCATTTGGGGAGTACCTACCGACAGCTTTGAGAGACAAGTTTGTCCTGGGACTGAATAGTGAAACGATTCAAAGGAAACTTCTGACAGAAAAGGGACTCACCCTTACAAGCGCAGTTGAGAAAGCATCAGTCATGGAGATGGCTGTCAGGGATACGGAGGAATTGCACCCTCAGATCCACAAAGAAGGGGTGAAAGAGGACGTTTTCAGAACCGCAGTTGCTACAGCCAACTGGAGATACAGACCCAAACCCACGCCAGCTTGTTACCGGTGTGGTAATACAGACCACGACTCCAAAATCTGTCGGTTTAAGGATCAACCTTGTCATCAATGTGGAAAAATGGGCCATCTCCAACGGGTTTGCCGTAATAGGAATGTACGAGGACAAAAGCCGCAGTACCCTAAGAAGAAGACTTACAAGGTACAGAAACTTACATCATCTTCATCTGACTCAGACAACGATGAGGCATTACATAGTTTATCTATACATCGTATACACTCGTCACACCCTGCAATGACAGTACAAGTAACCATTGAAGGGAAGAGACTAAAGATGGACGTTGATACAGGAGCTGCAGTGTCAGTTATCACACAAAAACAGTGGAAACACCTTCAGATCCAGGCAACTGTCCGCCCCACTCCAATAAAGCTGCAGACCTACTCAATGCAAGTACTCCATCCACTTGGTTTTGCAAAGGTAAAGGTATCATACAAGGGCCAGACAAAGAGACTACCACTATATATCCTGAGAAACGGAGGACCGCCTCTCTTTGGCAGAGATTGGATCACTCATCTGGGAATGCCAGATATCATCAAGAATCCTTGCAACACCCTGACCGTTCCGTCAGGACATGATGATGGATGGGTGGAATCCTTAAAACAGCGTTTCCCTGAGGTTTTCGTTGACGAGTTAGGAAAATTAAAAATGACTGTGTGAGGCTCAAGCTGAAACCGGATGCTCATCCCAAATTCTTCAAGGCTCGGACAGTACCGTTTGCCCTTAGAGCGGGAGTGGACGCTGAACTAATCCGGCTAGAAGAACAGGGTGTCATTTCCAAGGTAGAGCGCAGTGCTTGGGCATCACCTATTGTTCCAGTAAAGAAATCAAATGGTGAATTGCGCATCTGTGGGGATTTTCGCATGGTACTGAATAGCCAACTGGAGGTTGACCAGTATCCTCTACCCAGAGTAGATGACATTTTCGCTTCACTTGCTGGGGGACAAAAGTTCACCAAGATTGATCTACGACAAGCTTACTTACAGTTTGAGGTCCACCCCTCTTCTCGAAAATACCTCACCATTAACACTCACAGGGGTTTGTACGAATACAATCGAATGGTGTTTGGCATTGCATCTGCACCAGCCATCTGGCAAAGAAAGATGGATGAAATTTTAGCAGACATTCCCTTCACTCAGTGTCTATTAGACGACATGCTCATCACTGGTCGCACGGACCAAGAACACAAGCAGAATGTAGAGCTCGTTTTACAAAGACTTCAGGACCAAGGTCTCAAGGTAAATTTGACAAAATGTAAATTCATGGTGCCTAAATTGGAGTTTTGTGGCCACTTAGTAGATGCAGAGGGCATTCATACTGTTGAAGACAAGGTCGATGCTTTAGTCAAAGCTCCAGCCCCAACAAGTGTCCATCAACTACGATCCTACCTTGGCCTGCTTAACTACTATAATAAATTTCTTCCAGACCTTGCTCATACATTGTTTCCACTGCATAAGCTCCTGGAGAAACACTCCAGGTGGGACTGGTCAGCTAAATGTCAACATGCTTTTGAGTAGGGGTGCACCGAAATGAAAATTTGGGACCGAAACCGAAACCGAAAATTCAGGATGCACATGCCGAAAACCGAAACCGAAAATGAGTTTAAAAAAAAAAAAAAATTCTGTGTAAATAAATAAATGGTAAATTTATAAATGTTGTTATGAATTTGAATTTAAACAATTGGGTAAACGGGAAAAAAGTCAAAAAAATAAAGTAACCATATTTTTTTATAAGGAGGTTCCATGTGACATCACGGGCTGCCGTGTGTCCATATATGGGCAGTTACGTCACTGGAGCTTCCCCGGGCGGAGATAAAAGGAGCCGGAGTCCCAACACATAGCGATCCAGAGAGAGCGGAGAGGAGAGATCCCCGGGGTGCAGAGCAGCTCCTCTCCAAATCAGCATCCCCGGAGGCACTGCCAATCCCCTCACCTGTCCCATTCCTCTCCCAGAGTTAGCTTTGGGGGGATCCCATAACAGCCTCCAAGCCCTGGGGTACCAGACACCTTCCTGTCTCCATCTCTTCAGCTCCTCCATCCTGCGGGGCAGACCCTCGCCTCTGTCATCTTGATCCCAAATTAATCCTCCTGGACAACGAATGCACCGCTCACATGTATTATTTATTACCTTTCTTGGGGGCAAAAGTGAAGCTCATCCCAGGCATTAGATCTGCGCTCCTCCTCATCCATGGGGTGTATGTGATCCCCGCCATGGGACACAGCTAATCTCACCCTCCCCCCAAGGCAGCGTCTGCCTGTCCTCACAGTGTGGGTGCAGGGGTCACTGGATCCCCCTTCCTGCACCCTCTCCCCTCCTGGACTTTGCTATATGACCATAGCTCACTCCCAGTGAACATGACCTCACATCTTCCGGACCCCCTGTACTCTGAGGAGGGCAGGACATGCCTGGATCCCTATCAATCTACCCGGAGGGGGCAACGTAAATCCGCCCCCCCTCCCCCGCACGGATTTATGAGGGGGTCATGGTGCTTTAAAATTAGAAGAGGTGTGTGTGTGTGTGTTTTGACATTTTTCTACTTACCAAATCGCTGGCAGTGTTCAGTGGCAGCCGGCACTCCTCCACACGTCTCTCTCCTTCGCTTCCTCCGCGTCTCTGCTTCAGAGCCTCGCCCGGGGACGCCAGAATCGTCATAGCGTCAGGCGTGCGTCCTGACGCTTACCGGAAGCCGGAAGTGGAGGGAGATATCACGCGGCAGTGCCGGGAGACATCACGCGGCAGGCCAGGAGACATCACGCGGCAAGTCCAGTATTTTCGGCGCGGCCGCCCGATACTATGGCGCGGCCGCCCGATACAGAGCCCGATAATATCGGCGCTCTATTATCGGCGGGTTAACCCTCTCGGCCGATCGCCGATAAGGGCTGTATCGGCCGATATCTATCGGCCGCCGGAATTTCGGTGCATCCCTACTTTTGAGTCCTCTAAGGCTAGGACAGATGAGCGCATTTTCTGCGGCCACCGTCAAAATGTACGTCGATGCGTGCGCACGCATTTTTTCACGGAATACGCTTAAGTGGTCAGACGATGCGCAATTCTGGACGTATTTCATGACGATGGGTGAAAAGAAGTCTAGGAAATCCGGCTGTTTGAACGTTATGTTGGCCGCACACTAGCAGCGTCTGACATCTCCTAATCACGCACACACGCTGCTATGCGGACGCAGCGCACTCTGTACGTCAGTACCAGCGGTTAACGTTCTCGAAAAAATGCGTTCATTTTCCACTTGCGTTGCGCGGCCGGACTTTTGTGCGACCGTACTTCGTATATTGGCTGTCATTGCCCGGCATCTGCTGCTAGTGCGGCCGTGATTATGTGCGCCAGAACGCGCGTTCGCACTGCCTCAGTCTGACCCTAGCCTAAACGGAAACTGTTAGCGTCACGTATGCTTGTGCACTACGACCTCCAGAAGCCTCTCACCCTGGCTTGTGATGCCTCTCCTTATGGTCTGGGCGCTGTTCTTTCCCACATCCTACCGGATGGCTCTGAGAAACGGTGGCCTTCGCCTCCAGATCCTTGACGAAGACAGAGAGCAATTACTCTCAAATTGATAAAGAGGCACTTGCATTGATATGGGCAATTCGGAAGTTTCACCTTTACCTGTATGGTAGAGAGTTTACCATTTTAACGGATCATAAACCGCTTCTTCAAATTTTAGCCCTGACAAAGGAATCTCTCAGACAACTGCAGCCCGTCTCCAGCGCTACGCCCTGTTCTTGGGAGCATACAGCTACCGCATACAGTATCGAAGTCATGATGACAATGCAAATGCAGATGCAATGTCCCGTCTCACAGAACTGCCTCTAGAGTCGACACCATCAGTCAAGAGTTGTAGGTACACCACCTCACACCTCCTTACTTCCAGAGAGATAGCAGCCCATACTGTGAAGGATACCCTTCTGACAAACGTGCTTACCTTTATACGAGACGGCTGGCCTGCGACGGTATCACAGGAACATGAACCTTACTACAGGAAGCGAATGGAATTGTTTGTGAAGGATAATTGTGTCTTATGGGAGACCGAGTGGTCATTCCAAAAACCCTCCAGAGACACATCTTGGACTTGCTACATACTGGTCACCCTGGAACCACGCGGATGAAACAGAAAGCAAGGGGCTATGTGTGGTGGCCGAACATAGATGCAGATATCACGGCATATGTCAATGCTTGTGTAGGATGTGCACAAACTGCCAGAGACCCTCCTCGAGGATGCATTCAACCCTGGACTTGGCCCACGGTTCCCTGGTTTCGCCTTCACTTGGATTTTGCGGGTCCCATAAGGGGACAAACCTTCTTGATTATAATTGATGCCCACTCAAAATGGCCAGAGGTCATTCCAGTTACCCAGCTGACTACAAAGGCAACAGTTGCCATATTATTGCATCTTTTTGCTTCGTTTGGGTATCCCAGGGAGATTGTCACAGATAATGGTGCCCAATTCACAAGTCAGGAGTTCCAGAGTTTTGTTACGGTGCATAATATCAAGCACAAATTAACCGCCCCCTATCACCCAGCCACCAATGGGCAAGCAGAGCGGTTTGTACAAACTTTCAAGAACTATTTCAAGGCCTCAGTAGCTGTGACTAGCCAGAGGTCCATATCGCCTCAGCAGTTAGACTCTTTCCTGTTTACTTACAGAACTACACCACATGCCACCACTGGTACGACACCAGCTGAGCTTATGTTGGGAAGACAGCCATGGACTGCTTTTGACATGCTTCGCCCTCAGACCGTTCATGAACATGTATTACAATCCCAAGAAAAGATGGTGAAGTCCAAAGAGTCTCCTGTTTTTGCAACCCACCAGGAGGTCTGGACTCGATCGTATGGATCTGCCAACAGTCGGTGGCTGCCTGCTACCGTTGCAGAATCTTTGGGACCCAAGATGTACAGAGTCCGCCTGGAAGATGGTTCCATTACCAGACGACATGTAGACCAGCTACGGTCTCGTTTACGGGTGCCTGAACCCTTAACGTCCCCAACCCTACGGGGTCCGGTGTCCACATCTAATGCGTCGGAGGACATCTGGAATGGTGTCTGGGTTGACTCGGAAATTTTGGACTCGTCTCCTGTGGGTATTTGTGACTCTGGTTCAGAGGTTCCCCCTGACCCCTCTGTACCCTCCTTGACCCCACCAGTTGATCTTTCATCCAATCCTACCGCCTCCAACACCCCGCCTGCTGGTGGACGTCCCCAACGTCACTGACGCCCTCCTGACCGCTTACTTCTTCAAGAACGAATAAGAGACTTCCGTCGGTCCTCGCGTAGGGCCCAGAAAGATGTGGATGATGATTTGGCCCCGCAATTTTCTTCAGAAGACTAGTCATCAGTTTTTCAGTGACACTCTCCAAGTTCCTCAGATGAACTGTATTCGATTGTTCTGGTTGTTGGTTTGTTACTAGGTTTTTGTTATGTTGTTCTGGTTTTGTTTTTGGGGTGGGGAGGAAGGTGTTATAGCTGACTATACTAAACCTGTGCTATCACTTTAACTAGTGGCTCCGCCCAGGATGACACAGGTCAGAGGGCACAGCAGCCATCTTCAGAGTTAGTTAGTGTGATGCAGTAATGAAGGCAGATGCATGATCCTGTGTTCCTGCAGTTATCCAAGCCTGTATATAACAGTAAGTGTCCTGCAATAAAGCAATGGTGAACCTGACAGCCCAGCCTCATATCTGAACAAGCAGAGATCATAACAGATGACATGTCATAGGTTTTACTTACCCTGTGTCACATCCCACGCGTCTTCATGTCCCGGCAGCGTCTTCCTTCCTGCTCGCTGGCTGAGCGCCGAGTGATATGCTGGTCACTTGCGATCATGTGGTAGGCCATGGTCAGGGCATGGCGTGATGACGTCCGCCGGGTTTAGAACCAGGGGCTTGAGAGACACTTATTGCCCTGACATGGTTTTCACTCCTCTCAGTGCTAGTTGTGATTTTTATCTGATATTGTGTATCGACCTTGGCCTGTTTGACTTCTCTCCCTTAACTCTTGGCATTCTGTTGACGACTCTCTCTGGCATCTCCGATTACCTGCTCTGGTAAATGACCCCTGGCATTTCTGGTAACCCTCTCTGGTATATGACTTTTGGCATTCCTCTGATCTTCTGATTTCATATTAAACCCTGGTGTGTGGTTGTGGATTCGTACTCCGATTCTGTTCTAGTTAGACGTACCAACCCAGTGTAGGATAGTTGTGCTGCATACAGAGACTTTTATTCTAGTTATCAAGGAGGATCGTGATACCCCTGATGGTGTGTGAAATGCATGTGTTCTTTGAATTCCAAGGAATATGCAAAGGAATGGGAAAAAGTTGTGTATGTATACGTGACTGAACCTTTCATGCACATCTTCCTAGAAAACAGTTTTCCGGGAGATAGGGCAAGAATCTCCTTGCACCATAACCTAAGCCAGAGTTAGTTATAGATTACTGAGTGCTTATTTAAAGGGATATTCTACACACCTTATCATTTTAGTTTTTTAAAGTGGCCAGGGTGTGTGGATTATCCCCCCCCCCTCTCTTCCAGGTGCCCTGAACAGTTTAAATTGCTGGGTGAAGTGGAGAGATTCCTCGACACCCCCCCCCAGGACTATCAGCTGAACATCCCACCAGTCTGTCAGCATGTTCAAGCGTGCCGATGTCACGTTCTCTGAGACCAATTGCGTTCAAAAAGACTGAGTCCCTGAGCAGAAGAGGAGGTGCTGCACCCGGCGAGGGACAGAAGATGAATAAATTCACACAGAATAGAAGAAAAAAAAACTCATAATAATTGGGCAGAGGCTGTCCGTAGCCTATGCCCAATTATAGAAGGGCAAAAGAACGAAAAAAGGACAAACTATTTTTTTAGTAGAGCGTTACTTTAAGGGTTAAATGAGATAGATTAAGAAAGAAAAAAAATAACCAATATAAGTGAATTGAGATCAGTATAAATTCAGATATTCAAGATTTTCAGCTTACCTTTCTTTAACGTGCTATGGGTTGTTTTTTTTATGTTTTAGAGTAGCTGAATGTGATCAGTGTCTTTTTGAAAAGGAACCATTATACTGTATTATTTTTTTCAAAAATCAATACAAAGATATTTAAAAAAATAAGCGCTGAGCATGCCTTGAAGACTCCAGAACAAAATCACTTAAAGGGACACATCCAAAAGGAAAACTAAAATTTTTCTCCCGTTTCCATTATGTGCATTTTTCCTATGATGCAACATTTATCAAAATCTGTGCATAAGCTTTTCTGTACTTATCTTCTTTAATCTACAGTATTTAACCGTGAATGAGGTGGAAGAGAGCATGTTTAGATAAGGCTTCAGGAGGCTATTGTTCTTGAAGCTAGCTGACATAAGAGATGGCATCTGAATGAGATAAAAAAGGGAACTTAAAAATTCTAATCTACCCCGGGTGATATCCTTTAAACGGTACATAATCGCCACCCAGGACATACTTGAAAACGAGAGAAATATCAATGTATCCTTCCTGGTAAAATACTTTCTCAAAAAAAAAAAAATACATCCCACACAATACAATGATTTGAGTCAGTGATCGACCCATAGACTCTATGCCACCCATTGAGGACTCCGAGTGAGTGATGTAAAGATACTGTTGGAGTGGCAGTTTACACCACAAAAGATCACACAATGGATGCACCCACTGACACATATAGAGTAAAATATTTTCTTAAATAAACATATAGGAGAAAAACAAAGTATATGTAAGATATCGGCAACATAAAATAAACACAATATGGATATTTACTGTTTTTGATATCGTGGCCCTTTAGCACCAAGCTCTGCGAGTTGGTATTTTCTGAATACCAGCTGGTGATGAAAAAGCTGACTACCATTGCACAGCTCGGTGTTCTTACTCTGAGCTGTTATTAATGGCTACTATACAAAGAGCTAATGCTGACCCTCAACCAAAGCTTGTGTCTCGGTCGGAATACTGCCTGAAGCCAAACACCTAACGGTTGGAGCTTAACGTCTTGGTTAAAATCGGGCCCTCTAGTTTATTTTTTTTATTTTTATTTTTTTATTCAACGAGCCAAGTAGCGAAAATACAGAGTGTAAATAGGCAAGCAATCATAAACAGAATAAATCAGCGTAGCCGAGCGTAACTTATAAAATACTACAACTCGTAACATCTCAGTCTGTACAATACACCGAATGCACTACAATGAGAGGGTAGCATGAACATTTCAGTAACATATGAGAAAGGGGAAAGGAGGGGAGGGCGAGGGGTCAGGGGTAACGCTGTAGGGCATTCCTAGTATAACCATATTCTGTCAGCAGCCATGGTTCGCGCAAGCACCCACAACCCTCCGTGTGCGGTAGGGTAACGTCGGTGAGACGTGTCGCTTCGGTATTTGGGGCTTGGGGAGGTATATAAAAGCGACTGGCCGCAAGGGGATAACACCGAGGGCCTGCGAGAAGAGCGTGGGCCAGGGCCGTGGGTGAGTTCTGGCCAAAAAACTCATATTAAAAGTCGGTTTGGGAAGAAATGGGGCCTATATGCAGGGGTAAGGCGGCCCTCTAGTTTCCGAAAGAGAATAATGCACATAAAACATATACATGGCAGAACAGCAACAAAACTACACAATATGGAGGGGTTTCCCAGATGATAGCGTATTTCAAGGTTATTCCAGGGATGTAGATATGAATGTTTATTCTGAAATGTGAATGGGATATTCATTCAATAAAGCAAAAAAAACGTTGATCTGCACACTTAGAAAAGCAGAGGTGCACTCCTAAAACAAGGCTTCCCAACAAAACCTCTATAAATACGAAACTACAAAAATAAGGATGCACTCAAACTCCAATTTATTAATACCAAAACATGATAAAATATGACATATATAATAGACTAAACAAAGAAACATGAATACAACAATAATAAACTCAATATAATACAATATAATAAATTAAGCAACAGTTACCCGGCACTATAGAAAACAGCGAGTATAGAGAGCGGAGCCAGGGATCCCAACGTTTCGACTAAACGTCTTTATCAAAGGATATGAAAAAAGTGTAGATACTATATATATATATATATATATATATATATATATACGTCACAACTTCCCCAGGAGGACCAGTCAGAAAGAAAATTAGGAATGCATACACCTGTAATTAATAATGGCGGCCGCCAAGTCAAACAACCGACTTCAAGCAAAAAAATGCAAGACTCCGGTGCTGACCGGGACACAATGCGCATGCGCCTAAACGGCGCATGCGCAATGGATATCCCAAAGGAAAAATATCTCAGCTGACGATAATGAATGAAAGAAGGGGTATACTTGCTAGACATTTACAGAAAAACGGCACAATCATAACGAGGACTATTGAGTAATGGCAAATAAAGAAAGCAACAGATTTATATACAAAAATCAATACAATATTTCACAGAAAACAACCAATGATTACCAAAATTAGCAAAGAATGTGCCATTCGATAGTCAAAGATATCATCATTTATATATAAAGAGCCAAAATTCATAAACCCCTAATCTCAATCTAAAACATGATTATACAAAGAGTAACATTAGCATCAGTGACTCATTGAGATCTATACATATATAAAGAAATATATTTATAGAGATATATATAAAAAATATAAATATAAAAATGAAAAATAAAATAAATAAGTAAAAAAATATAAATCAAAAGTACAAAAATAAAAGAAGGAAAAAACAATATGTAAAGATATATATAAAAAAAATTTATAAATAATATCATCGCATATATCCATTTCTTAGGGCACTATAACAATTCTCAAAAATAATTCATACTGGACATCTATGTCAGCGCATATTAACCATAAGCCCATCCCATACCCATGGGATATTCATTGACATTTCAAAGGAGTGTATATGCTATGGTTGCTTGTGTAGACATTACTGAAAAAATATCTTTTGAGTATGACAAATCCATAGATCTTTTGTATCTTATGAATAAATCAAACCCTTGTCTATACCTTGAGTAGCAGAAGAGGAAAATCTATATATATATTTTTAAGTGTTATATGAACACTTTTAGGCCTACAATATTGTGGTATTTTAACTCTATTCAATTTTTCTCCCAAATCCCTTTCCTTTGGGATTGTGGATCTGTTAAATGAAATCCTTACATGCATCGCTTTGTATTTATTAATGGGGAAAATGTCATCTTAATTTTACTTTTATGTTTTCTGTTTCCCAAGTAAAGACTGCAGTAATGTTTTATACATCTGCATAATATTCCCAGTATATCCCAGGTGTGTGAGTGTTAGGGCTTTACATCATCATAGACGTGCACACACGTAATTGTAAATATTTTTTATCATGAGCCAAATAAGGAAACCCCCAAAAATATAGATGGGGACCTAAAAGGTCAAAAAGCAGGAGCAATTCAAACAAGGGCATACTCTTTTGAGCACACCTTTTGCACATTATTATTATATTTGTATATGATAACATTTATATAATAATATGAGATGTGGAGGTAAACCAGCCACCGCGATAATTTTAAGAAGACAGAAATAGGGGGTGTAGAGAGCCCCGATCTTATAGTCTAGATGAGATGGAGTTGCAACAGGACTAGAAGAATGATTATTCGAGGACCAGCGGGATTACCATGTAGGATATCTTTTTTTTTTTTTTCTGTCCGCTGCGTTCATCGCATAGAGCTGCAGGAATAGGACTTCCGGTTCTCACGGCGCCATGACCAGGACTCCAGCTTATTACTGGAAAGTGCAGCTGCTTGGTCTGCCTGGTGCAATGTATGGAATAGCTGTTTTCCATAGTTCATATGTCCCGATGGTGCTCCGGACCTCCCGCTACAGAGACCCCACTTCTCAGCAACCTACTGTCCTATGTCACCAGCCAGAGGGCTCAAGAGGAAAGGAAGGATGTAGGGGGGCAGTGCTCCTCCTTGTCAGCTAGTAGCAACACCTATTCTTACATCTCAACACTGTCCCAGTTTTCCAAATTCCATTAAAACCTCAGTCAGACACTTGATGCAGGGTAAAGCAATCCTCTTTATTTCACTACACAGATTTCAGAGTCCAGAGCAACTGGCGCATGTGCAATATGCATCCAAAGGAAAAAAAAACACTATTCAACGGCTTTTACATAAGGCGTGCGTAAGACTGACTAATAAATGACACAATTAAAGAAAAGATAATACAAAAATGCATCCATCCTCAAAAGTTCTCCCCTTTATAAATAAATAAAATTATATCATGAGGATTCCATAAAGAAATACGTAATCTTTGCAGCATCGATTTCTGTTGCACAAAGTCCATAATCGTGCAATAATAGTTCAAACTCAACAGGGATAATAATCACCAGACAGTAGTGTATGTAACTATTCAGGACATATTAATCTTGCAAGTTTAAAATAAATAAGTAAATAAAAACCTAAGCAAATAAAAAATGGAGATATACAGTCAGGTCCAGAAATATTGGGACATCGACACAATTGTAACATCTTTGACTCTATACACCACCACAATGGTGTTGGAATGAAACAAACACAATGTGCTTTAACTGCAGACTGTCAGCTTTAATTTGAGGGTGTGTACATCCAACTCAGGCAAATGGTGAAGGACTTACAGCAGTTTGCAGATGTGCCTCCCCCTTGTTAAGGGACCAAACGTAATGGGACATTTGGCTTCTCAGCTGTTCCATGGCCAGGTGTGTGATATTCCCTCATTACCCCAATTACAATGTGCAGATAAAAGGCCCAGAGTTCATTTCAAGTGTGCTATTTGCATTTGGAATCAGTTGCTGTCAACTCTCAAGATGAGATCCAAAGAGCCTTCACTATCAGTGAAGCAAGCTATCATTAGGCTGAAGAAACAAAACAAACCCATCAGAGAGATAGCAAGAACATTAGGTGTGGCCAAAACAACTGTTTGGAACATTCTCAAAAAGAAGGAATGCACCGGTGAGCGCAGCAACACCAAAAGACCCGGGAGACCACGTAAAACAACTGTGGTGGATGAATGAAGAATTCTTTCCTGGTGAAGAAAACACCCTTCACAACAGTTGGCCAGATCAAGAACACTCTCCAGGAGGTAGGTGTATGTGTGCCAAAGTCAACAATCAAGAGAAGACTTCACCAGAGTAAATACAGAGGGTTCACCACAAGATGTAAACCATTGGTGAGCATCAAAAACAGGAAGGCCAGCTTAGAGTTTGCCAAACAACACCTAACAAAGCCTTCACAGTTCTGGAACAAGATCCTATGGACAGGTGAGACCAAGATCAACTTGTACCAGAGTGATGGGAAGAGAAGAGTATGGAGAAGGAAAGGAACTGCTCATGATCCTAAGCATACCACCTCATCAGTGAAGCATGGTGGTGGTAGTGTCATGGCGTGGGCATGTGTGGCTGCCAGCCAATGGAACTGGTTCTCTTGTATTTATTGATGATGTGACTGCTACACAAAAGCCGCAGGATGAATTCTGAAGTGTTTCGGTCAATATTATCTGCTCACATTCAGCAAAATGCTGCAGAACTCATTGGACGGCGCTTCACAGTGCAGATGGACAATGACCCAAAGCATACTGCAAAAGCAACCAAAGAGTTTTTGAAGGAACAGAAGTGGAATCTTATGCAATGGCCAAGTCAATCACCTGACCTGAATCCCATTGAGCATGCATTTCACTTGCTGAAGACAAAACTGAAGGGAAAATGCCCCAAGAACAAGCAGGAACTGAAGACAGTTGCAGTAGAGGCCTGGCAGAGCATCACCAGGAATGAAACCCAGCATCTGGTGATGTCTATGCGTTCCAGACTTCAGGCTGTGATTGACTGCAAAGGATTTGCAACCAAGTATTAAGAAGGGAAAGTTTGATTTATGATTATTATTCTGTCCCATTATCTTTGGTCCCTTAACAAGCGGGAGGCACATCTGCAAACTGCTGTAAGTCCTACACCGTTCACCTGAGTTGGATGTACATACCCTCAAATTAAAGCTGACAGTCTGCAGTTAAAGCACATTGTGTTTGTTTCATTCCAACTCCATTGTGGTGGTGTATAGATGTTACAATTGTGTCGATGTCCCAATATTTCTGGACCTGACTGTAGACACTTGATGCAGGGAAAAGCAATCCTCTTTATTTCACTACACATATTTTATTACATGGCAATGTAGGGGGCTCACAATGAACTCTGGAACCCGAAGATCAACCTGAAACAGTACAGAAATGGAAGGTGTTCACAGCATGTTTGGAGCATTTATTTCACAATAAATGCTCCAATACGTAGTACACGCTGTCTTTAACCCTCGATTTAGCATTATTTATGGCATAGAATATGTCTAGGTGCAGCCAAAGTATTCCACAACATATTAATAAGAATGAATTCACCTGTAAAGTTCATATTTTCCCTTTGTTCCTGAAGGCTGATCAAGGTCATTGCAGAGCTCCCCGTGACAGAAGGAATAGTACAAAATAATTAACAAAATGATCGTTTTACTCCTATGTGTCAGGATCTGAAATAACAGCTGGAATTGTTGCATTAAACTTTTACCACTGTGGGGCGTGCTACGCCATCCGCACGGCAGATGGGTCTAAACGCCATGGGCTGGCATAGAACGCCCTGCTGTCTCTCTATACCCACCTACAGCCTGTCCCTCCTGTGCGTGCCCCAATTGCATCCTTTGCTGCCACGGGACTGTCTTAAATCGGGTGGTCCCGCAACAGCCAATGAGGTGCTCAGCCCGCCAGGATGGAATGAGGACCTCAGAGCCTGTGGGGGGGGGGAGTGATATGCCATCACATGGCCTTGAGAATGGCCTTACTGTCAGGGACTTACCGGCAGCAAGGGTTTAAAGTGGAAAAAATAATATTTTGTCATATACCCTTTTAGCAACAACCAAAAGAATCGATTCTGTGCAGAAATACTTCTTGGCAGCACAGTAAAGCTAGAAATATTAGTATACAACAGACAAAAAAAATTATCTATATTTGTCTGGCAACTCTTCCACACCTACAAAGATCGGGGTCTGCCATCACAATGGATGCCCCAGGGCTACAGTAAAGGATATCTTGCGTCCCCAGTCAGGTAATGAACAATTCCACTTTCGTTCATTTTCATATAGGATCTTTAAATACTTGATTGTTTCCGTGGACTTTTACAACAGTGAGGCCTTTTTGAGGTTAAGAAAATACTTCCTGAGCTGTTAACATCTGTATATAGAGCGGGTCTATTTACATATAAATACATTGGTTTGTAGGGAACCATCAATAAATCGTTTGTGTTTGCAAAGCTTCTCCTGCAATATGTTTACAGTTCTCCATTCATATCGCTTCTTTCGTTTACTTTTTAGCTGAAAGCAGACCCACACTTGAATTTTAGTGAGTAAACAGGGTTCAAGTGAGTACATTCCAATTTCCATATGCAGTGGATTCATTCAAGACGAGTTGTCAATCAGGCCAGTGTAATCTGTTTTTCTTGGCATGGTCATTTCTCCACCTCACCTCTAGGTTGGTCTGGTTTTTTTATGGGTTGGTTGTGTTTGCTTGACCTGTGACATGCAGATCAAAGCAGTTCCACAATGACCAGCATGGTTGTTTTATATTCTCAATGTCACAGTGACTGAATTATTTTCGTCCTGGTGACTTTTTCCTGGCAGACGTGTCGTCCACACTACAGCTTGCTCTATGCTTCCTTTACCTAGAGAACTCCATGAAAACTAGCAATCTGCCATAAAAAAATGTGTAAATCTCTGGTTTTGAGATCTAGGCTAATGTCAGACGAACGCAGTCTGAGCGCTCTCTGCGTGTGTGCGCAACGGACGGACGTACTGACGGAAGATACTGTAGACACCACACGGTCCGTTTTTGTTGACGGACGTAGAAAAAAAAAGAATTATGGAGAACAAAATTAATATGAAAAATTATAAAAATTTGAAAAGGATATGAAAAGCAATTGTGTGCGTCAAGGTGCTGGACGTCGCAAATGCGCTGTGTCTGACATCAGTCACACAGAACGCTACGCGGACATGGCGCACTCTGCGTGTCCGTCTAGCGGTTTTCCGTTCTTGCCTAACATGCGTCCGTTTGCCACGTGCGTTGGACGTACGCAGTTCGGTGCGCACGTACTTCGTGTGTGGGTCTCTATTGCTCATGATTCTATGCTACGACGGACGTTAAACTGTGCGTCAACACGAACGTGATCACTGCGTTCATCTGATGCCGGCCTTACCCATTTCCCACCAAACAATTGTTCTGTTTTCAGTATGTTATACAATTGGATACTTCCACATTTTCTGTTTTATTTTGGGGGTATTGTGATATTATACCTCAACCCAGAGATGAAAAGACAAATTCTTAGATTTTTAATGAGACTTTAAAATTTTGAACATGTATTAAAGCTGGAGCTCTCACCAACGCAACTGTATAACAACTGCAAACACTAATGGACTGTTATAGCAATCTGCAGAAATCTTTTATATTCTTTAAAGAGTTAGTAAAATAATAAACGTATGTAACGCTCTTAGATTGTAAGCTCTTGAGCAGGGTCCTCTCTCCTACTGTTTTGTGTGTTTAACTTATGTATATTTGTTATTCTGTCTCACCCATTGTACAGCGCTACGGAACTTGTTAGCGCTTTAGAAATACTTGTAACTCTAAATAATAAAGCTATACTTAGGTAAAAGTGCTATAGTATTAATAGATTAAATATCAGCAATGTGAGTAATTAAACTATTTTGTCAACGTTTCGCTATTTAGAGGCTTTTTATGCAAATAAATAAATTCAAGAGAGCTCAATCTATTTCTTCCTGGTGAAACATTTGTGTAACTGTATGCAGTAATTGCTTCCCTGATCATTACTTTCATTCATTGTCTCTTTGTTAGTATATAATTTTCATATGAACTTCAATTTATTTATTTATAAAGGATTTTACCAGGAAGGATACATTGAGATTTCTCTCGTTTTCAAGTATGTCCTGGGTTCAAGAACATTGAATTGTTCCAGAAATACAAAGTTACAGTTACAAGTACTTATACAGCACCAACAGATTCCATTCCATAGTGCTTTACAATGAGGAAGCACAAACAGCAGACTTACATGATACAAGAGGAAATACAACCTTGGTCGTAGGATAACTGTCCAGGTTATACATCACTTTAAACCAAAAGCTCAGGCAGACATCCCATGAGCTTACACTCTAAGGGACTAGGATAACTGAAACAAATGAGAGCAGAGGGAAGGTGAAACTGGTGGCCAGTAGAATATCCTAGGGATTGAATGAAATGGACCAGATTTTTGGGTTTAGTAAGGGTAATTAGTGAGAGAAGTGGAGACAGCTGGAAAGGATGCATGAAATTAGGGACCGGCCCTGGGTGGTTTGGGGCCGCAGAGGGAAGAAATGGAGGTGAGTCTGTGATGGAGTATGCTGTGGAAAGAGAATGAGGTTTGTAACAATGCACAGCCCCAATTAACAAACGTGGGGGGGGGGAGGGAAACACAAACAGATTTTTTTCTATCAGAAATGGAGGGAGATTCAAAATACTTTAAAATCCTAGTCAGGGAATAATAAATGCAGACATAAAAATACAATTGCAAGATTATGGCAGCCTGGGGTATGATGTCGGATGCCTTGTTGAAATGGTGGATACCTTGAATGCTTGGTTCAGGGCCGCAGAGGGAAGAAATGGAGGGGAGTCTGTGATGGAGTACGCTTGAATGCTTGGCCGCAGAATTCCACGTTAAAACTGTGGAATATTTTTCCCCAAGCTCCCCTTCTAACACACCAGAGAGCAAATTCTATTTACTCTTATTTTATTTCAAATTGGAATAATTTTTCCTGTTTTTTTGCGTAAATAATGTCTCTTCTGTTTTCAAACTGCAGTAAATAGTAGTTTCCAGAAGCATTGATAGGGGTTCGGTAAGATAGGATGGGAGGGAGGAGGAAGTGGACTGCAGAAGTGGTTTTAGCAGCTCGTTCTCAGTTGGTTGTAGCAAGAATATGGAGTTTCGGCTAGACTACAGTGTCTCATGCAAACAGGTGACAAATATATACTTTTACTGGATGTCATACTTTATGTAAAAGGGGCAAACACACGCTTTTAGATGAGTGACTGCAGGTAGATTGCCTGGCTTGTGTAAAAGTGGGTCTCAAGGACCTAATATGTAAACACACTTTACAATAGCAAGGCAACCATCGCTATCTACACTTTTGTTGAGTATTCCCTTATAACTCTACATATACAATACAATGCAAAAAAGAAAAATGGAGTGGAACGCACAGGTGATACCAAAACAATGTCAATGGTGACAAGTGCATATATTAAGAGTACTAAGAGTAAAAAAAGCCGCTTAAACTTCCATGTGAGTTCTCTTATCAAGAATATGGAGCATTCATATATGCGTGGGTAGCCTCCTAATTCCGAGTGATTATACCCTCAAAGAAATGCATAAAACCACAAATAATGGTGTAGTACAGTGTTACGTCCTCAGCCAACGCAGCGCTGCCTGGGGGTCTGGGCATGGTTCTGTGTCACTGGCTGGCCAGGTGCCAGCACTTCGTGATGGCCGATCGGCGTCTGAGGGGGTGGGGCCTGGCATGGTCACGCGGAACTGCCGGGTTTAACCTCCCTGGCGGTCTAATTTTTTAAAAAATTTGTGTCTAAAAGCGTCTCAATTTTTTTTGAAAGGAAACGTGTTTTTATATATAGTAAGCCTGTAATAATTAGGAATAATGCACTGAAATCCGTGCAAGCAAGAGTCCTTCCTGGTAAAATCCTTTGTAAATAAATAAATAAATAGTAAATACACTGAGTCCGATAAAGTTTGAAACACGACATAATTATTTTTGGGATAATAGATTATTATCTAAAATAATGCCAATAAATTATATTCAATAAAATAATCAAACATAAACCACTGAAATCTTTCAGAAAACAAGGGTGCAATATTAGACTATGTATGGTCTGTTTCTGATCCTTTAATGCCACCTAGTGGCCGTTCATGAGCCGGTCATGCTGCTCGAAATTTTACATTGGAATACAGTGTATTCTTTTTTCAGTTTGCTGCCTGGTCCCGCCCCCCTGCATCGTGTGACTCACAGGGAGCGTTACCAGGAAGCAAGTCGCCGCGATCACACTGCGGGGGAGCGCAGGATGAGGTGTGTATGCAGCCCGAGTGTGGCTCGGGGTTACCGTTCGCGGTAGTGAAATTTAACCCCCGAGTCACACTCGGGAATACCGCCAGGGAGGTTAAAGCAGGGCACGAGAGATTGCTCAGTGCCCTGACGTGGAGTCTAGTTCCTGCATCGCCTGTTCAGTATTGTGCTTTGATTACCAGTTGCCAACCCGTTTCAGTCTGAGGATCCTGCTCACGTTTTTGACCAGGCTGTCCATTCGACCATTCTATTGCTTATTCCTTATTGGTGTTCTGTATTGCGATTTGTATGTTTTACCGCATGTGTGTTGGTTGGGGTTCTGCCCGCCACCTTGGCGAATACCCATCTCGCTCTTGGTCACTCTTGGTTATATTATCCGGTTTAAGTCCTAATCACAAGGCATCCGATCATGTGATATGGATGGGAAAATAATAGCGGTTTGTTTTCTGCCCTGTTCGGTTGCTACATATACGCTAAGTGTACCGAGGTAGCGACCATCCTGAAGCCTGCACGATTCACAATGGTCTGCTTTCTGCCCGGTTTGGTTTCAACAAAAACACTAAGTCTGCTGGTTATGCGACTACCCTGCAGCCTGCACAACTCATCAACCATAACAAGACTCTGCTCGAAAACCAATGTGAAAATAACTATACTCAGGTATCCAGGTTATGTGTACTGTTGAGTTGACTAAAGTTTATGTGGTTGCACTAAGCGGTCTTTTGGTCTTGAAACCATTTGAGCTTAAGTGCTACTCTGGCTTGTTCATAAACTCCCTGGCTTGGGACATCAGGTCAAATAATAAGTTTTGCTCTGTAACCTTGGATCATAAAAGTCTATCCATTACGATCCCAACTACTCTACTCCAGTGTGAGCGCCATAGCGCCTGTTACATACAGTAAACTAAAATAGACGTTGATAAAATGGGAAGAAATACTCTCACAATCTTATGAGGTACTTTAGCTCTAGTTTGTGCGCCTCTGGATTGTTGAAGGCCTCCCCAAACACCATACATCTCCTGATGCACCTCAAAAGGAATGAAGATGATACAAATAGTGCAGCATATTTGGTTCAGCCGATTATTAAATGGGGAAAAAGGCTCACTCGCATGTGTTGGGGTCACTACCAGACCCTATTATACAGCGCATACAGTAGAACATATATACATTTTTATTCATAAGACATATGTAAGCAACGATTATGTATTTTATCTATTTTAATCTTTGTTTACCTATGTCTTATGAATAAATCTCTTTTCTTTGAACCACTCTTGTTTTCTGGTAAATAACCGTTAAGAAGAAAGGAGGGAATTGCCTCAAAGGGCTTTACAAGATTGTGTCGTTTTGAATAATCTGTATGCGTTGTATAATAGGGTCTGGTAGTGACCCCAACAAGGGTGAGTGAGCATTTTTCCCCTTTCGCGTTTTATAATCGGCTGCACTATTTGTATCATCTTCATTCCTTTTGAGGTGCCTCAGGAGATGTATGGCTTTTAGGGAGGCCTTTAACAACCCAGAGCACCACCTAGAGCTATAGTAGCTCATAAGATTGTGAGTGCATTCCTTCCCATTTTATCAACGTCTATTTTTATTTTCTGTACTACACCATTATTTGTGTTTTTATGCATTTCTTTGAAGGTATAATCACTCGGAATTAGGAGGCTACCCCCGCATATATGAATGCTCCATATTCTTGACGATAAGAGAACTCACATGAAAGTGTAAGAGGCCTTTTTTTACTCCTAGAATATGCACTTGTCACTATTGAGATTGCCTATCTTACTTAATGACAAACTGAAGCTGCATGAATAGTGGAGACTCTGGAACTCCCGGCGCATTTCAGGTGAAAGAATTCATTTATTGTAAGTGAAAGCTGGGGAAAAGATATCAACTCGAAAATAAAATAAGCATAACTTTTCACCTCTTACTACTTCATTACGTGTTATTTTACCCTTAATAGACTTGTAAATTAGTGGAAATTTCCATGCATGGTCCCAATGTCTCACAGCTACAAAGTGGTCTTTATCAACAAAATCCCAAGTAGGGAAATTTGTATTTCCTTTTTCAAAGCAATGTGACCTCTCTAGGAATGCAAGGGGTTGAATGAAACTGTGAACCAGAGATGTGACTTCTTTTAAATGCCTTTCTTTCATCCCTTAAGCCTGAACCTTAAAAGACCTTTTTTTTTTCCAAGGAGTTCCATGAAGACCATTTGAAAGACGAATTGTTGCATTTGTTTTCCTCAGTGTCACTCAGACCTGTATTTTACAGTACAGTCAGTGAAACCTGTCCTGGAGAGCACCAAGCTATAGGATATCCTGTATTCAATGTGTGTTTTGTTAGAATGCAAGAACATTAAAAATTATTCACGACTTGTAATATGTTGTTACAAGACCGGTACTTTGTTTTTGAGCAGAGGTCCATTGTGACAAGAGATCAGTACAATTTGTGTAAGTTTTTTTCACTTTGATGTGTTTGTTAGAAGTGAGCCAAAATGTGATGCTATGCATACTTGCCAAAACTATTAGGCAAGTAATTTTAAAAAAATATATATTTTTATTGATGGATCATCGTGGTCATACACAGGTAAGAACAACATACTTTACATGTTATAATAAACAATACAAAACCAAACCGTAATAATTTTAAATGGATTGGAGTATAACATTGGAAGAGGAACACCAGTACCGGGAAAGTGGGATTTAACTTAAGTCACCATGGGGGCAGGCAGAGAAGGATTGCGTGGATGACAAGGAGCATCCAGGGGAGTAGAGGCAAGGAATAAAGCTAAGGAACGAACGAGAGGATCATGTGGAATCGGCGGGGAGCCTCGCAGCATTTGCAGAGAATACCAGGGGGCACAGAAAAAGGTGTTGCGTAGTGAGGTTTTGGTATCGGCCGGGAGGGTTCAAAAAAAGGGGGACCAGTTAAGAAAAAACCTGAGTTTTCTCTGCTTGGTGCATAGAAGCGTCGGTCCAGTCGGCCAGGAATATAGCATAAATTCTATCGTGTACCATGCGGAATGTGGGCGGGGAGGCGGAGATCCACTGGGACAGGATATCTTCTTTTTTTTTTTACCGGTCGCGGCCAGGAGGCCGAGCCGAACTGGTGACATTTGGAGAATGATCATGGGACGAGGGGAGTAGGCAGGTTAAAAATGGCCCAATTCAGGTCGCAAGGGACCTCTAAGCGAAGAACCTGAGAACCGAATCGTCGCACAGTGTCCCAAAACAGTTGAATGAAGGGACAGAACCACAGGCAGTGTTGTAAGTCAGCCGGGGAAAATTGACAATTCAAGCATTTAGCATTTGGTAAGAGCCCTGCATGAGCCATCCTGTCTGGTGCCATATAGGCTCGATGAAGTATTCTGTAAAACATTTCCCAATAGTTGGCAGAATGAATGGAGCGTCTGGATACCAAACTGGCTCCTATCAGGTCGTAAGGGGAGAGGTCGGGTAAAGTACTGGTCCATCAAGAGATAGCGGCCCAAGGTACCCTGGTGGGCAACGAGCTCTGCAGCAGTGCGTAAATAGAGGAGGTTGGCAAGTAACTTTTTTTAAAAATGTAAACACAGCAAATGTTGCAAAAATAATTCAGAATTTGTTCAATAAATTGAAAAAATAAAGGGCCCCATTCCTCTCTTGAAGATCAAAAGGAAAGAAATCATTGCAAGCCGATTACAAGACTATGAAAAGTATTAGGGCGACAGACACAATATTTGGTGTTGAAACACTGGGGAGTGGGGTGCGGCAAAATGTTTTTTAGAAGGCAGAAATACTTACACTAGTCTTGCTTCTGACCTGAGCGTGTTTTTTACCAGCTAACTCCCTGTGCCTCAGGTGGCAACAATCAAACACAGAAACAAAGTGGGTTACATAGCCGTAAATTGTAGAACCAAAATCCGGTGCAGGAACTTGGCTGATAAGTAAAAGGCCGTGCATTTCGTTCAAGAGCGAGAAGTTCACAGACTCTTCTTTCAACTCCTTAACACAGCATCCTGTCCTGGCCGGATTAAGACCTGGAGCTGAATATTTTGATGGGCTTTTTTTGGAATTTAGTGAAATAAAAACATATTCTAGGTAATTTAATAGTGCAGATCAGGGGCAGACTGACCCATCGGGCACTCGGGTGCTGCCCGAGGGCCCGCGGATCAGTGGGGGCCCGGTTCTGTAAGGGGCGTTGCATTCCGACCACGGCAGCGCACTAACAAACCACCTCGTCGGCGGCGCTCCAGCGTGCCTTCCTGGGCCCCACATGCACCCTGCATTGATGCCGCCCCCTCACATGATGTGCAGGCATCACGTGGGGGGCAGCATCAATGCAGGGTGCATGTGGGGCCCAGGAAGGCACGCTGGAGCACCGCCGACGAGGCAGTTTGTTAGTGCGCCGCCGTGGTCGGAACGCAACGCCCCTTACAAAACTGGGCCCCTGAGCTGCTGGGGTCAGTATATATTAATGTGTGAGCTACTGGGGCAGTATATATCAATGTGTGAGCTACTGGGGCAGTATATATCAATGTGTGAGCTACTGGGGCAGTATATATCAATGTGTGAGCTACTGGGGGCAATATATATATCAATGTGTGAGCTGCTGGGGCAATATATATATCCATGTGTGAGCTACTGGGGGCGATATGTATCAATGTGTGAGCTTCTGAGGCAATATATATGCATGTGTGAGCTGTTGGGGGCAGTATATACCCATGTGTGAGCTGCTGGGGGCAGTATATACCCATGTGTGAGCTGCTGGGGGCACTATATACCCATGTGTGAGCTGCTGGGGGCATGTGGGTTGTGCGTTGTATGGGAGGGGTTTATGGGTGTGGCCTACTGTGTAGGTGTGGCACAAGGGGCCCAACTAACTCCTATTGCCCAGGGGCCCCATTACTTGTCAGTCCGCCCCTGGTGCAGAGTCAGTTATATCTAACCAGGCACATACTGTGAGAGTAAATTCCCATTCAGATTTTAATCATTTACAGCGTGTAAAATTATTTTTTCACATTTTACCATCCAAACCTTTGTGGTTATATATTCTATAGGGCATTCTTGTTAAAAAAATAATTGAAATGGAACCCTGTTAAGGCATTTTTCTGAGAAAATATACAATTTTAACCAAAAAAATTTAAATATTTCGCCTTGTGTTTTGGAGGATGGTGTTTTATGAATAATATGACTATGTATAAAACACTGACCTTGCTCCCAGCGTGGGAAATGAGAAGGTGAGTAAAGGCAGTGGTATTGCTCAATTTATACATGACAAATGGACAATGCCATCGCTGTGGAAATAAAACTAAGTAGATAAAAAAGTTTTTTTGGTTTTCTTTTCTTTTAGATTTTACGTGGTCATGTTTGGTATCAATGCAAAGGCCAGACTCTGGCTTGCCCAATGACGCCTCCCTTGACCTTGAGCGTTGTAAAGATTAGTGACGCAGGGTTCCAATGTCCCCCCACCCATTGCACTTTGCTGCAATGCGGCGGTTTAGGTTTTTGGTGTAACAATTCGTAATAACGGATCGTGCCTTCACTTCCACACTTGAGATGGTGAGTTAGTGCAGCATCATTGTTCCTTTTATAATTGAAAAGTGGAAAGTATTGCTGTGTTAGAAAGAAAAAAAATAAAGAAATATTTATTATTTTATTTTTATTGTTCCAAAAAACCTGGTCATGTTTGGTATCATTGGAAAGGCCATGCTCTCGCCTTTCCAGTGATACCTCACATTTCCCGGTAGCTGCTATGGAGTTGGAGATAATGGGGTCCAAATGCCCATCAAAGCAGACAGTTACTTTTTCTCTGGTTCTATTCTGGGGCATGGGCCTGGAGCTGCTGCTCCATCAGCCCCTATGTTAATCTGGCCTTGGTCCTGGCAGCAGTCGGGCTTAATGCTACAGAATGGCATAGCAAGCCCTGTGGCTTCTGGCTCTCCTCTGGTCTGCTTGGAAGGGAAGTGGGCCATTCGGTGTTATTGGCTACAGGGGGACTACCTGAATTCAGGCAGTCCCCCTGCAGCCATTGACCGTGATTGGCCCACTGGGAAGGGAGGCAGGCCGGAGGAGGGTCAGAAGCTACAAGATGTGTAGGCCATCTTGCAGCATTTAAGCCCTCCTGCCACCAGGATGGCACAGCACGTACCCCCGGTGGTAAGGGATTAAATAGGAAAAACTCACTACAAACAAGAACCAGTAAATGGACGTACATTAAACTAATGTTTGTTTTACAATGCGGAATTCATTTGGATAAAGTTAAAGTAATTGCTACAATGTCCCTTTATCTTGGCTGTTTTACAGTAGCACATGTGGTTATGATGTCAAAAGACAATTTTAGCAAGTTATAATTTTTTTAAAAGATGTCCAATTAAAAAGTTCTATAAACAGTAATCAAAATGATTTGTTAGACGTGTCTGATATTTTAAGCTCCGTCCCTGTTTGGTATTTAAATATAATTCATAATTTCCAAGCAGTAGTGCAAATGAAGGGAAGGCAGACAATTATAGTAGCATCAGCTAATTAGAAGCATACTGTTTTTTCTTTTCCCAGATTTCATACTGTAAAAAAGGATGGAGTTTCAGTTCAGATGGAATGTCCTGTTTACAGCTTTCTGTCCAAAGAATTCATGAATGCCTTGTTCACCTTTGAACTTGCTTATTTGTGTTATTTTTGACCATTTATGAATAATTAAACATTGCCTCGCGATCGTTATGTGGGAAGAAATGACACTTTAGCTATAGAACTGGAATAGTATAAACCACAACTTACAACAAGTTACAGTTATAAGCATTTATAAAGCGACAACAAGTTCTGTAGCGCTGTATAATGGGAGAGATGACATTGGAAGACCTAAAATAATTTACGCCACAATAAAAACATTTTGATAGGTTTTATTTCATATATATCTATATTCATAATTTAAATGTGAACTTTATGTTGAAGACAGCTACCCTAGTAATGCCTCTCAATGCAGAAACATGGTCCATCCAAGCTGTTTCCTAGAGTTAGATGCTGCCCACTAGAAATAGAGATGGAAATAAGGGAAAATTATTAGTATCCAGCCCCCTCCTAGTCAAAGCTGGAGCTTCAGTGGAAGCTACTGATGTAGGGGAAGAATTGGAGAGAGAGAGAGAATTAAGGGTGAGTATTAAATATACTCTAGGGTTAAAATGTAAGGAGTGGGTCCGAATGATCAAAATATAATCTCTTTGTTCTTCTTCTGTTTTAACCCTACACATTCTCTTTAAATCACTAGGAGTCTGTTGGGTTATTCATCTAGGCCTGGTTTAACATTAAATAAGTAGGAATGTGTTGGGAGAATTCTTTGTGCTAGGCTTAACACTAAATATTAACTAGGAGTTTGTTGGGTTATTTTTGTGGGCTAGACTAAACATTAAATAACTGAACTCATTGGGTGATTTCTATGCACTGGCTTTTTTATATTAAATAACTAGAAGCTTGGTTGGCAATTTCTGTAGGCTAGACCTAACATTCAATAACTAGGAGCTTGTTAGGTAAATTCTGTAGGCTAGACTTAACATTAGATAACTTGGAGCTTGTTGGGTAATTTATGTAGGCTAGATGTAACATTAGCTAACTAGGAGCTTATAGGGTAATTTCTGTAGGCTAGACTTGGCATTAGATAACTTTGAGCTTGTTGGGTAATTTCTGTAGGCTAGACTTAGCATTAGCTAAATAGGAGCTTGTTGGGTAATTTCTGTAGGCTAAACTTAACATTAGATAACTAGGAACTTGTCGGGTAAATTCTGTAGGCTACACTTAACATTAAATAACTATGAGCTTGCTGGCTAATATCTGTAGGCTAGTCTTAATATTAAATAATAACTTGTTGGGTAATTTTTGTGGGTTCTACTGAACAATAAATAACTATGTGCTTGTTGGGTAACTTCTGTGGCTCGCTTTTATAATAAATAAGAAGGAGCTATTGGGTAATTTCTCTAGGCTAGGTTTTTCGTAAAAAAAATTTAGTTCACTGGATACTTTGTACATGCAAGCTGTATCTGGAGTAATGCACCGGTATGGACGGAACAGATTCATTTACTCGCCTTAGACAATTCCTGGGTTCACAGTACGCTGTGATATTGATTTACCAGTTTTGAAGTACACAATGACAGTCTGCTAAATGCATTACTCAGTAGGATTGTTGATATTACCTTAGGGGCTATTCAGAAAAAAAAATATTTTTAAGCTAAACTTTTCTTGGAGCATATTGGGGAATGCTTTTGAAGTGATGAAAGGGCAAACAGAGAGTCAAGGAGGCTTCATGTTACCAGTAGAGGTTTTGGTTTAGTCCAGCTAATCTGATCTTGACCTTGCCTAATGAGCCCTGACATGGAAATAAAGGTAGATTATTTCCACTGACAACAAGTCATGCGCTTTCTCTTTGTTACTGATATTCTAGAAAAAAATACAAAATTAAAAGCAAGGAGACAATTTACAAAATCTGTTTTTGTGTCGCATGTCTAGGAAATATGAAGAATAAAATGTTCATGTTTATTTAATACCCAATCCACTATAATGCCAGACTCAATAACTTCTGATGCCTGTGGTTTTAATTTTTGCTGTTATATCATTTGTTGATATAGTAACTGTGACAAATTATTGATGACAAAGTTCAATGAAATATTTCCATTACAACATTTGCAATATTTAAAGGAAAACATAGAATTTGAGAAAGATGTGACATTAGTCTATGTGTTGGCTGAGATGAGAATAATATGCAGGGCTGGTCCAAAGTATTGTGCTGCCTGGGTCCAATTGAATGCAATTTTGTTGCTTTGTGAATAGACTCTATAGTCTTCTGACTAAAATTTCATTTAGTTTTAGTCATATTTTATTTGTCTGAATTGTTTTAGTTTTAGTCTAGTTTTAGTCGACGAAATGTCACAAGATTTTAATTGATCTGACGCTCGTCTGGCCACCACACTGAGCGCAGTTAGTGCACTCAGCGCTGCAAGGCTTGATCCTCCTGCGGAGGATTGCGCTTTTTAGCCCCGTCGAAAGCGTGTTGTGGCGTTTCGACGGGGGAGGCTATCAGCACGTCCGCTTAGCACACTTCGCGCAATTCGTGCGCTCGCTACAGCGTTGTGACTGGCCCCGTCAAAGTCCAACGCTGTGACAGGCATCGGAAGGTACGTCAGTAAGGGCGCACATAGTGCGCTCGTCTGACACTGGCCTTAAGGCTAGGGTCAGACTAACGCATTTTTCGCGTTGTCCGTGAAAAACTGCGTTTGAATGAATGGACGTATTTTTTTACGGAATACGCGATAGCGGTCATACGATGCGCATTTTCATCCGTGATTTTGTAGGATCATCAATAAAAACCTTTTTGCGTCTGGACGTGATGTTGGCCGGACATTAGCAGCGTCTGACGTCTCCTATTCACGCACACATGCCAATAGCGGACACAGCGCACTCTGTACGTCAGTACTAGCGGTATCACGTTCTCGAAAAAATGCATTCGTTTGCCACTTGCGTTGCGCGGCCGCACTTTTGTGCGGCCGTTCTTCGTATGCTGCCCATCATTGGACGTCATTTGCTGCTAGCACGGCTGTGATTTAGTGCTGCTAAACGCACGTTGATACTGCGTTAGTCTGACCCTAGCCTAAAGTGTACTCCTTAAACTCATTATATACTTCTGGAGTAAACGTCTTATCTGAACATAGAAAATTCATATTTTCTCTCTTACTTGAAATTTGTTCTAGTTAGATCTCTTCCCTAACGTTTTAGTCTAGTCTTTATTAGTCGACTAAAATGTCAATGGATTTCCTTTATAGTTTTAGTCATCATAGCCTACTTTTTATTTAGTTTTAGTAAAAAAAAAAAACTTAATCGACAAAGTCTTTGACGAAAATCATTAGTCAATGAAATTAACACTGGTCCTGTGACAATTGACTAAGGTCTGCAGGGTGGATGGAAGACTTTTTTTGGTCCTTTAGGTTAAGGCATGTGGCACATTTCAAATCTTCAGCTCCAATTTATAGTTTTTACTTTCTTTACATGACTATTGCTTTTAAATAAATGGTGATTTTGTGCTTTTGGTTCATGTATACCTTCTACATTTACACGTTTTGTAGATTGCTGCTTTATTGTTTGATGCATGCAGGGTTAGTTAGATGTGCTCAGTCTTCCGAATGAGCGACCCAAGTAAATTTTTTTTTTCTCCTTCCGCTATTTATAGCGGTATACTCAAGCAAGCTTTTCAAGACATCATCAACATCTGTATTTGTATAGGCTGAATGCTTGACTTGGAATTTGGTACTGTCCTGTTTATACATGTAAATACAAAAGTGAAGCCACTACTCGTGCATTTATTCCAGCCCTCGTAGCTGAAATATTTGTAAATTCCACGTACTTAAGCAAAGATCATCAAACCTACTTTTTATACATTGACTGTAAATATATTTACCTGAAGGACCACTTCAATACAATGTAGTTTTTGTTAATGAAGTAGCTGTTACTTTCTGGATACAATTGGGAGTTTAATGAACACATAACCTTGCTGTATGATCACTTCATGGCACGCAGCATATGGATGTAATATTTAGCATTTATCTCCTGCTGCAACCTATGTATTCTGCTTAATGGATTAAAGACATTTGGCCCTTGTCTAGAAAAACCTTGAATTTGTCCAGCCATGTCCCCTTAGTTAATGTTCACAACCTGGACGCTATGCACAGTGCTCGAGCCGTACAGCATAGCACTGTGCTTAATGTTACAGCATCCTATTACATCCAAGCTTGCGTCTCAGAGGATGTGCCAGGATACTTATGGGAGACATTAATGTGCTCCCAGTAGATGAAGAATGAGCTATTCCAACTACCTCGTTCCCCCTCTTAGTCGGACATTACGGTTTGAATAAAACATTTTAGACCCTCCACAATCACATAACACACAAATCTAAGGCCATCTAAAAAGGGGCAATCCGCCACTTCCTCGATCTGTGGGCGGGAGAAACACTGGCAACAAATAATTCCCTGTGTTCCCTATATGTATCCCTCCACCGCCCCGGGCACATTCGTGCAAGCTCACGTCTGTATCCATGGAGTCTTATTTACTCCTGGGGTATATAATACAGTGGCGCTTAATGCTGCTGGTATTATTGTCCCTGCGGCTCATAAGTATTACAACTCGAGCTGCTGGCGAAGCAGCTTGTATTATGGGTGTTAAAGGTGAACTACAAAATGAAATCGGCAGCGCAAACATTTTCCGTTTGCATTTTGCCTTTAACGTCGAGTTGTGATCAGGCCCCAGCTTTGCTTTCCCTGTGATATAGCATAAGAGGATACCGCATAGGTCTTAACGATGAATGCAATATCTCATCCCTTTTTGAGAATTTACTAGTCGCAATTTATCTTTACAGCAATGCATGCCACCACCATCCTCCTTCATGGTCATCCCTTCCTGAGCATCTTGGTGCAGTGGTAACATTATAAACGTAGTATGGGTCACCGCACACTATATACCTTGGTTCGTAGTCACAAAGCTCCCCCAACTCCACCATATCCAAGAATTGTATTTAGACACGCAATTCCAGGATAGCAGAAGAAGAAATTTATTCCACATAAGTGGACTCGGGCAACATTTTGATCCAACCAGTGGATACTTGTCAAGCTTGACTAAAACTCTGCTGTTGTCAGTGGTTACCCACCACCAGTACAAATCTGCTCTTTGAAGACCATATATTCAGCTAAACAAAACCAGAGGTTTTTAGGTAACTTAAATGGCCATTAAAGTTTAAGTCTGGCTTCCAATATCAAGGCAAACCTTTCTAGTCGTGTCCCAACCTAATGCTAATACACCTGCTCCTGCCTTTATTACACTCAGCCAAAATGCTAGATTTATTTTTCCCTTCACCAAACCATTTCCTTCGGGGGAAAAAAGAAAATTTGGTGGGCTCAGTTTTTGCTTGGTGTGGATATATGGGTTCAAAATGTAGATAACAATGTTTTGGTAGGCTTTATGCATGAAGTGGGGCTTAAATACTGACCGTTCACCCTGCTGCCCAGGTATAGAGGAGGAATTGAGCCGGGTCTTATTTTTAGGTGTTTTTAATCATCTTCCCTCATACTTCTCAGTGATTTCACCAGCGAGGACCCCAAATTCCTGCCGTGTACTCTCAAGGCAACAAACAGGGTGACAAATTTAGAGCTGAGGCAGAATTTCCCTATTAAAAACAATATATAAGAAAGGAAGGTAACAACACCGATTAAAAAAAGCAAGTGAAAAGAACAAGAAAAATGTATTGTGCTGCAGCCTGACTTGAAAAATACTTGAAATAAGTATGAGGGAGGAAGTAAATTCCAGTATCTGGTATAAGTTAAAACGTGTAAAGGGATCACATACTAACAGAAAGGAGATCTCTGGAGGGGGAAGGGGTACTGAGAGATTTCTGAATAACTGTGGATTAATAACTCTTACAAAAGAGCTTCTGTACATGGTTCCTGTAGCTGGGCAAAGATTGTCATTTGAACTCCCTGTGGAGTTTGCTTATTGCAAAAGAAAGAGAACAAAAAAAAGAGATACAAAAAATCCCTCTGTTTTTAAAACAAAATAATATCTAAAATGAAATCTTAGTTTTTTGTTGGCCAGATTCATTGTAGTATTGTGACTCGGTTATAATGCATACTGTAACCCATTACTAATTCGTTAAAGCTGAATAGGTACAAATGTAGCTATAGCTATTCTTTATTTATTATGACCGTATTGGGGCACTAATCCAAATGAGCATCCGACAGCGGCCTGTTATTTGTTTGTGTGACTTATTATCTATAACTGGCTCGCTATTACCGACTCTGTTCTGACGGAGCTTGTATTTAGGCAGGGGCGTAACTACCAGGGGTGCAGAGGGTGCCACCGAACCCGGGCCCTTGAGTCCGGGGGGGCCCACACTAGCCTGCCAGGGCCTGGGTGCTTGCCTATATATATAATTATTTTTTAAATTTATTTTATACTTACTTGTGAGTTTTACTTTTTGAGCTCTGTGATACGCGCATACACCACATATTACTCTGAGTTTTATTGATGTGCAGCTCTTTGAAACACTCATATACACTGCATATTACTGTGAGTTTTATTGCTATGGAGCTCTATTATACATACTGCACACTACTGTGAGTTTTATTGTTGTGAAGTTCTGTGATATGTTCATACACGCTGCACATTGCTGTGTTTTATTGCTGTGGAGCTCTGTGATACGCTCATATACACTGCACATTACTGAGAGATTTATTGATATGGAGCTCTGTGAGAAAGAAATAGTGCACATTACATTAAAAATGGGATGGACTGAAGAGGTCATAGTGGAACTGGAAAAAATGAGACACTGATTGTCTGGAGTCAACACTGTGGACCTGGAGGGGACCAATGCATGTTGACGGGAGGGGGGCAAAATATCTTTTGCCTATGGTGGGGAGGGGGGCCGTCATGGTTCCTGCACCTGGGCCCTGAGGTTTCTAGTTCCGCATCTGTATTTAAGCCTGCCAGATTATAGGAGCTGTCTAAAATGAATCAGCCATGCTAGAATAGAGCTTCTGCCTACCCGTTCCACAAAGTGCATGTGACCTAAACACTTCCACCGGGTACTCCTATCCCAAATTATCAGACAAACGGCTTTCTCAAAAAGCATGGTGACACAGGAAATGAAGGTTGTGTTTTCTAAGGGTCATGAAAGTTTTTTTTTAATGATTTAAGCCTGGATGTTTCTACACCAATTACCATCTTAATTTGCTATTTGTCAACGCTACACAGACAGAGAACCAAACCGATATTATTGGATTATTTCTCATATAGGGCCCTTGTCAACTTCCATGTATAGAAATATTAACTGTTTGTATGGGGTTCATGTTTTGTTACATGGCTTCACTCTTCTAGTTTTTCATTTGTACGTATTGTACATTAATTGCTCTTATATGTATTTTTTTCTGCGTTAACGCCATTTATTTTTTGTATGTAAGTTTCTTATGTTTTAAACTAGTTATAGTTAGCAGCTCTGTGAATTTTCTTTCTATATGTATAAATTTAACATGAAAGGTTATCTAGACCTTTCTATGTTGTGTCTGTACTTCCAGCTACCTAGTACATCCTGGTTTCCATTCGCTGTCATACACCCAAATGAGACACAGAGGATACGTTTTCAAGGAACGTTTAAGAGCAAGAGGAGCTTAAAGCTGTTGTTTGAACACCAAGCAGCAAGTCATGGGAGTTGTGATAAACGACAAGAAGAGGGCAGACTTTCTTTACAGAAAACCAAATATGTCAAGTTTTGTCTTGGGATTGATTACTTCCATAAAACCCTAAGAAACCAATCCCAGCGGTGGAACCCAAACATCTGCCTGACAGTTCCGACTGATTTGTTCCAAATGTCTACCGAAGAACCTTCTTAAGTTCACTTATGCTGACAATCCACATGCATTTTTTTCTCTCAACCATAGTAAGAAACATAGAGCACATCTGACTTACTCGCATATATTTATCGGATAATAAATGGTCTGTTCTCTGGAATTGCTACTGACTGATAGCGATTTCCAGAGTAAATAATTAGGTTTTACAAAATCAGAAGATTAACATGCAAACTGTTACAGGATTTTACTGACATTTCCGATCTCTTTCTACCAGATGCCTAACCATAGAGGTCCACAGAGGGGATTATATAACCTTGACTAGACCCAGAATTCCTAGGCAGCCTGGCAGCACCTCACTTATATTCAGTTTTCATAGTGAGGGAGAAGACGGGCTTCGTCTACGTTATGGTAGTGCATGCAGATGTACCGGAGTCATTCACTCTTCTTTCCATAATTTTCCATTAATTAACATTAATGTGACTTATAGGGTCATGAGGTGCCCAGAGATACTCCCAGTATCTGTAAGAAAACCACCAAAATTCACTTAGAAACATAGAAAAAACATAGAAAAATGTCGGCAGATAAGAACCTTTCGGCCCATCTAGTCTACCCAATTACATGGATACTTTACCTGGATTTATCTTTTGTTTAGGATAGCCTTATGCCTATCCCATGCCTGCTTAAATTCAATCACTGTTTTGGCCTCTACCACTTCAACTGGAAGACTTCCATGTATCCACCACCCTCTCAGTAAAATAATGCTTTCTGATGTTACTTTTAAACCTTTGCCCCTCTAATCTAAGACTATGTCCTCTTGTTTTGCTACTTTGTTTCCTTTTAAATATACTCCCTTCCTCTACCTTGTGGATTCCCTTTACGTATTTAAATGTTTCTATCGTATCTCCTCTGTCTCGTCTTTTTTCCAAGCTGTACATGTTAAGATCATTAAGCCTTTCCTGGTAACTTTTCTCCTTCAAGCCGTACACCATTTTAGTAGCCCTTCTCTGAACTCTCTCTAAGATGTCTATATCCTTCTGGAGATACGGTCTCCAGTACTGCACACAGTACTCCAAGTGAGGTCTCACCAGTGCTCTGTACAGTGGCATGAGCACTTCCCTTTTCCTACTGCTAATACCTCTCCCTACACAACCAAGCATTCTGCTAGCATTTCCTGCTGCTCTATTACATTGACTACTTACCTTTAGATCCTCTGAAATAATAACCCCTAAATCCCTTTCCTCAGATGTTGAGGTTAGGACTGTATCAAATATTCTATATTCAACCCTTGGGTTTTTACGCCCCAGGTGCATTATCTTGCACTTATCCACATTAAAACTCAATTGCCACAGCTCCGACCATTTTTTTAGTTTACCTAAATCATTTGTCATTTGGCTGATTCCTCCAGGAACGTCAACCCTTTTGCAAATCTTTGTGTCATCAGCAAAAATTAAATTTCTATATGTGGGTAATTTAGCATCACATACTTTTTCACCCAGTCATGTCTTCTACCTATCATCACCATTGTAGGTAGATCAGCTAAGAAAGAAGGGCTACGTTCACGTTTTCATACCTTATTTTATTAGAGTGGTACCTTAAACCACCATTGCTGAAACATATTATAAAAGTAATATTCATGCGGTCTGTGCACATTATTTTGCAAAAAGGGTTATACGATCGATAACCAGTAAAATGGGTTTGCAGTTTTTCAAGTTGCGATATTGTCAGTAAGTTTTTTGCACTCTGAGATTTCTTTCTTTCTTTACAGTCATTTGACGTTAATGCAAAAAACAATTTTTGCCACCATTAGGAAATCTAGCAGGGTCAATTCGGACTTTGTAATATGAAATGGAATTTCCTGAAAAAAGAATAATAATCCCCCCAAACATTTCCTTTATTGTTTAGAACCATAACTGACCTATCCATCGTGTTTTTTGTTTTGTTTTTGAGAAAGTATTTTACCAGGAAGGATACATTGAGATTTCTCTAGTTTTCAAATATGTCCTGGGTGGCGAGTATGTACCGTTGGGTATCTTGCCCATGGACACTTACTGGAGAGGTGCTCTTGCCGGGATTCGAACTTGGGTCTCCACGGTCATAGAGCAGTGATGTTACCTCTACTCCACCCATAGGTTCAAATGTTTAACCCCCCTGGCGGTTATCCGAGTGTGTCTCGGGGTTAAATTTCAGCACTGAGAGCGATAACCCTGAGACCCACTCGGTCTGTATACATCACCTCTCCCTGCGCTCCCTCACTGATCCTCGCAGTCTCCTCCAGCGATCGCAACCTCATACTTCCCGGATTCCTTCTCGAGAGGAGGAAACCAGGAAGTATGAGGGTCGCGATCGCCGGAGGAGACTGCGGGGACATCGAGGGAGCGCAGTGACAGGTGATGTATCCAGCGGCATCCCGTGTGTTGCTCCGGATTACCGCTTCCAGCATAGGAATTTAACCCCGAGCCACACTCAGGATACGCTAGGGGGAAAACAAATAGAGTGCTTTTAGACATGGAATTTAAAAATAAATAGACCGCCAGGGAGGTTAAAACAATACTCTAGGGTTAAAAAAGGAGAGGGGAATCGAGGGTTTAAACTAACCCCCTGATCCTTTCCACGTAACCCCTCCCATTTCAATTCTGTTTAAAATTGGACCCTTTAATTTGTGTTTAAACACCCCTAAACCCTGTATCTAGCTAACTCAATGCTGGTGTGGATGTGTCATACTGCCTCCTTCCTGCAAACTGCACCTGTCATGTGTTTGTGGTGTGGCTGGATGCTCGAGCAACCCTCCAGCCAATCCAATTGCTAGAACTCAGAATTCAAATTCTTTGTGGGACTAATCCCTTGCACTCGGAGGGAAGAATTAAGCCACCGAAACCATCTCAGAGAGGGAGAGGGGTGAGAGCACTCAGATCGCTGTGATCAAATTAGTTTGAGTGGTCTCCATGCATATAGTGTGTCTTTAAGTCTTCGCCATGGCTGATTAAGAAAATAAATCAGTGTGGTCAAAAATAGTGATGAAAATTATTGAGCAGTACCTAATGTCATTTAATGTTTGTTGCCTAAAAACAAACAGGTATTGATGCTGTTAAGATGTATATTAACAATTTTAAGATTTTGTTTGACCTCGGTTATCGACTGACAAAGGCACATTCACATATGATGTATTTATGTGTACCTTAAACTTGACGTTGTACTCTACAGTCTCTCTAGTTTGTGCAGATGTTCACTCTCAAGTTTTGTATGGTGACTACCTGCACTTAACATATTTCTTCCCAAGTGCAATTAATGCACAGCACTAGGAGAAAATTGAGTAATTATCTGTTTCCCTGACATTGAAATGGAAAGTACAGCAGGAGACCTATCATGCCCTGTGCCTGGTGCTGTCAGCTCTTTCATGGCTAATACATGTCCCAAGAACCCAAAATATTTTTATTTAGCGCACTATTTGTTTTCCTATATCCTCATGCAGTAGATAATGCTGTGATTTTTGCATGCCTGGCATTCTCACACTAAAGGGGTTATTCATTAACCTCCGAATCGGCCCGAAATTGCGCCGACTTTTTCATGGGGCTTTCACGACTTCATCTACGGTTCACTATGGTGACCCTATGGTGAATAGTGAATCCACCGTAGTTTCGGCGACATGGAATCGTCAAAGTGAAAAGCACCGACATTTCGATGAATAGGAGAGTTGCGTTTGTTTTTTTCTTGTTTTTAGCAGTTTGGCAGACTTCACCGATGCCAGTTAGGCGTAGTTCGGCACACTTCACCGTCCATTAACTGCTTTGATGACTCTAATTTCAACAAAATATGATGACTACTAGCACCGAAATTGCACGCAATGTGAATAGACCTTTAAGTTGCTGGTTCTGCATGTTACAGTGACTTTTTTGGTAACCTTTGTTTTTCCCCCTCGTGTGTTGAAAAGGATATTTTAGCCACCATGACCAAAGAACCTTAGATGCCAAGACAATGTAGTCCTCCCTCTCCTCTCTTTGTCCATGAGGGCTTCCTTTGGGCCGGAAAACTGTCACTGCTCACGATGGACAACATTCTGGGGATCTAGCTATCTCTGCACTGATTGGCCAATTCCTCTTAATGCATTTGCACTTATATTGGGAGAGGGACCAGTTTCACTCTGGTGCAACTTTCCCATGTGTTGGTTTGTTTGGGTGGTTTTTAAAACACTTTTTATAACCAATTTTTATATATTTTGATTATTATACATAGTGAATATTACCATTAGGGTTCTTTAAATGAAGTCACATCTGGCAACAATATCTTAAACCCATTCTGTGGTTTGAAGTATTCTTTGAAGCAGGAAAAGCGGAATATATGTTGCACTTCCTTCTATAAATAGATTCTTGATCAGTTAACTAGCCCTCTGTAAACTATGTAATTTGGAATTTTCTTAAGGTAATGTTTCAGATACCATGTTAATGACATATGGTTTCTAGTAATACGGAATGTCTCTGTACATTGATTTTACCCCTGGAATATCACCCCCTTGGACATGGAAGTGGTGTTATTGATTGATGGAAGCTGAAGAAAACATTCCAGAAAACATGCTTTGCACTGTCATAAAGTGGTATAACCTCAAGTAAACATTTTTTTTATAAATCTAGAGGTGTTCATTTTGTATTATTTATGGACCTATTCAAGTTTGACACTGCCCAGTGGATTGTAGAGAAAGTACAGTATTTAAATATACTTTGATCTAACCTAGAAATGCTGATTACCCCACTCATTAACATTAACAGCTTCCGTCCTATTCCAGTGAGTCTCAAACTCCTCTTGCAGCTATGTGGTGCCTGCTTGCTCTGGATTAATGGCTTTTATTCTTTGTACAGGAAGCAGTGATGTGGAGGCAGCCAGAGAATAGTGCCTCATTCTGCAGTCGCACGTTATTTTTGCTTGCTGTCTGCACTAAAATTGATTTGCTTGAAGGATATGCTACCACCTCTTGCTGCAAACAGAAGGCACTGAGAAGAAATACTTGAGAAGAATCTTGCTCAGGGCTCACATAAGTTTCCCCGGAATTGTTTACACTACGTTGGTATTCTCTTTTGGAATCTGAGTCAGCGATGCCACTTTCTGCTATATTATGAGCCCAAACCATACCAACTTCCTTGTAGTCAAACCAATAGTACAGTGATTCGAATGGTTAACATATCAAACGGTCTTATGCCATTTGTGTCTTCCTATTATAAGCTCGGCCTGAGTAGGCGCAATTGTGTCTTCTGATAGCCTCACTTAAATTGTCATTCCTTTCTTCCCAAGAATAAGTTGTCCGTTAAATCTATTCTTCCAAATTCTTCTTTTGTAATATTGAGTTATTTTAACTCTGCTTAGATATGGCTCACACGTTTTTCCCAGTAATGGAATAGAATTAATTTAAACCAGATTAGTATGATATCAATCCACATGGAAATACAGGGAGAACAATACTAAAGTGTTTCTTTTCCTTCTCCTCTAGTGTATACTGTAGTCTCCTCATATTTCATCTTCAGAAGTATAATTTTGCAAAGAAAATAACTTTTATTTTGTATGTCGGCTATAAACTCTCTAACCTCCGTGTCATGCACATAACTGACTTTAGTTTTGCTTTAGAGCAGGATAATATTTCATACATTCCGAGAATAGAAGTTATGTAGGTAATAAAATGGCTCTTTTGTATGTTATTTATAGTACAAAAACGGGTTATTGAAACATATTGACATTATTGTCGGGATGCATTTTTCCAGCATATTCTTGCATGTTGCTTTCGTCTTTCCTGGGATTCTTGGGCTGTTTGGAAATGTTGTTAAAACACTGGCAAGAGACGCAGGTGAATGCCACAGTTCAGACACAATGTCTGTCTGTGGTTTGGCCAGTAACCCTGAATTCCTGAGATTGTGTCGTCTTTGCCGCTTTTCGACCTTGAAAGATTGGCATGTTAATACCCGGTCTGTCCTCAAGTTTCCCGTTGGATGCATAGCATTGTGCTTTTATGGCAATTTTCTTGTCCTGTTTCTCTTGTCATTAAACACAGCGAATAACTTCAGCACTGAAACATACAAGCAACACAAGGAAACCCTAAATAACTGACATTAATTTGCCTGAACTGACTTAGAATTCTTTTCAAGATCTGGAAGGGATCTAAAAAAGGGTTTACACCACATTAAAATTTGCCATTCAGAGATTTATCAGACTAAAGGAAAATCATTTAGATTTTAAATACAGACATTCATTAAAATACTAAATTTTCAGGAATTGAAATAATTGAATTGAATATGCAATAAAATATCCAGCACTAATATGAACTTTGTTTTTATATGTATATATCTGTTTATGATGGTTATGCTGTAGGGATTGTTTAGATAGTTGTCAGGTGTTTTTAGTCTTTCACTTCCACACTTTCTCTTGTGATGAAAAGTAAAGTGGAAAAATGAGGCCCCCTGCGAAACAAAACACAGAGGTTTTGGTTTACGTGAATGGCTATTAAATTTTTAAGCCCACCCGCCACTTCACGGCAACCTCTGGTTAGGTGGGTCCCCTTCCGTATTTTTTCTTTAATTCCAAAGTGGAAATGTTCCTGGTGAGGGTATATATATAAACCCATCAGTCTCTCTTGGCATGAGGACATGTGGGTGCTTAGAAAGCAGCTCTTGGTTTCATTAGGTAGGACCCACCTAACCAGAGGTTGCCGTGACGTGGCGTGTGGGCTTAAAACTTTAATGGCCATTCAAGTAAACCAAAACCTCTGTGTTTTGTTTCACATGGAGCCACGGGGGTAGGCACAAATGACCACCTTTTTTCTTTTTATGTTTTATACATGAAGTGAACTAGATGCTCATGGTTTACGCAGCCGCCTAGGTAGAGAATAGGCGCAAAACCATTTTTATACATATAATTCTGCTATTAATTCTGCTCTGGTATGCTATTTAACCCCTTCACTGCTGAGCCATTTCACTTCTTAAAAAAACACACATTTTTCTTTTTCTTATTATTATTTTAATTATTTTCTTTTACTTTAAACATGGTCATGTTTGGTATCATTGGAAAGGCCATGCTCTGGCCTTTCAAATGGTACCAAACATGACCCTACTAGCTGCCAAAAGTCAGGAGATAATGGGGTTCAAAGGAACCCCCTATCTCCACCCCATCTTTCCTTAGGAGTCAATGAGGACGTTCCCCACACGTCCTCAGCAGTGAAAGGGTTAAGGATGTAAGTAACCCTAGAACTAAATCATACAGAGGAAAGCACAGCTGGCACACTGTCTCAATCATCTCCGAAGTAACTGCTGAAGTTATTAAAGGAATTACCTTGCCAAAAATTGCCCCCCCAATTAAATAATTGTGCCAATGTTGTTAATGCACTCTACTCCAGGGCGTCCAAATGCTGAAGTCCCTGAAGTTTCTTACGCAAATTGCGTAGCTTACGTAAATTGCATAATGTTCACTTGCAAGGTATGCGAATGGCTGCTGTCTTTCTGCACATTAGCTCCTCAAGCATTGGTGGAGACAGAAGGATGTCCGGACACAAAGTGTATCATTGGTTTCTGAGCTGCTTCATTCAAAATCCCATCTTCTGAGTGACAGTTGTGTGGACGGAGGAAGCCCTTCGCTTCATACAGCAGTTCATTCAAAAGTGGTTGCAGAGAGAGAAGTGGGGATGGGGTAGCGGGGTGCTCCACACAGCCTGCCCACTTTAATAAGCTGAAGAGGTCCGGGTGTGTAGAATGTCTCGTTAACATTTAACTCTGTCTGATACTAAACCTAGTGTGCCGCATACAAACCAACTAATCAACTAACGAATTGTCAATGAGAATAGTAGATAACTGTTTTCATAATCATTTTGGTTGTTTCATCCCTACACAGGTTTATCCAAAAAAATTAATTTTCTATTATTTAATATCTAATCATATGTGTGGCACAATTTTTGGCACCTCTATAAAATCATGTGAGAAAATAAATATTTGAAGAATTTTCCCATTGTTCTTTACAGTTTTGTAAGTACACCTGGGTGACTAGGAACAGGAAATTGTACAACCATGACTTCCTGTTTCACAGAAGTATTAACAGGATTTAAAACAGAGGTCAAACTCCCCTATTCCTTCATATTAATGGGTAAGACGAAGGAATTTTGGTGTTATATGCGTCAAAAGGTTGAGCTTCACAAAAAGAGAAGTGGCTATAAGTTGATTGCAAAAGCATTGGAAATGCACATTTCTACCATCAGGGCAATAATTAAGACGTTCCAAACAACTGGAAGTGTTATGAATCAACCCAGAGGAGGACATGTGTCTATTAGGGTTATTCAGTGAGAGGTGAAAACCAGGAGAATGAAAAATCTAGACCAAATAGCTGATTTGGAAAGTGAGATAAATGGGGGAAGTTTTCTGGTTTGGCTATTTTGACCTGGTTTTCACCTATCTCTGAATAACTCTGTATAGTGTCTCAAACGACATGAAAATCTCTGAGTGGCCAAAAATTCTCCATGGGTCACAGGTGGAGAATTGCATGAGTTAGTTGAGTCTTGGGGTCAGAAAGTTTCCAAAAACCACAATCCAACATCACCTATGTCAGGACGAGCTGTTTTGAAAGATTTCAAGAAAAAAGCCTCTACTTGCCATAATCAAACTCAAACATATTCTTCAGTTTGATTACCAAAACCAAACCAGAGCATTTTGGCAATAAACACCAGCGGTGGAATTATCACATATAGAGAGGAAATGATATGGAATCGGACCTCATGCTCACTGTTAAATATGGTGGCTCTTTAATGTTTTTGGGGCTTTTTTGTGCCAGAGGGCCTGGATATTTTATGGGGATCCATGCCATAGATTCTATCAAATACAAACAGATATTGAATGAAACTGCCTCTGCCGGAAACCTTAAAATGTGTCTGTGGTATGATCTTCCAATAGGACAGTGATCCACAAAAAAATAAAAATCTAAATCAACATAAAAATGGTTTACTGAAGCATAAACAAGGAAATGCCATGGCCATTCCAGTTGACTTAAACCCTAACGAAAACAGGGGGTGAACTAAAGGGAGAGTCTACTAGCATCACTTCCAAATTTGAAAGGACCTAGACAGATTATTTATGGAGGAAAGGTCTCTGTTCCTTTGCCATGTACTCTCCAACCTTTTCAAGCATTGTAGAAGACTCACAGGGTTATTCAGAGAGCGTGAAAAGCAGGAGAATGACTGGAGAATGAAAAATTCTAGGTCAAAATAGCCAAACCTCAAAAATTCTCCCTTTCATCTCACTTTCCAAATCGGTTATTTTGACCTAGAATTTTTCATTCTCCAGTCATTCTCCTGCTTTTCACGCTCTCTGAATAACCCTGTCAGTGCTGTTCTCTTGATAAAGGGTCGTAGCACAAAGTGTAGACTAAAAGGGTGCCAATAATTGTGCCACACATATATTTAACAAAGCTTTATAATATTGAATGAGCCTGTTTTGTGTTTTCAATTGTTTGCCGTCCATGAATGGGGTATTTTTATGTATTTTTTTTTTAACCAAAAGATCAAAAAGCTAGACAAAACATAGTTTTTCACAATCTTGTTCCCTCATATGTACAAAGGGTGCTAATATTTGGGGTAGGCACTGTATGAATACTGACTATACATAAACAGGCAATATGAATGCAAAGATGCAGGCATGAGTACGTTATAGTCCTTTTGGGTTAAAGCCATAATTGATTTGTGTATGTTTTATTGTATTTTCTAAGCACAATTTATTTGCATATGCACATCTTGCTTTAATTTTCCCAGGGGGTGGGGGGATTTGTTTATAATACTTGATCTGAGCGGATCCTTGAACACAAGCCGGGAACACGCAACCATTGAGGGCCTCTCATTGGAAAGCATATAAATGTATTTTTTTTTTTCAACCAGGTGGAAGTACTTAAAGGAGAATTATCACCCTGTTACCAATTATTTGACTGAAATGCTGCGTGTTGTGAAACATACCACAACAAACCACAGGGGTGGAAGGGTAGCCTACATTGGACATATTATAAATGATAGATTGTAACCTACACAAAAGCCTAGCCAAAATGCTGGCTTCTCTTGATTCGTTTGTTTTCTACCAAAATAATGATGACATGTAAATGAAGGAAATAACTCTCATTTTTTTCCTTTCGCATGGTCTTTTATCAATAATCAGAGACCTTATTTTCCCAGTAATATAAGACACGAACGTTACTCTGTTATAAGAAATTATATAAATGGCTTCCTGTGGCATTACGAAAACTATCTATGTTGTGGAGGCCATTTTTAATCTGTTAACTTCAGCGGTTTTGTGAAGACCCCTAATTTGAGTTCATTAAACATTAGGAGCTCTCGGAAACCCACAGTATTGTTTTTTTGGCTGCTGCTATCATATACTCTCTGCTGCCATTTTTTTTACTTACTGTAGATACTCGAGTATACTGCTAGATTTTGGTAACAAAAATTTACCTTAAAATTGGAGGGGCCGCGTTATATTCGAGACCTCTGCATCGCGTGTAACAAAAAAAAAAACAAAAGCACCTTGCCTTGCTCTGGATCCCAAGTCTCCCCGAAGTTCCGGTGATCTCGCTGAAGTGAATGCGGGCTCCCTGATGCTTGCAAACACTTCAGGAACTCCCGGATTCGGGAGAGGTGGGATTCATCACGCCAGATGGCACACTCGGTTTAAGCCAATCATTCACCTTTCTCGCCTCCGTTGACCATCTAATCGCTATTAAAGAAGACGGGTGGCTGGTGGCTTCATACTTAGTAACAACTCAGCCTAAAGCATAGGAAGGGTTATTCTATGGTGAGAACAATAAAGCTGTGGAATTCTCTGCCTGTTGAGGTGGTTGGGTCAGAGACTGTACAGACTTTTAAAAAGCGACTGGATGACTTCCTGCAGACACAGAATATTAAGGGTTATAATATTTACTATGTGGGTAAAAGCTTCTTGAGCCAAGGAGAAATCTGACTGCCATTCTGGGGTCAAGAAGGAATTTTTTCTCAGTACGTTGCATATTGGCAAGCATTTCAGACTGGGTTTTTTGCCTTCTTTTGGATCAACAGCAGTAGGTGATGTGGGAGAGGCTGAACCCGATGGACGCATGTCTTTTTTCAGCCTATATAACTATGCAACTATGTAACTGCAATCATTCTAGAGCAGAGCACCTTGGCCTGAGGGGGAGCCTGACTGTGTTAAGAGAACCAGGAAGGATTTTAATTGTTTACCGGTACAGTAAAATTTTGTTCCTCGCGTTATATTCAAGTCTTGAGTATCCAGTCTCATTTCCATAATAAATCTCTATCCATCACGTTGTATTCGGGTCGCGCTATACTCTAGTATCTACGGGTATTTGATTTTCTGACGACATCTCTGCTGTCTGGACCCGCTCGTTACAGGGCGTGCCTTGAGTTCCACTCTGGTAGCATGGACACATTTAATTCTGCTTCAAATAAAGGATGGGTCAGGAACCAAACGCGACTGTGTTACTCATGCAGGGTTTGAATAGTACGTCTCAATTCCAATATGGCCACCTTCACTCCTGAGACATGGATAACTCTGGTCTTCAAAGACCCCATCACATGCCCTATATCGAGTAATCTCTATTTGCATTTGAGCAGGACAACAGCAAATTAAACTTGTTTGTTGCAAAAAAAATTGTTTGCAGTTAGGTTCCAGAACATTCCCCTAAAGTTTTAGCACCGTGGGCATGATGCCCAAGACGCTAAGTTTTTCACAAAGCACCAAAATTGAATCTAAATGGGTTTTTTTTTCACGGCGGTGCACTACGGCAATTTTGTTTCAGCGAAGGTGAGTTCACTATTCACTGTGGGGTCAATGTAGTGAGCCGAAGATGAAGTTGCCGAAGCCTCATGAAAACGTTGCCAAAGACCAAGGAAAAAGCTGCGAACTGGCCTTGGCAAAATCTGTCGAACGGGAAAAAAAAATGGAACTCTCCTAATTGGTGTTTAAACCAATAAAAATGCATTAAAGAGTGCTAAAAAAAATGTCTGTTACAGAATGAAAAAAAAGAAGCCCTGATGAATTGCTCCGAACTGCAAAAAAAAAACCCCTCCTGTTCTCCTAATAGGTACCAATAAAGATGTATTAAAATGTGTCCAAATAATAAAAAAGGCCCTTGTAAAAGAAATAATAAAAAGGTCTGTTATAGAAAAAAGAAAACAGCTTTTTAAAATATTGTGAAAGAATAATTTTGTTAAAAAAAATACGATAAGGTTTTCTAAAAAATAAAAAGGCTTTTTGCTGTAGAAAAAAAGTATTTCTTTTTTTTAAATTAGTAATTACTTTTTACATTGAAACCTATGGGATTTGCCGGTTTAAACCTGACAAACTGAATCACCTAAAATCATGTGATTTCGCCGACACTTTGGTGCAGTTCAGCGTTCTGTGAAAGCACGGACCATTATTTCTCTATGGGACAATTTTGCCGTTGCCAAAGTTCCCCGAACTGTGCCGTAGTTCACTGTCCATTTTCCATTGTTTGGAGAATTGACAGATTTATGAATAGACAAACTGCCCCAAAATTGCAACGTATGGTGAAATTCACCTTTCGGTGGCAAGGGGCTTAGTGAATAACTCCTTAACCCTTTTTAAACTCAGCTGGGGATGGTCTCTGATGGACTTTTCCTCAGCTGATAATATACAAAGTTCTGAATTCCTAGCGCAGGTTTCCCCCGTTAGCAACCCCATTTTAATGTGAGGAACAGAGTAGGGCTCTCAGCGTGTTGTGCTTGTTCCGAAACCCATAAGCAGGACGCCGCAATCGGACGAAGGTGCTTGCGGGAGGACATCGAGAGAACGTAGGGAATAGCCCGAGTGTGGCTTTGGGCTACCATTTTCGGCACTGGAATTTAACTCTGGAATACCGCCAGGGAGGGTAAGTCATCCACTCATTGTTTAAAAGTCTGTACAAACTCTGACCCAACCACCTCAACAGGCAGAGAATTACAAAACTTTGTTTTCACTGTAAAAAAAACAAAAAAAACCCTTTCATATGCTTTAGACTGAATTTCCTTTCGTCCAGTCTAAATGGGTGACCTTTTGTCCTGTGTGTAGTCCTATTAATGAATAGGTTTCCAGGCAATGGTTTATAATGCCCCTGTATACATACATTTATGTTATCAGTTATCCTGAAGCAGTGGTGTAACAACCGGGGGGGCAGCCAGTGTGGGTGCCCCAGGTGCAGGGTTGTTGCCCCCCCCCCCGGTTGTAACGCCACTGCTCCCCGGCTGTCAGCAGTGCCCCATACCCAGGCAGCGGCTCGCGTAGACGGCGGAGTGTGAGCCTGGCAGCGCCTTGTTCCTTCCCCTCTGGCACAGCCCCCAAGGCCGACCCCTGCTGATTAGGTCACGCAGAGCACCGCGCCATGTGATGTCACCAGCAGGGGTCGACTCTCGGTGTTCTGGCTCCAGCCTGCCTCTTTTGTGACTGGACATCTCTCTCATGGCTCCCGCAACCCATAAGGTATGGGGGGGATTAATTGATATGGGGGGTAGGAATTAATTGATATTGGGGGGAATAAATTGATATGGGGAATTGATATTGGGGGGAGTTGATATGATGGGGGAGAAATTAATTGATATGCTGGGGGAGGAATTATGCTGGGGAGAAATTAATTATGCTGGGGGAATTAATTGGTATGCTGGGGGAAAATTATTTGGTATGCTGTGGAGAGAAATTAATTAATTGGTTTGCTGGGAGGAGAAATTAATTGATATGACATTAATTTCTCCCCCGCATATCAATTAATTGGTATGCTGGGGGGGAGAAAATGGTATGCTGGGGAGATATTAATTGGTATGCTGGGGGGAGAAATGAATGAATGAATTGATATGCGGGGGAGGAATGAATGAATGGATATGCTGGGGGGAAATCAATGGATATGCTGGGGCGTTGAATAAATTGATATCGGTACATTACTGTGAGTTTTATTACTGTAGAGCTCTGACACCCTCATACACACTGCACATTACTGTGGAGCTCTGTGACACCCCGATAATGTGCAGTGTTGTATGGGTTTTCACAGGGCTCCACAGTAATGTGCGGTGTGTATGAGCGTATCACAGAGCTCCACAAAAATAAAACTCACCGTAATGTGCAGTGTGTAGAAAAAAAAAATGTGGGCTGCGCAGGCCAAAATGCCAGGCATATATTTTGTCCCAGTCCAGGCCTGTTTATAACAGAGTGGATGTTTATATAATGAGGGGGGGGGGGGTATTCTGCCCCGTGCGCCCGTAACTCTGGTTACGCCACTGTCCTGAAGCCTTTATTTTGAGAGGTGATGCTTAGATTCCTCTTTAACTCTATGTAGCATCCCCAGAGTGTAGATGCATTTTGCATGATCTGCAAATGATACCAGTGACATTGATTCGTGCAGCACATCTGCAGTGTTTATGTAATTCTTCAAAATGCTAAGCATGTTATTTAGTAAATTAAATAAGCAAATGCTACATGTCGATTATATGAAATGACAGGTTTTTTAAAAAAAAAAAAAAAAAAAGTCCAGCATGGCAGTCTCACTGTACCGCATGAAGGGTCCCAGCTCTCCACATGCCTTCTCCAGCAACAATGCGTGCGTGACATTACTGGCATCCCGTGAGAACTATGGTCTGTTGGACTCTGGCTGGCCAAAACAAATCTATACCAGGTTGCATCAGCCAGACTGTCCTTAAAAGGGCCTGGGTCATCAACCTGACACGACCCTGTTGAAGATCATGGCTGGGTGACCTGGTTTTTGGCTGACTTTGTAAGTTCACTTCTAGACGTATGCTGGAATATTTTCTTTGCAGCTTCCTTGATGCTATTTGCCTTTGAAATTTAAATTGTTCATGCTGTACTTTACTACATTTAACCCTTAAATTCTGCCTTGCCACATAACTCACTAGAACCATATTGACCCCTTCAATACCAGGTGATTTTCACAAAAAATAAACTGAGTTTCTACATATTTGGAAGCTACACATTTTCTGTCATATCCTCATTTTTCATGGTTTTCTTTTCATGTATCACTCTCTTCTCTGAAGGCTCTCCAAACTTAGGGCTATATTCCGTAGTAGGCACTAACGTTAGCCCCTTGATATGTAAGCGTTACCGCCAGGATAAGTGTGTTTAAAGCATACCCCCATTCCTGACGCTTCCCCCGTTAGTAATCCATTTGCAGACCTTTTTTTCGCTAGCTTGCGCAAGCTTACTGTACTTTCCGCATCCTATGCTTAACCTGGGGAGCGCAAATGCCCATTAGCATTTTGATACGTGAGGTATTCCATAGCGCTAATTACCACAGTTGTGCAGACAGCCATATTTCCTATAAACTGATGCTACATGATTCTACATTTGCAAAATCATGCAGCACCCCTTAACCCCCTCCAATAAATCCGATACTCCCCTCCCACGGCGAGAACGGGGGCTCGATACACTGCTTCTTGTCCCCTGGAGCAGAGTTTGATCTCTCAGTGCTTTGCGATCTCGCGAGATCATGCAGGGCTCGCGTCTTGGAAGCACAACCCTACATGGCGTCCTATGGACTTCATGACGTGATACTCGCAGTGGCACGGACGCGCAACCATGAGTATCCCAGAGGTTAGCGCTGTGTCCAGGGCAAGTTGCTGAGGTAGCGTGGGGGCAGATTTTCCCCATTAGCGTCCCCATGTTAGCGCAAACAGTGAATATAGACCCTAATGAGTCGCTGGGCATCATGGGAGATATAGTTCCAAAACATATTGGGGGGGCCAAGCTGCTGACCCTTGCTATTCATACTGTACTAGTCCTAGTGTATAGAAAAAATGTAAATCGTAATAAAGTACACCTGTAAGGAAAAGGGGATCAATGTTGTGTAGGTCAGAACTGTCAAACTATGGGCCCCCCGTTGTTTATCAACTACAACTCCCATGATTCCCTGGCAATCTATTGCATTGGAAGAATTCTTGAAATTGTAGGCCTCAACAACTGGGGGGCCATGAGTTTGACAGCCCACGTGTAGGTCTTAAAAACCATTCTTTGAGTTATTGCAGGTTGTACTCACTCGATCCAGACATGAGCGTCGCCATGTTTTGTTCTCCATGGGCGGAGCTAATTGGATGCGTCTCAAAGTATCACACGCTTGACCCTCATCAGAAATTTCAGTACGTTGACAGTCAAAGATGCACACTGACTGTGAAGTGGGCTGGCCTGTAGGACGACACTCTGCTCAGAGCAGTTCCTCTCCTGTGCGGCATGCCGCAGGGACATGTGGGACAGTAAGACTTTGACAGGGACATTTTTTTTCTGTTGTGTGTAATCAAACAAATTGTGACCTATATAAAAGGAATGATTTCCTGTCAAAGGAGCCCAACATGTGTTAGACATTACCGTGTCCCTTTAAGCACCTCTATTTCATGTGGGTTTGCAAGCTGTTATTTCTTCTCACTAGCTTCATTTCAATGTGATTACTCAATTTTAACTTCAAGTGACAAATTTGTATGAATAGACCTTTGTATCTGAAAGCAATGTGGGTAATGGCTCCATGAAAAAGAAAACAAATGTATACATGTATTAAGAAAGATGTTTTGTATGTGTCACTAAGTTGAAACAATATATTGTTCATAAAAACAAACTCGTCAGACACATCTATACGTAGAATGTAAGTTAAAAAGCCTTATATAATTTATATGGAATACCATGCAGACTCATGGTGAATTAAAGGGTTAAACTCTGCGCAGTATGTACAGCTGATGACTTCCACAGGAAGACGTAATACTTCCAAATAAATATAAAAAATCCTTATTTCCTAAATAACGTCTACGTTTGCTTTTCTTTTTTTATTACCTTAATTATGTTTCCTCCGAAACGTAAAAAAAGGCAGCCAGATCTGTGGCACGATTTGTAAGACGGTTTTTCCAAGAAATCTGTCTGTAATATATACAACATACTTATCCTTTGACTTACAGATATATCTTGCTGTCTTTTTTGCTGCGCCACTCAGACAGTTTCTGTTAAACTAATCCTTATGTGCGTGATGTCATGGGGAGGCAGAAAAGGCAGTGTGTTTAAGATACAAATATATGCATTTATATTGTTTCATGCAAGAGTCGGGACATTTCATTCTTATAAATGAATGTTCAAATGTGTAATAATAGTTTCAAGGTAATGAGAATTTTATGACCGGTCACAAATAGATTTCAATGAAATGCTGACTGTAACACATATATGGATATACACAATAACAGAAATGAACATACTGTATCGTTTAGTAACAATAAGGTAATCAAAGCCCTGACATGAGCAGAGATACTAAACACGAAGTGTATAAGGAACAACGGGGGCTCATCTACTCTGTCCACTTACATATTTGTGCTATTCCCCATGTAAAGCATCAATGCTATAATGAACCAATTTGCACGAAGTGCAACTAGAGTACCCACGGTACGGTTAATTTATTAATAAACACAAAACAAATATGATGAATGAAAAAAACACACAATAGGCGGTCATGTACGTGAAGAGTGAAGCAAAGTCAGCTCCAGACTAAGCCCGCACGGGCGAAACTCGTCGAGCCATGCCTTTTTTTGTTTGTTTTTAACTGCCTGTGGTTGGTGTGGTTAATGGTTGGGTCATTAACATGTTGCTCGGTATCCTTGTTTTTTATACTTTAGTGATTGGCTAAGTAGGTGGCTCGAACCGCCGAGGTATAGTTTTCCACTGCCTTGTATTGTACTGTGCCTCACTATCTTGATTGTATTCATTGGGGCCACCTCGCTTCACCCTTCAAGTACATGACCGCCTATTGTGTGTTTTTTTCATTCATCATATTTGTTTTGTGTTTATTAATAAATTAACCGTACCTTGGGTACTCTAGTTGCACTTCGTGCAAATTGGTTCGTTATTCTAATTGGTTGGGTTATGCCCTTGAGTACTCAGTGCCTCATCCTTCGTTTAAATTGATTTTCGTGGGTAAAACCGAGTGCAGATAGACCATGCCATCCTTACCCCGTGTAGAAAATTGAGCAACGTGTTTTCCACGAGCTCATATGACTACAAGACCTAATTAGAAAATCCAGAAGTATGTGCATGTTTTAAATTTTTATTCCCTTCACGAGTGTGGATACCTTTGCACAATGTATGTAAATTGATTGAATATTGGCACACACACCAGAGCCAACACAATAGGGTTTTCACTGTACCGTTATTTTAGGTATTGCTGCTTTTCACTTACATACTATTTCTGTGCTATTTTGGAAGTCCTTCTTTCTTTACCAATCATCTATTGAGCCTAAGCATAGGGCCCCCTCTGTACAAGGATTGACTATACCAAGCTTGTGGCCTCCATAGGCTCTGCACCTTGCTCTTATCACCTAAAGGGCATCCCTGAATACAGATATGTTTTTCAAAGTTGAAGTCTTGGCCTAATTAGGTTCTCAGAATGCAGGGCCTGGTCCTACCCAGAACCTGAGCCTTTTGAGAACTAGGTCTCACCAATGCCTCTCAATGCCTATCAACATGAAAAGCCACTGAATTGGCAGAGGCATCCTGCCCCCCCCTTCGGATCATGCGACATGCTGCTGCTGGGAAATGTGGAGGGGGTTCATAATGCACCCCTCATATAGTATCCCTTTAACCATGAGCTCCTAGAATAAATCCAGTGGCTTCTAAATGATTGTGTAGTTCTACTCTAAGCAAGATATGGATATTTGTTTTCCTGTTTCCTCGAAATGCGTAGTTAACGTTTACATTTTCGCACTGGATTTTAGGATTGACATTCGTTTAAGCCCTAATTTAAGACTCAAAGATCCTTTACCTTCTTATTTGCAATTAGCAGCTCTATATGTCCTGTTAGGGCTAATCCTATATCCGTAAATAATGGAATACAGCCTCCATGGACAAGATTGTTTTGAAGACATAAACCATGTTTGGTCCCTTACAGTAATGTTGTGGTTGTCCAACTTCTGGAGAATCAAATACCATTCAGAATTTAAAGTGCACAGCTCTCCCTTTATTTAGGTCAGCGACAAAATGCTGACCCATGTAATGTAAATAAACGTAAAAATCTCCATTTTTAAACGTTCTCAATCACCCCGGAGCTGGTGCCGTGTTGCCTGTGGGAGGAGCTGATGCGGGCAGAGCATTGTGGCTTCTTGCATGATCGTTGTGCTGCGCTGCCTGTCACTCAGATGGTGACAAAAAGAAGAAATGTTGTGTGCTCAACGCCCATCACTCTTGGAGGAGGAGCAATGCAACTTAAGCAGACAACCCCAAAACCTACACAAGAAAAACACTGTTGTATGAAAAAATGCTGCTCTATATAAAGGGAGAGGTGCCCTGTCGAACGGGCAAAGGTAATTTTACCCTTAATAGGTGTACTTTAACCACTTGGCTGCGGAGGACGCGCTTAGCGCGTCATCTCAATCGAGCTCAGCATGCGAACAAGCGTCCTCCCTTCGAAGCTGTGATTGGCCATTATTTTGGGCGATCACTGTGGTTTCCTGGTGCGGCTGAAATCTTGGATGTCAGCCCTGCCTCTGGGACCCTGGGCAGGGCGCGATGACGTTTGTTTCCTGCACCCCCCCCCCCCACCAGAGCAGGGAGTGTGCCTGAAGGGGAAGGGAGTCCTTTGGACCCCTCTCTCTCCCCATCACTACTGGCCAGAGAAGAAAAATAGGCATCCCTGGAAAGGGCACAGTCTGCCATTTCCAGTGATGCCTTTCTTTAACCCCTTAGGTGTCGGATCGCAGTCCTTTCTCGAATGTGGCCGACATCTTGGATGTCAGCCAAACCTCCGGGGCCTCCCCCCACCCACTGACATCATTGCACATGGCGCAATGATTTCAGTTAGGGAAATTAACCCCTAGCTGCTGCCTATGTTGGAGATAGGGTGGTCCAAAGGGGGTAGCTAGAGGGTCATGTTTGGTATCATTGGAAAGGCCAGAGCATTGAGATTCAGTGTAAAATAAAAGTTTACAAAATTAATAAATAAAAATGTCTTTTCTTTTTTTTAACTTAATAATGCAGCACTATTGTTCACTTTTAAATTAGAATTCACTTTTAGCTAAAATTTTCTCCGAACAATACAGTAATGAGTTCCCATTTCTAATTTTTTTGTAACGAGAATACACTATAGAATATATAACCACAAAGGGTCGGATGATAAAATGTAAAAAATTACTTTAGATTACTGTAGATTTTTAAAAATTTAATGGTAATTAATTTTTTTTTTTCTACGTGTTTTTTGTTATAGAATTCTGGCACGACATGATGCTTACAAATAATAATGATATATTATGAATATGCCGAGTCTGCTGATAATAAGGATATATAATTTGTCTGGGTCATACCATAAAATCTGAATTCAAGTTGTGTTTAAACATGATGACCACAAAATGGTAAAAATTAGCTCAGCACACAGGGTGAAATGGCTCAGCAGTGAAGGGGTTAAGGTTGGGAGCCTGAGTTTTGGCACTAATAAAAAATAATGTAGTCTGACATGGAGATCTCACATTAGGAAGTGGTGCACCTCGAATCTGTAACATTGTCAGGAACTAGAAAGACCAACTAACCTGGGCCTGCAATTATTCTTCAGTATCGCATCGGACATGTAACATTTTTATGATGAGTTAGGCTAGGGTCAGACTGAGGCAGTGCGAACGCGCGTGCAGGCGCACATAATCACGGCCGCACTAGCAGCAAATGCCAGGCAATGACAGCCAATATACGAAGTACGGTCGCACGAAAGTCCGGCTCCGCAACGCAAGTGGAAAATGAACGCATTTTTTCGAGAACGTAAAACCGCTAGTACGGTTGTACAGAGTGCGCTGCGTCCGCTAGCGGTGTGTGTGCGTGAATTGGAGATGTCAGACGCTACTAATGTCCAGCCTACATAACGTCCAGATGCACAAAGTGTTTTATTGATGATCCGTACAAAATCACGGACGAAAAATGCACATAGTATGACCGCTATCGCGTACTCTGTGAAAAAATGCGTCCACTCGTTCGAACGTACTTTTTCACAGACAACGTGAAAATGCGTTCGTCTGATCCTAGCCTAATTCAGCATTTTTCAATGGTATCCTTAAAAAGTAAATGGATCTCCTGTATATTTTCTATTTTTTTTATTGAATAGCTTTCATTCCCCCCCCCCCATGATTGAACCCATTTATATATTACAGGCTTTCTCATAGAATTCTATGAGAGGATCTGTATGAAATCTTAATTCCAAAAATGAAGCAACTCCTAACTGGGTCATTTCGAGAATGCGGGACTAACTGCCGCACACAGTTTTCATTGCAGGTCGAATGTCCGTTCCTCTAAGGCTGGGGTCAGACGAACGCAGTGCGAACGCGTGTGCAGCCGCACTTTATCACAGCCGTAGTAGCAGCAAATGACGGCCAATGACAGGCAATATACGAAGTACGGCCGCACGAAAGTGCAGCCACGCAACGCAAGCAGCAAACGCATTTTTTTGAGAACGTCAAACCGCTAGTACGGATGTACAGAGTGCACTGCGTCCGCTAGCGGCGTGTGTGCGTGATTACGAGACGTCAGACGCTGCTAATGTCCGGCCAACATAACGTCCAGACACAAAAAGGGTTTTATTGATGAGCCGTACAAAATCACGGACGGAAATGCGCATCGTATGACTGCTATCGCGTATTCCGTGAAAAAATACGTCCATTCGGTCGAACGCACTTTTGCACGGACGACGCGAAAAATGCGTTCGTCTGACCCTAGCCTGATGTGTTCCACATTTCCCTCAACCAAACAGTAGGACTCTACTTGAATTAAGGTTGGCTTCAATAGGCGATGACCTGAATAAACCTATAAACGCATGCCAAGTTAAAAAAAAAAAGTCAAGTGTTAAAAGGAATGATTTGTCAGTTCCTACAAAGAAGGGCCTGTTTACAAGGTAAATTTGTTGCTGTAAAAGGTTTATTCATTATCCCCTCCATTGCCAGTCTAAGGCAAAGTCTTAGGACAGGTTCATACTGCTTTACCTTGTAGAGTCAAAGCCAGCCGGGGCTTGATCTAGGAGTGGATATCCAGCTGCCTATCACTTACAAAAGTGACAAAGAGACTGTTCACAGTAGGGAGGCTTGGGGGGCACTAACACACAGCGTGAAAAGGTGAAAAAGGAGATTTATTATGTCACACTAGAAATAGCACAAAAACATTAGAAGCAGGTAATTAATGTGACCTGTTAAAAATGAAAAAAAAAATAATAGGTGCCTAGCACCACCCATTAGCACCAACATTTTCATGCAAATTAAATATATGTATTTATATAAACTCTATTCTACTGCTATAAGAATCATTTAGTATTTTATGATATACACTGTTATTTTACACCTATGTGATCTGCTTTGTTACTGGGTATATTTTCCCTTAAATATATGCATTGTTATTATAGTAATAATAATAAATAGAAAAAAAAGAACAAGAAAAACCCAAACGTTAATTGAAAGTCAAAAGGCTCTGGAAGAAGTTAAACACAATAGTATGCCAGCAATCAACTAAAAATATGTTATTTATAAAGTCGGGGTTATTCAGAGAAAGGTGAAAACCAGGACAACTGTCAGGAGAAGAGAAAAATCTAGACCAAATAGCCAGTTTGGAAAGTGAGATAAACGGGAGAAGTTTTCTGGTTTGGCTATTTTGACCTAGAATTTTTACTTCTCCAGTCATTCTCCTGAGTTTCACCTTTCTTTGAATAGACCTGAGTATTTTATTAATTTGCACACTTTATATCCATGTATCTTGATGAATTTGTTGAGTTTATGTCTGAGATAAATTTAGAGGTTCATTATAACAGGTTACCCATTACAATAGGTCGAGAGATGTGAGTTCTAAGGAAAGAAGACCACGCATCTTGTAAAATATCAGGATTGGCAAGAAAGGATTGGTTACATGTTTCCTCTGCGCTGATGTTCATGCAGTCGTTGCGACTCTCAGGACGATTTCTAGACTAGAGAATAAGCTGTTGCCACTACGGCCGACTTTTTTTCCTTGAATTTGTGTCCATTAGCAATTGGCTCACATCTTCACCATATGTGAAGAATTGTGGTTTGCAAGAGTCTCCTCGCAGCATGGACAACTCCCATGATAGGCCATGGATTCTCCAATGGTCAAGTTGGCTATGTGTGCAGATTGCTAAGTGGGCAAATTGCTAATTTCAGGTCATACAACCATTATGTGTTTTAATGAAAGCTTCAGTAATTGTGCATTTTTCCCCACTTTTTCTGGTACACGTGCCATACAACGTGTGCATGTTCTGCAGTCCTAGGGCACGTCATGTAAGATCTCGCAACCCAAGTAGGATTCACGAATAATCACAATGGCCTTACAAAATGATTCAGCACACAGGCGAGCCTTAGCTGCTCTGACTTTGTGCGGCGTTGGGATTTTTAGGTTTCTTGAATATTCCTGTTACTTTATGCAGGTGTATTCATTTGTAAGATCTATTTTCGTGTCATTTTGATCTCCCATTATTTAAATATATTGGGGTTCAGCTGCAGACTTCTTCATTTTTTAGATTTAGGCTGGGGTCAGATGAGCGTTTTGCAGAGTGGACGGGATGTCCATAGACGAGGACATTCCTTCCACTCTGACGCCCATCTGGCCACCGCGCTGGCTGGCTGGTACCGTCTAAGCGTCACAACGCTGCGACGGACGCCGGGAGGCAGGTCAGTACCGGTGCACATAGTGCGCTTGTCTGACCCCGGCCTTAAACTGCAGCTGCTTTTTGAAAGTTACAAAATAACCTCACACCTGCTCATACTTTCATAAGCTTGTCTTAACAATGAGGAGATCAAGGATTACCGAATTTTGCATGTTTTGAGCTGTAATTTCTTGTTGAGAACTAGCCGCTTGACTTTAGACCTATTAGAGATGTAGTTGATTCTAACCCAATGTAATGTACAAGGACGGTTTAATACTATTCCAAGCAAAAATGCAACAAAGTAATTAACTGCAGATCTAAAATTGAAGAATATTTAGAATAAGGAACACCTCTACGTGTATAAAGATAAAATAGCATATATGCTTCACTCTTAGTATATAAAAGTAGTAGTTTTTTTAAAATTGCTCATCAAAAGGAAAATGTGCAAGAATGATGCGTTCAAGACAAATAAGAGTTTTGTCTGAATTTTGCCCTGCTGTGGGAACGCACAGTCTGCTTCTTCTTTTTCTGGGCTTACGGGAATCCTGATGTTTGTCGAGTGGATGGCTAGTCATACTGTCCAAACAGAGCTGTGTTTGCCAACTGAGAACATATTGCAATCTCTGTGAGGCACCCTATCATAGATTCAATGGGCTCTCTTGTGCTCGAAGTCTCAAATGTAGAAGGGAAATAGTTTTTTTTCTCTTTTCCAAACCATTTCACATGAATGTCTGAGGAACTTGAGAATGAGGAGCCTGAAAATGAGTTGCTGGAGATATCTGTCAAATAGCTGTCATGATTATCTATCCACATGTCAAATGGAGACATGATGGCGTTTGTTTCGACACTATCCTATAATTTGCAAGTACTGACTTCCATGTTTGGATATCAAACATACATTTGGAAATGAATATTTTCTAAAAAATAATTCTTCACAATCCAGCCCATTTATTGACACATTTTGTAGTCTTGTACAAATCTAAGAATTAATATGTGCATATATCACCAGGGTGGTTTTCACATCGGGGCTATTGGAACTGCAAGTCACATAATAGGCCCAGTGAAAAGAGTTTGCTACCAAATGCCCCTGTCTTGGAGAAGGATAGGACCGTCATACCCTGGCTTCAAAAAACAATGGCACAAAGGCAAACATGCATGGATATGACAGGATCACTATAGGATGTGTAGAAAAATAGAGTGTGCAGATAGAACAATGGCCTAGGTTCTCTGGTATCCATATGGACACAGTGGGACTGAGTCCCATGTGGGGAGAAAAGTCAACAGGCACAATGTATCTCATTGCAGTAAAACATAAGCTATCCACTGTGAATGGCACTTCCAAAAAATAAACAGCCGCAGTGACCCTACAGCACGACACGCACCTCGATGACCACATGCAAGTCACATGGCCTGGAAACCATTATTACTTTATTACTTATGTTAACGCTATGTTAAATTTCCATGTACGTCACTGCAGGCATTTAAATTTGTACTTTTGGTGACTTGCATGTGGAAAAGTGATCTGTGCAGCATGTATAGCTTGTTCTCTATACGTGTGTCAGTTTTGCTTGCATCCTTATTGTTTCGGTAATTGGGGATCAAAGGTGTTCAATGGGCGTTCCTCAGTTTATCTGTGTTAACTAGATTCAATAAAATGTGTTTATTAACCTTGAGACAGGACATGGCCTCATGGGCAATGTGGACAGTTTTTTTATACTTGCATGCTTTTCAGATTTTTTTATTTTATTTTGGGGTGTGTTGGCATACATGTTAGTGACATATTGATTTTTTTTTTATCTGTGCCTTATTTACTTTTGTTTGAAACACACTTGACTCTATTTCATACTTGGGTTTGGACCGCAACTCTGCTTTGGGCAGGGCCCATCATGTCAACTTGTATTTGACGGTGAGTGCTGCTTCCTATACATCTAATGATGATGGGATTATGGCTCCGCTGTGCTGATTTTTGGGGTTTTCCAGCAGCACTTTATTTGGACGGGAAATTCCAGCTCGGTCATCATTACAATTTCAGGCATAGTGATCCCAGACCAATGACTCAAGGAACAGGAGATCACAATAACATTTTTACCATTTAACCTGGAATGCCACCAAAGCAATCTTCATTTTTAAACTGTGCATGAAAGTAATCCACTGTTTCTGCTGATACTTTTAGTAGTTTACATCTTAGAGGTAAAATATCTATTGCTAGGTTTCTATTGTTCATGATTTTACAAGGTTCTAAAATTATTGAACGAAAGCACAACCTCAATTAAGCTGGACACAACCATGACATAGATTTATGGAGTCTTTCAAATGTACTGCTTTATAAAACAATGGTAAGACCCCGTTGAAAATATGCATTTTACAAATACAAGGAGCTCTCTGGTGACCTGTTCATTAACTGGGCTGTACAAAGGACACAATGAGGGCCACATTGCCTGTCAATCGAACAAGAAAAGGATTTTACAGTAAGACATATTAAGATATGGATGTGTTCTTAGAAACACAATTTTAGATGAACTGGATGGATACTGCACTTTTTCCCCAACCTACATTAATATGTTATGTTCCTATGGATATGTTAATGACAAAGCATCACTATCCCTAACTATCCTGTTATCTCGATTTTTGCATTGAAATGCACTCAATAGTATTTCAAAAGACCATTTTCATACCTTTTTAAAGCAGGATTAGTGTGCTTCCTGTGGAGAAACAAAATCCTTTGTTTTATGCCTCTCAAAGCACCCTGGAGAGACATAAAACAAGCTGAAAATATCAACCCTAAACTTCAGTGTAACAAAACGTTCAAATATGTTACTGATGGATTACAGCTATTTTACCCAATATTTAATTGTTAACCTCTGAAAGGGTTAAATTGCCTACCTCCGTTAGATGAGTACGCAGAAGTTAGCAGGAATTTAAAATAGGCTTGGCTAAGCTAAAAATGCACACCTCCTATGCAAAGCTTTAACAAACCTCAAAGAAATGTGCCTGAAACTCTATTGGCTAGTTAAATTTAATTTACTGGATTTTACCTAATTTCTGGGAATTCTATGATGTTATCCTTATTATGTATTCAGAAGCATCTTGTATGTGGTTTCCGCTGTACTAAGATGCAGGCTTTCTTTATCTCTATTGTCTATGATTTGCGGAAAAGTGCGGCAGTATGACGTATACTCTATGTACCACACTACATATTCTTTGTCTCTGCTTGGAACCCCTTCAATAGACACTCGTAATTCACACCATGTGTTGTGATTCTTGCGTTCTATTCCTCTAGTATTCTGAAACTGGTGTGAGGACAGCGACAGAGTCTCGTAGGTTTATGTCCATATGGCAGGTTAGAGAGAGATCACTCGAAGGTAAAGCACCGGACACACACCAACAACTTCATATCCCATGTTTTAAATACGTTTTTTGATAATCTTTGTCCAACACAAAACTCACGGCAGTGAATGGGTTAAATGAGCGGTTGAGGTTAAATTAGCATTATATAAGGAATTAAGGTTATGACTCGATGCAAGCGATTTCTTTTTACATTTTATGGCCCATTTCAAAGCTACTGACCCTCTTTAATGGTTTTATAGCATAAAGACAGCTTTTAACATAGCATTTTTAGTCATTTGACTGTGGAAGGTCAGAATTATTTTGAGTAAACAGTAAAGCATTTTTCCATGTCTTATGAAACCGCTAAGTGTATTTGCCAACATTAGTTGTATCTTTTTTATTTTATTTTTAAAAAAGGTTCCTCTATTAGGTTAACCGTGCTGTGGCAGGAAAGGATTAGATGCTACGCATAAACACATATTAAAGACCTAGGAGACTATATGGACAGAACAGCTTTGCCTTTGAAAACTCGAATTAGCAGTTTACCTATATGAAGCATAAAGTAATGAAAAGCAGCTTCACTAATCAGTAGATTTATAGAAACACTGAAAGAACTTTATCCACACTTAAGAAATGGATTTCCACCGTGTATGACTACGTGTTGGTTATCCAGACATTTGGATAGTGGCGTATGTTTCCTCTCAATTTAAGTGCAAAAGAGCATCTATATAAAATCTGCAATCCTCTTCACGTTACGGGTGACGGCAATGGAGTGATGGGTGGGAGCTGCCTCTTGTGTGGGCTTGTTGGACAGTCCTATGAAAATTAATGCATCTGTGATTATACATTTAACTGCGTCAGTGATAGCTCTTGGGTCTGGAAATGATTCCCAGAAGTTGTAACGTTCCTCATCGGTGGCTGTGCAAAACAGTGTCCCTAGACATAGCAATCAGACATTTTACAGACCCAAGAACCTTCTCGTTCATTTTTCATTAGTCCCTTGACATAAGCCCTTGTCTTATACACAGGTGCCGTCAATGCCTTTGACTGAAAACAGAGACCCCACACTTGTTACTTCCCAGAGTACTACTGTTATCATGATTTATATTAGTTATGCCTTGTGGTAGCTAGGGGATTATATTTCCTTGTCTCTGAAAAGATTATATATATATATATATATATACAGTTGTGTTCAAAATTATTCAACCCCCACTGAAATTGAGTGTTTTGGCCAGTTTGACATTAATTTTGATCATTCAGTCATCTTGCTTACAATTAAATCAAAGAGGCACGTGTAGGTCAGACAAATATAACATAACATTTACAATGAAATAACCACAAATGTCTTTTCTGTGCTCACATCATTATCAGTTTTATTCAACCCCCAAGTGACATTCAATCTTAGTACAACATCCTTTTACAGTTATAACAGCTTTTAAACGGGAAGCATAGCTTGACACAAGTGTCTTGCAGCGATCTACGGGTATCTTTGCCCATTCGTCATGGGCAAAAGCCTCCAGTTCAGTCACATTCTTAGGCTTGCGCACTGCAACTGCTTTCTTTAAGTCCCACCAGAGGTTCTCAATCGGATTTAAGTCAGGTGACTGCGATGGCCACTCCAAAATGTTCCAGCCTTTAATCTGCAACCATGCTCTAGTGGACTTGGAGGTATGATTGGGATCATTGTCCTGTTGAAAGGTCCAACGTCTCCCAAGCCTCAGGTTTGTGACGGACTGCATCTCATTGTCATCCAATATCTCCTGGTACTGAAGAGAATTCATGGTACCTTGCACACGCTGAAGCTTCCCTGTACCTGCAGAAGCAAAACAGCCCCAAAGCATGATTGACCCCCCCGCCATGCTTCACAGTAGGCAAGGTGTTCTATTCTTCATAGGCCTTGTTCTTCCTCCTCCAAACATAGCGTTGATCCATGGGCCCAAACAGTTCTAATTTTGTTTCATCAGTCCACAGAACACTATCCCAAAACTTCTGTGGTTTGTCCACATGACTTTTGGCATACTGCAGTCGACTCTTCTTATTCTTTGGAGACAGCAAGGGGGTGCGCCTGGGAGTTCTGGCATGAAGGCCTTCATTACTCAGTGTGCGCCGTATTGTCTGAGCTGAAACTTCAGTACCCACATCTGACAAATCTTTTCTCAGTTCCTCAGCAGTCACACGGGGACTTTTCTCCACTCTACGCTTCAGGTAGCGCACAGCAGTCAAAGTCAGCATCTTCTTTCTGCCACGACCAGGTAGCGTTTCAACAGTGCCCTTTGCCTTGAATTTGCGAATGATGCTTCCTATGGTCTCTCTTGGTATGTTTAACATCTTTGCAATCTTCTTATAGCCATTGCCCTTCCTGTGAAGAGTAATCACCTCTTCTCTTGTCTTCCTGGACCATTCTCTTGACTTAACCATGTTTGTAACCACACCAGTAAATGTCTAGAAGGAGCTGAGTTTCACAGTCATTTTAAAGCTGCCTAATTGGTGCTTATTATGCTTTATTGCTGCTCCGTGACATCCACAGGTGTTTTCAATACCTGATTGAAAACACTTGAATGAACCTCTGTTCTTCAGAGTGGTAGTCTTTAAGGGGTTGAATAATTGTGTCAATGAAGAATTCACAAAAGAAACATTTACTACTGTATTACAAAACCAATTGATGTCATTTTAGTTGCATATGGTTCTTTAAAAAGTCCTTGTAGGATTTCATTCTGAATACAATTACAAATGTACACTAAATTCCCTAAAACCCTTTACAGCATTGGGGGTTGAATAATTTTGAACACAACTGTATATACACAAAAAAGCAGTGCTCAACTATCCTTGAGTCGTGAATTCTCAGTTACCTTCACTTTGCTGCAGAACTTGTCACTTTTGCTGAGAAAATATTTATTCTACTAATCATCCTTTTGTTCCATACTCTATGAGAGGAGAATGAAGACAGAATTACTTTATCCCTTTCATATTCCTCAACAACCTTTTGTATACCAAACGTCACAGCTGAATATAGGGTTTAGGGATGTGCTGTGTCAATGTCCCTCTCACGCAAAGGGTATTTTTTTGCCCTATCTCATAGGCAAAGCCCCTGCTGTCCAGGAGAGAATTAAAGCCAAAACAGACGAGAGAACGGTACCCAAGGGACGAGACATGGAGGTCTATTCAGAGAGAGGTGAAAATCAGGAGAACTGGCAGAAGAGAACAATCTAGACCAAATAGCCAAACCAAAAAAATTCTCCTATTTATCTCAGTTTCCAAATCGGCTATTTGGTCTAGATTGTTCTCTTCTCTTGCCAATTATCCTGGTTTTCAACTTTCTCTGAATAATCCTGATGGCGGTGGCTACCCTGGACAGTTTGTCATTTAAAGGAGTCTCCCTGCTATTCACAGACATAGAATTGAATTGCTGTATAGACACAAGTGCCAATAAGTGAGACAAAATTTGAATGAGAATCAAAATACCGGTGTGCCCTTATTTAAATATCCAGAAACAAAAAAATGGGCAAATTGCATCCGTTAAAACCGTACATCTTGGTGTCAAGCTAAATTAAATCGAGCACGTTGTCGAGAAGCTTCTAGCTGTCTATAGACTGACACATTGTTGCAGAGCTATAATAATCTCAATGCTAGGTCAATCATAGTCCATGATACTTTGCTAATGTAGAAACCTTACTTTTGCGAGTTGCTGTCTCAGATTAGTTGGAGGAGCTTCAGTACTTGCTGGATTATTCTGAGCAAGGTTGCTCATACGGTTAATTCTAACAGCCGCTACATAAAAAAATAATTTTTTTATCCATCAGCAGCAGGGCAACCGCAAGCTGTCTAATTCTGGTCACGAAGCTGCGTAAGGAATCAAAAAGCCAATTTTCAGAACGTTTGCTTTCCTGATGTAATTATTATTCTACCTGTACATGTTATAAAGATTTTAATTATTTTTTTTACTTTGTGCATTTTTATGACATTCTGCAAAATTCATGCCAAACTAGTCAATCTGTGAGTGAGGCAACAATTCCCGAATGTGACATTAAGTGTAACTTCAGAACGGGTGATTGAGGACAATCATATAACAGCTCTAACTCAAGCCCTGCTTCTTTAGATATTGTTGTTTTTTCTGCAATGAAATTTGGTGTTTGGGACTAACTATGGGGTGTCTACATATTAAAATAGATTGATATTTAAAGCTCACTTTCACCACTAGCATGGCAAACCATTTTTTAGGGTGGTGCACACCATGGAACATTTATTAAATAAAAATTTATGCTCAGAAAATTTAGCACAAAATCAAGTTTTTTCATTAGATGTAACTATCTTTTATGTGTAGATGGTCCTTTTTCGTGGCATTAATCCGTAACCCGCTAAGGAACATTCAAAATATCAAAGAGGAGCCTTTCACTCAACACAGTGTGCCTGGGCACACCAAGCACACCCCCTACTATGCCTATGCTTTCTTCCCATTTCTGTGCGAAAATTTGCAAATGCATGTAAAATTATCTTTCTTGTTTTTCTGTTGCATTAGACAAGTTATTTTCTTTTATGACATTAAATCGCAAATGACATCTGGCAAGTGGCAACTGAAAGAAAACCATTGTTTTTTGCTTGTGTTTTTGGTAATCAGTGCAGCTTTGTGATGCGCTCATACACACCACACATTTCTGTGAGTTTTTGCAATATACAGAGAGGAAGAGGTGGGGCCTAAATAGGAAGGGTGGGGTTTCAACAGGAAGAGGTATGGCCTTGACAGGAAGGGGTTTGGCAAATTTAAATTGGGGAGTGCTTGAGTTCAATCATGCCTAGGGCAGCACAAAACCTCAATACACCACTGAATCAGCTGATTCTATTAGCTCAGCCGTCCTAACAGTGAGTTGATGCAAATTATGTGTGCCTCTTCTACTAATAATTTTTCCTGCCTCCTGACCAAACCTAATTCTTCAGGATATGAGGACAAGAGGGTACTGAAATGCAAATCATTAGGGAGCAAGAGTATAACAAGAATAACAAGCAGCCTTGGAATCACTTAACGCTGAAAAAATTAACACTTCTATACGCATAGGCATGTCTATGTATTTTGTTGCGGCTCCCTACAATTATGAGACGAGTCCACGGCTGCCATCAGAATTCTCGGGGCCCCATACAGAATGAATGCTGGGGTCTCCCTTCGCTCAGGTGCCATTTCATTAAATTAATTAAAATTAAAATGTTGCCTCCTCTCCTGCTTTCCTTATTATAAAGGGAGTAGGCTAAATCCTTAGTAGTCCAACATTGGGATAAGAAGTATTTCCAGCAGAAAAGCACTTCCTAGTGCAGACCATGCTATCTCAACCACTCGGTGATGACTCGGAGTGCTCTGACCGGACCCAGCTTTCTCGGCCCACAATGTAGATTTCCTGATATACTGGAGGGCATTTTTGGGTGGCTTTTACATCTGTGGAACTTGGTGGGATTGTGCTGGGTGGCATGGAGGGGTCCTTCCATCTGTGGCACTAAGACAAAAAACGCATTCTGTTTGGGTCCCTGGAGTCACTGAGCCCCTGAGTATGTCATGGGCGGTCACCCCCCTGATGGCAGCCCTGGTCAAGACATTAATATAGCAGCTGACTTGTAACTGAGTTGGAAATAGGAAGCCAATAAAGGCCAGGACCACACAGACATGCTAAATGCATCCATTATGGACCCTCCCTTCCATCGTTTTGTAGCATTTTGCTGGATCGACTGGGAGAATCACACGATGTAACGTGCTTACTTTTGACGCACATTATAACAGACATGGATTTTACCTCCCCGTCAACGGACGTCAGATAGGTCTACAAAGTGTGAGTTTCCATAGGATGCTCTCGCTTCGTAGAGCTGTGCGCTTTCAAGTGCATACAACGAGGTGGCTACATGGGCGTCCACACAGAAAGAACATTCGTTCTTATGGACGTTTTCTCCCCAGTCCTATACTTCCGTGTGGCCCCGCCCTAAGGCTGGGGTCAGACGAATGCAGTGCGAATGCGCGTGCAGCCTCACTTTATCACGGCTGTAGTAGCAGCAAATGACGGCCAATGACTGGCAATATACGAAGTACGGCCGCACAAAAGTTTGGCCGGGCAACGCAAGCGGCAAACGGATTTTTTTGAGAACGTGATACCGCTAGTACTGATGTACAGAGTGCGCTGCGTCCACTAGCGGCATGTGTGCGTGATTAGGAGACGTCAGACGCTGCTAATGTCCGGCCAACATAACGTCCAGACACAGAAAGTGTTTTATTGATGATTCGTACAAAATCACGGACGAAAATGCGCATCGTATGACCGCTATCGCGTATTCCGTGAAAAAATACGTCCATTCGTTCGAACGCACTTTTTCATGGACGACGCGAAAAATGCGTTCGTCTGACCCTAGCCTTAGACTTAACAATTCAGGTCATTTTTAGTCTTGGTGAAATAGCTGCCCATGTTATGTCATATGGAGTATTTGTGCACATTAGTTTTATAGGTGAAATACAAATCATAAAGAAAGGGCATTTATTCGATCTCAAATTTCTTTTATTGTTTTATACAAATAAACAGGCAGATCTTTACTATCATTATTTAATAATTTTGACTTTACCAAGACCCTATTCTGTTTGGAGCAATGATTTCTGATTTACCGCTGGCAGGAGGGGTTCGGATGGCACAATGCTCTTGTAAGTAAAGTTCTAGGTATACAATGACTAGCATCTCTTGTGGCAGTCCCTTACTTTATACCAGGTTATGGGAGAAAGTCAGTTTCTTTCCAAAAAGCCAGGAGAATAACAAAATACTTGAAATAGCTTCTTTCTTCCCCCAGCTTCAAATACTTTATTGTGTCCTATGTAATGTACAGAACACATGAAATACATTGATAGCCTGGTTCAACCAAATGGCAACACACGTATCTCTTTGCATCGGGCCATTAATGTTAGCGGGAAACCCTACAATAATTACCGTGACGATTACAAACATTAATGGCCAATTTGCAATAGAGGCCTCTTTTTGTTTTTTTTGGTGTTTTTTTTTTTCTTTCCAAAAATCACTTGCCATAAGAAGCTTGATTTGTTTCTCTTAAATTACATTGTCTGAAGGTTTTCATTTCTGTGTTTGGAACTGGTGAATTTCCTTTTGGTTCTACATCACTAACAGTAATTTAATTCATCACTACGCAGGTTTCATGAGATGGCGCTTATTTATAAAAAAAAAAAAAGCCTCTAGACATTATTTAAAACTCTTTTCAGTCATCTGAAAAGTATGTAATGCTCGTTAAATTCACAAGAAAAACATCTCTGGAATATGTAATTTGTAGGATAACATATAAATCACTTTGAAATAAATTGTAAAAAAGTGCTATATGTTGCTCTATATTGGTCGAATGGAATTTACTGCATATGGTCCCAAATGGGAATTTCAGGAATCTTTGCAAGCCACGATCCAGAGTTGAATGACTATTAACTGAACTGGTGCAAGACTTACGTGGCAGCTATTCCACCACCGACAGCAGGAAAGAATAAAATACAAAGTTTTGATACTTGTAATTATACTACTTGATGATAACATTACCAAATATTAAAGATGCGTTTGGGGTTAGTTATAAAGTGTGACCATATTATTACATAATCCAATTTTAGCAAGCAATTCTTATATTTATCCGTTTGATTAGCTCACCCTCACTCCTGGTAATTTCATGAAATGTAGGGGGTTATCCACTATGTGCTGGTGTTTGCCAGCATTACAAAAAACTGCTAAAATCACTGATATTGCAGCACCAAGAAATGCTGTCGCTTCTCAAAACTAGAAATCAAGTAGTAAAAGGAGAAGCTTTATAGTAAAGCCTCTACTTTTACGGTTTGACTTTTAGATTTGAAAAGCACTGGCATTTCTCGGTGTTGCAATACCAGCCATTTTAGCCAATTTTTCCAATGCCAGCAAACACTGGGCTTGGTGGATAACCCCTAGGTAACAATGAATGTGAAAGAACTAGTTTCACCAGCATGACCAACACCTCTTCAAATCTGCTAGTACTGAAGCTCCCATCATTCCTTATTGAGAGGTCAGGTGTGCTCAGCCTTGGCCTTCCTGGGGGCCATTCCATGGTGAATGCGAACGGTAGCGTTTGGATGAGTAAGTGTTAATGCTAGGATAAGTGACTTTAACGCATGCCCCATATCACATTCCTGATGCTAAACACGTGAAAAATACGTTGTGCATCAGTGATTGCGTTAGCTTACTGTACTTTGCAAATCCTACACTTTCCATGGGGAGCGCAATTACATATTAGTGTTTCAATAAGTAGGGTATTACAAAGTGATAGCACTAATTACCGCAGCGACACCTAAAAGCTGGTGCTAAATGATTCCTTTTTTGCAAAATAATTTAGCACCCCCTAAACCCATCCCCATAAATCCAATACTCTCCTCTCATCCCGCGGTGAGAGCGGTGGCCCGATCTGCTGCTTCTTGTGGTCTTGAGCAGAGTGAGACTGGGGACAAATAGTTCCCAGTCTCTCTCCACAATCACTCCACAGCGCTGCACGGTCTCACAGAAATGAGATTGCACAGGGCTCGCGGCCTGGAAGTGTAACACTCCATGGAGTCCTATGGACTCCAGGAGGTGATGCTCACGGCAGCATGGAAGCCCTACCGCCAGTATTACTGTGGGTAGCGCTACGTTCTGGGGCAAGGTTCCGAGGTAACGCCTGACCCGGAATATCACGCTAAAATGGGGACACTACAAGGATAACTACAGGCGCAGTTTTTCCCATTGGCATCCCCATTTTAGCGCTAAGAGGAGAATAGGGCCCCTGATGTTCTGGCACTATATTTCCAACAAGACGACTGAGTGGCTAAGTATCAAGGGAAATGTAGAGTCAAAACATCTGGAAGGCCAAGATGGAGTACCCCTGCCTTAAAGGGACCATCTATGTACCATGACTATCAAATTGAACTTACATTTAGTTTCCTCCTTCTCTTGGCTCCTGCTGGACAGCCTTCCAAGGTTATTTTCAGTTTTTCACAGGTTTTGTTAAACTGATCAATGTCTTAAGAAGGAGCAAGGCATTTACTGCAGTTTCTGATTCTTCAAGCTTCACCGTATTTTTATACTTGTCAGAAGTTTATGAAGGCTGATTATATGCTTAACCACTTGACTGCTATGGACGCTCTCAGCGCGTCCAGCCAAGTGGATCTCCTGTGCTACGGACGCGCTGAGCGCGTCCATGCACAGGAGGCAGCAATCCGCCGGATTGCTGCGCCCCCCGGTGCGGGCTGACATCTTGGATGTCAGCCCAGCACTCCGGGACCCCGGCGGGGACATTAGATGTCATCGTGGCGACGGAGGAGGCGCCTGAATGGGGGGGAGGTCCTTCGGACCTCTCTCCCTCCCGATCGCCGGGGAGCAGGGAGTTAATACAGGCACCGCTTGGAAGGGCACAGCCTGCCCTTCCAAACGGTGGCTGTCATTAACCCCTGGGGAGCCGGATCACGAATTGGCACTGAAAAGCGCCGGTTCGTGATCCTTTCCCGGAGCTGGCCGACATCTTGGATGTCGGCCAAGCCTCCGGGAACTCCCCCTGAGGACTGGCATCATCGTGCATAGCACGATGGCGCCAGTCCTGGAGTTAACCCCTAGCTGCCACCAACGGTGGAGATAGGGGGTTCATTGGCACCCCCTATCTCCCGATCCGTGGCAGCTAGGGGTTAAAGTTTGGTACTGTTGGATCGGCCAGAGCATGGCCGTTCCAACGATACCAAACACGACTGTGAATTAAATAAAAATAAAAAAATATTTAAAAAAAAATTTTTTTTTTGTTTGTTTGTTAATGCAGCAATATTGTTCCCATTTCAATTATAATGTGAACAATGATGCTGCACTAACGATTTTTGTATGCGGTGCGTTTGTTAAAAATCGCGTAATTTTCCCCAAAAAAAATGTAACGAGACCCCATTTCTAATTTTTTTAACAAGCGCACCCCATACAAAATATAACCGCAATTGTTCGCATGTTAAAATGTGAAAAAAAAACACTTTACACGTTGTAAATTATTGAAAATTCATATTTTATTGCATTTTTTGTTATAATATACAGACAGGTCATGACGTATACATATAATAATGACATATTATGAATCTGCCGAGTCTGACGGAAAGAACGATATATAATATGTCTGGGTCATATACTAAAATAAGCCTTCAAAACACGTTTAAACATGATGAGCAAAACTGGTAAAAATGACCTCAGCACAGAGGCGTGAAACGCCTCAGCAGCGAAAGGGTTAAACCTTTGGTACTTTGATTTGCTGCATATTAGTTCTCAGCAGACACACAGTCACAATCTGTTTCTGCAACAGCAGCTCTTCATTTGCATCCATTCAAAGTACACTGTTTCGGACAAGCAGAGAAGGAACAAAAGCATCCCCCTTAAATGTCAGATTAGAAAACAGATCGATTTTACAACATCGATGCAGATAGAGGACATTGTGGCCAAAGAGACTGTGAGAGAGGACATTCTTGTACTTCAACCTATGCAAAGCGACAAAGTAGTCAATGAATTTTGAGATTGAGGCAACCAACAATTATCACATAAAAATACTTTATCCACACCTTTATTCCATGTACGTTTATTCAATATTGCTATATAGCTGACAAAATGTATACTTAGTAGAATCTTATCAGGTTATCTGGTTCACAATGAACATTGACACAGATGTAAGATTTGGGTTTTTACATTTTTAAGTATTCTGTGTGTGGTGTTTCATACAAGTGCATTGTCTCCCTGACAAAGAGAATTGCCAGTTCTATTTAGTCTAAAGCGTTCCTCTAGATTTAACACTTGTATAAATATTTCTGACATTGTTTAAAGTTAATGAATGAAAAATATATGACTTTGGGTTTCATTTCTTAAGAGGTTTACTGTTAGGTAATCATTATTGATGCAGTGCACTGTATAGTTCTTCTAACTTGTTTGAAAGCCCACTAGTTGTGAGCCTGTCCTGTTACCTAATTGAAGGTAAAACTTTGAAGCTGTGAGACAACTTATTTGATGCACGGGTGAACATTTGAAAATTTGAGCCCCTGTTTTTATTAATATGAATGTTGACAGTTGCATTTTGTGTTTTCATTATAGGTCCTGCAGAGGTTCCTATGATGTCTCCGAATGGGTCCATCCCACCTATACATGTACCTCCTGGATACATCTCACAGGTATTATCAATTTGTTGAGTGGTGACGAATCATCTTTAGCTGAAATCGTGGTAAAGCATTCTGGAGAAATAATGTTTGAATCACTAACGAAAGACTAAATAGTAGGGCGGAAACAACTAATCGATTAATCGATAATGGAATTTGTTATCTACTATTCTCATTATCGATTTAATACACCGTACGGAGTTAAACTTTAAGAAACTCAGATACTACTTCAGAACCGAATGGAAAAGACATGTTGCCTGCTTTACTCTGTATTATTTTAGTTATAGGGTTATGTTAGGCATGACTAGTTAGTTTTTATTTAGTTTACCGCAGTAGCAGAACTACAGCACAAACCCTGGGATACTGCCACTGGGTGGAGGAGCTGTACCACCTGTGTTTTATCTTTAATTGAAGCTGAAATCCTGTGCCACCACCCCATCCTCCCTGTCTTCCTCTCCAGTTCGGAGCTGCGATACCTCCCTTTGGCTAGGTCACCCCCCCAAACTCTCTCCCACACTCTGGTCTGACCCTTTGCCCAAACTCACTCCCAACTCCGGTCCCTCCTCCTACTTGTGAATGGAATTATTTTTAAGAGACACTCTACGCACCTTGACCATTTTAGGTTATTAAAGTAGTCAGGTTGTGTGGAGCACCCCCTCCCTTTCTCACCCCGCTTCCATGCTGAAATCATGTCTATCCGAGTGCTTGTAGTGACATATGTTCAGGGAGAAAGCAGACATGAGCTTGAGCTGCACACACCGCATCAATCCATTAATTTGACCATGCGCTCGCACACCTTGTGAGCGAAAATTATGCAAGTTCGTTATCTCATGTAACTTGCATATGTACATACGAAAGTTATGTACAATAAGTAAATTGGGCAAGGAAAAAAATAAGGCGGGAGAGGTTTATTTTTACACAGTGGTCCTTTTTAAGTAAACTGTAAAAGTTATATAAAGTTATTACTACTATATATATATTTTTTTTGGAGAATCGATTAATCAAAAAGTCAATCGGCCAACTAATCGATTACGAAAATAATAGTTAGTTGCAACCTTACTAAATAGACAAATCTATTGACTTTTTAGTCTCCTGTGTCCACATTTTCAACTCCCATCTAATCCGTGATCTCCAAAATGGAAAATGTACGTTTTGAAAAATTAAGTTCAATATATGTTAAGCATTGCTCAAAAAGACCGAGACTGTTTGGTAAAGTACATCTCAGGTCAGCCATGAAGTAAAGCTGAACGTGTCCTTAAAAGTAGTGAAAGTCATATATGTTACAAAATTTCTGAATCCCACTGTGCATTTGCTTGCATGTATCAAGTTTAAAAGGATGAATAGTAAAACTGTGAAGTTTGGCTTGTTTCCCAAACTGAATAAAAACACTCAACACAACTTTTTTGACTGCGATGCATAGTTACATAAACAGCTAAAAATATTAAAAAAATATATAAAATGGAAATATTTATACAAAACACTTCGCCATTCAGGTTGGTGAGAATGTTCTTATACACGGTTGATGAGAGTAAGTTTTTCATCTCCAGTTGCTAAATGTGGAAAAGGGCAAACATGGGGGAAAATTGTTTAAACTCTGCAGAAATTCACTGCGCAACACTGTTTCTTGTGCTTCCTATAAAGGTTTATTCAGCGACATTTAATCAAGCTTGACGAAGACCTTGTATGGCTTTTTAAGTCACTCTAGGAAGTATGTGGAATTTAAACTTGCAGGGTGATATCCTCTGGGCTCTATTCCGTTCTAGCCAGTAACTGGGAGCTCGTAATGGAGAAAGCACTCGCGAGACGATTTCCTTTGCCATCCCATGTTACTAGTCTTTTTCCGACCCAGCCAAGGTATTTGCGACTGGGCTTGGAATAATTGAGCTTTGCAGGCCGATACCATCATTGGCACTGTGGGCTGCAGAGGGTATTGACTCCTGGAGTTCCCACTTAACAATGGGGTTTCAGAGTCGGTATTCATTAACAGAATACTGGCTTGTTCAGTGGAGAACAAGCAAGGTTGGAATAGTTTGTTCTCCTCTAGGGAGCTCCAAATTAATGTCTCCTATATAAATTATAGGATACGAGAATTTACAGTATGCAGCCACGACAGGTGAGCTGTAAGCAAGGCTTGAGCCTCTGTTGTGATAGCTGCAGAAGATTTTAAGTGAACGCCAGGTGGTGTTTTGGCCACTCCAGACAATGGCTTAACGTCTGAGTTGGAATCAGGCCCTCCGTGTTGTACTCATGTGCATATAACTGCTTCTATAAAAGTCTTAACACTTCTTGGTAAGTGACACAGTATTCTGTATCAAACACTTAGGGCACTATTCCAGAGTTGTCACTATCGTTAGCTCCTCAATATGTAAACGATACTGGCAGGATAAGTGTGTTTAACATATGCCACTCATATTACATTCCTGACATTACCCCTATAATCTGTACATAGGAGTTTGCTTTGTCTTCTGCGACCTTACTGTACTTTGCGCATCCTATATTTAACATGGGGAGTGCAAACCTACATTAGCGTTTCGATAAGTAAGGTATTACAAAGTGCTAGCACTAATTACCACAGGAACGCACAAGGCAAAATTTTAGCATCCTCTAAAAGTGGAGCAACATGATTATGCGTTTGCAGAATTATGTAGCACCCTAAACAGCACCAAAAATCTGATACTCTCCACATTCCACGACAAGAACAGTGGCCTGATCTGTTTCTTCTTCTGGCCTCGAGCAGAGTGAGGCTGGGAACAAAGAGTTACCAGTCTCCCTCTGGTGCTATGCGATCTTGCTAGAGCAAGATCGCACAGGACCTGTGGCCTGGAAGTGTAACCCTCCATGGAGACCTATGGACTCCAGGAGGTGATACTCGTGGTGGCGTGGAAGCGCTACCACGAGTATCCCAGCAGTTAGCGTTTTGTTCTAGGGTGAGGTGCCGAGCTGGCACCTGTCCTGGAATACCACGTTAACATGGAAACACTACGGGAAGATCTGCAGGCACAGATTTTCCCCGTTGGCATCCCCATGATGGCGTTAGGGATGGAATAGGGCCCTTAGATGGTACAATAAAGTTGAAAGTGTTAAACCTTGTACAAAATCTAACATTTCTTCCCTTGTGCATATCACAAATGTTTAAATAGTGGCCATTAGACATGGGCATTCATTTTAAGCTAAATTGAATTTCATCCAAATATTGGGCAACAAGCCAAAGTGTCTGAAACTCAAATCCATTAAAGAACACCTTGATAAATTGCCAGTGCATAGATAGTTAAGGAGAACACTTGTATCTCCTTTAAGACTTATCTTCTTTACTCTGATGACTTTCAATACTTCTTTCAAGGTGATGGAAGACAGCACAGGGGTTCGGCGAGTAGTTGTCACACCTCAGTCTCCAGATTGTTACCCTCCCAGCTATCCTTCAGCCATCTCTCCAACTCACCATTTACCGCCTTACCTTGCACATCATCCGCATTTCCTCCATAACTCGCATTCCCCATTCTACCCACCAGTTACTGGTCCAGGAGAAATACCACCCCAGTACTTCCAACATCATCTTCCACATGCAATATACGGGGAACAAGGTAAGCAAACGAGTTACATCCATTGATTTCCCCCTGTATAATTCACATGATTGCTTTACAAAATAATATAAGAAATGATTATAAAACATGGTTTATGAGGGAACAGTGGGAAAGGTGGAATTGGCTGCTTGTTGTGCTGAATTGTTGGTGGGTAAAAATAAAATATTAACCATAAATTTTAGTTCTTCATTAAAAATAGGAAGTAAGAAGAAATCACACTTCTCCATTTAGTCGGAATGTTTAAAATCATCTCAAGGTCCTTGTCAGGCTTTTATATAGCATGCAAGCTATATAAAAGACAGGGAAGAACCTAGAGATGATTTTAACCATTATGAATGAATATCAAGTGGGATTCTTTCTTCCTCTGTATTTTATTGATGATTTAAGAGTTGCGTATTATATTTTTGGTTTCCATCCAATTTGGTTGGTACTTAGTATTACTTTTTTTAGTAGCCGATTCCATCTCACCTACTGTTCCCTCATACGTATACTAGGGGTTTAATCCCTTTTAGTTGGTCACGATCCACAGTAATTGCTGATTGTTCACTGTTGTCTGTGAACAATCGCAATTAATAACCGTTAAAATTTATACAAGCACTAAGAATGAGCAACAGCAGTAGTGGCCTATCCAATGGTAGGTCGCTGCTCGGGTTTCATAAGGTTTTAACTTGATGGCAGAGAAATCCATAGAATATGCAAATCAGCCTGCTATCACCCATAAAGAGTGGTCAGAACCGAAATGCAACGGACTTCTCCTCTGCACGAGAGGTATAGCAACCCTTTATTGTTTTTTTTTTTTTAAATTCTTTATTTTTGAATTTAGCATGTACAACAAAAGACAAGCATAGGTAAATATGGCCTCGCAGGGCCAGAACTATTCATCAGTACATCAAGTGAAATCAAAAACATCCCCGATTGGGGGGTCTCATCTAGAAAACAATAAACATTCCCAGTTAGGGGGGGGTCTCCGCGAAAAAGAACAAATCAATGTAAACCAAAACTAAGAAGAGAGAAAAAAAAAAAAAAAAGGAGGGGGGGGGGAGGGAGTAAAAAAATGGCAAAGGCCAAAAATGTGCCTGCCTTGGCGACTACCCAGACGATCCATAAGGCCGCAGGGAGGCCAAGGGGGAATAACGGCACCTGGCCCGGGCACTCAGGAGCAAGCCGGGCACCTAGTCACAGTTGCGTCCCCGAGATGTCCCAGAATTGCCAAAAAAAAAAAAAAAAAAGGGGGGGGGGTCCTCATAGCGTCTCAAGGAAACAAACGTCCCCAGCCGGGGAACAGTAACGTTTAGGCAGTAAGAGGGTTTCAAAATTGAACTCAGCAGGGGGAGGGGGGGGAACAAAAAGCAAAAAAAATCATCATAGAAAATAAAAAACAAAAAGTCAGCTTGTAACCAGCATAAGTCATCATGGAAAATAAAAAAACAAAAAGTCAGCTTGTAACCAGCATACGTCATCATGGAAAATAAAAAACAAAAAGTCAGCTTGTAACCAGCATAAGTCATCATGGAAAATAAAAAAACAAAAAGTCAGCTTGTAACCAGCATAAGTCATCATGGAAAATAAAAAAACAAAAAGTCAGCTTGTAACCAGCATAAGTCATCATGGAAAATAAAAAACAAAAAGTCAGCTTGTAACCAGCATTCAAAAAGCGGGGGAAAAGGCAAAAAAGAACGTGTCCCCAGCCAGGGAAAGTCAAAAAGTCATCTGAGGCTGCCTAAAATGGAAAGTCTACAACAGAAAAAATGGGGGGCCTCTGAAAAAAGCAAATGGCAGGCTAAAAACAGCGTCAAACATAAAACGAGGCTGAGGAACAAAAGTCATCTTAGTTCTTCCAATTCAACGAAAAAGCGTCTCTGGCGTACAAACGTAGTGAAGGAAAGAGAATGGAGAAACAAACAGAAAAAGCATTCAGGTAACTAGTATAATGGGAGGTAGCATAGTTGCCTCAGCCTGTGTCTCTGAATGGAGGGGCTGCCATGACATTCAGCATAACATGGGGGAGGCAGTGCAGATCTCTCTCAGGCCCCACTTTCTCCTCTGGTGTGCGTGCTCTATAGGGTAAATGTAGGGGAGATAAGAGCAGGACGAGGTCCCCACTCAGCCCGCAACGGGTGGTTTAGGTGCCCAGCAACCAGGCCTCTCCAGGCGCCCCATAGGTTGCAGCACGGGACCAAGGCCGTACCTGCCTCCTCTCAGTGCAAGTCCCGGGTGTCTTCACCAGCACATTTTTCACAGAGGGAGCCATGGCCTTCAGCTGAATTGCGGCTGGCGCAACAGTGCCCAGACCCGCAGAGCTCCCGGTGACTTCTCTCAGTAAGGTGAGAGACTCATCCATTGCCGGCCTCTGGTAGGGATCCGCCGCGGTAGGGCCATCAAAAGCCGTCGACCCTCGGGGCACACAGGACACCAGCTCGTCGTCTTCTGGCAGTTGGAAGAGCAGGCTCGGGAACCCAGCCTCCATCAGCAGCGTCTCGGCCGGGCGCCTCCCGCATCGTGACACTCTGCAACAGTAAGGGAGCAGGCCTCACCAGGGTGTCGATACGGGGCTGCTCCGATCACCTCCTTTTTTGGGGTTCTCTCCGCTTGGCCATCCCGCAGCGCCGACATCATCTGGCGCCAGACTCCTTTAGTAAGGGGACCTTCCGTGTCCTCCTCCCCCAACAACCGCAAACAGGCCTCCAGGCCTGAGATAAAGGCATCAGCACCTCCAGTGGGGGGAGGGGATCTGCAACGCCGGTCTGCATCCGATCCGCTCGGTGCCCTCGCCAGACATCCAGCCAAGGCTGTCCGGGGACAGGGGCCCTCTGCCCCCACAGCTCTCAGCCCGGAGCCAGACTGGGCCAGCACAGCAGGACCCCCAAGCAAAGACCCAGTTGAAGTCGGGGCATAGGCCGCAAGATGGCCGCCGGCATCTCGCTGTAGCCACATGGTAGCTGCTATAAAGAAAGTCTCAGGTCCGGGGGGTGGGACAACACGGACTCCGGACAGCTTGGTTCCGATGGCAAGCCACTCCAGGTCCCCAAAGCCAAAAAGCACTGCAAAAAAGAGGAATTAAAGGTCCCAGAAGGTGGCAGGCGTGTGGAGCTCCTCTAAAACACGTCTGCCTCCACAAGTAGCCGGCCACGCCCCCCGCAACCCTTTATTGTATCTCTCGGGCAGAGGAGACTTGCTTGGCATTTCATTTCTGTCCGTCAATTTTTGGGTGATGGCTGATTTGCATATTCTAGAGTTTTCTCCACCATGGATTTAAAACCTTATGAGACCTGAGCAGAGACCTACCGTAGAGCAAGCTGGTTTGTGTGTGGGAATGTCTTCTCTGTAATGCAACCAATACACTTTGTGACCAGAGTGGGAACTCACTGAAGGGCAGGCAACTTAATGTAGATGCCCATTCTCAGGACTCTCAGGAACATATTTTTGTTCTATTAGGGAAGATGACTGCATACTTTTTTCATTCTCCTAAGAAGGTAAGTTTATAAGGTAGGTGCCCCTTTACTGAACATTCTTCCACCAGCTTTATTTAAACCCTATTGCTCTGCTATGTCACAGAAGTCTATTGTATTTCTGATATGTGAGATTTCCACTTTATGAATGACTAAGACACATGCTTTAGGTTTCAAATTTATGACTTAATTTATTTAGCGTTGGTGAGTTTTACAAGGTGAAAAATAGGTAATCTCCATAGCATTGTTTCTGGGTGCATCTTGACTTTGAGCAGAAGCAGCATTCAACTTCCCGTAGCATCTTTGCTGCTATTTTCCTTTTGTATGACTCTACTCTATAATCAGCCACATGAACGGTCTTCTTATGATTATATAGAGCCCTATCAGCTGGTGTGAGCTAACCCTAGCATCCACATTTTTTCTCGTTTCGCCAGGTAAATTCAGTCTAGTGCATGACCAACAGATCATTTGCCTCTCGCTACAAATAGAGAAACCAGATAGCGCGCAGTAGTTTGCGATTCGTATTGCGAGCTTACTGTACTTACCGCGTCCTATACTTAACATGGGGAGCACTAGAGATCACTTGTGCTAGCGTAACCAACAGATTGTTTGATCCTGGCGCTAATTTCTGCACATACTCTAATCGAAAAAAAATTACCTACTGCTCAACCCTGGTGTTAACTAGTGAAAAGGGGGGGGGGAGTGAAAGGTCATTGCCAAAATTAACAAGCAATTAACAGGCAATTGAAAGGAATGCCGCACAGGTGTTCTCTTGGCCCCATACACCAAAGCAATAGATCTGGTCAGTAGTGTCGCTGCTGTTGCAGTATGCTCTATTATGCAGTGACGTGCGGTGAGGTCAGTGGCTGGTGAGGCTCTGGCTAGTATCCGAGCCAGATATACACAGGTTACGTAGGTTCAGGTTCAGTGCTCCCCAGGATCTGGCTGCTCTCAGTGCTCCCCAGGATCTGGCTGCTCTCAGTGCTCCCCAGGAGCATTGTATCGGAGGACAGGGTGCTGCTCCTGTATTAAGATGCTTTGGGCTTGGGATTCTGTATTCAGATGCTTTGGGTTGATGGTTCTGTATTAGGGTACTTTGGGGAGGTGGTTCTGTATTAAGATGCTTTAGACTGCTGGGTCTGTTTTAGGATGGTTTCGACTGGTGGTTCTATATAAGGATGGTTTGGGCAGGTGGTTCTGTATTAGGATGCGCTGGGCTAGTGGTTCTGCATTAGGATGCTTTGGGCAGGTGGTTCTGTATTAGGTTGCTTAAAGCATCATAATACAGAACCATATGCCCAAAGCATCCTAGTACAGAACCACTAGCCCAAAGCATCCTAATACAGAACCACCTGCCCAGAGCAGCCTAATACAGAACCACTACTAGCCCAAAGCATGATGCTTTGGGCTAGTGGTTCTGTATTAGGATGTTTTGGGCAGGTGGTTCTGTATTAGGATGCTTAGAACCACCTGCCCAAAGCATCCTAAAACAGAAACACTAGCCCAAAGCATCATAATACAGAACCACTAGCCCAAAGCATCCTTATACAGAACCAGACTAGCCTAAAGCATCATGCTTTGGGCTAGTGGTTCTGTATTAGGATGCTTTAGACTGGTGGTTCTGTGTTAGGATGCTTTAGACTGGTGGTTCTGTATAAGGATGGTTTGGGCTAGTGGTTCTGTATTAGGATGCTTTGGGCAGGTGGTTCTGTTTTAGGATGCTTAAGGCATCCTAATACAGAACCACCTGCCCAGAGAAGCCTAATACAGAACCACTACTAGCCCAAAGCATCATGCTTTGGGCTAGTGGTTCTGTATTAAGATGGTTTGGGCTAGTGGTTCTGTGTTTGGATGTATATGGCTGCTGAAGGTTTACCACAATCTGGCAGCTTTCAGTGTCCCCAAGATTTGGCAGCTTTCAGGGCTCCCCACGATGTCTGCGTCTTCCTCCACCAGGCAGCTCAGTGTGGCACTGAGGCCACACCTTGAGCATGGCCCCACGCCCACTGATTGGCACAGGACAGCCACATGACTGTCCTTCACCAATCAATGCATTGGAGGCATGCCTCCCAGGCAGGAATGTTTTGAATGGCTTGGATCAATAGCGTTTTCCTATTGGTCCAAGCGCTCCATTGCTCTCCCAGGGACTCAGAGGCACTGAGAGAGCATTCCAGGAATTGGGCAGTGCTTGGATGTCTGTTCATTGAACAGACGCGCCGCACTGCCTACTTCTTGGCAGCCTACGTGATTTTGCGTAGCGTCCTTCAACGTAAATTGTGTAGGCTCAGGCTGCTGCTAGAAAATAAGAATGTTAATGAGAAGATGGATGGAGCCAACGGGGGAACGCGGAGCAGGTGAGTTTGACTTTGCTTTAACTATTTATTATTTGTGCAGGTGTGCTGCAGCCCTTAATGGCAGGGGAGGCTCTGCCTCCCATGCCACCCGTGACAGCACGTCCCTGCTATTATGTTATATATGTATCCTTTATCCACATATATCCTAATTCTAATATATTGCCTAATTTTAAACATTTTATGCTGGGGGATAGTCATAGTATGTAAGCGGTTGATTATTAGGGTGACCGTGTGGACCTGGTTTAAAGGGACACATGGATAAGTCTTGCCCTGAAACCTGTAATATTTATATGCTGCAGCAGGGAAATTATTGCGCTCACCTAGCCTTCCTTTTGGATCCATTAAATGCAGTGTAATGATGCTACATGCTGTTGGGTGGCATTTATCATGCAATGACCATCAGCCTTAACCACTTCAACTACTGCTGGTATGCGGAGGACGCGCTCAGCGCGTCCTCCCATTGGGGTCAGCGTTCGGCCGGGTTCCGGCCGATCGCTGGCCCCCCCGGTGCGGGCTGACATCCTCGATGTCAGCCCAGCATCCGAGACCGCAGCCGCTGAAATTAGGTGTCATCGCGCCAGCGCGATGACCCCTAATTCAGGCGCCCCCCCCCGCATGTGCGGAGGAGGCGCCTGAAAGGGAGGGGGGGAGGTCCTTCGGACCTCTCTCCCTCCCGATCGGCGGCGTTGCGAGGGTTAAACAAGGCACATTTGGAAGGGCACAGCCTGCCCTTCCAAATGGTGCCTGGCATTAACCCCTGGGGAGCTGGATCGCGAATCGGCGCTGAAAAGCGCCGGTTTGCGATCCTTTCCCGGAGCTGGCCGACATCTTGGATGTCGGCCAAGCCTCCGGGAACTCCCCCTGAGGACTGGCGTCATCGTGCGTAGCACGATGACGCCAGTCCTAGAGTTAACCCCTAACTGCCACCAACGGTGGAGATAGGGAGTTCCAATGAACTCCCTATCTCCCGATCCGTGGCAGCTAGGGGTTAACGTTTGGTATGGCTGGATCGGCCAGAGCATGGCCGTTCCAACGATACCAAACACTACAGTGAAAAATTTTGTAAAAAAAAAAAAAATTAAAAATTAAAAAAAAAAATAAACAATTTTTTTTGGTTTGTTAATGCAGCAATATTGTTCCCATTTCAATTATAATGTGAACAATGATGCTGCACTAACGATTTTTCTATGCGGTGTGTTTGTTAAAAATCGCGTAATTTTCCCCCAAAAAAAATGTAGCGAGACCCCATCTCTAATTTTTTTAACAAGCGCACCCCATACAAAATATAACCGCAATTGGTCGCATGTTAAAATGTGAAAAAAACACTTTACACGTTGTAAATTATTGAAAATACATATTTTATTGCATTTTTTGTTATAATATACAGACATGACATAACGTATACATATAATAATGACATATTATGAATCTACCGAGTCTGACGGAAAGAACGATATATAATATGTCTGGGTAATATACTAAAATAAGCCTTCAAAACACGTTTAAACATGATGAGCAAAACCGGTAAAAATGACCTCAGCACAGAGGTGTGAAAAGCCTCAGCAGCGAAAGGGTTAATTAATATATTTGTGCATCAAAACATGGACGAAATGGCCACCTTGGAGGATTTTAATAATGCAGGGGTGTGAGGGCTCTTGGCTGGATGTGTTCATACTTAATAGTTATGGCCCGGCACTCTGCACTGGAGAAAAACGGTTCTATCCTTTACACAACCGCATTAGCGCTGGGTCTCAGCCCGGGACTTAGCGTTTCCTTAACATCCGGTAATGAATCTTGAACACTGACAACCGCGAACAAAGCGATCTGTTGGTGGGTCGACAGGCGCTACATTTCAGCGGCTTGCGCTAGATTTTTCATGTAGCGTTGGCGTTTTAGTTCACACCAGGTGATGGGGCCCATAGTATTTTGAAGCTGAATGTATTGTACTGGTACCATAAGTCTTTAAATCAGTCTATGAATCGTTGTGTATTTAAGCGATTAGTGTAATGCAGTGTCAAAGTGTCTACTTTTGCTGATGTTGATGGGTTAAGAAAGATTAAACTTTTATATAAGAATCCCTATAAGAGACAGGACTGTGGTGAACATTTCTAAAAGTGCCGCAATTTTCATGGGACCCGGAGAGCAAGGAGATCTTTCTTTGAACTGTGCACAAATTTCTGATCACAAATCTCTTTCTGCTCCATGTCACTGTGATAAAGCATTTATATGGACATAGCTAAACGCTCGATTCAAAGATAGTTGGCTGTGATGCAGAGATGGGTCAAAAGACAGGATGTAGCCAAACAAATTTATTTATCTATTTACAGCTAAAGTTTAAAAGTCATTGGAAACAAAAACATATCATATTATTGGCACAAATCTCTTTCATAAACACAAATTAGCATTTTAAATCCCATTGTTGGATTAATTTCCTTGTGGCTCTTTAATGAACACAAATATACCAGATATCGTATGCGCTCAAAGCGAGTGAATTTGGGTTGGAAAAGACGGACAGAAGTGGGGGAATTTTTGCCTCTAATGAATGTCTCTTGTAAAGAAGCACACATGGGTAATAAGGACGCAAGATCGGTTTAGAATATTTATATCTGGTTTTCTTTAAATACAAGATTGAAATGAGTAATTGGATATGTTCTTCTCGGTCCTTTATAGTTATTTCCTTGAAAGTCTAAGGAGAAACCCTCATGCTAAACGCTTGAATTAATTCTGGAGGTTTTTTTTCTCCCCTAGAAAAATCGGAATATTTTCTTTAAAAATACTCTAACAAAGTTAAGTGCAATTCGATCCATCTGCTGTTCTCCTCATACGATACATGTGTCGTTTTTCTCTCATTTACAATACCTGTGCTCTTCAAACTCCTCACCATTGCATCCTTGAGCTCCCAGAATATTGGCATTGCACGGAGAATGTGCACTTCTTTACATCTCACTATGGTATCTCTAAGTCTTTCAAAGACACATTTAGAGCAGTGATTGTGCTCCGCAGTTAGAGATTCAAGTTGATGTATTGCTGAAAGATTTTCCATAGATCTGCATACCAGACATAAACTGGTTAGAAGGATTGCTAAAATAAGATTGACGTTCCCACCACCACCACCCTACAGACCCTTTGAGTTCCAAATATGTTTGGAACAAATTAAATTTACCTCTCAATGGACTAAGCGTATGTAAGGGTAATAAATAAATAAATATAAATATATAAACAAATGTATTGTGAAAAAGTCAGTCATTTTACTATAATTATGTGACCTAGAGATAAATATCACATATACATTATTGTTTGAAAATCGGTGATTGCCTTTATCGGTTGATGATGATCATGTTTTTAACTTTTTCTGTTCTAGAAATCATACCACTTTATGGGATGTCTAGCTACATCACAAGAGAAGACCAATATTGCAAGCCACAGCACAAAAAACTTAAAGAAAGGCAAATTGACAGACAAAACCGACTCAACAGCCCACCATCCAACCTTTATAAAAATCACCTTGGAAACTGTACCTCTGTTTACAACGGCAATGGGAAGGCTCACAATGGGGCAGGCTGTGCGGGAGTTGGTGGAATAAGTGGTTTAAAGAAAATAGAGCGCAGAGCCAGAAGCAGTCCAAAAGCCAACGAACAGGATTCACAAGGTACGTACACATTTTGAAGATCAATACACACGTGCCATATTTTTTTCTCCCTTTAATTAAGGGAGGCGGCACACGAGCAAACATTTTGCGTCCTTTTGACCGTACTGTTTGACATCTGTCATAGCTTTATAAAGGAGTCAATTAAACACACCACACAAAGCCCCTGCGCACTTGTTCACGGACGGGCAAAGCATAAAGGCACGGACGCAAAAATAACATTGATGTGAAAAATCTAAATGGACACAGAAACAACACCGCCATGTATTTTCCTAGGGTGTGGAGACATCAGACGTTACGGACGCACTTTACACAGTACTCACAATATCTCCCGTGAAAAAGTGCATCCGTAATGGACGCAGTACAGTATGCTCGTGTGCCGCCTCCCTAAAGGGGGAGAGTGTAGCAGCAAAATATGCATATATTTTGCAAGTATATACCCACTCCGTTGGCATCATTGAATAAGGTTGATTGCACAGCACTGTGTTCCTATTTTTTTTATTTTTTTTTTACTCCATAATTGTGGTGACGTTTAGGAAGTTACCAGGATTGAGTGGAGGATTGCCCTGTAGGATGGCTCTTCCAGCTTCCACTCCATAGGCATGTCACCAAAAGTGAGTGGCCTCTAATTTTGTGAGAGAATTCAATCTTATTTCCTATATACTGTTCTAGTGGGAACGCTCGTATACACATAGAAAATACAAGTAGAGCACCCATTATGTGGAACTCTAAAAACAGGAAGACTCCAAAAACCGGAATTTTTGGAGGCATCCAGATTTTACTTATTCCAGAATAGCATGTTGCCGCTCTTTAGCAAGGCTTCTGCCATCTCCAGCAGACTGCAGCACACTGGGCAGCACCAGCATGTGACATGCTGCCTGGTCAGTATGTGTGTAAAGGAATAATTAAGGGTTTACCAGGATATGAATTACTATTACTGTTTCGGCCGATCGCTGCGGTCTCCCAGTGTGGGCTGGCATCTTTGTCAGCCCGCCTCTAGGACCCCAGCCAGCGTATTGGCGCCAACACGCCAGGCACAATGACATCTGTTTCAGGCAACCCCCCTGCCAGTGCAGGGAGAGCGCCCTAAGGGAAGGGTGGATTCTTTGGACCCCTCTCTTTCCCCATTGCTATTAGCCACAGAAGAAAGAGAGGCACCGCTGGAAAGGGCAAAGTCTGCCCTTTCCAGCGGTGCCTCTTTAACCCCTCAGGGACTGGATCTTGATTCAGCCTCAATTGGCGTTGGATTGCGGTCCTCTCTTGGAGGTGACTGACATCTTGGATGTCAGCCAAGCCTTTGGGATCTCCCCCACCCACTGACGTCAATGCGCATGTACGCGATAACCTCAGTTAAGGCGTTTACCCCTAGCTGCCACCTATGGAGGAGATGGGGGTGTCTTTGGACCCAAACATGTTTTGTATAATTGGAAACCCCAGAACATGACCTTTCCAATGATACCAAACAAGCCCAGGTTCAGTGTAAAATAAAATTTTAAAAAATGTATAAATACATTTCTAGTTTTTCTTTTTTCTAGTTTTTAAAATTTATTATTGCAGCACTTTTAAATTAGAATGTGAACAATGATGCTGCACTAATGAAAAATTTAGTTTTTTCACTTTTAGCTTAAATCGTGTATTTTCTCCGACAAATATAGTAACGGTTTCCCATCTTTTTATGTTTTTTAACAAACGTACCAAATAGAATATATAACCGCAAAGGCTTGGATAATAAAATGTGAAAAAAATATTTTACACTCTGTAGGTGATTGAAATTTTAATGGAAATGCAAATATTTTTATATTATTTGCTATTGCATTCTGACAGGACATGATGTATACATATTATAATTATGAATCTGCTGAGTCTGCCGTAAATAAAGGATTTATAATTTGTATGGGTCATACAATAAAACATGACTTCAAATCATGTTTAAACATGATGCGCAAAACTGGTAAAAATGAGCTCAGCACACAGATGTGAAATGGCTCAGCAGTGAAGGGGTTAAGGGAAGGGGGTCTGAATCAACTCTCCAAGACCCCATCCACTCCAGGGGGGAAAAGAGTGAGAAGGTACATAGGGTATGGTAATACTCCAAAAAAAAATTGAGTAGTCACAGTGCTTAGAGTCTCCCTTTTAGGCTTGCTGTCCACTGGCACTGTAGTAGGGTGACCAACTTTGTCACCCGACTGCGGACAATGCCATCGGCCGATCAGGGTCGTCCACTGGAAGCGTCTGTAGACAACCCAGATCAGGTGATGGACAGGCTGGCCAATGAAGAAAAAAAAAATTAAACACCCCGCTGCGGGGAGAAAACAAACGGTTTCTGGGGCTGAAAAAAACAAATACCCTGCTGCGGGGAGAAAACAAACTGTCTCTGGTGCTGAAACTCGAGTTTCAGCACCAAGAACAGCTCTCGTCCAGCCCAGGCGAAGCAGGGGAAAAACAATTCTCACTGAAGGCTGCAGGGTGGGGATTAACCTCCTGTCCCTGGTGCTGAATTCGGTTTCAGCACGAGGGACAGCAACGCTGAAGGCAGCTGGCTTGCAGAGATAAAAGAGGGGGGAAAAAAAGATGCATTCGAGAGAAAAAAAGCCTCGTCTTTTTAAAAAAAAATCAGAACCATAAAAATTCAATAACTAAAGGCTTTTTGCCACGGATTAAAAAGATATGTGGCTGAATAAAAAAAATTTCAGGTTTCTCTGCTGAGGCACAGCGGTTTAACTATACAATTAATCTTTTTCATGCAAAGTTGTAACGGATCGTCTGATCTCATCTGACCAAATTCAATTAAAATTGAAAGGATCACTAATCTGTTGTAATCGCATAAAATCGTCTGAAATCGTCCGTCTGTGGTCGGATGCAGTGGAAGAGGGCTGATTCACCTGCATTTTGTATGATCGGTCGGACGACTTCAGTCGATATCGGATGATCATACGAATACAGTGTCAGTGGAAGGCTGGCCTGAAGATAACCCTATTGTTTACAAGTTATCACTTCTCCTTGGAGTTTTTTAGCATTTCTTATGATCTTCGTTATTCAAGCTTTATTCTACCAATCCGTGGTTTAATTTTTTATATAACGCATTGGATTATTCTCTCGGGGGTTTAAGTTATGAGTTTTATAACTTTGCTTTTCAGTAGAATATCTATCAATCTATTAATGTTTGCTTCTTGTTAAGCGAAGACCGGTTTTGGAGCTTAGCATATTTTATAGAGTGATTTCCTACCTGTGCTATTTGACCTGAAATTAATGAGATGAGCACACACCTGTGTGTTTGCTATAGTAGCTGCATTTATTGCTGTATGATGAGTACTTTTGTTCAATGGTCTGGAAATGTTTTCAAGTAGGGGAAAAAAGACCTTCCTAAATCACATGAACTGGAATAACATTTAATGGCAGTTAATACAATACACCATATTAAGTTAGAATTGCAGAGAAATAAGAATTGATATTTTTATTACTTGTGAATTGGTATTTTATTGTGTACTTTAATTCCCAGTACAATTCCCAGTGTAAAAGTATGGAATGATGCCTGGCATTCGGTACTAATTGTAACCTATTAACTTGCACTGCATTAGCTGGGTTGTATTATTATTACGGATGTTTTTGGTATGGTAGCTACTTTATTACATTACATTCATTCTTTTTTTTTTTTGTATAAAGATCCCTAAACAAGATGCGTAACAAACAGTAAACATATTCCTTTCCTTTTGCTCCCTCTACGTCGGTGTTTCTCAACTCTGGTTCTCAAGTAGGGATGAGCTGTTCGGTTCGATCAGTTCGGAGTTCGACTCGAACATTGGCAGTTCGAAAGTTTGCGAACTTCGAACTTTTTGGCGTGTTCGGTCCGAGTCCGAAATTTTTTTTTTGAGAAAAGTATAAAAATGCTTAAAAAAATAATAAAAAATCTAGACATAAAGAGACTCTTTACTGCAGAATATTATAAGCAACAGTTTACTAGATATTGAATTAAAAAAGTACCTAACGTCTAGGTGCAAAGATTCTCACCTCTAAATGACCTGTGCTCTCAAACGGCGTAAACAACAGGTGTTTAATTAGTATTTGGAAATAACATGTGCTTCTAATTAGCAATTAGAATTTGATACTTTGCTTGCAGACTGGGTGGGGGCTCCTGCACATGTGTGAACAAACACTGTGCTTGTTTTGAATTCTAAGAAGTGGTCATTTCTACTATATGATCCTCTCTGATATGCTGTTTAACCCCTTAAGGACCAGGGCTCTGTAAAGCCAATCATTAATGATGTAGATGTTACGTCATTTGTCATCAAGGGCTTAATAAAATCTTTATCACACTCCTTAGATTTAAACGTAATATTCCAGTATTTGTATGTCATGTACCTCTCCCGAAGGGCCTATGTGAGCATACAATGATTATTGTGTTAGAAATGTCTAACATAAAGTGTACAAGCTGAATCCCTAGAATCTCTGACTATCCATTGTCATATATACCTTGCTTTATACATCTAATACATTCCCTCATCTAACAGGATAGTAGCCAGTCCCTGTGCATTTTAACCCCTTAAGGGTGGCTAGGTGTCGTGTGTGGGTCTCTGATGGCAATGTTTCTATACATCCTACAAATCCGCCACTTCAGGTTATGGGGACCTCCTAGGCACGATATTTGAAGGAATTTTTCGTTTTTATTTTTAACCCTTATTTTATGGAAAACTCCCTGTTCCTTTAAAAACGTATTTTTTTAAGCTTTTTGTCCTTGTTTCCTGTCCCCACGGCACTACCAGGACCCCCATACACCTTTTATGGCAAATATCTTGCATATATGCCCTCTTGGACGGCACTCTAAAAATCTAACTTTTGAGTCCCATTGAGTTCGGTTCGTGTTCGAGTTCCAACTCGAACTTATGAAATTGTTCGAATGCGAACCGAACACAGGGGTGTTCGGCTCATCCCTATTCTCAAGTACCCCTAAGGCCCGTGTCAGACGAGCGCATTGATCACGTCCGTGTTGCCGCACATTTTAACGTCCGTGGTAGCATACAATTATGATCAGTAGAGACCCACACATGAAGTACATCCGCACAGAAGTGCGGAAGCACAACGGATGCGGCAAACGGACGCAGGTTAGGCAAGAACGTAAAACTGCTAGAACGGACGTGCGGAGTGTGCCACGTCCGCAACCTCCACATTGCTTTGTGTGTGAGTGATGAACGAGGTCAGACGGACTACATTTGTGCGTCCAGCATTTTTGACGGACAAAATGTTTTTTCATATTAATTTATTTTCCCTGCTACATCAGTCAAAAAAAGTCAGTGAAAAAAACAGACTGTGTGGCCACTACCTTGCCGTCAGTCAGAAAGTACGTCCGTTGAGCACAGACGCACATTCCGTACAAAATGCGCTCGTCTGACATTAGCCTAACAGGCCAGGTTTTCCAGATATCCGCTGCACAGCACAGGTGATCTGATTTGCTGCTCAGTGATTGCAGGATTCAGTCTGTATTTCCCCAAGGGGATCCTTAAAACCTGGCCTGTTAGGGATGCTTGAGCATCAGAGTTGACAAACACTGCTCTGCGCTATACATTATGGCCCATGTTCCACCGGTGAGCTAGATTTAATTGAGCACAGTGCCTGAAATTTACTCCGGTTTCAGGCGCATTTTTTTGTTTGTCAAAGATGATTATGGGTTTAGCTTGATTTCAATTCCTGTTAAAATATCAGCTAAATTTTTGGCAGTCGCTGCCATACTCCGAAATGAAAATATGGACTTTTGCAATTAATTCACTTTTTTGGTGGCCAAAGGGTTTGGGGTTGATAAATGGCTTTTTGGACAGGGAAACCTAGAAGCTCAAACTGAAAGTGAACAAAATGGACAAACACAATATACCAAAACATTAACAAAAATATACACACAATGTATCACATTCTTTTATCACGTATCATGTGTTATTTTTTGTGTTTATGTTCAAATTGGTCTCATGATTATTATTTTTTTTTGGTTAGATTAACTTTATATTTGAAATGTCCTTTCGACTCATCCTGTAGGCCCTGACTGTCACTGGGCAAATTGGGCCAATCCAGCTCCACGATCTAAGGGCAATAGGTCAACAAAGGATCTCCACATTAAACACATGGGCCCTTGGAAAGAATGAAATATATCACGACAAGCCAATTACATGTGTCAAATGCCAAAGTGTTCTACCCATCTTCAACACGCAACTACTTACAGACCAGGCTGATCCAGACGCCAAATCTAATACAATCTACCTATATTGTGTAACCCCACACATCACAGGGGCGCTGTAGCACGGTCCTTTAGGGCAAACATGGCACACACAGTCTCTTTAACGATTGACATTTTTCAGGCTTTATTGCAGCAACAAATAAAACCTAACACAAAAACAAAATCCTTGTTCACCTGAGCAGTAACTAACTCACTTAATGTCCCCCTCTCTCTCTCTAGCAGGGGCAATACACAAAATTTACACCAACCTTTGGTTTCATATCCTGCACCCACTGCAGACTCTCCCACCTCAGGAGTAGCACCAACCTTTGTGTCTCAAAGTCTCTGTGTGTCAAAATCTAATCTTGCCCTCTTTCAAGCAGGAGCCATTTATCCTGCATAATTGCCAGGTGAGACACCTGCAGCAAGAACCAAACAAAACATAATTTCCTTGGGGTTAATGCCTACACCTTTAAACAAAAATAGAAGGGGAATACACAGACCCATCCATGCACTATCAGGGTTATTCAGAGAGAGAGGTGAAAACCAGGAGAATGACTGGAGAAGTGAAAATTCTAGGTCAAATTAGCCAAACCAGAAAGATTCTCCAATTTAACTCCCTTTCCAAATCGGCTATTTGGTCTAGATTGTTCTCTTCTCCTGCCAAATCTCCTGATTTTCACCTCTATCTGAATAACCCTGTATGTCACAATTGGTCAAGGTCATAAGAAAGATAATTTGTACTATAGGGAATCAAACACCAAAACAGTTTATGCATGTAAATTGCCTAGTACTCCAATTAATACATGTTAACATTTTAATACTGTAATATCTGATGCATGCCGGTGGGATCATAACACCAATGGCAATATGGTGGAAGTTGTTGAAATAAGAATTTAAGTACAAAAGAAATTGTGGAGTATTTTGATTCGTTTCACAATCTCTATTCTGGAAAGAGAGGGATAACTCTATGCTGGAGCTTCCCACATCGCCTGGCTTTGAGAGATCGCAGTGTTATTGAGTTCGGGGGGGGGGGTCCCATGCAATATACTGTATAAAAATGTATCCACTTGCAACAAATATTTTAACCCCTTCCATGCCAAGAGATTTTTGTTGAAAGCAATATTATCATGACATTTATTTGAAACATGGGATGTGAACTTAAGGGAAAATAATGCTTTGCACAGAAATTGTTAGTTACAAAATTTAATATGCACATTTATTTCATTTGTCCATACACAGAAATATTGGTGAAATGTAAGATTCTGAGCTCTACTTGGTGTTCCTTATCTTACAAAATGTCAAAGGGGTCTGCGTTATTATCATACAGGCAGAAAAGGCCTTTGTGCTAGATTCAGTAATTGTGATAAACATAAATAATAAAAATGCAGCTGCCACAAAATACCTATAGAATATAAAAAATAATATCTGTATGTTGCATAATGCCTGTATATGGAGATTACAGTAACACCTTCCATCTGTACTGTGCAGAGATTTTCAGTTATTATAGCCCCCTGAATCTTATCCCTGTACAGTAGTGAGTGACCCCAGAGCTCACCCTGTATTCTGCAGATGTAATGCAGCAGTAATCTATTTGAACTTTTTGTTACAATGAGGTTTAGTGCTGCTATTTACAGCATGTCTTAGCTTTCTCCAGGGTGCTTGGAGAGCCACAAAACACAGGATTTAATTTCTCCACCAGGGACACAATAATCTTGCTTTAAAATGTATTTAGTTAGTCTTTTGATATGCTAATGAGTGCTTCTCAACACATTACAATGCAAAATCGAGTTAACTCGATTTTGGGTTGAGTTGTTTTCGCTTTTTTTTATCAATGTTAAAACAACTTAACTTTCAGTTGCAAAATAATTTGTTTGCTTTTACTGTTTAACGGACTCTGCTGTTGCTTAGTCCTTATACTCTATAATGGACAGAACCATTAAGCGATACTCCATTGAAAATAAAGATCCCTTTTGTTGCCCTCTGCTGCCAGGGTTTGCCCAATGATTTTTACTTTTTTTTTCTTTCTTTTCACGGTGAATTTAAATTCCGCAAATTATGCAGCAATATATGGACATGCGCACTTTACAAAAGTTACTAGTGCCTGTGCAGAGCAATGGATCGGGGGCTGCACATGCAAGCGCAGATCCGATCCATCACTGCCTCTTGTAGACAGCTCTCTAACATGATCACTGTTGACCAATCTGCTGACCAGCAGTTGCTAAATTCAAAAATCCTGGCTGCTGCTGACATTGTGGTGGTGTGGAGGAAACTCCTCCACTTCATCCAGCAATTCTCCAAACCAGGAAGTGGGAGGAGCACTCCACATCCTGACCACTTTAACTATAACTTAAACTATAAAAGTGGTCAGGATGAGTTGAGTTTCCCTTTAATCACCAAATCGAAAAAGAGCGTCTTATTCAATTTCCCATGTTTGAGCTATACCGTACTTGAGAGACCTGCAGAAAAAGTAGGGTACAGCGCTCAATGTTTAACCATCAAATGTATTTACCTCCAATGCTATCTTTCTTTAAATTGAAGGAGTACTTGAGAGACCTGTCAGCTGTATTCTAGATCTAGCAAAGAGATTAACCCCACTGATTCCCCCACGATATTTTGGATGGTCATGGCTTGTTGGAAGTACCACCTCTTTTTCTTTCTGAATTGACTACTGATAGATACTACCCACGACTAAATTCGTGACAAATATAGTTATTTGAAGGATTCTGGCTCGTTTTTCTGTAACATGAGTTTTGCTTTATTTTAGTTTTAAAGTATGCGTTGTCACTTTTTTTTCTTCGTCTTTATTGTTACCTCTATATGGTTTCAAAGTGTACATTCATTCCTGAAATACACATTCCTGAAACACTCTATGCCCCACTGGTTAAAGAATAAACTAACAAGATTTTGACATGCAGGCACCATTTAAAGTTGATGGATCTCATGTGGTTTGTGGGCCCCCTGTTTCTCTAACTAATGCTGAAGTGTCTGAGTTTTCCAGAGAGAGCTGATGGTAGATGATGTATAGTGCTGGTCAGTGAGACATATTGGTTAAATTTATGTTTGGTTCATTTTACACATTGTACATTGCTGCAGAATATGTTGGCGCTTTATAAATAATTGAATGGAATGTAATTTTTTTTATTTACTACTTTATTTTACTACTACTGTACTACATTAAACAGTTGATATTGTTCATATTGTGTGTGAACATCAATTTTTAGCGCACCATGTACTCAACGTGAATTAATTTCACTTGAAAATGGATGCTGGAATAAACTGTGTACAATATTTGAGGACGTTTGGTTAGCGAACATCTGTGAGTTTATTTGCCAGGCTTATTTCCAGTAATTTAATGTTGCCACTTGAGCTGCCAAGGGTGATGCTTTGGGAGCCCCATACATAACTGGTGAACAATGTCCGCTTCAGACATTTCAAATTTGGCTGCACAAGATAAATACATAAATAAAAACAGGGAAACAAATGAACACAACTGGTTGCTGTCACTCCTTTATATAGGACTTTTCAAAGTTTTAAGATTTTGATCGGTTTTAGCTTTGGGAAACTATATCCTACAAACATGCCATTTGATACATATCTTATTTTCCTCCTCTTGTTACAGTTAGCTTAATTAAATTAAAGAGTACATTCCTGATGGTAAAAGCATCATTTCTTTTGTTGAGCAATATTAAAAAAAAAATATCGGCAATGGTATGTCTTTCTGGCCCAGATAAATGATGTGTAATTGGTCCAAAGATTCCGGCTGATTCTACAAATTGTAACACACAGCCCTGACCTCCAGTAGTAATACACAAGGGCTCATAACACCAAATGGTTGTGATGAACTGCGTGACATCAACCTACAATACAGCAATAACATCAAATAACAGAATAGAAATGTTATCATTAATGCTGTAACTACTCAAAGTGAGATATTGTGGCTGCTTAAAATGTTATATTTAGTGTCATGTATATAATACAAACATATTGAACAATTCTAGGCATACTCTTGAGTTACCTGGTTGGGGTCGTTTGTGAAGTGTCAACTCCAGCATCTGGCAGGAGGAGCCATGCCTTCGTGTATTCTCGGTTATGTACCAAAGTTAAAAATGGGGAACTATGTAAGATTATATATATATGTGTGTTACACACACTGCTGTGTGGTAGTTTTACTCTTTCACTACCAGGTGTTTTATTTAAAAAAATACATACAGGGTTATTCAGAGAGAGGTTAAAACCAGGAGAATGGCAGGAGAAGAGAACAATCTTCTAGACCAAATAGCCGATTTGGAAAGTGAGCTAAATGGGAGAATTTTTCCGGTTTGGCTATTTTGACCTAGAATTTTTGTTTCTCCAGTCATTCTCCTGGTTTTCACCTCTCTTTGAATAACCCTGATATTAATATTTAACTTAAAAACAGGATTCATAGTTAAGACATTATTGTGGAAAATATAAATTTTCCAAATACTGTTATTCTGAGAAATACAGTTAGGTCCATATATATTTGGACACATGCACAATTTTCATACTTTTGGCTCTGTATGCCATCAGAATAAGATTGAGGGAAAAAAAGGAATTTGAATGTCCCTTATGCAGGCAGGGAAGATGCAGCCAGTGAATGCCAAGGCCCGGGGATCCCCTTTAGCGTCGGAGCCGATATCCAGCCACAGGTTGCGTGGTGTTGGATTGTGACTCTGTGTTGGACGACCTTGAATACCGTACGACCCAGAACGGATCGGCAGGCCTAAAATAGCGTTTGGGACAACCCTATTATCTGGATGCATATGGAAATTCTAGTGTCTGGGGTTTTCACCAATCTATCTGCATAAGGAGTCTGTAATAGGGTTACTTTAAGTTTTGTTCTAAAACAAAATTGTTTGCCTTTATCCTAAAACCACCCTAGATGTTTATGCTTATTTTCCAAATATGACCATGTCAAGTAATAGAAACAGCCATCTATTGTTGTTTTATTGACAATGAATAATGGTGAATATAAAAAGTTCCCTAAAGGTCTGTATGAATTTGTCAACACATGTACTTTTAAAATTATCTGGAGTAATGACGAAATCTAGAAGGTATTCGTTAGCCAGATGTGTTGAATCGAGCAATGGTAAATCTTGGATACGAAAACTACAGTTTTAATTCAGAACATATAGTCATGCTTAAATTTTACTTGGATTGAACTCACTTTAAATATACTTATGATTTTTTGTGTTAAAATCTGAACATCCATGGAGCCAAAAGTTTCAGTAGAAAGATTTCAAGTTAAAAGTATCCATATGCTAATTGTGGATACATTGATGCTATATCTGCTTTTAATGAAAGCATATATTTGCTTCTTGACTGTGTCACCTAGAGCATTTGCAGGACTATAAATTTTATGTATTTGTGCAGGGCTGTGCTGGGACAAAAAGAAGGCCCAGACATTTCCAGTTACACATTTTTATAAAGTGCTAACAATTTCCGTAGTGCTGTACAATGGGAGGCAGAATAATAAATATACATACAGGTTAAACAAACAGAACAATCGGAGAGAGGACCCTGCTCAAGAATTTACAATCTAAGAGGAGAGGGGTGACACACTAAGGGCCATATTACATAGTTGGTGCTAACTTAACCAGAGCTGTTGTAAGCTATAATGGCTCTGGGAAGTTTACAACAGCTCTGGTTAAGTTAGCACCAACTATGTAATATGGCCCTAAGTGGGGGTAAATAGAGAATATGAAATAGTGGAGTGCATGTGGGCTGGGTGGGAAGATGGAGTAAGAAATGTACAATGGGGGATTAGGGAGTGAACTGATAGGCTTCTCTAAAGTAATGTGTTTTCAGAGACTTCTTGAAGGACTGGAGAGATGGGGAGAATCTGATGGTGCAGGGGAGAGAATTCCATAGAAAGGGGCAGCTTGGGAGAAGTCCTGAAGGCGAGAGTTGGGGGTGCGAATCCGAGGAGACAATAATGTCAAAATCATTGGCAGAGCGAAGTGGTTGGGATGGGATGTACATGTTAATAAGGGAGGAGATGTAGGCAGGGGCGCAGTTATGGAGAGCTTTGTGCGTGAGCACCAATATTTTGAATGTGATTCTAAGGAAAACTGACCCATGGGGGGGGGGTCGCCTGACAACGACGTCATCACGTGCATGCGCGATGACGCATGTGGCTGGGGGCAGTCCAGAAGTGAGAGCTGACATGCAACATGTCAACCCGCTGCGGGTAAAGCTCTGGTTCGGTTCCGAACTGGAGCTACGTGAGGACATGCAGACATGTGCTCCCTGCACATCCTTCGCGTTCAAGTGGTTAAATAATAAAATAATAAAATAATCCATTAAATAATTTTTTTAGAGTTTATATTAAATTTAATATTACAAAATAAAATAAATTGTGTTGATGTTATTACCTAGAATTACCTATAATGACAGCTTTATCAATCGGTTATTCCCTTGGGGAATTATATGAGAAATGGGAAGAATGTGAAAGTCTCCCCCCAATTTTTTTTTTCTCCTTTTTATTTATAAAATATTTTTTTTATCATATTTATTTACTTTATTATTTTAGCAACTTGCTTGCTCCTGATATCATTGGAAAGGACACACTCTGACCTTTCCATTGATACCTCATATGACCAGCTATCACATACGATTCCGGAGATACAGAGTAGGAAATTTCCTGCCAGGATGTTCAGTTAATTTTAACACTACCTATTCCATCCGAGATGCAAGGTCATCTTGCGTCTCTGATGTAGCCCTTGCTTACTGTACATAAATGACTCCTATACTTTATATGGGAGATGTTAATGTGCCCCTAGCAGATGAAGAACAAGCTATTCCAACTAATTATTTTTTTCATCTGCATCTGACATTATTCGGAAATGAATAACTTCTTTTCAACTCTGGTGTTTAGTGATCACACTTCAGCACAATCATGTAACATGTGAATCTAACCCCACCAAAAATATCCCATACTCACCTGAGATTTCTTGGTGGAACGAGTGGAACAATCCACTGCCTTCACTCTCTGTGGGCAGCTGAACACTGGGAACAAATGGTTCCCAGTGTTCCTTGGGAAAAATCCTTCTGCCATCCTGGCCAGACAGAGCTTGCATCTTTCTCTATGGAGTCCTATGAACGCTTGGAGCTGATTAACTGGTGTTCTCTACATGCATCTCGAATATATTACCCCTCGACTTGGTGGGAAAACGAACGTTAATATTGAGGTAAATGGCAAAACGGCTGATGCGTCCGCGTCTTACCTTTTAACATCCAGGTTGTGATCTGGTCCCTGGGTGGCAGCGTAAAATGTCTGTTTTCAACCGCACTTTGTGTATTAAACATACTACGAAAAAGTCCTCTGCGCTATAGTTCCAATACAGCCACATTAAACAAAAAGGTTTCTTGTTCAGCTGGAATGGCCATTAATGTTTTGAAACCCAGCCGCAGCATCAAGGCAACCTCTCAAGGTGTCCCCTAACCTGACACCATCAATACCTCATACATCCTTCTGCTTTTTCTCACCTAAGAGAAAAAATAGTGGTTTATATTCATACCTTCACCAAACACAATTTCCCTTATGAGCTAACTGATGCCTTGACAATCTGTTCACTACAATTATTTGCACAGATCTAGACTGCTTTAATTTCTACACAGACGGGGCATGCTTTTTGGTGATCCGCAACATGTATCAAATACTAATATTTCTTACAGGCATATCAAGAAGCACAGCAAGTTTATTTTATTCAGCTTTTTTGGCCTGGAATGGCCCTTTGGAAATATTCCCTCTGGAACCCAATCTTAGCAGCTGTGTGACTTCATTAGGTGTGTAGTGTATGGCTTGGTACACGACCATTGCTATAGCGTGATTGCATATCTGATCTGCGGAGGCAACAACAATCAAGCGCTATGAACCATGGCCTTGTTAACGCTCTACTTCCTGTTTAACCCAGTAAAATCGGTGGGTGTTCCACCACATCATAACCAGTGCAGCTGGAGGCAGAACTTGACTTGGCCTTTTAGATTTTAGACTGGAAAGTTACCACCTGTTATTGGAAATTGTTTACACTGCTTTTCATACAAGGCAAATGTCTAAAAATCAATGCTGGCAGTGTGTGTGAAGCAAAGTTTTTCAAAGTTTTGGATTCTCAGGGTGCAGTGCAAGCTGCAGTTATTAGAGAGGATTAAGGAACACAGCTGGCGGGCAGATGGAATGCTTGGTATTCAAAGCAAAAAGACGTTAGAAACTAAAATCTGCAGGATGAAAATAAAATGATCTTTTATTTTCTCGCAGTAACATCATCATTTTGAAATAACCTATAACGCTTCGCTAGTTCATACTTTTTTTGTTTCAATATAATAATTCAACTTTTTATTGCATTTAAAGGAATTGTTTTATCCAGCTTCTTGACTCCGGAATTCCGTCATATAATTCAATGATTCTAAATTGTTTCCAGATAATCTTTTAAAGTGCTATTGTGACTTACGTTAGACTCTTTATTTGGTATTTTATCATCAGCTTAGGTAGACATAACACAGACATTTCTCTTTACAGTTGCATATGATTTTTTTTTTAAAATCTGTAGTCCGTGTAACTTAAAAGGTCTAAGAGAAAAAAGGCTGGACTTTTCCTCCCGTACAATGAAGTTCAACTTGGATAACACTTCTCAGATTACCAACTCTATACTTACCTTAAAAGACAAGGTTTTATAGACTTTTACTCGAACCATAAACCAGTCTGGATCGTGGTGGAGACTATTTGTTCGTCATTCAGGTTACCACTGGGATTGATATCAATAGGATACTATGTTGTGTTGTCAGATCGTGAACTGCCACTGTGGAGGTATCAACACCTCTGGGAGACCAATATTGGTTGCTCTATAGACTCTGTAGCATGGGGTAGGGTATTGACCAAAAGTGCAACTTTAATGTAAGCAAGCCAGAAGGTGCTGTACCGTTGGTACTGGACTCCAGACAGAGTTTCTAAGTTTACACAGGCACCTACATCGCAGTGCTGGCAGTGCAAGGCGCCGGGTGGCACCTACCTGCCTACATGCATGCCTGCCATTGTCCGGTATATATGTCTTCTGGGCACAAGTTGCAGAACTGGCCATGACCATTGTGGGGACCCAGATTCCCTTAACACTTTCTCACCGTGTGACGTACCATGCCATCAACGTGGTGGCAGGGCCTTGGAGACGCAAAGCATACTGGTATGCCCCGCTGACTTCAAAGGGCCACCTCAGCCCCTCCTTGCAGCCAGCACGCATCGCTCACCGTTGGTTGCACAGAGACGGCCTGAACTCAGGCTGCCCTTCTGCAGCCAATGAGGGGCTTCAGCTGTAGGGCGGACCGAATCAGAGGCCCGCAGCGGCACCTGGCTGCGAGGTGTACCAGTAAGCCTCGCCACCTTCAGCCCCCTCCAGACAGGTGCCACCTGCCTGTCATTAATGTGTTAAATCCTGGTCTTCTGTTGTTGGGGATGGGAGGAACGCAGCTTTAACAAACTAGAATGTTTTTTCATGTCCCCTCCATTACAAAGCTGTTATCTCTGATCTGGAAAACAGACCACATACCCACAATAACAGACTTAAAAAAAAATATTTGGATATAATTCGAGGGTACGACAGAATGGCTACCCAATTACATGACACCTCTGAAGAAAGAGCCATGGGAATTGTGGGATATATAGTTGTTAAAACTATGTAAAGGGGTGGATTTGCATGGCCTGTTCGGGAGACTATTACAGAACAGGGAGGAACGGGTGTGGAATAGTGACGGGTTATGAGAGATCTTTTATGGGCCCTGGATTTGGGTCTATTTGTATATGTTGTCTTGGACGAAATGTACATTATGAGCACACACAGAAATGTGTTGTATTTTTATGTTCCCTTTCCCCTTCTTTTATTTCTGTACCCTTAATAAAACAGCTTTGGTGGCCAGTATTTGTATTATTTTTTTAACTTTAGCAAGGTATTCCGATTTAAAAGTCCTAAAGTGTTACCGGTGCATGCCAGAAGCAGCTACAATGTTGTTTTAAATGTTCTCCCTTCTCACAAACCAAGTCTTTTGTTCCCCAAGGACAATAGTTCAGATGAAATATTATTTGTCAATTCCTGGTCGACCTGACCTGTTCTATAAAATCAAAGAAAACAAAGTGGTACAACTTGTCACATGAGAAAAAAGAAGAGGTCCCAAGATACAGCACAAATTTTACAAAATACATCTCAAGGGAACTCTAAACAAACTGGAATCTTCAAGTGCTGTGAGGGTAACATAGTCGTGGATCCCAAGGCCACTGACTGCCACAGTCTCTATTCCGGATGAGCCGGTAATAGATAGCCACATATGGCAAAAGTTGGTTTTAGCTGTTAAACATTTTGTGCCACCTTTTTAAGTTGCTCTTTTACAAGCAAGCCTTTGTGTTAGCGGCTCAGATCTTAATATTAGTTCCGTATGCCACTCGTATCCTCTACTTGAATCCATAGGTTCAGAAGTAAGACATTAGGAACTATTTGTTCTCAGTGCTCTTTGGTTTGCATTAAGAGAAACCGCAGATAGCAATGTCTTCTTTGTTGTGGGATGAGAAAGTGATGGATTTATTTTTATTTTTAGGGGTTTTGCTAAAGCAAGTTGGTTTAACACCAGGTTTTATTGGCCGTAATATTTTTGTCATTATCAGGACAACCTTGGAAAACCTTGTTGTTTTTGAACTTCATTAGCATTATATCTTATACAAAGTATATGAATTGTTAATGTACAGTATGTAGCCGCAACAGCCAAGCACCAGAATAGTTTGCAACTCAGCGGCTGTTGGTATTAAAAAGTGGGGGAATCCTAGTAAATGTCTCACGCGTTAATACTAATGGTTGGCTGGAATGCTATAACAATTTTTAAAATATGACCCCATTGTTGCCAAAGCCTTGTCACGTTGATTTAACAGCTGTACCGTTTCCACCACTTACACTACAGCGATATGCAGAAGAAGACTAGTAAAGAAGGCCCGCGTCAGACGAACGCAGAGATCAGTTTAACGTCCGTCGTAGCATAGAATCATGATCAATAGAGACCCACACCCGAAGTACGTGCGCACCGAACTGCGCATGCACAATGCACGTGGCAAACTGATGCAAGTTAGGCAAGAGCGTAAAACCGCTACCACGGACGAGCAGAGTGCGCGACATCTGCATAGTATTCTGTGTGAGTGATGAGATGTCAGATGCAGCGTATTTGCGACGTCCAGTACCTTGTCGCACAAAATGTTTTTACATATCCTTTTCAAATTATTATCATTTTTCATATTCATTTTGATTCCCATAGTTCCCCTTTTTTTCCTACGTCTGTCAACAAAAACAGACCGTGTGGTGTCTACAGTATCTTCCGTCAGTACGTCTGTCCGTTGTGGTGCACGCACGCAGAACGCGTTCTGACTACGTTCGTCTGACATTAGCCTTACTTGGTGCCAAAACACAGACACTTTTACAAATAAAAAGAAGTGGCTGGGCTCTACATCCTTATACAATAAAGAGCTTGAAAAAGGCCCAGGGGCTGAGCCTAAACGTTGCTTCACTGTTACAAATAACAGCTCTTCAATATTGATATTATGAGTGACTGTCTTCTTTGGATATGTAAAGATTTGTGGGCAGGCCCAGAGTATGTGTGAAACACATCTGTTCCTATTTATGGAATTGTGTATGTTATCCTTAATTTGACATCACATGCAAATGTCGATCCATACATACAGACATTAACGCACAGGCACTGACACTTCTACACATACATATCAAATTGACATAATGAGACACAGACAGACACTGACCTATAGGGGCGGACTGACAACTAATGGGGCCCCCAGGCAATAGGAGATCATAGGGCCCCGTTGTGCCGCACCCACAGGAGGCCAAGCCCTTACAAAACCCCACCCCTACAATGCAACACCCACATTTACATTGTTGTGCTAAAGAATTTATTTCTTAACTCTTTAAAATAATCTTTTTGAAAATTGTGTGAAGAAAATCCACTTTGACCCAGTATCGAATTGGGGAATCCATTGCGCCCCCTTCAGATTTACAGATGGTCACCACTCTGCTGCAGCAGCCGTCACCCACTCATTGCAGCTAAGGCTGCGCCGCAGCACAGAATGTCCCTGTGGCAAATGTGGGAAACTGCTGATCACTTTAAATGATATCGTACATTACTGACACACTGCACATTACAGAGCTCCACACCAATAAAACTCACTGTAATGTGCAGTGTGTATGAGCGTATCACAGAGCTCCACAGCAATAAAACGCAAAAAAATATTTATTATGTATTACATTATATATAAAATACAGCATATTATTGAAATGTATTTAAAATGATTATATTGTTAAATAAAATCTAAAATAATATTATTAAAAGTGTTATTAAAATCAATTTAACTTAAAATTTATATGAAGAAATACATAGTTTAGTGCAGTGGCATTGTTAACCTTATAAGTGGGGAAAAAATCAATGTCGCTGTTTATAGAAGAAAAAAATAATTTATTTATTTTTTTACACAAAAATTACATTCAAAAGATAGTCTTGTTGCTATCATGTCAGACTCTGGCCTTTCCAATGACACCAGAACCGTTCTTATAGGACACACGGGTCCAGAGATACAGGGATCTAAATGACTCCTGTATGTAATGGGTGTTCCCTGCCCAGATCGGCACCAAGCACTACAGGGATACAGGACATCCAATTAGCATCCTTCGAGCTGGGGAGGGAATCCCCATGATGCTCCATGGACATTCCAGCACTGCAGGGGCAGCAAGTAAGACTGTTGGGGCCCCAATCCAGGTCAGTCTGCCCCTGTGGCGTAGTAATTGGTTATGCGTTACATTACACTTGGGGAGAACTCATTTAATGGATTCAACTTTGAGGTGCTTTTCTTCTTGCCTCTGGGAGCGAGCAGAGTGAGACTGGGGACAAAAGTCCCCAGTCTCCCTCTGCTGCACGACCTCATGATGGTGAGATTGCACAGGCTCACGGACTGGCAGCACAACCCTCCATGGTGTTCTATGGAGGGTAGCGCTTGGTTCTGGAACAAGGTGTTGCAATAGCAACTGCTCCAGAATCTCACGCCAAAATGGGGAGCGGTGGCATCCACATTTCAGCATGAAGAATGTACTCTTATCTGGTCCAATGTGCTTTATAATGGTCAACGTGCACGGTAATAATAAGGATATTAATGGTTAGATTTACTTCTGTACAGTGTTGTAAATTTATAGTTGAATTATTAACCACTTCGCTGCTGAGGACGCGCTCAGCGCGTCCTCAGCAGTCCCGCTGGTATGCAGAGGACGCGCTGAGCGCGTCCTCCCATTGGGGTCAGCGTTCGGCCGGGTTCCGGCCGATCGCTGGCCCCTCCGGTGCGGGCTGACATCCTGGATGTCAGCCCGGCATCCGGACCAGCAGCCGCCAGAATTAGGTGTCATTGCGGGGGCGCGATGACACCTAATTCAGGCGCCCCCCCCGCATGTGCGGAGGAGGCGCCTGAAAGGGAGGGGGGGAGGTCCTTCGGACCTCTCTCCCTCCCGATCGGCGGCTCTGCGGGGGTTAACCCAGGCATCATTTGGAAGGGCACAGCCTGCCCTTCCAAATGATGCCTGGCATTAACCCCTGGGGAGCTGGATCGCGAATCGGCGCTGAAAAGCGCCGGTTCGCGATCCTTTCCCGGAGCTGGCCGACATCTTGGATGTCGGCCAAGCCTCCGGGAACTCCCCCTGAGGACTGGCGTCATCGTGCGTAGCACGATGACGCCAGTCCTAGAGTTAACCCCTAACTGCCACCAACTGTGGAGATAGGGAGTTCCAATGAACTCCCTATCTCCCGATCCGTGGCAGCTAGGGGTTAAATTTTGTATCGTTGGATCGGCCAGAGCATGGCCGTTCCAACGATACCAAACATGAAAGTGAAACATTTTGTAAAAAAAATGAAAAATAAAAATAAAAAAAAATAAAAAAAAAAAAATAAACACTTTTTTTTCTTTTTTTGGTTTGTTAATGCAGCAATATTGTTCCCATTTCAATTATAATGTGAACAATGATGCTGCACTAACGATTTTTGTATGCGGTGCGTTTGTTAAAAATAGTGTCATTTTCCCCAAAAAAAAATGTAACGAGACCCCATCTCTAATTATTTTAACAAGCGCACCCCATACAAAATATAACCGCAATTGCTCGCATGTTAAAATGTGGAAAAAAACACTTTACACATTGTAAATTATTGAAAATACATATTTTATTGCATTTTTTGTTATAATATACAGACATGACATAACGTATACATATAATAATGACATATTATGAATCTACCGAGTCTGACGGAAAGAACGATATATAATATGTCTGGGTCATATACTAAAATAAGCCTTCAAAACACGTTTAAACATGATGCGCAAAACAGGTAAAAATGACCTCAGCATAGGGGCGGGAAAAGCCTCAGCAGCGAAAGGGTTAAGGGAAAGTTCAGATGCCAAACATTAAATTTTGATATTTTTCCTTCTCCAGTATCTCTACCCTGGGCTAGTTTCCCAATCATTAATATAACCTTACTGTGGATGACTGCTTTATTGCGTTTGAGGTGAACTTGGCAAGACTTGCTTGCCCAAACTGTAGAAAATCATTGATAACTGTCTGTCATAGATCAATCGATAAGAATCCAAAAAATCATGTCTCTACAGTGAGGGGATGGGTATGATGGGTGTAGAACGTCCCCTGAAAACTCTTAAACTAGTGAAACCTTTAAAAAAATAACATGAAAAAAGTATACATATTTATACATACTGTATCCGCAAACTTTACAAGTAACCAGATTAAAGCTTAATATTATTTTTCATGTATTTAGGTCTATTACATGAGCTTATGTGACAATTAAAAGAGGTATTCGCTATCATGACTACTTTCAAGATTATTTTATTGCCGTTTTTGCCTTACCTTGCCATACTGTAAAATGAAAGCAAAGGGTTGACGCATAAATGTGAACATGGTGTTTGGTTCTGTTGCCAAAGCAACCTTGTCTTATCTGGGAGACTTGTGAGCTACTTTCTCCATCCCCGGAGACATTGTGACCCAGTTCTCAAGGACCTGCTAGCGTTTCAGTCATATCAGCGCTGTGGTTCACCTTCCTAAATGCATTCTTTCTACAGAGATAGCAACATTTTCAAGCTGGCTTTGTGATGGTAAACCCGACACAAATTGATCATGATCCTCAGGGCCAATCGGTATAACAAAAACAAACAAAAGGTGCATTCTATGACCGGAGTTAAGTACAATCCTGGCATTTCAATTGCAAGTCTACCACTGAAATCCAAGGGGAAATTGCTGTTCTTTAAAGGGTGGTTGAAAATTACAATTTTAAATAAACGAAGGTCAAAAAGCAAGTACACCAATGATAAACTATTGCTGAATTTAAGTAGCCAGATGCATTGGGGCTTTTGTTAGAAGAAAAGGTTTGAGCTTCTATTTAAGAATATGCGAAGTCGATATCAAAAAGACAATTCTGATAAATCAACACTAAACGCGAACAGTGTTTTAGACCTTTTTAAAATAACTATAAACACCGTTAATACATTGGTCATGAAAGATGATGCATCAGTTCTTAGAATTTTTAAATTCTTTTGTTCACGCACCAGTGTAATATCCTGGTAAATCATGTTATTACAGTAAATGCTCAGCAATATATATAGTGGTGAAAGAAACAAGGGATGTGCGTTTCAAGAGATTGCTACATGTGACAACATGGTTGTTATCATGAATATAGGTTTGATTGCTATTTGGCTGTAACTTAGCTTTTGCTAGTTGAGATTGGAAGTATTGGGAAAAGTGTTGAGAGGCCGAATTGAACAATATTGTTACAGCAAATGAATACAAAGGACTTGGAGAATTCAATTCACAAATGCAATTTTTTGTGTGTACAGTTGACCATATAAATTAAGATAGTCCCCCTAGGTCAGGGGTCAGCAACCTTGGCTCACTGATGTTTTGGGAACTACATCTCCCAGGATGCTCGGGCATCCATTATTAGCACATGAGAAATGTAGTTCCCAAAATATCAGGGAGCCAAGGTTGCTGACCCCTGCCCTAGGTAAACCTTTGGATATTTCCATTTGATAAACATATTATTAATTTATATAGCGCCAACACTTTCTGCAGCATTTTACGATAACCAATGGGATTGAGACAAAATTAAAACAAACCTAGGAACTGAAATAAGAGGTGTAGAGGGCCCTACTCGGACGAGCGTACAATCTAGAGGTGTTGGGGTGGACGAAGACAAGATGAGTTTTACAGGTCGTCAAGATCATTAGCACTAGTGTTTCAGAAATGTTGAGGATAAGGATGTGACCTCTATCACGACGTGGGGTTAGGCGAGGAGAGGCTTAGGTTGGCATCAGTAATGTGCTATGCTTATCTGAAGAAATGGCTTTTAAGTGTAGCTAAGCTGTATATAGCTACAGAAAAGTGGCTTTAGATAAACCTTAGTCAGACACTCAAAATCGTCCTGGATCCTAGTAGGGGAAAAATAATTCCCTGACAGTCAAAGGGTTAAAGGGAAGTAGTGGTGGAATGCAACATACTGTTTGATCTAGTAGTTCTCAAAGGAGTTATGGAATGATCTAAGGGTATATGTGAACATTTTCCATATCAACTGAGCTTTGTACCCCAGGGAGGTTGAGTGCTAAATATTTGGAAAATTAACGCATTCTTGAAGCTATGTGTAAGGGCAGTGGCATCAAGTCAACCATATACAGCTTGGAGATTGTGTCAGTCAGGAACCTTTTGTTTTGTCAATAAGGACCAGTGTCGTAATGGTTACATCATAAATCCATTGACTTTAAAGACCCTTGGTCCTTAAGGGGTTAATATTTTCTAATCGTAACTGTTCCCAATAATGCAATGAGAATAATATTCACTTAAACTTTGGTGTCTGCTATTTCAATCAAGATACAATACTGATTTATTTCACATTCTAGTTTAAAACCCGTTGCTGCTTTTTTTCTTTTTAAATAAGCATTTTATGTCAGTTTTATGAGTCTGGATTGAGCAGATTTTTTTTATCCCATGTATAAACTTAATGTGGTCGTGTTTGCCTGTTTCTCATATTTGTGTCTGTTCCATTGGGTGGTATGAGAAATTCTTTACCGGTCTGAAGGAAGCTGAGAGCTCCGTTCTCACAAAGCCTCTACTGTTATGAGAAGGATTACTGCAAGTGTTAAGCTTTTCTTATGAACTAGGCATTTGGTTTGCGAGTATCTTAATCTGATGTCACCACATCGGAATGGAAAGTTGCTGTAGATACAATAAAAAGGCAATGCAGCCAGCAGCTAAGTGTTGAGTTGGCACTCTAAACTTTAAAGAGATACAGCACGGCTGAAACATGTGGTTTAAACATGGTCAACACCAAGAGAAAATATTTTTTTGGATGAACCTAAGCAGGCAGTGAAATGAGACCACTTACAGAATCTCACTCCTAAAAATGCACAGATACATATATGGAGTGAGGCCCGTGGGACAGTGGCCCGAACGCATGGGACATATTTCTTTCATATAGTATGCATTGGACAGGCTGTGGCCGGGGTTGATGCCGGCCTCTGGCAAGCTGTGATTCATGCTGCCACAGATGTTGTTTTAACCCTTGCAGCGGCCTTTTGTATTCCATTTTACTACTGGCCATTAACGGGTTGGCTGAGCGATGAAACCTCCCAGTTGGTCCTCAACCCTTGGGCATTTGCCCAACTTGCACAATGACTAGTCTGGCCTGCTCAAATCTGCTGTCAGAGTTCACTGTCTGCCCAGCAGAAGAAATCCTTTAGAAGGTTGTGAGCTCAGACACGATAACAACAAAGCTGTAGCAAAATAAAAATGAAGTCTTGATTTGTACCTCCTCAGATTACTATCCTTTTAGAGACATTTGCAGGAATCACTATTGAGGCTGACATTGTGACCAGAGGTATATATAGCAATGTTTTCTAGGATGCATAGAACTTCTGCCTGATAATAGGAGTTGACTGATAATCGGGCTGATATTTAGGATTTTCCCCATTATCGGTATCAACCTGTTACATTGCAGATATTACTGCTAACCAGGGCTTTTTTACTGCGAGTATGTGTCGGTACTCAGTACGTACTGGCAGGGCAGATGCTCCTTTGCGGAGTTGCAGAGGACGTATGCTGCCAATCGATGAAGTTCCATGGCTCGGCACCCATCTGGTGCCAGTCGCGCACCTCTCCCGCAGGAGCTGACATCTTGGATGTCAGTTGCCTGCGGGACCCATCCCCGCCCACTGATATCATTGCGCATGTACGTAAAGACGTCAGAAATGGGACTCTAGTTCACTCTACCCAGTGCTTAATATTTGTTATCGGTCAGAAGACTGAAGGAAAGTATTATTGTCCGATAGTCTGCCAGCCAGCCTTCATACACAAATGATGCAGGTATAGTGTGACCCACAAGCTGTAATAGTCTAGCTATTCTTTCTCCTTTAGGATGTCAACTGCGTTCTAAACCTTTAAAGTAATAAAATTAAGATTATTCATTAGGTCTCTTTTATTTTGTGTTTGACATTACAGTACTGCTTTACTCGCAGTTCAGGTTATTAATCCGCCATAGAGATGCAAAGAGTTGATGGCAGTAGATGACTGAGCCTTTGTATCAAGATATAATGTTTCAAACGTCTCATCGGTCTTCTGGGTTCCTTCCTTGTTCTCTGCATCTATTTGCATATATCAGTGACCACAGCTAAAGACTGTTTAGGGAACAATTGTGGAATAGTTATAGCACATCTCTGTAATTTTGGGTCTCTGGATTCGTGCCTGCAACTGCTGCTGTTTTTGGAACATCAGGCCTCATAATTTCAATTCTGTACATGTGGCAAGAAAAAAAATAAACCAATACAAAAAAAGGCATAAAAGAGTACTCTTTTCCTATGTCTGATGCTGAATGAAATGTATGGGTTGCATCATCATCATCTCCAAAACTGTACCCCTGTTCAATGTGCCCATATTTTTTTGTCAGCGGAGAATCTGCAGAATCGCTTAGAACTTGGATTTCCATTTCTTTTAGGGTTTTCTTTCTTCTTTTTTTGTTGTTTTTTTTGTTCAGCTCGCACAAGTCCTTCCTGTAGGAAAATAGTTTGGAAAATCTGAGATCAGCATGTGCTTACATAGGGGAATTTAGAATTCCCATTTTTATTTAACATTTTGAAGTCCTAGAGAATATATGAGTATGTTCTTTCATTTATTGTTATCAAAATGCCCCAAACTGTATGTTAAAGGCTCCTATACATTGTATACTTTTTATAGGGCCGTTAACAGCTCTGAGCTATTCCAACATAGCTTGTTCTTCTCGTCGAAAGCCTATGTTCGGAAATGAATACCCACCCGCACACAGAACCCGGTGTTAGTGGTTATTTTTGTAAATCATACCCATGCATGGATATTGAATTTTATGTTTGTTTTAGTTTTCAGTGCATTTTGACCTCCTAGAAACAGGTGGCAATCTCTAGAAGTGCTTAATCCTGATTCTAGCTTTGAGATTAAATAACCCCTAATTCCATACGACACACCAACTGATAAACTGTAAATATACAGTAATATGTTGTATTTGATACAATTTCATCCGATTTTCCTGCTTTTATGCTTCCAAGAGATGTTTATACTTTGTTTCCCAAAATTATGACTAAAGGTAACCTCTTGAAATGAACCTGATTGTGATCTGTACAGCGGATAGGATTGTAACTGGCCTTCTATGGCTACATCCGTCTACAATGAGAAGCATGATCGAAAAAGAGCTGTGCGTCTCAAAGAATCGAGCTCTTACCTCCACCCTCTCTGTGCTTGTTGTGTTACAGACAGCTGGAGCGATGATGTCATACTCTGGCAATCCTCGTCTTTTAAAGTAGAGCACATTAAAATGTATACATTTACAAAACCACAGCTGAAATGGCAAGTACTTTAGAGTGACATTGTTAAAACATTGTTAACAACCTCATGGGACTGTGAGGGAAAGCGATAAAGGTGAAGAATTAATGAGGCAGGTTATAGCTTTACTGTGATGTTTGTAACTTTTTGAACTTGTCTTTCTTTGGTCTATTTTGTAGAAACTAAATACTTGCAGAGAGCTTAGTAGGAGATCTAATCCAGCGATCAATATTCCAGAGCTGTCTCCAACCAGGCAAGCATGAGCACTTAGGATCTAGGCCTCTCCTCCATATATTGTTCCTACTTTTAGGTGGGACAAGAGACAGCGCAGCAATGGGAAAATAGGTTTATACTTATTGGGAGAGTGAGTGTGCAAAAGTGTGTCTAGATATGTAAACACGTGTGTATCCAGTTATTTAAATGTGGTTGTGGTGTTTAAATGTGACAGACTGTTTGGAAGAGAGCGAAAAACATGTGTTACGAATTAGGTGATTCGTTTGTGTGACTATATGGTGTGTTAATATAATCAATTAACTGTGCATATGTTTCATATGAGACAGAATGTGTCTAGCTAAATGCATGTGTGAAGGTCTGGCTTAATTTGTATTCATTTACTTTAATGTATTTGTATAAATATACAAAGTATGTGGTGCGCACATAAACACAAACAGATAACCGTGATATGTCTGTACAAGTGCACATGGCTCTTAACCGAGCGTTTGTTGCTATACTTTTATTAAGTGGAAAAACTCCCCCAACAGAAATACATATGTTTGGAGACCCTTCATCCATCTGGTGACGAATATGTAGTGAAAAACAGGATAGGAACGTACTGTCACGGTGGGCGCCAACTTGGGCCATCGTAGAAACTTGAAACAAGGAGGAGTTTAGCCCTTGAGGCAGGTTAGCTGCTAGTTTAATGCAAGACAGATAAATAATACAGATTCCGTGGCAAAAAATGAACCAGACTGAAACACAAGGGACAGGAGGTCAAAGAAGAAAGCTAAAGGGATCCCCATCACTGGGGAAAAGATCCCTTTAATGGTCTTTCTATCTATGGAAGCCTCACAAAGGATGACAGAGCCAGAGGAGGAGGAAAGGCGAGGGTAACAGAAGAGGAATCCTAAACTGAAGAGGTCCTTCTGATGGCCTCTAATCAATACTGACTGAAACAAACCAAACACATACAACATGAAACATATAGGAAAAGTCAGGACCTGATCCAAGGATAAAGAGTCAGAGAATCGTTAGACAGAGGTTGGCAACAGATCAAAATACAATATACAAGGAGCTTCAGAAATGGATAGTCAGGAAAACAAGCCGCGGTCATGACCAGATAAACTATACATAAATACAAAGCAGCAATGCAAGAACCAGGAATCCGGAACCAGGACAAGAACACACAGGACAATTGCCACCATGAGAACTCCTATCAGTTCACTGAACCTCTGTGCTTCTGGCAGTTATATAGGGAGCAGGTCTGTGATTGGACCTTGTGACTCCAGACCAGATCAGCACAACAGAACCCTGGAGCAGCTTAAGGCAGCGTAGCCAACTACAGAAAGGGAAGGCTTGACATGAATGCCTCTCACCACCAGGGGGCATGGCTGAAAACAGATGAAATGTGACCCGTACATGGTGTAATGCCATTCATTTTGACAAACACATTATAATAACAAATCCAAATCTTACACTGTGTGAGAAAACACAGAGTGAACCTTCGTAGGACCCTATTTCAACAGGGCCATTACCTTAGTGGCTCAAGCCACAATTCTGACCAGTAGCTTTGACCTTGGATGTAGCAGCTGCTTAGTATTTCACTAAGAAAAACCATCTCCTCAAAGATGGTGTTAAGTGACCTACCCCCCTCCCCCCAAAAAAATAAAATCTTATACTCTCCTCTGAGAGGGCGGTGCGATCTGCTGCTTCCTTTCTCTGGGAGCAAAGTGAAACTGGGTCAATAATGCCACTGCAGGTATCAACGAAAGCTGGGAAATATTCTGTCTCGAGCCGCTGATATGGCAGCTCAGCTGGAATAGGGTTGTTAATGGCGAGCCACAAATGAGAAAAGGGTTGCGCATCCTTTTCCCTTTTCACAGGCCAGTTGTGATCTGGCCACGTGTTGGAATTGGCCCATGGTTTTTAAACCAGCAATATTAGTTTGGTATCACCTATGTTTGCTCGTGTCAAACTAAACGTATAAATAGCGCTCTGGTATAGAGTCCGTCAGCTCCTGCTTGAATACTCCTGGGTTCCGGCTGAATGGATTGTCATATTTGTGTACATAATCATGTCGTTGCTGACATTTTTCACCGAAACCATAGACTTCATCTGGTCATCTTAATACAGTTGCAAGAAAAAGTATGTGAACCCTTTGGGATTACGTGGAGTTTTGCATGAATTGGTCATAAAATGCACTCTGATCTTCATCTAAGTCACAACAATTTGAAAAACACAGTCTGCTTAATATAATACAACACAAACAATATATGTTTTCATGTGTTTATTGAACATAACATGTAAACATTCACAGTGCAGGGTGGAAAAAGTATGTGAACCCCTAGCCTAATGACTTCTCCAAGAGCTAATTGGAGCCAGGAGTGAGCCAACCTTGAGTCCGATCAGTGTGATATTATTGGATGTGACGCTGAAAGCTGTCCTGCCCTTTAAAAACACACACCAATTGTGGGTTTACTGGTTTCAAGAAGCACTGCCTGATGTGAACCATGCCTCGCAGAAAAGAGCTCTCAGAAGACCTACGATCAAGAATTGTTGACTTGCATGAAGCTGGAAAGGGTTACAAAAGTATCTCCAAAAGCCTTGATGTTCATGTGTCCACGATAAGACAGACTGTCTACAAATGGAGAAAGTTCAGCGCTGTTGCTACTCTCCCTAGGCGTGGTCGTCCTGTAAAGATGACTGCAAGAGCATAGCGCCGAATGCTTAATGAGGTAAAGAAGAATCCTAGAGTGTCAGCTAAAGACTTACAGAAATCTCTGGCACATGCTAACATTTTTGTTGACACATCTACAATAAGGAAAACCTTAAACAAGAATGGAGTACATGGGAGGACACCACGGAGGAAGCCATTGCTGTCCAAAAAGAATATTGCAGCATGTTTGAAGTTTGCAAAAGAGCACCTGGATGTTCCACAGCACTACTGGCAAAATATTCTGTGGACAGATGAAACCAAAATTGAGTTGTTTGGAAAAAACACACAACACTATGTGTGGAGAAAAAAAGGCACAGCACACCAACATCAAAATCTCATCCCCACTGTAAAACATGGCGGAGGGAGCATCATGGTTTGGGGCTGCTTTGCTGCCTCGGGGCCTGGACGGATTGTTGTCATTGATGGAAAAATTAATTCCATAGTTTATCAAAACATTTTGCAGGAAAACGTAAGACCATCTGTCTGCCAACTGAAGCTCTTCAGAGGATGGGTGATGCAACAGGACAATGACCCAAAGCATACAAGTAATTCAACAACAGAATGGCTTCACCAAAACAAAATATGCCTTCTGGAGTGGCCCAGTCAAAGTCCTGACCTCAACCCAATTGAAATGCTGTGGCATGACCTTAAGCGAGCGATTCACACCAGACATCCCAAGAATATTGCTACACTGAAACAGTTTTGTGAAGAGGAGTGGTCCAAAATCACTCCAGATCTTTGTGCAGGTCTGATCTGCAACTACAGGAAACGTTTGGTTGAGGTTATTGCTGCCAAAGAAGGTTCTTAAGTCCAAAGGTTCACATCATTTTTCCACCCTGCACTGTGAATGTTTACATGTTCTGTTCAATAAAAACATGAAAACATATAATGTTTGTGTTGTATTATTCTAAGCAGACTGTGTTTTTCAAATTGTTGTGACTTAGATGAAGATCAGAGCACATTTTATGACAAATTCATGCAAAACTCCACGTAATCCCAAAGGGTTCACATACTTTTTCTTGCCACTGTAACTCCTTTCAATTACTGTATACAGAGATTTTAATTAAGTATGGGGTCCAGTTAAATAAATTCATTCCTCCAAACAATCTATGCATGGGTCATCTCATTATACCGAAGGGTCAAGTCACACACAGAGTTTATGTTTAAGAGTTCATGTTTAATACCATATCTGAATCCCATCTTAAAATAATAGTTCTCAAACAAAATCAGTAATTCCACATTCCATACTAATTAAAAACTAAAAAAGTGAATACGAAATTAAAATATTTATATTGCATATTGCCAGATGTAAATGCACATATTATCATAAAGTCTAAATTATAAAATAGAACACTCATTTCATAAAAAACTATATAATCTTAGTAGTACATTATAAAAAAAAAAAACTGACGCTGATGTTAGCTTTAGGGTTACTTTTAGGGTGTGGGTTGCTATTAGGGCTTGTTTAGAGTTAGGGTTACTTTTAGGATTAGGGTTTATCCTAACAAACAGGTTCTCCATTTGAGCTTCATTTTTTTGAGCTTCATTTTTAGGTAACAGACTCTGCTCCTGCTCCAGGGAAATATATGATTGAACAGCTAAATATAAGTATTCTAGTGTGTGGGACCAAAGGGAACTCCGTTCCTCCTGCAAAAGTAGTGGAGGCAATGCATTCACAAAGGTTCCCACTAGACTTGATCCCTGTAGGAAACTTATTTAAAAGCCCACTTTTTTTGCCGTGTCGTGCCATAAAGCATCTACAAGGTGGCGTCTGTCATGGAGCTGATGTAACGCTCCATGCTTCAAACCCCCAAGAGACTTTATGTTCATTTATATCGTGTGTTTTTAAATATATTTTACATCGTTTTGTTTTAGTTTAAATTAGTTTAGTGTAAAATGGTGTAACTTTAGTTTTAAATATACTTATATTCCTGTAGGTAAATGTGTTTCTGTATAGCCAGTAAACAAGCTTTACTGCTGTGTAATTTATGCAACAGGGCTTTTCCCCTTATCTAGCTGCATGTTTAATTCAAGGGATCTGTGATAGTGTTTGTGTTTAATCTGATGTGTTAGAACAATGGATTATACAAATGTTGTGTGAGCTGAAGGCTAAAGAATGTAAAGAATGTTTATTGTAAATAACTGACATGATGTAATTAGTATATTGGTAGGACGAGGTGTGTCATTTATGCAAATTATGACCGTTGGACTTCAGCATAAATGGTGGCGTTTTGTTCATTAAAACTCAGAGAACTCTCAGAGCTCAGAGAGAGAGAATCCTGTTTTAAAGCATACAGCCGCGCCTGGTGTCTTTATTACAAACTACGCTACACTATATACTCAACATCAGAAGGCACCGAGTGGCCTTCTGGAAATTCCTAACGGCTCCAGGGCAGAGGAACAGAAGCAGGCGGGTCAAGCTGCTCGAGGCGCTGAGGACAGCGCTCCCAGTAGCCGGGCTGACCGCAACGAAGGGGTGTATGGAGAGTCAAGACAGACGGAAGAGAACGGTTCCGTCACAGCGTCTTTATGATAATGGAAGAACTGAACTACGGTTCCATGAGAAAAATCAAGACCTGATCAATACATGTGCGCATGTGCGCATGTGTCATGCACCATTACCTATTGTCATTACAGTATGGAACTGCCAAAAAAAAATCAAGTCATTCACTATTTTTACGGATTTGTTTGTGAAAAAAGTTTTGATTTTGTTTTGAGTACAGTTTTAGTGAGACAAACAAGAAACGGGAAGTTGGTGGAATTCACATTGCTTTGGAAAAAAGTAATTGAGACCGGTTTCTGTTGTTTTTTTTTGCATGGAACCTATTAACCAAATTAGAGAAATATATGCTGTGTATTTGGATTTGAATTAGAAGAAAAAAATGCTAACCCATCCAACTTTGCTGGGATAGCTATTTTCTTTATAATAATATAAAACAGATACTTTTTGCCTGTTTACTGTGCCATGTACAACAGCCAAACTAAACAAGATCTGCAAAAATGAAAAAAAAATGACATTGTCTATGTAGCAAAACAATTTTCAAGCAAATGGCAGGGGTTTTGTTCACTAACCATGGCTTTTAGTACAACAAATTAAACACAGACCAAAAGTTTAAAAAGATCTCATATTATACTTTCATGTATGACTTAAAAGCAAAAAACCTCACACATTTTTATTTTAAAATTAAGTATTGTAAATGCCACGTAAACTAATCATGAAATGATGATCGTAGATTAATTTTGATAAATGTAAAGGTCTACGTTTTGATTTTTTTTTAACAAGAATGTACCTTAAAATATACAAGCTTGGTAAGGATTGAGTGTGCAGTGTATATATTGATCATATATAGGATTCTTTGTTATATATATTTTTCCTCATACTCACATTATATATTTATGTCTGTGTGTTTGATCGGTCTTTGTTGCCTCACTGTGCAGTGTACCGCTTATTGTTCGAATGGGATTATATTTCAAAGGTTTATGCATCCTTTCCCAGTACCCATTATTTAAGTTGACCGTAGACAGGAACTAACAAAGAAAGACTACATGTCTTCGTTACTCCAAAAGCATGTCCCATCTAGACAATTCTGGTCGGTGGACATTCTCCTTCTGTCATCTGTCTACACGCACACGGCCAACTCTTGCCTCCAAGACTTCTCTAGGGCATCACCGGTCCTGTGGAATGAGTTACCTCACGCTATCAGACTTTCTCTATAATCTTCAGGCCTTCAAGAAATCTCTCAAAACCCATCTCTTCAGATTAGCGTAACACATCACTGATGCAAATCATCCCTCTGCTCAACTAGTCACACATGATTGAAGCTACTTCTATGGCCCCACCATTCCCAAACCACTGGCACTCATGATCCTGCTATCTAGTAAAATTCATATGGTCTTCCTTAACCCCAATCCCTCTAGATTGTAAACTCCTTTGAGCAGGGCCCTCTACACCTCTTGGTTCCATCCTATGTCCGTTTATCTGTATCTCGTTCCCTCCGGTTATTGTAAAGCGCTGCAGACACTGTTGGAGCTTATTCTGCCTTGCTAGCACAGCTGTGAGGCGTAGGTGCTTGAGACTAACTCTAAGTCTGTATTTGACCAGTACTCACACAATGAAAGTTCGGCAGACAGCGTCAACTCAGCAAAACTGACACGTAGAAAGATGAATCCAGTTGAAACCTTTATTGATCAGACTGACCATCTTTATAATGTGTACAGCTATGCAGGTGAAAAAGGCATTCGCTCTGTCAGCAAAGAGCAAAGTTGGCTGCTAGGTGACAAGTAAATATTACCTCAGGAACTAACCTAAGGAAAAAGGGACGGAGCTATCTAGATGCAGCAAGGCTATGGTGACCCAGCAGGAACAAAATAGCTATGAACTCATAACTGTAAGCAGTAAAAGGCAGATTCAATACATACCATTAAAATATACAAATAAAACCTAAATCATGGGGCATGACCGCGCTATATAAATGATGATGATAATAATAATAATAAAAGGATTATAAAAATGAAACCTCCTTTACATCTCAAATGTCCCTATTTGGGTCACCAATCCTTCTAACGCCCCTCATTCTAAGGGCTCATCCATATACTTGTGTTGTGTGGTTTCACAGAGGTGCATACCAATAAAACTCCGAGCCATGAGTTTCCAAATTAAAAATAGGTGTTGTTAGACTTTGATCATTGTAAATAAGATACTTGCCTTTATTCTAATTTACATTTTATTACTGATGTAAATGACCCCAAATAGGTTTTTGATGTCTCCTAAAATGTCTGGGGTTAGCCTAGCTTCTAACCAGAGGCGTAACTAGAAACCTCAGGGCCCAGGTGCGGAAATCCATGAAGGCCCCCACTCGCCGCCCCTTGCACTGGACCCCTCCAGGTCCACAATTTTGACTTCAGACAATCGCTGTCCCATTTTTTTCCAGGTCCACTACGACCACTTCAGTCTATCCCATTTTTAAGGTAATGTGCACCATGTATATCTCAGACCTTCATAGCAATAAAACTCACAGTAATGTGCGTGTGTATGAGCGAATCATAGCTGAGGCCCTGGCCCTTGCCAAGCTGCCCAAGTGAGGCCACGGCTGGCTATGTGTGGGGGCCCCCTGAACTCAGGGGCCCGGTAGCAGTCGCACTCTCTGCACCCCTGGTAGCTACACCCCTGCTTCTAACCCAACCTCCAGCTGCAACCCCTAAACCACAAGTGTTGAAATGTTTGCGGAATGCATTTAATTAGAATATTGATCATATATAGGATTCTTTGTTATATATTTTTTTTCCTCATACTCACATTATATATTTATGTCTGTGTGTTTGATCGGTCTTTGTTGCCTCACTGACACACTTTTGTTTTTTTATTTACCTGTTTCACTGCTAGGCCCATAAAGACAGAAGCTGTGCAGCTGCAAGCTGACTATTATAGGCATATGTAGTCCGTCTAGATCGGGGATGTCCCTGGTCTAGATGGAAGTCTTGTCCCAAAGCAAATCCTTACAAGTCATCTCACAGTTGTGTACCTGAATTTATTATGAATTAATAAAATAAGAATTTTAGAGCTCTGAGCCTACCATTTATATTGCCGCTCCCCCACACTTACTCATTCAGCACAGAACCTGACCTATCATCAGGAAAAAAAAGGAAATGATATGAAAGGCCTTCAGAACAGAGTTTCCCTTGCAACCTGAAGACCATCAATCAATGGCTGCTGGATAGCATTCCAGTGGTTGGGGGCATTGGGACTGAAAGTTACACCAGTGCACATTTGCATGTCAAAGAAGTTTCAAATAAAATAGAGGGGATGAGGGTAAGAAAACTAGGTCGGGAACCATCAGGGTCTAGATTTTTTCTTTAAGACAGGGGCCAGCAACCTTGGCCCTCCAGATGTTTTGGAACAGCATTTCCCATGAGTTTCGTCCAACCGTATAAGTAACTGAGCATCGTTGGAGATGTGGTTTCCAAACATCTAGAGGGGGAAGTTTGTTGACCCGTGCTTAAGAAATGTCACAGATATCAATGATCTCTTAAGTAATGTCCATACCGCAGTAGCTATCCTTGTCTCTGTAAGACATCTACTGGCTGCAAATTATCTACTGTATATTTTCTTCCTCAGAATTCTGCTTCTCAGAACAATGCATGTGATTTTACTTTATCATTGATCACATGCGTGACTGAAATGTCATTTTTCTGCAGACCGATATCGGATTACATTTCTTTCTATCTGTACATTTACTCTGTAATTTTATTGCTTATTTACTTAACCTTATCAATGTTTTGTATCGGGTTGTGGGAACCGACCTCTAGAGCCGTCAGTGCATTGCATTCACGCGCAGTCATTGTAACGACAATAGTGCTGGATATAAATGATCAACTATATTTTGAGCAGGCTATTCCAGGATTGTTCAGCAGGCAGCACTCTGTGTAACAGTGTGTGCTTAATCTGGATCATCATGTCCCACATCTAATTTTAATTTACAGTTTATTCAACTTCAAATATAGATTATTTTTTTCGCTGGTTTATCTGTACTATCTAAAATAGTTGTGTAAAACCCATGTCCTGTGAGCCACTTGTGGCCCTCAAGCACAGCAGTCAAATATATTATGATAGTGTGTTATAGTAACTTCTCATTGACAAGCTGAGGTCGTGTTGTGCCAAATTCTTTTCCCTGTTGGTTTGTGTATCCTTCGGCGATCGGAAAACATCAGAATACCTCCTCGCCTGCCTCTGCCATAACTGCTGCTCAAAACCTCCCTCGCTCTGCTTCACACGCTTGCAGTCCTTCTCCTGCCAGAACCCCACCAAGGTCAGTTGTACCAGCAGGTCCTTGCTTCATCCCTTCTCACAGATTAAAAGAAAAAAAATCCCAAAAATCCTCTCCTGGCACGTAAATCACAAATAAGATCTCCTGCTAAATTCCGGACTCCTGTCACCTGCTGAATTTTCGATCGGATGTCTTTTTTATCAGAAGTCCACAGTGCAAACTTTTGATAAAACAGTGTGTTAGAGACACAATAAAAATTTATTATGAAGCACTGTCAAAATTCAGGACAAAAATGACTGAATCTGGAGCGATGCCTTCATTTGTGCCGGCTGGGTGGAGTAGAGGTAACATCACTGCTCTATAACCGTGGAGCGAGACTATGGAGATACAGGTTCGATCCCGGCAAGAGCACCTCTCCAGTAAGTGTCCTTGAGCAAGACACCTAACGGTACATACTCGCCACCCAGGACATACTTGAAAACTAGAGAAATCTCAATGTATCCTTCCTCGTAAAATACTTTCTCAAAAAAATAATATAAAAAATAAATTTGGCTATCCCAGAAATAGTCCATAGCATTGAAATGTCAGTGTCCTCATTATTGAATCATTAATTACTCTCATTGCCATTGTATTGTATAGAAGAGATGTCTACTCTATGGCCCTTGAGGTCTATCAAAATATCATGGTGGCCCTAGACTTCAAAAAGGTTGAGCACCCTTTATCTAAAGGTAACTTCTGATCATTTTTTTGTGCCCTTCATTTGGGAATGAAACTAAATTTTAAAAAAAGTGCATGTACCAGAGAGGTTTCGTGGTGGTTTTGTTAGAGGTAATCTTTTAAAGCCGAGCACTCCCAAATCTGAAGGGTCTGAATGACCCTAAACAAACCTAGAATAATGCAAAAATCACTCAGGAAGCTATCCCAAAATTACAGCTATTCAGGGAATGTATAAATAAATAAGATATGCTGCAAATGGTTATAAAAACAAAAAACAAAACAGATGCAGTCTTTTCCAAAACTCTCTATTAACCAATAGAGACTTGCTTATACTGTTTCTCCAGTTTGCCCAGAGGACCAGTAGTTAAATGAAATAATTTGACTATATGGTCTATTCACAAAGCAACAAAATTGCATGCAATTTTAGTGCCTTCTGTTTCGCTGCATTTTGGCGCATTTCGCCAGTTCATTTTCACCAAAAATAAGGTGAATTCATTATTTAGCAAATGGTCACCTTATTTTGCCGAAATTGAAGTCGCCAAAGTAGTTATCGGACGTTGGTGAAAATTGACGATTGTGCCAAAAACCGCCAAACCGCCATCAGTGAATTCCACTTAACTGGGGGAAAATAATCTTTTCTCCTAATAGGGTCCTTTAAAAAAACAATAAAAATGCCCGTTGCAAAATAAATTCTTTTAAAAAAAATAATAAAAACAAATTGTCATCTAAAAAAAATAAATACATAAAGCTCTTTTAAAAAAATTAAGTGTTTTTGCAAAAAATAAAAAGCATAAACAGTCTTTTTAAAAAACTAAAGGTATTCCATTTTCCATATTCCATTTTTTTTAAAAAAACTATTGGATTCGCCTGTTTAAACCCGTTAAATTGAAACACTGAAAATCAGGATATTTCGCCGGAAAGACTAAACTCATGCACACCCTAGTTTAAATTTGACACTTCTTCCTGTCAAGGCCGCACCTCTTCCTGTTATAACATTCAGTAAGATGTCACTGCATGCTGGGATTTTACTAATTCCGGTGTACAGCGGCTGCCTCGGAGTGATAGGAGTCCTTTATATGTTGATCGATGTTGAGAAAGGACGGCCTTTATATGTTGAGATCAGTGAGATCTTAGATTAATAGGAGTCCTATCACTCTCAGACGGCCTGTACATGCTGAGATCACTGAATACAGTGCTGTCCGGCAGCAGTGAAATCCCCATAGCAATGGTTAATCTATTTTTTTTAGGCGGCTTGTCGGTTTTTCTCCTGCGTTCAGTGGGTCGTCAGCTGCGTTCGGTGGTCTGTTTGGCAGTTTGTCAGCAGTTTGTGTGGGTTGCGGTGCTTGTTTGGCGGGTTTGCAAAATGAGGGGTTATGGTTCCATGGTACTAGCCACAAGACAAGCCAATTAGTTATGCATATACCCAGACATCAGGCCCCCAAGATATAAAATGCCCAGGATATCAGACCCCAAGATATCAGACCCCCAAGATATCAGACCCCAGATACAGCTTACCGAGACATCAGAGACGGATCCGGAGCGAGGGATCCGTGTGGTAACTGGCAGTGGCAGGTATGGGTGGCAGACGTCCAGCGTGCCCTCTCTGATGTCATCAGAGGGGGTCGCCGGCTGGCGCACCCTCTCTGACCTCATCAGAGGGGGCCGGCTGCTACCTTAGATTTTCCTAAGAGGCCCCACTGATTCCTGTGGCCTATATCAAACCCCAGCTGCTGCCGGAGTAATCAACTAGGCGGCCGCGAGGGCTCATGGTGGCGGCTTACTTTGCGGCCCTCTGGAAAAGTGCCACCCTAGGCCAAAATACAGCACCTGCTCTTATTTGGAACGATTTCGATGCCACCGAATTGTGGTGGATTGCACCGAATTTCACTGTCAATTCATCTGTATTTAGCAAATTCACAGTTTTGTGAATAGGTGAATTGCCCCAAAATAGTACCAACTGGTAAAATTTACCGTTTTTAGTGAAGGGCCCTATTACAATGGATAATGTTGGATATCATTGTAAAGGCCAGACTCGACCCTTTCCAATGACACCTCGAAGATTAAGCGGTCCGAGGTAAGTGGGGGAAGCTGGATGCTGATCCCTGGCCGGGGGTGGAGGCACATAGGGGGGGGGCAAAGCATAGCCTAGGGAGGGCAATAGCCCCCCTGTAGAGATGCCTATGTAGGGTTGTTTTTGTGCAAAAGCAATACTTCAATAGTGCATGTAATTTCAAGATGAACACCCAGAGAAGCATGTGTAACCCCTGAACGAGGTTAACAGTATATCTAAACTCACACCTTGGCACATAGAGTGAGACAGATACATCTCACTGTATAAGTGCCTCACGCTGCATCATGTCAAGATGAGGCAAGGGCCTGATTTAAAAAAAGTGGAATAAATTAGTGCCACCGGTTTCTTCAGGGCTTTGCAATATGGAATGCAAACACAACTACAAATAAAGATAGGAGGCAGGAGAAATTACATTTAAATTATGTTTATGTGTTATTGTATTATTATACTCGGTGCAACTGTCTTTAAATGTACATGAAATTATTGCTTCCGTCAATAGTTTAAAAATGTTGCTTGCAATTCAACGCGCCTTCACGATAAAGAGTTGTCCGGTAACAGACCCCATGGTATCAAGAAATAACCATTACTGGTCTATAAGTGGTTAAATAAATAATTTAAAGATGATTTACCATTTTCTTTGTTCCAGATTAGTTTTAATTCAGTCTCTTCTGACCTCTGCTGGACAAGTTGGTTAATGCCATGTGTTTGAAGCAGCACATGGCACACAGAGGAACAGTATAGGCACGTTTAACCGTGCCACTGGATACTTCCTGTACCATGGGTGCCCTTCTATGCATGTGCCAAATTAATGAATTTTGGCACAATGCCACAATACTGTTTTGTGTACTACTAAATATATATGTATATTAGAGATATTGATTCATCAGGGGGTGAGTATTTAGGATATCAACTGTCAACGTTTCCTCCGTTTTCTTTCTTGTGGTAACAAGAAATCGATTGAATCCTAGAAATAACTTCCACCCAAAGTTTTGATAGTTTTGAAATATCCATCTATTTTTCATAAGCATGCCCTACCCAGAGTTCCTTGCTGCATATGGGGAATGTAGCACATGAGCTCTGTGAAGTAGTTCTTTGAATTGCTGGGATGTGTAAATGTCTTCCACGATTATAAACTTTATTATATAGATAGGCATATATATTGCAAGAGAGGGCAGAAGTCATTTTCAAAAACTTTTATACATCCAAATAAATCAGACACTTGCTTTGCCTGCAGCGTTCCTTTGCCAAACTCCCCATATGTTTTAGGGAATTCTGGGTAAGTCATGAATACGAAGCCAAATTTTCTCACTTTTTTGCTTCAAAGACTCTAATTTTTTTGGACATGTAATTGATTTTCACTTATTATTGGACTAACAATAACAATACAGTGAGATTTTGAGAGTCTCTTCAGGCATAAAGCAAATATATGTATATGTTGTGGCAGGATATATAAAAATAGCAATATCATATTTATGTATATATTTTATACATAAGCATTATCCGTTAGATTAGGTATCTGGAAGCTCAGACCGTTACGATCACATTGCAAAACAACAGAAAAAGAACAATATGATTTATCAAAGCATTTGGGGTCTGTATTACAAAATTTTTACTTGTCCTTAGTAAAAATTAATTCTGAATAAATGAACAGGACAAGCTTGTAACTAGTATTAGTAGGCTAGGGTCAGAGTGGGGCAGTCGGAACGCGCGTGCAGGCGCACTAAATCACGGCGGCAGTAGCAGCACATAACGGCCAATGACGGCCAATATACGCAGTACGTGCGTACAAAAGTGCGCCGACACCACGCAACCGGCAAATGAACGCATTTTTCTCAGAACGTGAAACCGCTGCTACAGACGTACAGAGTGCGCTGCGGCCGCATGGCAGCGTGTGTGCGTGATTAGGAGACGTCAGACGCTGCTAGTGTGCGGCCTACATAACGTTCAAACAGCCGGATTTCCCTAGAATTGCGTTGGTGAGTACCTGCGACTGTGCGACTGTGGTCGTCTGACCACTTAAGCGTATTCCGTGAAAAAATGCGTGCGCACGCATCGACGTACATTTTGACGGTGGCCGCAGAAAATGCGCTCATCTGTCCCTAGCCGTATAGTATGTCAAATAAAAATCATCTGAGATTCCAAAACGCCGAGCCGCCAAACCGAATCACATCTGAAATAAATTTATTGAATCATTCCAAATGTTATTTGACTATAATCGGATCTCTTCAGGTTTATTCACATGGATGAAAAAAATTGCACTCGCTTTGCATTGCTAAATTCCTAACGCTACTCTGAAAACAAGAAGAAATAGCAAGTCTAAACCTAAAAGTTACAAACTCTTAATGTAAAACAAGAAGAAATAGTAACCATATCCCTAAATGTAACCCTAACCCTAAAAGGAAAGCTAGAAATAGTAACTGTAATGCTAATCCCAATTCTAACTTCTGATATGGGAATACTATAAAGGGGGTGTAGAGGAAGTAAGTAGGAGATATAGAGGGTTATTAGAGTCTGGAGGGAAGTATAAGTGGGGGTATAGGGGGAAAAAATGCACCTCTTAAATTTTGAAACCGATCCTTTATTGGTTTGGTCCAATATTTGCATTATAGTTGAACAGCACATTTTGGATTCTGAAATGCTTCTGAAATCCAAAATATTTGGATTCCAAGATTCCCGATCCAAACCATTTGTTTTGGCCGTATACATTGCTTATAAAAATTCAGAATCCAGTCATTTGTTTTTCCTTCTAACCATATATCTCTCTGAACCTCCTATTATTTCTAAAGTAAAAAGAGGGTTGAGCTCTTATCACTTGCAGAAAAATTATCCGTTTGAGGGCTTTTTTACATTTAATAATAATTTTCTTCCCTGTGTTTGTTCCAATCACTACAATCGAAAACGCATTGTTCCTCCACTAAAGTCAATCTCTGCCAAACTCTTTTTTTTTTTTTACTCCTTAATATAGAATTTAAATTCCATCATACTTGTATTAAGTAAAAAAACCCACATAAAACCAGCTGATGGTTTAATCTATTTTTAATCAATTTTAGTTTCTGAACCACCAAGTGGATTCAAGTGCGTTATTTTACTTTAATGATGCATTACACTTTATCATTACACTTCAGTGACTACATCACTACATATGAAGTAGTAATGCAGGCTTCTAAAATGACATTGAGTACATAAATATGTTCTGCATCTGACAAAAGACAGTGTAAAAAAAAGATAATTGGGCCAATAGTTGAAAAATTAAGCAAAGACTCACTAAAGGAATATAACAACTTCATTCTGTCTTGATTTTGACACAGGTGACAATCTTTAAGGATTTAAGGACATTTATTTTAGAAATAAGGTCCATTCATTTATCCTGCAATCACATTTAACATGTTTAATGTCAATGCTATAAAATCTGAACAAAAGAAAGCTAGACCCTTGGAATGTACTTTGAAATTAGTCCTTGTCTCAATAAATTTTTCTTATATGAAAGATTATATGATTGTAATGCAGTGTTTGATGCTGCTTGACGCTAAAAGTCATGTTTTATGTTACTTATAGCTGGCAGTTATTCTTAATGAAAGTTACAAAACAAATTTGATAAGACAAACCAATACGTTCTATATATTTTCAATATCAGGACTATCAATGAATTAAATAAATAGGGCAGGAAAGAATGGACCTGACTCCTGAAGCTGTCCGTCTTTGCAGACAGATCTAGAGTTTGCAGGGCTCTAGGCAAGGCTTAATTGTGTTATGAAAACAATGCAGACCATTAACCAAGTAAACTTTAATTAATGAAACTGATCCCACACTTTCTTGCTAGTTGGGAGTACTATAGTATACACATTAAAGTTTTTATTGACAGACTTTCCATATAAGCTCCTTCCTATGATGCCCCTGTATGAGTGAGGTCTTGGTCGACCATCTATTTTGCCTTGTTATGGTCTGCATAAGTTCCAGTAACCACCAGCATTGGTTTTATTCCAAAGCTTGCATCCGCTGGGCCCTTAACCCCTTAAGGACCTGGAGTCTTTAAAGTCAATGTCAACGTTACGTCATTGGTCCTTAAGGGGTTAAGATCCTCTACACCCTTTACAGTTTCTCTTTCTCTCCTTTGCTTCTGACTACACTTCTTTTTTCCTTCTCCCTCAAGTTCTTTACCCCCTCCCTCCCTAAATTTTCCTTAATTGAGATTATATTCTTCTTTCTTTATTTGTACTGATGAATATTTATGAAAAAGTTCAAATATAAACTTCAGTTACAATAAAAGGTGGTAAGGACAAAAATTTAAGTCTTTAGTCCAATCTTGCTTCCTCTGGGCCGAGCATCATGGCGGCCAGGGGGGGCAGTAGCGGCTCTTCAATTAGACAGCCGCCTTATTTGCATGAGCCACACACGCAGGCGGCAGCACAATAAATTATTTTGTGCTGCCACGCTCCGTGCATATTCTGGCGGCCGTGTTTTCTTTTTAGGCCAGACTGCCAGCTGGAGATTCAAAGATGGTGGCCCTCTCTGATGTCAGAGAAGGCGTGCCGGAATTCTGCCGCTCGTGCCTCATCCAGCCGCACACTGCCTTCCATCCACTTTTGCAGTGAGGAATCCACGTGGAGTGAATGCGGACAGGATGCAAAACGAGGCCAGAGCAGAGCTCCCCTGTAACCTGGCCCTGCGCGTTCACCCTGCACCCACAGGATTCGCCCTGGGCCTGCTGCTTCCCGCACACAAGTGTGGAGACCGAGCTGTGCCTGCTGCCCTCAAACGGAGACTGTCAGCGAGTTCCTGAGCTCTGTATTCATGTGACAGGGGGAGTGGCTGAGCCATGGAGGGGCCGAGAGGAGGGAAGCAGCCTGGTGAGTGCTCTGCAACTTACAACACCGTACAAGGGACCCGAGACATCGGATGTTGCTGGCCGAATGCATCACAGGAGGGCGGGTGTCACCGTGTAGTGTCTCTGATTTCTGAGACCTTTGGGTTGGCTGAGTTTCATGAGGGTGCACTGTGACAGTGATATACAGTGAGAGCGCTTATTCAAGGTACCTAGGCTTTCCATAACTAATGTTTGTGCGTGAGTTGGTGTCACAGGATAATATATGATGTCAGATGTAATCATGCTCTGTACTGTAACCTTTTTCATGCCATGCCCTGCCCCCGTGGATACCCTATGCTTTAGTGTCACTTTTGGGCCCCCTGGTGTGTCCCCGCAGCTCTGTGTGTAATGCCTTGGGCTCAATAAATGAAGTGCTGCTGGTGGGATGTCATTGTGTTCTCAGAGAGCAACAGCTGCCTGGAGGGGAAGAGGGGCTGGTCCTCTGTGGCCCCTGGTGAGTTGGTTCAATGTATCATAGCATTATCAGACTGATTGCAGCTTGGCTGGGAGGCTCCAGCACATTACTGTGAGTTTTATTGCTGTGGAGATCAGTGATAAGCTCATACATGTCACATATTTTTTTTTGTTGGGGGGGCAGCATTTCATCAACCGCTCCAGGCAGCACAGTGGCTTGGGCTGGCCCTTAATGCTGAATAACAAGTATTTCCAAGTGGTTTGTACTTCTACCAGTTGGTCAAAGAAAATTACTGAATCGCAAATCCTGCTACTAACTAATTCTGCAATCGTAAAGTGACTTTATTGCTCCCATAATGCAGAGCATTATCTGTCCAACTTACCACTTTCAGAAGGTTATGAGAATCACCACACAGATGCAAGGAGAAGCTACGATCTGGTGTAACTCATGCATGACACTCCGTGAAGTATTGTGGACTCTCGGGGTGATTACTGGTAGCAAAGCTCATTATCACTTCTGGTATCCATTCTAATCATAAATGCTACCAGTAACAGGTTACTTGGATCAGGTCAGTGATTTTTTTTAGCTACTCAGTCCTCGGATGTATCAGGGGCCTGTATGTAGTATTTGTTTATGTAAATGCTTCAGGATTATGAAATGACCGTATACGATTCTGGTGCATAAATCTAGTAGTGAGAAACGGGCCTCAACTGCGGCTGACCCTCTAATTGCAAACCGTTAAGACTGAAAATCTGTTGCAGTCATAAAACAGCTCTGTAATACCGGTTCAGTTACACGCCTGCCCCTATTTTGTCCGGTTGACTTGTAATTTTATTGAGCAGCAACTGAATACCAGTGTGAAGCTCTTCTCTTTTGGTCCATAACTCTCCACAGCGAGTAACACGGGACCCACACAAGATCATTTGTACTCAATCTTGCAGGATTGCTCAGTGCTGGCTGAAGGACACAGATGAACAATTTGTTCTCCATATCCTTCTCTAGATGGAGAGAGTAGGGGGTAGCTAGTACCCTTCTCTTCTCTGCCAGCCGCAGCTGAGTATTTTGTTCTTTGTTATCTGACTTTGCTGTTACAAAATCTCAAAACGGGCAGTTTTAGGGAGCTGGTAATTTCAGGTTTGTAGGTGCAAATGAGAATAATGAGCAATTATGGAATTGTTTATATCTGGCTCCCTGTCATATCCTCGGCACCTGCGGGTCTTCAGGGGGGGTCTGGGCACTCGGCGATATCGTTGGCTGGTGGGGTGCCAGAAGTTCTGGCCGTTCGTGCACCTGGAGGGGCGGGGCACGACGTGAAGACGCGGAGCCGCCAGCTTTAAATGCAGGGCGCGCGAGTCGACTCATCACCCTGATGTGGAGTTAGTTCCCGCATCGCCTGGTGTATTTTCTGATTTATTCACTGATTCTATCGTTCGATCACTGATCCGGATTGTATGAGGACCCTGTTTGTTGCTGACTCAGACTGCCTTTCTGGCCATCTCTCTTACTGACCAAGCCTGTATGTGTGTTGTGCCTAAAGCAGACTCAGAGTGCTTGTTGCGTTTGAACCACGCTGACCGAGAGTGTATAAATATCTTGCATAACATTGATACAGAGTATATGTCTGTCCTGCATAGCGCTGACTCAGATAATCTATCGATCTGCCCTGTTGCCAAATCGGAGTGTATGAGGACCTTGTTTGTTGCCAAATCTGCCTGTACGAAAACCTTCTCTGTTGCCAACTCAAAACGATTGTATGACCATGCTTCTGTTAACCCCTGGTGTATGAACACACTGCCTAAACCTCTTCCTGACTGCTTTCCGCTTATCAGTGAAGTTAACCCTTTGCGGCTCAGCGATAACGTTGATCTTTAAACCTGCTGTGACTGAACTATACTCATTATTTTTGATCTGTCTGTTCTCCCTGGCTGGGAGCAATAGGGTTAGTTAGGGACCATTCAAGGATTGGAGGGTCTAGAAGTCTGTCCAAAGGGATCCCCACCACAGTTGTGAGGGGTGAGCGGGACAGTGAACGTGACACTCCCTTTACAATCACACTTCCTATTCAAAGTGCTGTAGTAACCTACCATTGAAGTGTGGAATAGGATGGGATCCATTAACATACGTATGAGTTGGGTCATAATATGTAACCACTCGCTTGTTAACATTAACCCCGTTGGACTGGGGCACCGGATTTGTCGATTTGCAAAATATGACCATAGAGCATGTCATTAGGCTTAAATTCCCTGAAGAAGAATTTAATATAACCCCCAAGAGTGCATTAAATATATATGTACGATTGTACTCCGATAGGAACACAGTGTGTTGTTTCGCAGGTTGATTGCAGTTCATCTAGCCTATCGGTGACTGATGTGGTTTTAGGCTGGCGTCAGACAAGCACGCTATGTGCGCCTGTTCTCTGACGTGCTTACCAGAGTCCGTCGCAGCTTTATGACTCTGCAAAGGGGCCGGTCACATGCTTGTGCATGCTTGTGCGCACGCACGAAATGCACGCGTAACACATTATCGAAGCCTCTCTGGCAAAGCGCTAGGACGCGTGTTGACAGAGCTGCAAAGCGCAATTCTCCATAGGAGGATTGCGCTTTACAGCGCTGAGTGCACTGAGTGCAATCAGCGAGGTGGCCACACGGGCGACGAGTGGAAGGAACGTCCACTCTCACAGACGTTCCTTCCGCTCTCCAAAGACACTCGTCTAACACCAGCCTTAAACGGCAATTTAACTTGTTAGTGGAGTTTAACACAAACTCACACTGGACATTGAAGTCAGAACGACTTGCTCGATTGGAGTAAAATATTCAGGTTTTTCGCTAGAAAACCACTTTATGAATGCAATGTATCCAATTCAATCGTGAAATATAAGTATTCTAAAACGTAAAAATCCAAATGGAGAACTGGACATACGCTTGCAGGTCTATTCCAAGAAAGGTGAAACTCCGTAGAATGACTGGAGAAGTGAAAATTCTTTGTCAAAATAGCCAAACCAGAAAAATTGTCCCATTTATCTCACTTTCCAAATCGGCTTTTGATTGTTCTCTTCTCCTGACAATTCTCCTGACTTTCACCTCTCTTTGAATAGACCTGATCGACTCCTTTAGTAAGATATAAAACATTTCGAATAAGTGTCCAGAGCCTTTTGTAATTTGTCAAAGACATTTGCAGCTGATTTCCAGTAAACTTTGCATCACTTGTTGATGCTGTCTTCCCAGGAGAAGGTGTATGTTCGCTTTAAGACTGCCTTGGTGCACGCATATTTACATTTTTTGGAAATGTTTCTGTACATATGTTTTCTGAAACAGATTAAAGCTAAATTCCAGGGAAATGGGAATGGGGTCAGACTGTCAGGAATAACGCCATATGGCAGGTTTTGAAACATTCTGCCAAACCCAACTCTCCTGCACTAGACTTTGAGATTAGGCGATGTGGACGGCGTGGTTCTTAATTAAAACCAGGACTATGTAGTTCGCGTAATCGTGTTTAATAGGGCACTTATGCTGTTGCATCATTTTTATGAAGAGGTAGGGCATAAGCAATACAAATTGAGCATGTAAAATGTTGAGTAGAACAGATGGAAGTAAAATTTAGCAATGTGTTCAAGATTTATACATCCACGGTTACAATACTACAAGAGTGATACACCGTATTCTATAGATTCAGCATGTTCGACTGCACAGGCACAAAGCCAGCGTTTTCCTATTGTAAATCATGTAACATGCCTATCAATGAGTGCTTTTGCATTAAAAACCACATTCAAGATTCTTTTTAATAAACTTGAAAAAGTCATTAAACTAATTAATATGAGGAGGTTGTAGTTGTACTAAATATTACATTATATGTACTACTTGCGTTTTCAAAACCTCTTAACGTTTCTAATTATGTAAGCTTGGTGTTAAAGGGATACTCTAGGCAACATGACCACCTAAGCTTTTTTAGGTGGTCATGAAGCCCTGAGTATGCCCTTGTCTGTCCCCCCCCCTCCCTCCGCTCAGCCGATCGGCTGAACCAGCTGAGAGACGCGGAGGACTTTACTCCGCCCTCCCAACTGTCAGTCAGCAGAGCAAGATTCATATTTCCCGCTTCTGCCGACTATTGCCGAGTAGAAGACGTCATTGCGCTTTCAGTGCGATGATTTCTCCAACTCGCCGCAGTAGCTGGCGGCAACGGCTGAGGATTAGTGTTGCGCGCATCCTCTTGCGCGCAACACTCGTCCAAGAAGATGGAGCCGGGAGGAAGCCTGCTGATTGGCTGGCTTACGTGAGAGGCGCGCATGCGCGCTTCTCACGTAAACCATTAGCCAAGTGAAAGTTAGAAGGACGGGAGCGGAAGAGGAGGGAGGGGAGTATATAAAAAAAAAAGACGCCGTTGGAAACAAGTGTATTTTAGGGTAAGTATTACAGTATAAAAAAAAAAATCCCTACCAATTTATTGAGGGAATAGGTATAGTTTAATGTAAAAAAAACGGGGGGGGGGATTTTTGATTAGAGTGTTCCTTTAAATGGTTTTTTAATTTCATGTTTTTGTTCTGGGTCCTGTGTCAGGAAGTGTCTGTCCAGATGGATGTTTTGTTGAGGTTTTTTTTTTTGTAATAGAGAGACTTTAGATGGAAATGTAGTAAAAAAAAAAATGATGTGACCCATTTCAGTGGTTCCCAACCCTGGTCCTCAAGTACCTCTAAGCAGGCCAGGTTTGCCAGATATCTGAAGGTGATCTGAAGGCACAGGTGATATGATTTAGGCCCGTGTCAGACAAAAGCAGTTGCCGCACAGTTTAACGTCTTTCGTAGCATAGAATCACTATCAATAGAGACCTACACACAAGAGCTCCTTACTAACATACCTCAATACAGAATGCACCTGTATACATGTAACATAATGACTATTTTTCTACATATTTATTTTCTGTTAATCTGTATATTTGTGGGTTTTTTTTAATATCTTGCATTGTATTACTTTGTATTTCTGTAACTGTAACACTTCAATGTTCTTGAACCCAGGACATACTTGAAAACGAGAGAAATCTCAATGTATCCTTCCTGGTAAAATCCTTTATAAATAAAGAAATTATAAATAAATAAACACACGAAGTACGAGCGCACCGAACTGCGCACGCACAACGCGCGTGGCAAACGGACGCAAGTTAAGCAAGAACGTAAAACTGCTACCACGCCCGCGTAGCGTTCTGTGTGAGTGATGAGATGTCAGATGCAGCACATTTGCGATGTCCAGTGCCTTGACGTACAAAATGGCTTTTCATATCCTTTTCAAATTATTATTTTTTATTTTAATTTTGTTTCCCATAATTCCCTTTTTATTTCTACTTCCGTCAACAAAAACGGACCGTGTGGTGTCTACAGTATCTTCCGTCAGTACGTCCGTCCGTTGTGCACGCACACAGAGTGCGCTCTGACTGCGTTCGTCTGACTCTAGCCTTTGCTGCCCGTCTACTGGCATTGTATATGTGCGATGGTGCGATCATCCGATATTGTCCTAAGTTATCCGACCGATCCTACAACATGCAGGGTGAATCACCCATCTTTCACTGCACCAGACCACCGACGAATGCAGATGATTTTATGCATTTGTAACAGATGTGCGATCCTTTCAATTTCAAATGATTTTAATGGACGATGATCTGGTACAAGTTTACATGAAAATATACATTGTATAGTATACCCGCCGTGTGCAGGGGAAACGTGAAAAGATGCATTGTACAGGAAAACCGCCGTTCAAGAAGCCCATAGGATTCAATGGAAAAATATAATTTTTTTTTTTTTTATTGAACCATTTATTTTTTTAATCCGCAGCAAAAAGCCTTTTTATTTATTGAATTTTTCGAAATTTTTAGGTATCTTTCTGGATTTTTTTTAGATGAAATTTTAGGTTCCGATTTTTAATATTTTTTTCTTGCACCTTTTTTTTTTCTTAGCTAGCCAGCTGCATTCAGCATTGCTTGTGCTGAAGCCTATTCAGCACCAGGGACAGGGGGGGTTAATCCACCCGCCTGCAGCCTGGAGTTTTTTTTCTCTGCGCCGCAGCGGGGTCTTTTTTTTTTCCCGTTGGCCGGCCTATCCACCAGCCGATCTGGGTCATCCACAGACTGTTCCACTGGAAAACCCTTATCGGCCGATGGCGATGTCCGTAGTTGGGTGACCAAGTCGGTCCCGCACTATGGTACCAGTGGACGGCCAGCCTTACTCCTCAGTGATTGCAGGATTCAGTCTGCATTTCCCCAATGTAATCCTTAAAACCTGGCCTCTTAGCGGTACTTGAGGACAGTGTAGGAAACCACTGCCCTATATGAATGAAAAAAATGAAGAATCAAATCTTGGGTTTAATCCCCTTGGCACTTTAGTTTTATCCCCTCAACTAAGGTTGAATGAACATTCCAAATCCTGCTCAGAGATGCAAAAGCAGCTTCATATCCATTGATTCAGAAAGCTCTGCTACCGATGCTTGCTGGTTGATCTGCTTGTGTAACTGTTGGCTGTGTCCTACTTGGAGACGTGTACACTGCAGCTGCCAAGTAAAAATTTGAATGTCAGTTTAACCTTGCAACTGGGTTATCCGGGACATACAAGTCAAAATGACATGCTCTGTTCAAATTGGGAATACTGTACAATTTCACAATAAATCTAAGAATGCAGTGACCTGTGATTGAACAAAAGAACTATTCAGTGGCTTCTCTTATGGATCTTTGAACAGTGACACGTTTCAAACTGGGATATGATGTCTTGACTTCCTCCCTTTTACATTACTTTATTATTCATATTATTATTATTATTCTTTATTTATAAAGCGCCAGCATATTCCGCAGCGCTGTACAATAGGCACAGTATAGACAGGGTTACAATACAATACATTGAACAACATTTGACAAACAGTACAGGAGGAGATGAGGGCCCTATTCCCATAGGAACTCATAATCTGGGAGGGTTGGGGTTGGAAACAGGAGGAGAGGACTGTAAGGTGAGAGTGATTGATGGTTGCGTCAGTGAGTTGGGTGGTAGGCTTCCCTAAATAGGAATGTTTTCAGGGAGCGTTTGAAGGAAGAGAAGTTAGGGGAAAGTCTGACAGTACGAGGGAGAGCGTTCCAGAGAGTGGGGGCTGGGCGTGAGAAATCCTGCAGTCTATCATGGGAAGAGGTGATGCGGGGAGAAGCTAGGCGCAGGTCACTGTTTGACTTTAGGGAGCGGGCTGGGGTGTATTTGGTGATTAGTGAGGACAGGTAGTGGGGAGCTGATTTAGTGAGGGTTTTGTAGGTAAGGATAAGGATTTTGAACTTAATTCTGCAGTGGATGGGGAGCCAGTGAAGGGACTCGCAGAGGGGAGCGGGTGAGGTGAATTAGCCTGGCGGAGGCGTTCAGGATGGATTGTAGGGGGGAGAGGCGGGACAGAGGGAGGCCAGATAAGAGATTATTGCAATAGTCGAGTCGGGAGATTACCAGGGCGTGTATGAGTTGTTTTGTGGTGACAGCGGTAAGAAAAAGAGACATTACACACAATTTCCAATTTATACAGAAGCCTAATGTGAGCCACATGCCGATATATGGGCAGAATTCTCCGTTACCCTACCACTGGACACCACCTACCATTTGTGTCACTGGATGCGCATCCATTTTTTTTATCTTTTGTGTTAGAAACTGCCCCCCCACAGTATCTTTACCTCACTTGGTCTTCACTGTGTTGCTTTCGCCATACAATGGAGTCTATATGTCAATCACTGACTCAAATCATTGTATTGTGTGCAATGTTTTCAAAGGACATCACCAGGGGGTAGATTACAAGTTTTTTAAACTCCCTGTTATATCTCATTCAGCTGCCATCTCTTATTGCAGATAGCCTGGACAACAATACCCTCCTGCAACCTTATCTACACATTCTGTCCCCACCTCATTAACTGTTAATTTATGTAGATTAAATAAACAAGAGCCACAAGGCAAAGCTTTTGGTAAATGTTGCATCATAGGAAAAATACACAAAATGGAAACATGAGATGAAAACCTTTTTATTTTTCCTTTTTACATGCAATTACGTCAAAGAAAAAACCCAGAAGCATGTGTTTTATAATGTGGTTTTATTTGTACTGCACAAGTAATCGAGTTACAGCTTATGTAAGTGGTAGTGTTCCTTTAAGCGTTCTATCCAGTAACATTGTGAGCTCATCTGTTGTGTGCTGTCTCCATTTCACACAAAGTTGTACTGATTTTGACCATGAATGAGCAAACAAAACATGGTATACTATGTAGAATAATATTTAAGTCAATGAAATCGAAACTGACAGCAATTCCAGTATTTGGTATCCGTACAATGATGCATTACGGAGAATGTTTTATTTAAATTGTAACCATTGCTCCTCATTTTATTTCAGAGTTTGAATCGGAAGTAAAGAAGACACATGAGATCCTTTCAGGGATAGAGAAGCTAATGGTAGGTGTGATGAATGACGTTGTATCAATCATATGAATAGGTTTTTTGTTTCCTGAGCGTGGTACTCTTGCCCACCTCAATAAAAAAGACAGTGAAATGTTTCTATGTTCCTTGCTTTTACAAAACATCTTTTGTGTGAGCAACTAAGGTAGAATACACAGTAAGGTAGAGCCTGCTTTGCCTTGTTCTGTCTCCAGTGCTAATAGTTTCACCAAAGACCTTAGAGGAGCTCCAGAACATTAGGCATTGTGAAGAGTAATGCAAATTCTCCATTCAGCCAGAGAATGACTCCGTAAGATAAAAATCACCAATGAAAGCTAGACGTTTCCCGGTCTCATAATATTTTGCCACTAGAATTGCTTGAAACTGATAGTCGTTATGTATAGAATGGTGAAGACATTCAAGTTTGTGTTTTTTTTTGCCTTTATGGGAAAAAAAAGCCCTTTATCTACTAAGGTTCTTGGATTCTGAATTCCCACAGTTCTTGCCTTGCTAAACGAAGTGGGATTGTGTTCACAGCGATATGATAATTATCGTCCATTGTAAACATTTCCGAACAGTGGCAGAGATGGACTTTATGATGTAAAGATAAAAAAATGATCACATTTTCTTAACTGCATGCTACTTTTTTAGTTGATGAATGAAAACGACTGTTTTATGTTCCTTTTTTAGTCCTGTTAGAAAATGTTGCTGATCTCTAGACCAAGTAATGTCAATCATTCATTCTTCTATGATATAGAAGATATATTCTTCTCCGAACGTCGTATGCCCTTACCAATTACTAACATGTGAACAAAGGGATAGAACAATATCAAGGTTGATGGGATCAAGTAAAAAGTTGTTGTTCCAGTTAATTTATAACTGACAATACCCTTTTTATTTATAATATTTACAAATGCCTGTTTTGCAAATTCTATCCATACCTCATATTAATCAGGCTGGTTCAGTACCTTGCTGCGGCCTTATTCCAAGACTGTCGATAAGATAATTTCTCGAGACATTATTAAAGTTTGGAGAAGTTATCTTATTGCTGGTAATCACTGTTCCATTCTTGGCGCACTTGCGCCATGAGCATCGCGCCTTGAGCATCGCGCTTGCCTGCATCTCCTTACTGTAAATTACTGTCTCCTGTACTTTGTGTAGGAGGCATTAATTGCACCTCGGAATAAAAGAATGCTCTATTCCAAGGTAGCCAGAGACAGAATTTCTCTTTGAAATGCCATCTCCTAAAAGCTGAAATTAAGTGATATGTATTTGAAAAATCACTTAACACACTCTAAAACCCTCCCAAAAATCCCCTACTCGACTCTCATCCCACACTGTTGTGTTGTAGGATTCTTAGCACATATGGCAAAATATATTAGTTCTTTTCAGTGTCTATGTTGTTGGTTGTCTCTTTCACCATTTCTGTGTCTGCAGCATATTTGTCAGTTTCTCATCTAGTATGTATTTGTCTTTTAATGTCTTTGAAAGTGTTTGTGTCTTTGTGAGTTTGTCGGTTTCTCTGTCAATATCTCTTCTAGTACTTCTATGTGTCTTTTAGTGTCTTTGTCGGTCTGTGTTTTTCTCCTACAGGGTTATTCAAAGAGATCCGAATAGTGTCCGAAAGGTAACCGAACAGTGAAATTCAGCGTACGGTTACCTTTCCTGGCCATTCGGCTATTCAGAGAGCAGGCAGTTCGCCAAATGTTGGCAAATTGCCTGCACATACGGTGCCTGTTCGGTGCCTGTTCGAGGGCAGTGAAATCCCCATAGAGAAGCAATGCTTCATCTATTCAGAGAACAAAAACCAGCAGTGAAAAGTTGGCAAAATGCCCTGCTGTTTGGTGGTTTCATAAAACAGGTTTATTCAGGCGAATCCCATAGGCTTCAATGTTACAACTATTCCCGTTTTTTAATTCAATATCTAATAAACCGTTGATTATAATATTCTGCAGTAAAAAGTCTCTTTTGTATAGATTTTTTTGGATCTTTTAGATATTTTTCGGGATTATTTTGCTAAAAAAAAATCATTTTTTTAAAAAAATCGTTTCTTCTTTTTTCTGTAACAGCCCTTTTTATTATCATTTATGGGACCTTATACGTAAATTTCAGACATTTTCGTTATGTAGTTTCTTTGCAAACAGCGTTTCACTTTCAAACCTTCAGGCGTACTGTTTTTTGTCCACTCCATTCGTCTGCAGTGTTGGGTTTTTCCGGCGGCTGCTCTGTGATGTGATCGGCAGCTGCTCGGGTTTCTTCGGCGTGTTCGGCGGGGTTAATCCAGATGTTTTTGCAGGTTTCGGTGTGGGTTCGCCAGGTTTTGTGGTGCGTGTTCGGTAGGTTTGCGGCGGCTTTTCCCTGCACTGTGACGGCCCTGTGGTGCTTGCTGAATACACCGCAGGTTTGCCGAAATGGGATCCCCAAATTGCGCCGAATTGAAGAGAACGAAAAGTCCCCGAACGTGCAGTGACTTTTTGATTCTCTTTGAATAACCCTGCTAGTGTTTTTAGTGCTTGGAATTGAAGAGATTGAGGTTATCAGGAGGGATTCATTATGGATTAAAAAGTGATAGTGATTGAAGAACAGGAATCGAGATCAGTGGTGTATTTAGGTTTTGTGCTCCCCTAGGCCTGACTAAACTCGTGCACCCCCTAATTTAAATTTGAGGTACCCCTTCCTGTCAAGGGCACACCTCTTCCTGGTTAATCCCCACCCTTCCTCTTTAAGCTCCACCTTTTCCTCTTAGAGCTCCGCCTTTTCCTCTCTTTATATTAAAAGTGGATACCAAGTGCCTACTTGTATATTTTGTATACCATTTCAAATGTATCTATTGAGATAAATAAAATTATGAAATGTTTAAATTCAAGCATTTTTACAAAGAACAGCCACGCATGTTAAGTATACTGGATCACAGCCGCTCTAATTGGTTGAACAATAAAATCCACAGAAACGTGCACTGCATATGAGCATATCACAGAGCTGCACAGCAATAAAACTCACAGAAATGTGCACTGTGTATGAGCATATCACAGAACTGCACAGCAATAAAACTCACAGTAATGTGCAGTGTGTAGGAGTGTATCCCAGAGCTCCAAGGCAATAAAACTCACAGTACTATGCAGTGTGTATCACAGAATCCACAGCAATAAAACTCCCAGCAATGCAATTTGTGGTGTGTGTCAGCGTATCAGAATCCACGGCAATAAAACTCCCAGCAATGCAATGTGCGGTGTGTATGAGTGCATCAGAATCCACTGCAATAAAACTCCCAGCAAACCGAGTGTATATGAGCACACAGCAATTATTTATTCTACATTTACCGGCCTCCGTCCGCGGTAGGGCTGTGTGCAGAGTCAGCAGGGACTGTGTACAGATTCAGCAGGAGGTCCCTCCAGGCCACGTTAGGATCGCGGCTGTGCCTGTGCGTGGAGCCATCTTGTCAGCATGGGGGTGCCACTGCCAGAGGGTGCACTGTGGCTTTGATTCTTTTCCTGGTGGGTGTTCAGTCCAGAATAGAGTGACAGTCGATGTTAACGAAAGGGTGGGCAGCTGCGTGCGTGTTACGTGGTTCAGCCAGTCAGGTGGTACTGAGACTCAGTACCACCTGACTGGCCGGACCGAGTGTGACCTGCACGCACGCAGCCTCACCAGGAGACAGGCAGCTCAATGACAAATTTCTATCACTGCAGTGCTGGTTAAGGAAAGGTCCACTTTAAACAGCAGTAAGCAGACAGGGCTTCATATTCTGCTGATACCCCCCCTTTACCTGCCGTTTACTGTCATCTTCTCTCTCTGGACACAAATCACATCCCCCTCCTAGAGCTGCTGCGGGGCAGGGGAGGAGCTATGGAGGGAGGAGAGGAGGATTTTTATTCTATTCGATTTTATTCCGTATGCAAACGCCATGCTCCGCTGCTCGTTGTTTGAGAACACAGCTCAAAGCTGACACACAGTGACAGTGGCACCTCCTAGTACCCCCTAATGACACCCCAATAATCACTGGTACCTGGGGCGGCCCGCCCTCCGCCACTCCTCTAAGGCTAGGGTCAGACGAGCGCAGTGCGAACGCGCGTGCAGGCGCACTTAATCACGGCCGCACTAGCAGCAAATGACGGGCAATGACGGCCAATATACGAAGTACGGTCGCACAAAAGTCCGGCTGCGCAACGCAAGTGGAAAACGAACGCATTTTTTCGAGAACGTTAAACTGCTAGTACTGACGTACAGAGTGCGCTGCGCCCGCTAGCGGCGTGTGTGTGTGATTTGGAGACGTCAGACGCTGCTAATGTCCGGCCAACATAACGTCCAGATGCACAAAGTGTTTTATTGATGATCCGTACAAAATCACGGATGCAAATGCGCATCGTATGACCGCTATCGCGTACTCCGTGAAAAAATGCGTCCATTCGTTCAAACGCACTTTTTCACAGACAACGCGAAAATGCGTTCGTCTGACCCTAGCCTTAGTACACCACTGCTCTGGTGATATGCTCACACACAAGTTTGGCGAACTGCCAGCAAGTACGGTGCTGTTTGAAGGCAGTGCAAATCCCCATAGAGAAGTAATGGTTAATCTATTCAGAGAACACCAAACAGCAGAGAAATGTCAGTGAAATACCCTGATGTTCGGTGGTTTCAATCAGCAGGTTCAGGTATTCAGGCGAACCCCATAGGTTTCAATGTTAAAAATATTCCCGTTTTTATGCAATATCTAATAAACCACTTATTATTTTAATCTGCAGTAAAAAGTCTTTATTTATTGATTTTTTTTTAGTACCATTTAGTAATTTTTCTGAATTTTTTGGGCAAAATCCCCCCCTTTTTTTTATATCGGTTCTTCTTTTTCTGTAACAGAACTTTTTATTATCAATCATAGGATCTTATATGTAAATTCCAGACATTTTCGTTCAGTAGTTCTTTTGAAAACAGCAGGCCATGGGTTTGCGGTGGCAGCATACAGCGGCCGACTCCATGCACTTTGGGGACCCTGCGGTGAATGGTGAATTCACTGCAGGGTGGGGAAATTTTATTCCCCGAAGTGCAGGGAACTACAGAACACCAAAATGTTGGCGTCATTTCGGTGCTCTGTGAGTAACCCAATTAGTGGTGAGGTTTTTTGTTGCCCCCTGGAAAGTGAAAGCCTAGGCGTTGCCTACCCAGGACATACTTGAAAATTAGTGACATCTCAATGTTTCCTTCCTGGTAAAATAGTTTGCAAAAGTTAAAAAAAAAAACATTTTTTTTTTTAGGGGTGGGGCCACCCGGCGGGCCGCCGCCCCCTGGAGAGTGCCGCCCTAGGCCTAGGCCTTGTTGGCCTAGGCCAAAATACACCAGTGAGTGCCTCTCTACAGTATAATTAATGCAGCATATGAATCCGCACACTGCTGGGAAGTACCTCTCTGCAGTATAATTAATGCAGCATATGAATCAACACACTGCTGGGAAGCGCCTCTCTGCAGTATAATTAATGCAGCATATGAATCCGCACACTGCTTGGGAAGCGCCTCTCTGCAGTATAGTTAATGCTGCATATGAATCCGCACACTGCTTGGGAAGCGTCTCTCTGCAGTATAATTAATGCAGCATATGAATCCACACACTGCTGGGAAGCGCCTCTCTGCAGTATAATTAATGCAGCATATGAATCCGCACACTGCTTGGGAAGCGCCTCTCTGCAGTATAGTTAATGCTGCATATGAATCCGCACACTGCTTGGGAAGCGCCTCTCTGCAGTATAATTAATGCAGCATATGAATCCACACACTGCTTGGGAAGCGCCTCTCTGCAGTATAATTAATGCAGCATATGAATCCGCACACTGCTTGGGAAGCGTCTCTCTGCAGTATAATTAATGCAGCATATGAATCCGCACACTGCTGGGAAGTACCTCTCTGCAGTATAATTAATGCAGCATATGAATCCACACACTGCTGGGAAGTACCTCTCTGCAGTATAATTAATGCAGCATATGAATCCGCACACTCCTGGGAAGTACCTCTCTGCAGTATAATTAATGCAGCATATGAATCCACACACTGCTTGGGAAGCGCCTCTCTGCAGTATAATTAATGCAGCATATGAATCCACACACTGCTGGGAAGTACCTCTCTGCAGTATAATTAATGCAGCATATGAATCCACACACTGCTGGGAAGCGCCTCTCTGCGGTATAATTAATGCAGCATATGAATCCACACACTGCTGGGAAGTACCTCTCTGCAGTATAATTAATGCAGCATATGAATCCACACACTGCCGGGCAGCACCTCTCTGCAGTATAATTAATGCAGCATATGAATCTGCACACTGCCGGGCAGCACCTCTCTGCAGTATAATTAATGCAGCATATGAATCTGCACACTGCCGGGCAGCACGTCTCTGCAGATCAATTTGGTGCTTCAGATCGATGCATTTTTTGGATAATTTCTTCGTTGTTTATGCGTTATAATTAATGCAGCATATGAAGGAAGTTCCCAGCAGTGTGTGGATTCATATGCTGCATTAATTATATTGCAGAGAGGTGCTGCCCGGCAGTGTACAGATTCATATGCTGCATTAATTATACTGCAGAGAGGTGCTTCCCAGCAGTGTGTGGATTCATATGCTGCATTAATTATACTACCGAGAGACGCTTCCCAGCAGTGTGTGGATTCATTTGCTGCGATAATTATTCTGCAGAGAAGCACTTCCCAGCATTGTGCGGAATCATATGCTGCATTGAAACCTATGGGTTAAAAAGCCTTGTTCCTTTTTAAAAAATGTTAAGAAACCTAAAATTTCACCCAAAGAATGGCTTAAAAAATCCTAAAAGAATAAATAAGTAAAGAAACTTGAATTCTATTGGTAGTAATCTACTTCCCATTCTTAAATATCCAATAAACTAAATAACTCCTATAAAACGAAAAACCAACTAATCCGAATCGATCCGAATCACTGAGCCGGAACCAAACAAAAAACTGTCCGAAATTACCCGAAACGGAAAAAAAAGGCTAGAAAAAAAAAAGGAATTGAATAAAAAATTGACATGCACATCCCTAATCAAGAATGGTAATAATATGTGTTTGTTTCCTGAACTGGGAAACATAATCCGAAGGTGCTGTGCATATTGATTAAAGTGACGTGCTTTTGTGCCAGAAGCCATATAAAGAAGAGCTGTACACCGAGAGCTTGCATGTAAACAATACGTCAGCACCAGTTAAATATTTCAAAAGGCTGTTATTTATTGTTTATCTCCTATTTTTTTCCTTTTTAAGCAACGTCACGGTTTACCTCCGTTTCTATTCCTGAGCTTCTCAATAATTGCATTTCGTGTTCGAAGGACATAAATTATGCATGAATTCCTTTTGTAACACATTGAATAACAGAGGGTCAAGGCACTACTATCCAACATTTATGAAAATAACCTCACCACAATAGTTTGAAATCCTATTTATTTGTAGAGGGATAGAAAACAATTTTGTTGAAATCCGTGATATCTGACATGTTAATTGGAAGGTACCAGTCCATTTTCTATACCTGTTCTAAATAAATTTTACCAGTCTTCCTTGACTCTCCTGTGTACCATTTACTGAAGACTGATACCTTAATGACACTTTAAATCTTCGCATGTAAGAGTCACATAGAGTTCCACTGGTATTAATTTTACAATATGGTTTGCGTCAACCACAGCCATTAGGTTTTTTCTTTTTTAACACTTCAGCTTATATCATTCAGTAGTAGATTTCTCCAGGCCTTGACAGCAAATTAAATTAACCACTAAGATTTCACCCCCCCCCCCCCAGGAGATATAAACAACAGATTAACAGTGGTTTGTTCTTCTTCGAGTAATCATCCCTTCTATAGTTTCAAAGCAAAAACAATAGAGGTTATTCACGAACCTCCTAATTGGCCCCGATTTGCATCGAACGGTAAATCTCACTGTTCGGTGCAATTTTGTGTCAATTTGTTCAAAAATTCAAAAGCTGTCAATTCGCCAAATACAGGCGGAATACAGTGCAATTCGCAACAATTCGGTGGCGTTCAACGGTTCGTGTCTTCTATTCAGAGAATGCCAAATTGAACACCTCAATTCTGAAAAAATGCCCCGCTTTTCGGTGTTTCAATTCAACAGGTTTAAACAGGCGAATGCTCATAGGTTTCAATGTAAAAAATGGAATATAGCTATTCTAATTTTTTTTAAGACTGTTTATTATTTTTATTTTTTGCAATAACACTTTTAATTCCTTTATTTTTTAAAGGACCTTTTTGTATTTTTTTTAGACATTTTTGTTGTTTTTAATTTTTAAAAGACTTTTTATTTTTAACAGACCTTTTTATTATTTTTTTTAAAGGACCCTTTTATTATTTGGACACATTACTTAATTTTTATTGAATTAAACTCCTATTAGGAGAATTGGAGACTTTGAGCCCTATTCCCTAGTGAACGCTAACTGTAGTGTTCGGGTGAGTAAGCATGTCAGGATAACTAACTTTAACGCAGGGCACCCATAATACCTTCCTAACGTTAATCAGGGAAAAAATTTGTTAGTGCATCGTTGATTGCGCTAGCTTGAGGGTGCTTACTGTACTTAGGGCTCCCCATGTTAAGTATAGGGTGCACAAAGTAAGGTATTACAAAGTCCTAATGCTAAGTACCGCACCAATGTTAACAAAAATTTTATCGTCATCTAGAAGCTTTTACAGAATCAGTTAGCACCAGCTAAAACTCTGCCCCAATAAATCAGATACTCCCCTCTCATCCCACGGCGCGGACAGTGGCCCGATCTGCTGCTTCTGACCACCGGGAGCAGAGTGAGACTGGGGACAAATAGTCCCCAGTCTCCCTCTGCGATCACTCCACGGCTCCGTGCGATCGATATCCCATACATTTCTCCATAGGAGTAAACTTTATGCAGGAGTATGTTTACGTGCAGTGGCGTCACTAGGGTTGGTGTCACCCGGTGCGGTAACTCATAGTGTCACCCCCCCGCGTTTTACAGTTTCTTTTTTTAACTTCTCTTACTCATAAATCAGTGCTCCCATATACCACTGAATGCTCGTACACGGCACATTACTGTGATGTTTACTGCTGTGGAGCTCTGTGATATGTATATATACACACATTACTGAGTTTTATTGCTGTGGATTCTGTTATACACTCATGCACACCGCACATTACTGTGAGGTTTATTGCTGTGGAGCTCTGTGATACGCTCATACACAAATTTTGGCGAACTGCCAGCCAGTACGGTGCCTGTTCGAAGGCAGTGAAAGTCCCCATAGAGAAATAATGGTTAATCTGTTCAGAGACACCGAACAGCCGAGAAATGTCCTGTTCGAATGTTAAAAGTATTCCAGTTTTTATTCAATATCTAATAAACCGTTTATTCCTTTAATCTGTAGTAAAAAGTCTCTTTGATTATTTTTTTTGTATCTTTTAGGCATTTTTAAAAAAAATATATATTTTTTTTTTCTGTAACAGACCTTTTTAATTATCATTCATAGGATCTTATATGTTAATTCCAGACATTTTAGTTCAGTAGTTTTTTTGAAACCGGTGTTAGAGCTAGCCTAGAAGAGGTGATAGCGCTCCGCACAGATCACCTCCAAATCGCGAACGGGTTTAAAAAAAAAACTGTGTGAATCCGTATTAGTGCTTTTTAGCGCTTGCTTACTGTACTTTATGCTCCCCATGGTAAGTATAAGGTGCGCAAAGTGCAAGCACTCCATAATTCGAGTTAGGATCACAAGGTCCTACTGCTAAGTACAAAGAGCTGTTGCTAACTCAAAAAGTTAACACCAGAGATGCTGCAGAATCAGTTAGCAGCAGTTGAAAAGCCCCTCAAAAAAACAGATACCTCTCATCCCATGGCGAGAACGGCAGCCCAACCTGCCGCTTCTGGTCACCGGGAGCAGAGTGAGACTGGGGAAAAGAAGTCCCCAGTCTCCCTCCACGATCACTGCACCGACCAACAGGATCTCACGCGCCTGCACTGTAATCTACTGGGAAAATAGGGGCGCTAAGGCGAGGATAGCAAACGCAAATTATTTCCCTTAGTGTCCCCGTTTTAGCAAGACCCAAGTGTTAGGGCCCTTTGTCATTAAGTAATTGGGCAGGTACTGCGGACAGCTTCTGCTGAGTTATTTTTCATATTTTATATGTAATATATATATATTTTTAAATTAAGTCACCTCTTCTCCCCTGCGTGCGCTGCTCCTCCTCTTCAGATGAGGGACTCCCAAACCGGGAAGTCTCTGCAGTTATCTAACACAATGCGCACTCCTACACAATTTCGGAACCACAAATTGCGCACCACTAAAGATTTGTGCCCTTTACTTGCGTAAGTTTGTCCCCTGTACACATGCACAGATCCGATGCATTGCTGCCTCTATAACACTGTTCGTTCTCGCAGGTGATCTCAAAGAGGGTGACATCAGCACCCTCTCTACATGCTGACGCCACGAATGACTGATCTGGTGACTCTCAGCCAGGAAATTCAAAATCCCCGGTTGCTGGTGACGTGGGGTGGGGGTGGAAGAAACTACTCCACTTCTCCCAGCAAATTACACCCCATCAACTTCACCCCACTGTAATTAGGGGGGAGAAATGGTCACTCCTCACATCCTGACCACTTTAAAAAGATAAAGTGGTCAGGAAGAGTACAGTGTCCATTTAATAAAATTTCAATATAAAGCAGCTATATCATTCTTATGCTTATTTTTTCAGGTTTCCAACATTCAATCGAGAATGGCTGTAGTCTCGTGGTCTCCTCCCAGTGGTTATGGAAATATAGAGAAGCACAGCAATGGTCTCTCTTCCGCCTGTAGTTATGAAGTTGCCTTATCAGACAAAGGGAGAGATGGAAAGTATAAGATTGTTTACAGGTAATAACTTCTGATTTTATTCTATGCTTCACTTTTATGTCTATAGTGTGACGTTTATGTATACGTATGTTTGATCACATAATGAGTGAATCCAACCTTGTAAAAGAAAAGGAATTGCAGGGTTTTCCTTAGGTTAGCATTAGTAAGGCCTTAGGCCAAGCTCATTTAACTCAATAAATTTTAATTAAGACTAACATGACACTCTTGTTAGACAGAGGGTTGCGGGTTTATTTTTGTTTAGCAGCAGTATAATAGTATTGCACATTAAATCAATATTTTGAGGCCTCAGTGGCATTGACGCCTTAGGCACTTGCCTAGTTCATCTCATTATAGGGCTACCTGTTTTTGAAAATATTAAGTTTCCTTTTTTAATTTTTGAAGTTCAAAATGATTGTCATTCTAAAGTCTGATCATACGGTTAGGTAATACAGGGTGTCCATAAAGTCTCTTTACGAATTCAAAATTTATTACAAAGGCAAATTAAAAGACCGATAAGTGAAAAGTATTACAAAATGAGACGTATATATTTAAGGTTTTTTTTGCCTCATTTAATACACCTATATATGGGCACCATTAGTTGCATGGAGCACATCAACACGGTACTCGATTTCTTGCCATGTTCGCTGTAGCATATCCTCATCAATGGTGGCAATGGCATCAGTGATCCTCTGCTTTAGATTAGTGATGTCCTGTACCTTTGTTCCATACACTATCTTTAACATAACCCCATAGAAAGAAGTGGAGGGGAGTGATATCTGGTGAACGAGGTGGCCAGGGAATTGGGCCACCCCTTCCAATCCACCGGTCTGGAAATGTTTCATTTAGGAACCCACGAACATGCAGTCCCCAATGTGGTGGTGCACCATCTTGCTGGAAAACGATGGTTGGTTGAAGGTCATGTAGTTGGGGTGCCACGTATTCCGTCAAAAGGTCAAGGTAAACATTTGCAGTAATTGATGTCTCGCCGAAGAAAAACAGACCAATGATTTGATTGCACATGTTCCCACACCACACATTCATCTAAAGCAGAGGATCACTGATGCCATTGCCACCATTGATGAGGGTATGCTACAACGGACATGGCAAGAAATCGAGTACCATCTTAATGTGCTTCGTGCAACTAATGGTGCCCATATATAGTAGAGGTGTATTATATATGGCAAAAAAAAACTCGACATTTCATTTTGTAATACTTTTCACTTATCTGTCTTTTCATTTGCCTTTGTAATACATTTTTGAAATTGTAAAGAGACTTTACGGACACCCTGTATTATATGTTGGTATGTATAGTGGTTTTATTTAGAATCCTTAGAATAATATGACTGCTTGTAAAAACTCCAGAATCTTGTCATAGTCTTGCTACAAGAATATACCCTAATTAAAATTGTTTGGCTTGTATTGTGCTATTATGATCAATAAACAATCAGTGACGGCATTGTAAATCAGAGTTTTTAATCTCCAGGGAATCGCTTTGAAATTAAATGACAATAAAACGCTAATCAATTTGCTTTCTGAGAGCCCCACATGTGAAAAGAAAAGTCAGAAAGTTCCCATCTTGACAGGTTAATTTACAATGTTGTGTTTTTTTTGTCTCGCATTATGGATGATGCTCTCTGGGGAAAAGACAGCTAACTATTAAACTTACCCTTTGTGTTTTTCACACTCTACCTCCAATTTGTTTGTACAGCGGAGAAGAATTAGAATGTCATTTGAAAGACCTCCGGCCCGCAACAGATTATCATGTCAGGTGAGTTATAGTCTTGCTGGGCACCTTGGGCTGTTACTCTATATTCACAGAGGAGATGATGGAAATGTCTGGTTGATATGCTGTAAAACACAGTTCTATATGAAGATATCTGTACTGAACTTAGGTTCTATAACTATTCTGAAGCTTTGGGGGAGGTCATAGAGTTGTCCATAACCACTCAGATCAGTGGAATTAAGGCATTTGTTTGTGCCATTCATCGATCCCTTGTGGTCTGGTATTATGCAGCCATTATTATGCGGTAGGCAACTATGTATTATTATGTGTCTTTCCCGAGGTGCTTCGAACAGGATTCGTACCTGCGTCTTCATGGTTGTAAAGCAGTAATGTTATCTCTGCTCTAGCCAACCAATATTACCATTTCTCACTACTTTGGCTCACTTTGATTTGATCTTTGCTAAAACCTGTCATACCTATAGACCACTCCTATCTCTGCCTCCCTGTCATGAGGATATTTTGACAACTTGGTCTATTTGTGGAGTAAGACTGAGCAATGCTGATAGAGGAAATTTTGTTTCATAGGATTATGGACAGGATCTAATAATATGGGCCTACAAAGTTTGCTATAATAACTATCTTTTTTTTAAATAATTTTCATCATTTATACCTTTCTTTCTGTGCTTTTCAATATAATATTGGGAAGTAAAAGAGGAAAAATAGCAAATTTTAGATGACAGAAACAAGAGTTGTAGAGGGTCCTGCTTGGATGAGCATAAACCTAGAGGACGTTCCAGTATCAAGTTGATCATAGCACCATTAGTCAGTATGCATATGTATAACAATGTTTCCATGTTTCAGGGTGTATGCCATGAATAAAACCGTAAAGGGATCCTGTTCTGAGCCAATCAGCTTTACAACTCACAATTGTGCCCCCGATTGTCCTTTTCCACCGAAACTGTCGCACAGAAGTAAAGGTTCACTCACATTACAATGGAAGGTAAGTTTGCTATTCTTGTTGCAGTATTGCTTATCTACACATTATATGCATTAATCTTCTTTTGTATTGGTTATTCTCAGCTATCTGTCCCATAATTAATCTTATGCTGGGGTTTATGAATACATCAGTCAAGAAAGTAACATCTAGAACAGTGGTTCCCAACCGCGGTCCTCAAGTCCCCCTAACAAGTCAGGTTTTGAGGATTGCCTTGGGGAAATGCTGACTGAATCATATAATCACTGAGGAGCAAATCATATCACCTGTTCTGTGCTTGAGTTGTCTGGAAATCCTGACCTGTTGGCGGTTGGGAACCACTGATCTATAACATAAAAAATGATAACTATTAGTAACCTAAACCGTAAACACTTCTACCTCTCAGAAAGGTGGTTTGAATTAAAAGTCTATGCCGTCCAAAGTTAATTTTCAGTCATTGAGTCCGACCATCAATGACATGAGGAAATTGTAAACGTATGTGTTTATAGGATGTAAAAACCATAATTGTAGGCATTGTAAGTACAACCAACCAACTTTATTAGTCAAAACCTTTCAAAATCCTCCTGAAAACGTGTCCTAACTTTTTATTCATTAGCTTTAAAGATAGTTAAAGACCATAGCATGCCACATGACTTATGACAGTTTCTGGGGAAAAGAAGCAAAGCCCCCTATGAAATTGTTTTAAGCAGTTGGAGAGAGTGTGGCTTTTTTGACCACTAGTGGATGCGCCCATATATCGAATACCACATGTAAGCTTATTAGTCTGATGAATATGCCTATTATTAAAAAAAATACATACTTTATAAGGAGAATATGTAGATGGTGAAAAAGAGTCATGAATAACATTAGGCTGATGTATCCCAGTATTGTAACCTATGAAATGTAAAAATATTCTCTTTTTCCAGGCACCAGTGGATAATGGCTCAAAAATCACCAGCTACATTTTACAGTGGTATGAGGTATGTGTTTACATTTTCATATATAAAGAATTAAAAAATAAACCAGTTAAATAATATATATATATATATATATATATATATTTTTTAAAGAAAATAAAAAAATGGCTGTTACTCAGTGTACATATGTCAGAGTTGAATGTATAGTTATATTCTTGGCTAAGATACTGTTGCCAGTAGCTAATCAATCGTTCTCTGGTGAGAGAAAAGGCCTAACAAATGATCCCAATAAGATCTCTACTTGGCATGAGCATAAAGAGAAGGTCACTTTCCCTCATGAGTCTGTATCACCACACCGCAGCAACTAGAGCCACAGAATTAATACTATAACGTATATGGCTCCAATGCATTGTGCGGATTTTAAATGTGCGATAGGGATTCAAAGCAAACAGAATTCATAAACACGTTTTGGTGAGGGGGAACGAGGCCCGATAATATCTTTTTCAAATGAATCTACAGAATAGTGTTGTTTTGGTACTCAAGGCAAAAAAACACTTGAGAATAAACAGAGAGTAATGGGGATCGCTAGGCATAAGACTTGCAGCTGAACCCATGAATAAAAGAGAAGAAAGGTAGAATGAAGCCGATAGAATGGACGACTGTAGTACAAATCAAAGGGAGAAGACCAGTCACACAAGGATTGACTTTAGTAGAAGATTTATTGTAGGAGCAGCTCCTACAGTAAAACTCCTGCTAAAGCCAAGCCACGTGTGACCTTTCTTTCTTCTCCCTCTATTGTCCACATCATGGCTGGTGACCCTGGACCATCAGAACCCTGGCTGGTGCAGCATTTAAAAATACATGTTTTTGATCTATAATACAAATCAGAAAGATCAATTATTTTCAGATCGTTAGAGCCTTAAAGGGATAAGCGACACAAACTTAAACAAATTGGTACAAATAGACCTTGTCACATAAGGCAGTGGTTCCCAACCGCGGTCCTCAAGTACCCCCAACAGGCCAGGTTTTGAGGATCACCTTGGGGAAATGCAAACTGAATCCTGCAATCACTGAGCAGCAAATCATATCACTTGTGCTGTGCTTCGGATATCTGGAAAACCTAACCTGATGGGGGTACTTGAGGACCAGGGTTGGGAACCACTGACGTAGAGGGAGCAAAAGGAAAGGAATAAGTTTATGGTTTGTTACATATCTTGTTTAGGGATCTTTATAAAAATAAAAAAAGATCCTTTCTTACTCAAGTCTTATCTGGTTTTATTTCCATACGTGACTTAGTCTACTTGTGATTTTTGTTTTGAGGGTCTTCTTGGACAATGGGAGATTCCGAGGACGTCTTGGCATGTGAAGTAGGGCCTACCTTACGAATATTGTTGCCCTAGAGAGATCTGTTAAAAAAATCTTGATAAGGGAGCATTAGCAGAGATCTCCTTCTATCTAAATTGATAGTGAAGGGCTGAAATATAGCGAGAGCTACAATGTACATGCATCCATAGAAGTACAGGACAAGTACATTAGTATTATCATGATATTATAGTACTAACAATTTCAGCAGAGTTAGTTACGATATACAGTGCACAATTAGACTAACAAAATGAAAACCACCTCCTTTATAAAACCATTAGAAATCCGGAACAAAGTATCATGGTCACTGCAGGCGATCTAGCAGAGATAGATCTATAGTATATATTACGGAAAAAGTGGTATTGACTCCTGTCCAAACTAGGAAGACCGGACTCTTCAAAAGGGATAAAATATTAACAGTACCTCTTATGCTGTCTGTTTTATTGCTAATGCTTCTTCAAAATAAAAACCTTTAATTACAAAAAAAAATGAACAGTTCAAAGAGGATTAATCCAATAACTTCTGAAATGGATTTATTTAATTCCATGCTACGTGTGCAATGTTTTAAATATAAGAAATTTGTCATATCAGCTCAGAGTCCCAAAACACTCACGGGCAGCGGCACACTATCTGGTCTATTCACTAAAAGGTGAAACTCAGGAGATTTGTCAGGAGAAGAGAACAATGTAGACCAAATAGCTGATTTGGAAAGTGAGATAAATGGGAGAATTTTTCTGGTTTGGCTATTTTGATCTAGAATTTTCACTTCTTCTGCCAATTCCCCTGAGTTTCACCTTTTAGTGAATAGACCTGTATGCTTCTTGTCAGTCCTCCTTTATACATAGGATAGACTGCTAATAAAATTACCATCTGTGCTTTAAATTCCACATCCCATTCAAAACCCTTTCAATGGCTATTTAAAATGTAAGCTCGCCTGCCAAGTGCCAACATCATGCTTTTAAATTTTGGGAAATGCTGGGGAACGGCTGAATTCTGCAACGAGAAATAAATCAAGAAATGGCCCTGGTGTTTCATCTGTTGAGCTCATGAAGAGAAACAGGATGTAAACACAGACATTGTATGACCACCTGATGAATCAAGGTAATGGAAAGTTAAACTTGTGTCAGGAAAGCGCAATCAATAAGTCCTCTCTTACTGACACACGTCTTTTCATGGTCTGTCAGGAAGTGCTGGTCCAGGGAGAAATTCACTAAAGAGAGGGATGCTATTTATGGATATTTGAACATTTTTACAGTTTTTTCCATATTTTATGTATCCCTTACCTTATTCTATCTCCACACAAGCGTAGTAGAGATGCTTGGTATAATTTCTATCAGTTTTGTGTGCATATAGTCATATTATTGCTGTACGTTTGTCATTGGGTTCTTTTTAAAGACCTAGAAAACCTTTAAATGAGAGTTTGTAACCATTTGAATTTGTGGTGTATATAATAAATATGTATAAGAATTCTATATATTTTATGTTCACGCCTGCGTTACAATATCCCTTTGGACATTCTGTTGTCAGTGCCCCTCACTACGACAACAATTTGCACCAAAAAGGAGCTTGTTCAGCGAAGATTCATACAATTTGTATTAGAATTATTAATTTAGAATGAAAGGATTTATACATCAATTAAAAAACCAATGACAAAACATTTAAGCAAAGGCATTTAAAGTTAACTTGGTATTCAATGTGGTTTGCCTAAATCTATGTGTGTGTACATATGCATATTTATCATTACCAGGGAAAAAGAAGTAGCGTGTTTAAAGAATGTTATATGGGAAGCCAAAGGCACTACAAACTGACAAAGCTTTGCCCAGCCATGGGGTACTCGTTCAGAGTGGCAGCTTGCAACAATATTGGTAAAAGGTAAGCTGCCCTAGATATAAGAGTGTGTGTGTGTGATTATATTGCATTTATATGAGTGTTTTTTAGGTCTCTACAAATAATTAGTATGTTACCGCAGGACAATAACTGTAAATCCATAAAACTTGATTACGAATAAAAAGATAATGCCACATGCGGTGTTAGATTGACTGAAATCATTCATTCTTATATCGATTACTTTTATAGGTTTTTTTATTAATTCTTCATATATAACGTATGATTTATAACACAATGTTGGCACAAGTTTGTGTACTTTATAAAGCGTGTGTGGTTCCAGATGATTTCACCAGTATTTTCGCTGACAAAATTAACTAATTTAAGCCAGGCTTTAATCTTTGATGGCTGAAGTCATAAAGTCGTTAACAGTATCTTTCTTTAATGATAATTTGCACATGAGTGAAAGGATCCTACTTGACCTTACACATCATGCAGCATCTAGACGCACCCTTCACCTTTCCAACCTGGTGTTTAAGAGCTTTTCTGGGAAGCTACCACCCTACCTGAATAGGCTGCTTCCCCTAGTAGCTCCCTCATCCTATAACCTCCGATCCAGGACCAGCACCTTACTTGCAGTACCACAATACAAAAAGAAAGTGGCTCGATCCTCATTTTCCTACAGAGCACAACAATTATGGAATAACCTCCCAGACGCCATCAAATCTTCCCCCCAGTCTAAAGTCCCTTAACATACCTCAATAAGGAATGCACCTGTAAACATGTAACATAGCGACTATATTTCCTAGATCTTTATTTTCTGTTAATCTGTATATTTGTTTTGTGTTAATTTCTTGCATTTTACTACTTTTGTATTTCTGTAACAATGTTCTTGAACCCAGGACATACTTGAAAACGAGAGAAATCTCAATGTATCCTTCCTGGTAAAATCTTTTATAAATAAATAAAATCCCTGGCAGGAAATATTTTAGTATACATCGACATGTGAAAATGAGGGATTCTAAAATCCCTTGGCATACCTTACTTCCAAAACATGCATAGGGTAGATATAACTGTAGTAATTTGTGATGACTACTGGCTATTAGACCAGTCATCAAGTGTGGCGGGTGTGTGTATAAGGGGTTAACAGCTCCAAGCCTCTGGGCTTATTAACTCTACCCAATATAATGGTCCCAAATTGTGTTAAGCCAACTTGCTTATCCCAAACCTTAACCACACCACCCAAACGATGTAAGATTAATATACATATAACTTATTGTTTATCACAGTCATGTTTTATTATTATTGTCATCATTTATATAGCGCCAACAGTTTTCGCAGCGATTTACAATAACCAAAGGGAACGAGATACAGATAAATGGACATATGGTGGAAACAACGGGTGTAGAAGGCCCTGCTCATAGGAGTTTACAGTATACAGGGATTGGGGTTAAGGAAGACCAGAGGAATTTTACTAGATAGCAGGGTCATTAGTGCCAGTGGTTTGGGAATGGTGGGGCCATAGAAGCAGCTTCACTCATGTGTGAGTAGGTGAGCAGGGGGATGAGTTGCATCAATAATGTGGTACGCTAATCTGAAGAGATGGGTTTTGAGAGATTTCCTGAAGGGCAGGGGGGAGTTTGATAGGGCGAGGGAAGTCATTCCATAGGACCGGTGCTGCCCTTGAGAAGTCTTGGAGGCGAGAGTTGGCCGTGCAGGTGTAGACCGATGCCAGGTGGAGATCATCTGCTGTCCGGAGTTGTCGAGATGGGACGTGCTTGCGGAGAAAGGAAGACATGTAGGGGGGGGGTTGAGTTATTGAGCGATTTGAACGTGAGCATCAGTATTTTAAACTGTATCCTGGAACGTACAGGAAGCCACTGGAGGAACTGACAGAGTGGGGAGGTATGCAAGGTGCGTTTGGTGAAAAAAATAAGCTTGGACCCTGCATTCATTACAGATTACAAAGGGGCAATCTCCATGAGTGATTTGGCTGAAAATTCTAAATAAACACTCCATTTGACATCCCTGACTTTTATTTTTAAAAAATCATATTTCATTTATATGCAAGTAATGTTTCTATTAAACCTCTATTCCTACTTGAACTAATCTATTGCAGTGTTTCTGGAGAATTATACATCAAGGAAAACACATATAAAATCTATTCATTTGTGCTAAATCGAAAGTGCGACCATCACTTCTTTATACCGGTAGCTGTTTTAGTCACATGAAAGGGTTAATCCCTTGCAATAGCCGAATTTAATCTTATTAGTGACTTTTTCCTATAAAATCTTGGAGCATATTTCCAATAGGAAACGTACATTACGCAACATTATTGGCATAACAGATGTGTTGGAAACTAAGATCCCCTGAGATAGATATATCAATGGAAGCAGGATAATCACTTAGAGTTAATGGGAGGGGGGGTCTGAAGGCAAATTACTTTAGGGTGTCAGATTCTGGATGGGATAAATAAACAAGAGGAGTAAATTTTTATTGAAACAGATGTAGTGCTCGGTCTCAAAAATTCTTCTTTGTAGTAGATTTACTTCCCGATTTATGTGATGCACAGTAAATACTTTAAATTGCATAAAAACAAAACAAAAATGTGAAAAACACAAACAAATGTAACAAAAAAACTTCTATGAAGACCAGAAGATGATTTTTGACTTAAAATTGGAATCTTATGAGCGATACCAGTCCCTGGATTATCATCGCTTCAGCAACAGAATTCCTGCGCATGTATAACAGCATATGCATGTTCACCTATATCATTTTAAAGGCAAACGTTCCTTCCTACATGTACCATGAACGTGATGGTTTTAATTAATAAGTTGCAGAAAGACCAAAAATCTAAGGGGGTTATTCAGAGAGCACCTTTCTCAATCACCGCGCTTTTCTGCACTTCAGGGAATCAAAGTTCCCCACCCTGCGGTGTATTCAGCATTCACTGCAGGGTCCCCAGAGTGTAGGGAAAATCCGCCGCAAACCCGCTGAAAAAAACGCATCCGATACGATCCAAAGTATCGGATCACTCAAACCGCCGCAAAAAACACGCCGAACACGTCCAGAAAAAGCCGGCAAGCCGCCGATCACAGCGTAGACCAGCCGCTGGAAAAAGCTGACAAATGGGTAAAAAAAAAAAAAAAGGTTTGCTTTAAAGTTTCAAAATTGAAACGTTGTTTGCAAAAAAAGCTACTGAACGAAAATGCCTGATATTTACATATAAGGTCCTATGAATGATAATAAATAGGTCTGTTACAGAAAAAAGAAAAAGCGTTTTAAAAAAACCCAAAAAAATATTTTGCCGAAAAAATCCCGAAAAACTAAAAGATCCTAAAAAATTCTATAGAAAAAAATCTATTGACTTTTTTTTACTGCAGAATAAAATAATAAATGGTTTATTAGATATTGGATTAAAACGGGAATAGTTTTAACATTGAAGCTTATGGGATTTGCCTGAATAAACCTGATGAATCAAAACACCGAACAGCAGGGCAATTCGGAAACTTTTCACTGCTGTTCGGTGTTCTCTGAATAGATCAACCATTGCTTCTCTATGGGGGATTTCACTGCCTTCGAACACGCATCGTATGTTCAGGCTATTCGCCAAAATTTGGTGAACTGCCTGCTCTCTGAATAGCCAAATGGCCCCGAAATGGCACCCTACGCTTAATTTCAGTGTCCAGTTACATTTCGGCAACCTTTTGAACCTCTCTGAATAACCCCTTAAATGAAATTAAGACGTTAATGTAAAAGAAAAAAAGCAAATGTAAAGATACTGTAGTAGTAGTATACATAAAATAATGTATACAGTTTTGTTAGATAATTCTCCTGTTTTCGGGTCCATGAATAAGAAATAATTTATAGGTACTTTGCAAAAATTTGTACTTTAAGCAAAGTTGTGTTTCTTCCAATATACGTAAAAAAGCATCAAGCTGCTCTGAATAAAGAGTGTCATAAAATATGCCTTACACTCCATAAGATGTGAAGCAAAAAAAGAGAATCACTCCTTTACTTCACTGCTCCTGATTTATAGAAAAGCTGTATATGTATATGGGCAGACTTGTAAGGAAGCTGGAATGGTATCTGACACCCCCTTTCCCCCTTTTCCTCTTGCAGTGAATATAGCCAAGAAGTTGTTTACTACACAGCAGGCAACATCCCTCAGACGCCATCTGCACCGAAGCTGATCCGCGCTGGAATTACATGGATAACTCTGCAGTGGATGAGGCCAGAAGGATGTTTCCCAGATGAGGTGGTTTCGTACACCCTGGAGATTCAGGAGGATGATGTAGGTTTGGAACAGTGGCTGAATGGCAATAGCACCTGTGTTTATCAGTAATGTGTAGCACATGTCACATTTACTTTCAAAACCATTTTCCATGATCGTATTTGGTTGGTGGCAGAGGGTGGGAGAAATGAATTTTACGTACTGTTTGCACGGTCGATTTTTATTTAACAAATCCTAAAATATTCTCTGTAATATAAGGATTTAGAAATGGACCTGTATCAGAAATAGCCCATGTACCATCAAATTTAGTTGCTTTTACTTTGTGCTCAGAGATCTTTAATCTCTTCACCAGAGGTCCTATTTCGACCCTCGTCATCTTAACGGGACGCTTTTCCGACCTTGCGACAGACTTTGCTTGCAGCTTGGAATTGGCGGCTCTTTGCTATACATTAACGGCTTCTATACTTTCTATATTTTGTGCATTAGCTATTATTATCAGCTCGAAGGGAGAACAGACCGCTATTCCAATGTATCTTGCCGCCTCTTAGCGTGAGCTGGAATTCTGTCCTCGGAGCCTTGCTTTTGCAAAACACTTCTTTTTTTAAACGCACCAAAAAAATCCTTTACTTGCCTCTTATCCCACGGTGCTACTTGCCGCTTCCTCTGTCTGCAAGCAGCAGAAGACTAGGAAAAATTAGTTTTCAGTGTTCTCCCTCCCCCTTGGCTCCAGGTGCAGATGCCAGTGGTGGGTGTGTGGGGTAATAGGCTCCCAATTATGCTGACTTTAGCACTAACACAGATGATGGGCTAGAATAGACCCCGTTAATGGCTCCCTTTTACGAAATGGTTGGAATTGGGCCCCAGGTTTTCTAAAGGCACAACATTTCAAGCAAACCTTTATGCAAAGGGGAGAGAGGGCAGAAGTCTTTTCATGCCCAATAACCTTTCCTTTACATCCCCTTTAACTCTTAGACCATTTAATAGCTACAGTGTTGCATTGGGTCTGCATTCGAAAAATAGTTGTTCTATACAAAATATACATGGCGAAAAATATTTTTACAGACTTGATAACATTTCTTATTAAATTTCGCTTGTGAGTGTTTTTTTGTAATTTCTTAAATTTCACTTCTGTGACAGAGCACTGAGCTGATTTTATCTATTTAATCATACTTATTGCTTGGTTTGTAACACACACACACACACACACACACACGCGATTATTGGCAGTTGCCCCAATGCTGCGGAGTGGATAAATAGCTTCATGCTGAGTTCTCCCAGTGTGTGCCTTCATTTGGCCTTGGTTTGACAGTAAAGTGAGTCCCGAGCTTGGTTTTCAAAAGTCAATGAAGTGTGTGAAATTACAACCAAGCTTAATTTACTAAATCCCTGAATTAGGTATTTTATACAAGTTTGGTGGTTTATGAAATTATTTCTCAATGTTATTAACCGTTCTGCTGAATTCAAATGCCAGTGAATTATCCCTTATTCCCTTTTTTGCTATGAGTAGAACAAGCTTGGTCCTGGAAAAAAAATGATAGGTGTTTTCTACAGCCAATGTCATTACTCTTGAGAGTAACCCTAGTTGGGTTAAAATTAATTGGCCTGGTGGAATAGGTAGTCAAGATGAGTAAAATGTCATCCAATAGGGAACTTCGGAAAAAACACAACCAATTGGTATCACCTTGGTAAATAATATAGTACTTTACACCTGTATAATGATGAACTCGATGCGCAGCTGCTTAAGCAGGACTGTCAAACTCTGGTCCCCTAGATCAGTGGTTCCCAACCGCAGTCCTTAGGTTCCACTAACATGCCAGATTTTTAAGGATTGCCTTGTTGAAATGAAGACTGAGTCCTGCGATCACCAGCTCACCAGCTGGGTGTAGAGGTAACATCACAGCTCTGACTGTGGAGACACAGGTTCGATCCCGGCAAGAGCACCTCAGTAAGTGTCCTTGGGCAAGACACCTAACGGTACATACTCACCACCCAGGACATACTTGAAAACGAGAGAAATCTCAATGTATCCTTCCTGGTAAAACTTTCTCAAGAAAAAAGAAAATCATATCACCTGTGCTGTGCTTCAGATATCTGGAAAAGCTGACCTGTTGGGGGTACTTGAGGACCGTGGTTGGGAACCACTGGCTTAGATGTTTCTGAACTAAATTTCCACTGATCCTGTGGCCAGTTGTTGCATACAAAGAATTCTTGAAATTTTTGGAAGTCATCTAGTGGGCAGGAGTTTGACATCCCTCTGCTAAATGGATAATTTACTATCATCCGAGTCAACATTGTGTACTGCTACACAAGTGCTATAGTTGAGTACCTGTCAATATTGGCAGGGTAATCGTCGCTTTAAGAATGTTACAGCCAGTTTCATGGATCCTCAATAGTTTTGGCCTTCTTGAAACTAATAGGTCACAATTGCAAACCACCCCCAGAAAGACAAAATGGTAATCTTAACGTTCAAAATGCTGAGCTGAAAATGTTTCAAATTCAGCCATGTTGACCTGAAAAGTGCAATTCCACAACAATTTATGAATTGATGTCACTTAAAATATAAAGGGCCCTATTACAATCTTCGCGTTAAAACTCTCGCACACCGCGTGAAATTGTGCGCCCAGCATTAAACGTTAACGCGCGTAAATCAACGCTAGAATTGTAATCCTCGCTCGTTTTTTCATCCGTCGAGCAATTACCCGCGTAAAACGGACGTGCACAAACAAGCGCGAAATCCGTGTGTGGACTGTTTTTTTCAAGCGATTCAGCCAATCGTAATTAAGAAACTCAGTTGTCTCCCGTTAAGTTTTTGCGCCTGTCAAAGTCAATCTGCGCATATATGCCGCATCAATAAAAAATGCACACACAACTTCTCAAATGTATTGGTTTGGTATGTGTAGAATGTGTAACTATACTTTGCTGCGTATTTTTTTTTGGGCTGGTGTATTTGGTTTCGGCCACGTTGATAGAATTTGCCATTGACACCAGCTTTCAGGAGTTGCTAAAATTGTTCGTGCAAAGGCTGTGCGTTACAAACTGCGCATAGATTGTAATACCATCCGCGTACCAGCGCACAAATGCATTTGCACTCACATTGTCAAGTATAGGACGCGTGACGTACAATAAGCTTGCGCAGCGTTCGCGCATGTTCACCCCCGGTAGACATATACACGCGTTAGTTGCGCTGACATTGTAATACGACGTACAGCGCAAAGGGTTTTGCCCCTCGCGTTAATGCGGTTTTGCGCGGGCGCAAACGTATGCGCAAAGATTGTAATAGGGCCAAAAATGTAGGTGATTGTTCAAGCCTTACAATAAAATGAATGTCCTACCATCACTACTCATCCATAAGTTAGCATTTCCCTAAAATTACTTGAAAAAAATGAAAATTTTGTTTTTCATTGCTAGATCTTGATTTTGAAGTGAAATAAAAGGGCATTGAACAAAAAATGTAAACCTCCTGCAGCTAGTTCATTTTGTTTTTTATTCATGTATAAAGTCATGTAATTGCTCATTTTGGGCATGGAGTCTCTTTTGCAAGATCCCCATAATTTGGATTATCATATTGACATACCCCATATAACTGGGCTAGGATGCATTTTTATTGGTCAGTCAAGGGGCTATTATCCAATTATTAGGTTTTGCAGCTGATGAAATACATTATTTTCTTTTTTAGGACAGTGTATTTCAGCCTACCTACACTGGAGAAGAATTATCATGTACTGTGAATAATCTCCAAAGAAGCACACAATATAAATACAGGGTAAGTGTAAAGTAAGTTCATAGTTCTTTCCTCCCTGCAGGTGGCATTGTTCAGTTTCTTATACATGTTCAAGCATTGAGAAAAATGGTGCTGCAGATACAGCCTTTCTTTTATTTATAACAACGGGAATCATGGATGAAAACAGTGCCTGCTCCCAATGGTTATCGACTACCTTGTGGTGTTTCTCTATGGGTGAGACTGTAACCTCCTGTTTGAACACGTTCTTCATCAAATGACATCCTGCGCAAAGCATAGAAATATTCATAGTTCAGAAATGGTCTTGCATACACAAAGAAACTGTGTACAACACAATTTTTGTGTGGCTTGGAAGCTTGCATTTATGTGCATTTTTAGACCAGAGCTCTATGATTAGGTGAAGGAGACGATCACCTAAGACCTCATTTGGATTGGGACGTCATATGATGGAATGACATGACTTGCTTCATGCCAGACCTGATGTTGAATTATTTTTCAAAGTTTAGCACCTTGCTCATAGATGGTCCGTTAATTGAGGGCTCAACCACAACTACGCATCCTTGGTATGACTCCTATGAATACACGCACAATACACCCAAAAATTATTAGGTAGAATTGAACAGCTATTGAATACGGAGATGTAGTGTATGCAGCTGCCCCGCAAACGCACCTTCAGAAACTTACTACATTGTATAACTCATTCTGTCGCTTTGTGCTACAATGTAAATACTTGACCCACCATTGTGACATGTTAAAAGAGCTAAACTGGCCTTCGCTGGAATCTAGACCCACCCTTCACCTTTTCAACCTGGTGTTCAAGAGCTTTTCTGGGAAGCTACCACCCTACCTGAATAGGCTGCTTCCCCCAGCAGTTCCTTCATCCTATGACCTCCGATCCAGGACCTGCACCTTACTTACAATACCACAATACAAAAAGAAAGTGGCTCGGTCCTCCTCTTCCTACAGAGCACCGCATTTATAGAATAACCTCCCAGACACCATCAAATCTTCCCCCAGTCTTAAGTCACTCGAGATCCCTATTAACATACCTCGATACAGAATGCACCTGTAAACATGTAACATAGTGAATATATTTCTTACATATTTATTTTCTGTGTTAATCTGTATATTTGTGTTTTTGTTTTTTAATATCTTGCATTTTATTACTTTGTATTTCTGTAACGACTGTAACATTTCAATGTTCTTGAACCCAGGATATACTTGAAAACGAGAGAAATCTCAATGTATCCTTCCTTGTAAAATAATTTATAAATAAATAAACTTGGCATAAACCTACTCATTACTCTAGTCTAGGGGTCACCAACCATGGCCCCCCAAGTATGTTGGAACTACATCTCCCATGATACTCAGCAACCCATTAGGTTGACACAGCCATGTGGGAATTGGAGCTCCAAAATATTTGGAGGGGCAGGATTGAGCACCACAGCTCTAGTCTATTCCACTAGTCAAACACATACTTGCACCAACACGCCATACAAATATACCTCTGCATTAATTTAAGGTCCTACATCCCACATTAATACACTCCTTGATTTGCAAACAGAAGTCCACAAAAAGAGCTGAACAAATCACCTTAATGCCTACAGCCTCAATATATTTAGAGTCATCTCTTTTTAGGACTTTCCACAATTTTCATGACACAATGTGACACAGATGCGTAATCAGGATAATTGTGCTGGATCCAGGACACCTGGGAAATGTGGCTAAACAATTAAAGTCAAAAGATGGAATTACTTTATCCTAACTATTTAGTCTTCCAAGATCGGGTATGGAAATGACCCAACCTTTTTAAGACATCTGAGCTACCAGTGACAGATAAAAATGGTAGGTAGTCACATGTGCACAGGATCTGCAAGGAGCAAAAACAGAGGATGGAGACAGAGTTGTGTTGCAGAAATGGTCATGGCCAATGGGAATTGCATTGATAAATATTTGCTGTGTATGCTTGTGTTGTATTTAAAGGTTGGCACCTTTCTTAAACACAGCGCTGTCTCCATCCTCTCGTTTGGTTCTTCAGTTTGTTCTGTACCTTTTAAAATCCGGGTGCAGCTGTTGAAATGTTGCAGCTTCTGTTCAAACATTTACCTGTGATTCTTTATACTGGGACCCCAATGTAGTCCCCCTCTGCAACCTCCACTACCTACACTATTACTTCACAGAACACAATAGAAATAACTATGAATGGAAATAAAACTGTATTAAAATGTGCAGAGCAGATGCTGCATCTATTCTGATGTGTACATTATAGTATAGTTTACTATTGTTTAAATACAATTTAAATTACAAACTGTCCATTAGGGCAATAATGCACTGCCCAAGGGCCCTAGTCTAAGAGGGGGTCCCATGAGGGCCCCCTAGGCTTGGTCAGACTTTCCCTTTCAGTGGGGACCCAAGCCACCGCGGATTAAAATCATGGGGAAATAGTATCAGCTGCCAGCTTGAACTGTGTATATATATCTGTATATAACTATACCAGCCTTCCATTTAATTCCTTACACGATCCCTAGTTTTGAAAACAGTCCCTTACCTACCTTGCTCTTGGTACAATGCAGTACTGTAGTCTCATGTTTTAAGAATACATTTGTTCCTGGCATTTTGGTGCAAACTTGTATTATTTTAGGGACTTATATTCCATTCCATTATTACATTCCATTACACCTGCAATTAAAAATAACAGGAATAAATACAGAGAAATTTGAATCTAATTATCTTTCTCTCTCTTCCACAGCTTATCGCCTCTAATATTGAAGGAAATAGCAGCCCAAGTGAAATTCTGGTCTGTACAACAAGTCCGGATAGGCCAGGACCTCCCTCTCAACCTGTTGTGATGGGCATTATCACTGCACGTGGGTTCACTGTTCAATGGGGTATGTAACTATTTCACCTTTCCTTGCAGGTTTCAATAGTACTTTGTTAATGCAAATAATTCATTACACATTTCAATTTGTAAGTATTTGAATCTAACAAGTTCATGTTGGTGTTTTAGCTGACATTTAGCCTGACACCTTTTATAGGCTTTGTGAACTGGGAGCTGCATACGGCTCCAGTTGGATGATCCTTTCTATCTTTATGCACTGTTAACTGTAAGAAGAAGATGGATTATAGAGTAGAGAGCTTATACATGAATTGTTCAACCTCATTGCCGGGGTGATCACACATAAATTGTTCAAACAATGAGGTTACGGACTACCAGAGACACATACACATCTACAAAGTATCTAGACACACATACAGGTCTATTCAAAGAAATGTAAAACTCAGGAGAATGACTGGAGAAATGAAAATTCTAGGTCAAAATAGCCAAACCAGAAAAATTCTCCCATGTAGCTCACTTTTCAAATCGGTTATTTGGTCTAGATCAGAGGTTCCCAACTGCTGTCCTCAAGTACACCTAACAGGACAGGTTTTAAGGATCACCTTGGGGAACTGCAAATTGAATGCTGCAATCACTGAGCAGCAAATCATATCACCTGGGCTGTGCTTCAGATATCTGGAAAACCTGACCTGTTGGGTTACTTGAGGTCCGCAGTTGGGAACCACTGGTCTAGATTGTTCTCTTTTCCTGACAGTTCTCCTGGTTTTCACCTTTCTCTGAATAACCCTGATAGAGACTAACCTATCTGATCACATATGATACCGTTTTGTTGACAATGACACATGCAGGAATTCTGAACAAAAATAAATGGATCCAGAATTCATGTGATCTAATGCACCGTGAAGTGGGTCAACCCCATTGCTTGAGACCTGTCATGCATCTTTTATTTTCATGAAGAATTCTGACACTTAAAATTAAATGCTCATACTCCTACACGATGTATTATGAAAAATACACACTCAGAAAGATACAGAGCTTGTTTCTGCCAAAAGTGTTACATATACAGCCATCATGTACAGAGGGTGAGGGCATTGTGCACTGAGGAAGGGGCTGTGACCCCGAAACTTTGTATTTTGTTCCTCTGCTCAAGTAAATGTGGTGACACTAGTGCACCAGAAAATAGCAGCGCTGGCAGTGTGTTTCATTTTTTGTTTACATATACAGACAGCTGACATAATTTCCAAAACCGCTAACCTTTTAGCTTGACTTGTGTCTTCTCCTTCACCACACCAGTACTTCTTACTATGTATGATGCAAGGTATCGCTGTATTTAAGATCAGTCTGTTATAGTTTGCGTGTTAATGTAAAGTCTACATTGTGTTGTTGCTTTGTTTTGCTCTATTTTTACTCATCTGTATGTAGAAAGTACCTTATCAACAAATTCGAAAGAATATGGCTAGTACTACATTCTGAGATCAATATGAAAAGGCAGCAGGATCTCTGATGATCATTAAAGTATTTTTCTCGATGGCACTTAATGAACCTCACTGTCTTTACGTAGCTTGTTTAAAATGAGTAGTTCTTCTTATAATATGTGGCAAATTAAATCCCACATGGTTTTCCTCTAATTTGGCAGAATTATCTTGTACTGTCTGACCTACTAATTGCCGCCATGGGTAACATTATTATTATTGCCATTATATCCAAAAAGGATTGAGGATAAGCAGCAAGCCATTACTAAACGATAATAAAGCATTATTATAAAGGTCTGCAGCCATAAAACATATTTCTGTTGTATGGAGTAATGTCCTGTTCATTCGAAGACCAATACCAACCTAATCATACCCAGTGCATGGATCAGCTGTGATTAACTACTGTGAGGTCCTGGCAAATAGTCTGTATGTCCATATTATGTTAATTTTATATTGTTTTGGTGTCTATCAGAAATGTGTGTTTTAACCAATGCTTGGACGCCAAAAGTCATTTGAGTTTTATAGATCCTTATTTGACCCCTACTTGTTTATCCCAAAATTGAAGATTATTGGTGGGATATCAGGATTAACGCCTATAAGGATTGAAAATGCATCTGGGCAGTATATAGCCCTTACTTATTTCGTTCACATCACATAGAATTAGACGCAGATAAAAAAGATCCATTATCTTGTTGTTACATACCTGTCATATGTAAAGGATGTAAATGAAAACGAGAGAAATCTCAATGTATCCTTCCTGGTAAAATCCTTTATAAATAAATAAATAAATAAATATGTTCTGTTCTGGGATACAATATATTCTTGAAATAGAAGGCCTGATACCAACTTGAGAATCGAATAATTGAGCTTGATCTCTGATATTTACCAAATTTACATTGGAAATTCAACCATTTTTCAGTTCCGCATATTTAAATAAGGCTTTATCAGGATATTGATTTCCATTAAAATATTGTCTCCACTCTCGGCACACACAACTATACTCGACAATATATTGCTTTAGTAATTCAATTCTGGTAGGCCGATAGTAGAAGGTATATTAAATGCTGAAATTAGTTGATAAATGAATCTTAAGGCAGGAAAACTCGTAATGAAACCCCCATTTAAACATTGGATTTTTGTATATATGTTACGGTTAAAATCCGAAGTGCGGTTAATTGGAGAATTACCCAGGTAATCCTGACATTACCCAGGCGTCATTGGCAAAAGTCTGATGTGAAATAAAATTTTGGACTTTATCCGGGTAATCTGCAAAGTATCCAGAGGCCTCTGGGTACTCCGGTTTTCTGTTGTCTTTTACCTGGGTAAAACGCACATTAGTGTTGCTGGATAAAGTGTGATGTGCAATAAAACATCAGACTTTATCCGGGTAAACTGCAAAGTATCCAAACGCCTCTGGGTACTCCACTTTTCTTGGGTTTTCAGCAGGTTCCAGTTGACTGAATTCTGAGGATTACCCGGATAAAGCTGCAAACTGTTATCTGACTAACAACAAAATTGTGTTTTTTGTTATTTTTAATTAAATTGTATCCACAGTCACATCCACACTAAATAACCGTCATGTTACTCGTGTGCGTTAATAGTCAGAAAATTAAGTTATGAAGATAAATATATTCTATAAAGTGTAACTTGATGGTTATTATGTTTTATAAATGATATATAGCACATATGACACATAGTAAAGATCATGTTACTCTTTCACATTCATATTAGAAACATATCCCGTTACTCTGTATATTCATTATATCCTGAATACATTTTAAGATTTGTCTTTTGCTATTTTCGTTGATAATATCCATAGATAATAGCAAAATTCACTGTTACTCAAGGGGAGGTGGATGCTCTGCAGATTACCCAAGTGAAGCTGTGGCCAGTCCTCAGATTTCCCCAAGTGAAGCTTCAGGCTTTTAGCTGAACGATAAAAAAAAAATCCGTTTTAACCAAACTGGGTTGGATAGTCTGCAGATCATCCGGATAAAGTGCGAATTTTTCAGCTCTTCCAAACTGTTACCCAAGGGCGGTTGGTTAGTCCTAAGATTACCCGGGAAACGTCTGAATGTTTCAATTTTTTTGCAGCTTTACCCAGCGGTTTTGGGTAATGTCAGGATTACCCGGGTGATTTTAAGATTAACCACACTTCGGGCTTTAACCGTAACATGTGCATGCTCACTAGCCATAATCAATGTGATGCTGACTATGCAAGATGCTGTTAGGGCACCTCTGACCCTCCCAGGGGGTTTGGTCACTCAGTCTGGCTTCTGTCAGGTCTGGAATCTGGTTTGTGTGCCCTCATTTTAGTACTAAATTCCAGGGCAGGCGCTAGCTGAGCAGCTCTAACCGCTAGGATGTTCGCGATAGCGCTTCTGCGCCGCCGCATTTATCAACTCCGAGTCCATAGGACTCCAAGGAGGGTTGCACTTCTGCGCCGCGAGCCCTGCTCGATCTCGCTCTCTTGAGATCGCATCATGGAGGGAGACTGGGAACTATTTGTTCCCAGTCTCACTCTGCTCCTGGTGACACAAAGCAGCGGATCGGGCCACCCTTCTCACCGTGGGATGAGAGGTGAGTGTGATTTATTGGGGGGGGGGTTTAGGGAGTGCTAAATGATTTTGCTAAATGCAAAATCATTTAGAGCCAGCTTTTAGGTGTAGCTAACATTTTGGCTTGTGTGTCCCTTGCGGCAATTAGCGCTAGCACTTTGTAATAACTTATTGAAATGCTAATTAATGATTGCACTCTCCATGTTAAGTAAAGGATATGCAAGAACCGATACACTAAGCAATTTCTTATGGGTGTAGAGTCAGGAAGGTCATTTGGGGGGGACATGTGTTGAAGTTACTTATCCTGGCTGTAACGCTTGCATAGCCAAACACTAACGTTAGCGTTCACTAGAGAATGGTGCCCTCAGTCTACTAAATGCTCCTCAATATCAGGATATCACCAGAAACGTGATAAGATACATAGTTGTGTTTTTTTTTTTTTAGCTACTGCCAAACAAGTACATTTCTTCCTCTGGCATATACAGTTGTGTTCAAAATTATTCAACCCCCAATGCTGTAAAGGGTTTTAGGGAATTTAGTGTACATTTGTAATTGTATTCAGAATGAAATCCTACAAGGACTTTTTAAAGAACCATATGCAACTAAAATGACATCAATTGGTTTTGTAATACAGTAGTAAATGTTTCTTTTGTGAATTCTTCATTGACACAATTATTCAACCCCTTAAAGACTACCACTCTGAAGAACAGAGGTTCATTCAAGTGTTTTCAATCAGGTATTGAAAACACCTGTGGATGTCACGGAGCAGCAATAAAGCATAATAAGCACCAATTAGGCAGCTTTAAAATGACTGTGATACTCTGCTCCTTCTAGACATTTACTAGTGTGGTTACAAACATGGTGAAGTCAAGAGCATGGTCCAGGAAGACAAGAGAAGAGGTGATCACTCTTCACAGGAAGGGCAATGGCTATAAGAAGATTGCAAAGATGTTAAACATACCAAGAGAGACCATAGGAAGCATCATTCAAAAATTCAAGGCAAAGGGCACTGTTGAAACGCTACCTGGTCGTGGCAGAAAGAAGATGCTGAGTTCGACTGCTGTGCGCTACCTGAAGCGTAGAGTGGAGAAAAGTCCCCGTGTGACTGCTGAGGAACTGAGAAAAGATTTGTCAGATGTGGGTACTGAGGTTTCAGCTCAGACAATACGGCGCACACTGCGTAATGAAGGCCTCCATGCCAGAACTCCCAGGCGCACCCCCTTGCTGTCTCCAAAGAATAAGAAGAGTCGACTGCAGTATGCCAAAAGTCATGTGGACAAACCACAGAAGTTTTGGGATAGTGTTCTGTCGACTGATGAAACAAAATTAGAACTGTTTGGGCCCATGGATCAACGCTATGTTTGGAGGAGGAAGAACAAGGCCTATGAAGAAAAGAACACCTTGCCTACTGTGAAGCATGGCAGGGGGTCAATCATGCTTTGGGGCTGTTTTGCTTCTGCAGGTACAGGGAAGCTTCAGCGTGTGCAAGGTACCATGAATTCTCTTCAGTTCCAGGAGATATTGGATGGCAATGTGATGCAGTCCGTCACAAACCTGAGGCTTGGGAGACGTTGGACCTTTCAACAGGACAATGATCCCAAGCATACCTCCAAGTCCACTAGAGCATGGTTGCAGATTAAAGGCTGGAACATTTTGGAGTGGCCATCGCAGTCACCTGACTTAAATCCGATTGAGAACCTCTGGTGGAACTTAAAGAAAGCGGTTGCAGTGCGCAAGCCTAAGAATGTGACTGAACTGGAGGCTTTTGCCCATGACCAATGGGCGAAGATACCCGTAGATCGCTGCAAGACACTTGTGTCAAGCTATGCTTCACGTTTAAAAGCTGTTATAACTGTAAAAGGATGTTGTACTAAGTACTAAGATTGAATGTCACTTGGGGGTTGAATAAAACTGATAATGATGTGAGCACAGAAAAGACATTTGTGGTTATTTCATTATAAATGTTATGTTATATTTGTCTGACCTACACGTGCCTCTTTGATTTAATTGTAAGCAAGATGACTGAATGATCAAAATCAATGTCAAACTGGCCAAAACACTCAATTTCAGTGGGGGTTGAATAATTTTGAACACAACTGTATGTAAATAATTCTGTATGCCTTTGAGAAATCAATCAGGATTATTTTTCTTTCAAGTGTATTTCCATGGACTATTGATGAGATGTTTCATTTGTTTTGGGAGTTGGTGAGGTCTTCGTTATCCTTTAAAAATAAAATAAAATCTGTAAAATAATGGGTTCTAGATTGCTCAGCAAGGTTAATCAAACACGAGAGGTACACAAAACACAAGAGTGCATGTTGGTTTTTAGATCATTTCTAATTCTTCAATAGCCTCAGTATCAGGTTGTACTAAGGAATAAAGAGTTTGGGGCTCCTTAGTCATTCAGATATTGACTGATCATTTTGGTTTGGCACTTAGACCAGGAAATTCACCATTCACTTTTTAAGCTGCTTTGTTAGATAGTACAAACACCTGACTTTTTCTAATACCCAGACATCCATGCAGACCTGGCCTCCTTCTCAAAGTTCGGTAGCGGATCAGTAGGATCCACTTCCGAGCGACTTGGCCCATACATCCACTGGACTACCTGCAATTCAAACAGGATCGGTTTGCAGTGCAAGACCAGGGCAGCGCACCTTTACCCCCCTGTGGGCCATCGGGCAGTGCCTGGCGGGTCAGTCTGCCCCTGAGTGGCAGTGGCACCCCCTAATCAGTGATACCTGCGACCGTCCACCTTTTAGTACGCCACTGCATCCAGGTGTCTCCCTAGTTGGACAAGGAGTCACCATTTTTGTAGTAGTTGCAGGGCCAACACAAGCTATCCAATGAGAATACACTTTGGCGATACTCGAGTATACCGCTAGATTTTGGTGACAAAAATTTATTTTAAAATTGAAGGGGTTGCGTTATATTCGAGACATCTGCATCGCGTGCAAAAAAAACTTGACTTGCTCAGAGATTCCAAGTCTCCCAGAAGTTCCGATAGTCTATCTGAATTGAATGTGGGCTTCCTGATGCCCTTAAACACTTCAGGAACTCCCAGATTCAGGAGAGGTGGGATCCATCACAGTCAGTGGACATGCTCGGATTAAGCCAATCATTCAAGATCATCTTAAAACCGAGCATGCACCCTCGCTCCACAATGCGGTGGTTGAGCCTGCCTGCTGGAGCCGGAGGTGAGAAAACGGCACTTCCTGGCGTGCTGGCTATTGGTGAATGATTCACTGCATTGGTCACCTCGCTCTGCCAGCCATCTTATCGCAAGTAAAGAAGACGGGTGGCCGGCGGGGCTTCATACTTGGTAACAACTCCAATCATTCTAGAGCAGAGCACCCTGGCCTGAGGGGGAGCCTGACTGTGTTACGAGAAGCTCGAAGAATTTTAATTATTTACCGGTACAGTATACTTCTATAGTTTTGCTCCTCGCGTTATAGTCGAGTCTTGAGTATCCTCTCATTTCCACAATAATTCTCTATCCATCGCGTTATATTCGGGTTGCGCTATACTCGAGTATCTACGGAACTTGCTTCCTGTCATACAATCTACATACTATATTGTGTAATTTGTATAGAAATTGTACTAATTTTAATAGATTATATCAAATATCATTCAAACCTCTTATTTTAATTTGGAATATGCTCATATCAGTAGCCAGGCCCTATATGTGCACCCCTGTTTTCACCATTTATCAAAACTGGTGAGCATTACTTTCAGTATTGGATTAGTATTGGAGTAACGTGTTGATCCCCCTCAAAGAATAAAATAGCATTTCTATTTTCCATTGTTAAAGGAAAGAGCTTTATTTAATATTTATGGAAAGAAAATTTTGCCAGTACAATACAAATAGCACAGGAAAACTTGTCTGACCCCCAGTTGCTCAGCTTGTGTCTTCTCTACGGCGTAACTAAAATTCATTTTATATTTCTACATTCACTGCTGACACGAGTGTCCATTTAATCAAAACAAATCTGTCACTATTGTCATTCTTTGTTAAATAAATGTCTGCCCTCAATTTCCCTGGGTGGCACAATCCAATTTGTAACACTGCTATTAAGCATTTTCTTTAGTGTCTGCTATAACAATACTAATAATTTATAATATTGTTGTTAGTGGATACAATGTAAAATAGCTGCTGTGCTTTTCTGTATTTTTTTCAATTTCTAAAATTCCGTTGTTTTCTTTTAGATCCTCCAGAAGACAACGGGGGCTCCGAAATTCTGAAATACTTGTTAGAGATTTCTGAAGGCACTTCGGATGGTGTGTACAAGCTCTTTATCACTAAATTAGATGGACATTTTTGCTTAATCATTGGATGATCATTGCATAAAATACAATTTTGAAGTAAAGTTTATTTTTCTCTTCTTTAGAAAAACAAAAAGAGCTGAACTGTTAGAAATCATACAAAGTATTTTTTGTTGTAATATTTCATACAGATTTTATTTAGTTTAGAGGCACAAACACTAATTATGCAACATTAAGCAGATAGGATAAAATAAATGTATGTAATAAATACATTTGCATATTTGCATATTTGCTTAGGAGTATCTGCATGGGAATCTGCTGGCTTTTATGAGAAATCATTTTCTCAGAATGTCAGAAGAATGCATAGTCTGTTCTTGCTCAATAAATGTACTTGGTCCAAATACTCTATGTACATCAGTCTATTCTACACATACAGTGCAAGAAAAAGTATGTGAACCCTTTGAAATTAGTTTTTTGAATGTATTGGTCATAAAATGTCATCTCCTCATTTTCGAAAACATACAGGGTTATTCAAAGAGAATCGAAAAGTCACCGCACGTTCGGTGACTTTTCGTTCTCTTCAATTCGGTACGATTTGGCGATCCCATTTCGGTGACCCTGCGGTGTATTCAGTAAGCACCACAGGGCCGTCGTAATGCAGGGAAATGTCGCCGGAAACTCACCGCAAAAACCCAGGCGAATGCACCCCGAAACCCGCAAAAACATCTGGATTAACCCCGCCGAAAAAGCTGGAAAATCCCGAGCAGGAGCCGATAACACGCAGCGCAGCCGCCGGAAAAAGCCGACACCACAGTCGAATGGATTAAAGAAAACAAAAACAGTTTGCTTGAATGTTCGAAAAGTTAAACGCTGTTTGCAAAGAAACTACTGAGCGAAAATGTCTCAAATTTACATATGAGGTCCGATGAATGATAATAAAAAGGGCTGTTACAGAAAAAAGAACAAACGTTTAAAAAAAAAAAATCTGAAAAATAATTTTGGCAAAAAAATCCCGAAAAATGCTTAAAATATCCCAAAGAATCTATAAATAGACTTTTTACTGCAAAATATTATAATCAGCAGTTTATTAGATTTTGAATTAAAATGGGAATATTTTTAACATTGAAGCCTATGGGATTCACCTGAATAAATCTGCCGCATGAAGCCACCGAATGGCAGGGCAATTTGGCAACTTTTCACTGCTGGGTTTTGCTCTCTGAATAGCCGAAGCATTGCTTCTCTATGGCGGTTTCACTGCCCTTGAACAGGCACCGTATGTGCAGGCAATTTGCCAGGATTTGGCGAATTGCCTGCTCTCTGGATAGCCGAATGGCCAAGAAAGGTAACCGACTGCTTATTTTCAGCGTTCGGTTCCCTTTCGGGAGCCATTCGGATCTCTTTGAATAACCTTGATAATGTGATTAATCGAACACACAAACCATTATAATCCTTCATTTGTTCACGGGACACATCCCATTAACCCCTTAAGGACCGAGGACGTACCATGTACGTCATTGCAGCGGGTCTCTCTTAGACCCGCTGACGTACATGGTACGTCCTGCCGTTTTTTGAGCGCTGGAAGCGATCGGATCGCTTCCAGCAGCTCAAACGCCATTGCAGGCTGCCTGGGAGTCCAGGCAGCCGTGCAATGGCGCGTTAGAAGTGCCGGGGCACCATGTGATCGCTCCCCGGGAGCGATCAACATCCGGTTTCACCGGAGAGGTGCCCGCACTTCTAGAGAGCGCTGGAAGCGATCGGTATCGCTTCCAGCTGCTCTGAGTATATTACAAGGATGCCTCGACATCGAGGCATCCTTGCAATATGCTTACCTGCCGCCGGTCCGTCCGTGATCGCTCCCCCCGAGCGATCACTTCCGGTAGCGGCAGGAAGTACTGAGTGCCACGAGGTATCGTGGCACTCAGTACAAAAACGATCACACAAGTGATCAGGTGCTCTGCTGGGTGCCTCGAGGGATCAAGGCACCCAGCAGAGTAAAAAAAAGTGTAAAAAAAAGTGAAATAAAAAGTAAAATAAAAATAAATAAAATAAACTGACGGTTAGGGGTAGGGTTAGGGTTAGGGGTAGGGTTAGGGGTGGGGTTAGGGTTAGGGGTAGGGGTAGGGTTAGGGTTAGCGGTGGGGTTAGGGGTGGGGTTAGGGTTAGGGTTAGGGGTAGGGTTAGGGTTAGGGTTAGGGTTAGGGCTAGGGGTAGGGTTAGGGTTAGGGGTAGGGTTAGGGGTAGGGCTAGGGCTAGGGTTAGGGTTCTAAGGGCAGGGTCATCTTGGGGCTGAGTGGGATGTTCCTAGCCTGCCTCAGAGAGGCAGGCTAGCAACATCCAATCAGAAGTTAGAAAAAATCAAAATAAAATTTCTAATTTGTCAGGTCAGGTCAATATTTTGTAAATATTGGCTCTGACCTCTGTGATTCTCCCTCCCTCTCCTCACTTGTGTTTTGGTGAGCGAGAGAGAGAGATCAGATTTGACAGGTTAGAGATTTTAGTGAGATTTAGTGAGATTAGAAAAATTGAGGCAGATTTAGAGAGATTTTAGGGAGATTTAGAAGAATTGAGGCAGGTTTAGAGAGATTTAGGTGTTTATTTGTATTTTCTTGTGAAACCCAACGGTTCTTCTAAGAACCAACAATCCGCTTATATATTATAATAATTTATAAATTTTATAATCTATTATATATAATGTCTGAGAGGGTGTACAGCGCCGAGGAGGCATATGCCATCCTGGCGTCAGAATCTGAGGCATCTGCGTCAGACTCAGACCCTCATTTCGACCCCGCTAACTGCTCAGAGACGTCGCTAGATACATTATCTACGCTGGCTGATGTATCTAGTGATGTTTCTGATGCAGATCCTGGGTCACCACCTGCCAGCAGGAGACGCACAGCTCCAGCTGAGGAGTGGGTAGTGCCTCATCGCCAGAGGCCAGATATCCCTCCTTTCACGGCAAATCCTGGCATCAATATTGATGTTGCAGGATTTACCGCCACACAGTTTTTGCAGGTGTTTATGGGGGATGATTTGTTGGGCCACATCGTGGCCCAATCAAATCTGTATGCCCATCAGCATTGTGCTGCGAAGCCAGACTCCTACTTGGCAAGGCAGCAATGGACCCCGCTAGATGTGCCAGAATTTCTGAAATTCTGGGCACTTACTATGCTGAGGGCATCATAAAGAAGCCCTCAATTCGCTCCTACTGGAGCAGTAGCCCCATCTGCTCTATCCCCATTTACCCCCAATCAATGTCACGTAGAAGGTATGAAAACATTTTGCGTTTCATGCACTTCAGTGACAACAGCCTGTGCCCCCCTAGAGAGCATCCCCAGTTTGACAGGCACCAGACTTTTACATTTTTTCGTACATTTTTATGTTCTACAATTGGTGCTGTATTTTGCCAAAATCTTTGCACACCTATGCATGGGGGGCATGGGTGTACTCAGGAGATCTTGCAGAAAACAACCTGGAGAGTTTTCATGCAGTAACAAACAACAGTGTCTCCTAAATCACAGTCCAAAACTACTGTGGGCGTAAAAATCTGAAAATTGAAAAAATTACACCACACACCTTCTCAAATGTTTTGGGCTAAAACCGTTGCATCCATGGCATCAAAGCACTCCATATGCAATACCTTGGGGTGTCAACATAACAAATATAAACAATTTTCTGGCAATAATTCAAACTGGGGTATGCGGTAGACCCAAAACCAAAGATAGGCCTAGCTGAAGAAATAATCTCAATTTCAACTCTAATGACAAAGTCATAAAAATTGTATTTGAACCTTCCCAAAATCCTGGCAAACCTATGCATGGGGGGCATGGGTGTACTCAGGAGATCTTGCAGAAAACAACCTGGAGAGTTTTCATGCAGTAACAAACAACAGTGTCTCCTAAATCACAGTCCAAAACTGATGTGGGTGTGAAAATGAAAAATGACCACCAAACTGTATCCAATTTGTTTGGAGCAAACGGATGCATCCATAGCATAAAACACTCCATTTACAATACTTTGGGGTGTTAGCTTACCAAATATATGCACGTTCATAAAACTGGGGTATGTAAAAAGGCCCCTAAAAAGAAGATAAGCAAAGAAGATACTGTATGTCAAATTAGAAAATTGACAAGCACATGTCAAAGATTGGCGTAGCACCCCAAAACAACAGAACAAATCTATATATGGGTGGTATCAATTTACTCAGAAGATGTTGCTGAACATATTTTGGGGTGTTTTTTGGCAGTAACCCATAACTGGATTTGACAATTCATGCCTAAAGTACAATGTGTGTGAAAAAATAACACAAAAAGTGACTACCTGAAAGTTTGACATAGAGCTAGTGCATGGAAAGTGTTAAAATACAACTCTTTGAAGCACCCTAGGGTGTGCCCTTTCTAAAAATATATGGTTTGATGGGGGTAAATTACTTTGGCCGGCTTCAAAAATGTCCCAAATAGGACATGGGTGCATGATGACGAAATGTGAAAATTCCAAGTTGGAAAACTGAAATGCGCACCCCCCAAATAAGGCCTATTAGCCCCCAAATGACCCGACATACCTATACATGGGTGGTATCAATTTACTCAGAAGATGTTGCTGAACATATTTTGGGGTGTTTTTTGGCAGTAACCCATAACTGGATTTGACAATTCATGCCTAAAGTACAATGTGTGTGAAAAAATAACACAAAAAGTGACTACCTGAAAGTTTGACATAGAGCTAGTGCATGGAAAGTGTTAAAATACAACTCTTTGAAGCACCCTAGGGTGTGCCCTTTCTAAAAATATATGGTTTGATGGGGGTAAATTACTTTGGCCGGCTTCAAAAATGTCCCAAATAGGACATGGGTGCATGATGACGAAATGTGAAAATTCCAAGTTGGAAAACTGAAATGCGCACCCCCCAAATAAGGCCTATTAGCCCCCAAATGACCCGACATACCTATACATGGGTGGTATCAATTTACTCAGAAGATGTTGCTGAACATATTTTGGGGTGTTTTTTGGCAGTAACCCATAACTGGATTTGACAATTCATGCCTAAAGTACAATGTGTGTGAAAAAATAACACAAAAAGTGACTACCTGAAAGTTTGACATAGAGCTAGTGCATGGAAAGTGTTAAAATACAACTCTTTGAAGCACCCTAGGGTGTGCCCTTTCTAAAAATATATGGTTTGATGGGGGTAAATTACTTTGGCCGGCTTCAAAAATGTCCCAAATAGGACATGGGTGCATGATGACGAAATGTGAAAATTCCAAGTTGGAAAACTGAATGCGCACCCCCCAAATAAGGCCTATTAGCCCCCAAATGACCCGACATACCTATACATGGGTGGTATCAATTTACTCAGAAGATGTTGCTGAACATATTTTGGGGTGTTTTTTGGCAGTAACCCATAACTGGATTTGACAATTCATGCCTAAAGTACAATGTGTGTGAAAAAATAACACAAAAAGTGACTACCTGAAAGTTTGACATAGAGCTAGTGCATGGAAAGTGTTAAAATACAACTCTTTGAAGCACCCTAGGGTGTGCCCTTTCTAAAAATATATGGTTTGATGGGGGTAAATTACTTTGGCCGGCTTCAAAAATGTCCCAAATAGGACATGGGTGCATGATGACGAAATGTGAAAATTCCAAGTTGGAAAACTGAAATGCGCACCCCCCAATAAGGCCTTTTAGCCCCCAAATGACCCTACATACCTATACTTGGGTGGTATCAATTTACTCAGAAGATGTTGCTGAACATATTTTGGGGTGCTTTTTGGCAGTAAACCTTAAAGTTCACAGTACATGTATTCTTAAATTGCGTTCAAAAAAAAAAAATCACCAAATTTTTTTTTTTCTCAAACTTTGGCATAGATTTGTGTAAAATGGTTTGCATGGAAAGAGTCAAAATACCCCAAGTTTAATACCTTGATTTGTGTACTTTAAAAAAATATGTATATGTGGAGGGTTATTCAGGAATTAGTGACAGATATCAGTGTTACAATGTCACTATCACTAGTTTTGAAAATAAACTCTTTGGAAATGGCAAAGTGCTACTTGCACTTATTGTTGCATAAAATAAGGAAAAAAGCGAGGAATATGTAAACATTGGGTATTGCTAAACTCAGTACTAAATTTAGAAACTACTAAAGAATTAATTTTTTTTGACGGTTGTTGATACATAAGAAATTTTGGGGGTCAAAGTTCGAAAAAGTGGTGTTTTTTCAATTTTTGTGTCATATTTCACAATATTTTTTATAGTAAATTATATGAAATGATGAAAAAAAAATGGTATCTTTATAAAGTCCATTTAGTGACGAGAAAAACAGTGTAAAATATGTGTGGGTTACATAAACGAGTAAGAGGAAAATTTGACGTAAACACTAAGAGCGCAGAAACGTAAAAACAGCAGCGGTCACGAACGGACGGATTCGTGTAAAACCGCCCGGTCACTAAGGGGTTAAACTTTAGTGCTTCGAAAAAGTAAGTGGATTTAATAGCCACAGTGCAGCTTCTTTTGTCGCTGTTTGTATTTTAGTTTTATGAAATACCACTGTTTTTCGGCACGTCAACACTGTAGCTATTAAAGCCAAGTTTTATGACCAGTTCATGTACAAACCCAACCAATATCAAAAGTTTGGCATTATTATTTATCAAGCTACTAACAGGATTATTCAAAGCGATCCGAACGGTAACCGAACAGTAAAATTCAGTGTACTGTTACCTTTCCTGGCCATTCGGCTATTCAGAGAGCAGGCAGTTCGCCAAATCCTGGCGAATTGCCTGCACATACGGTGCCTGTTCGAGGGCAGTGAAATCCCCATAGAGAAGCAATGCTTCGTCTATTCAGAGAACAAACACCAGCAGTGAAAAGTTGCCGAATTGGCCTGCTGTTCGGTGGTTTCATTCGGCAGGTTTATTCAGGAGAATCCCATAGGCTTCAATGTTAAAAATATTCCCGTTTTAATACAATATCTAATAAACCGTTTATTATAATCTTCTGCAGTAAAAAGTCACTTTATTTATAGATTTTTCAGGATCTTTTAGGCATTTTTTGGGATTTTTAAATCGTTTTTTTCTTTTTTCTGTAACAGCCCTTTTTATTTTTATTCATGGGACCTTATGTAAATTTCAGACATTTTCATTCTGTAGTTTCTTTGCAAACAGCGTTTCACTTTTCAAACATTCAAGCGTACTGTTTTTTTTTTCTTTCACTCCATTCGTCTGCGGTGTTGGCTTTTTCCGGTGTCTGCTCTGCGCTGTGATCGGTGGCAGCTCGGGTTTGTTCGGCGAGGTTAATCCAGATGTTTTTGCGGGTTTCGATGTGCATTCGCCTGGGTTTTGCGGTGAGAGTTTGTCGGGTTTGCGGCGACTTTTCCCTGCACTACGACGGCCCTGTGGTGCTTGCTGAATACACCGCAGGGTCGCTGAAATGGGATCGGCAAATCGCACCGAATTGAAGAGAACGAAATGTCACCGACCGTGCGGTGACTTTTCGATTCTCTTTGAATAACCCTGTATTTGAGAATAATTGCCAGCGATTGCAAATATCTATAAGCAAAGTATGTGAATGTAATATATATATATATGGTCCCTGCCAATATAAAGTCCCTGCCTGCTTTATTCCCAAGAGCCGGTTGTGGGCTCCCCAGAATGTGAGTTAAACATCAATATAAGTTGCTTTCATTTTGGGTGCTATCATACTGCGCAATTTTTGGTCCTCTTTGTGTTTTTTCCTACAGTGCATGCTTCACCTGTATTTTTAATAAGATCTACTCCTAGAGACAAGGACTACTGTTTATGGACATATTTTGTGTCTACCCCACTTTCCCATGGACTTAGGTCTTTGAGCGCTGTATTGTATTTCTCTTTGCAAAACTGTTACTTGGGTATTTAGAGAAACCCCCATATTCAATATCCAGCGAGTGGGATAAGACACTCCTCCAGTTAGGTGCTTCACCCCCTCTTCTTTTGATAGTTACATGGTTTGGGTTTTCCACTAATTGTCGATTTTCACCGCCAGATGCAAATACGGGTTAAAATCACTGATATTGCAGTGCCGACAAATGCCGGCGCGTCTCAAAACTATGATCCAAACTGCAAAAGGAGACGTTTCACAGTAAAGCTTCTCTTTTTGCTGTTTGAAATCTAGTTTTGGGAGCCCCGGCATTTCTCCCACTACAGTATCGGCAATTTTAGCTGCAATGCTGGCAACACCGGCTTTTAGTGGATAACCCCCTTTGTGTTGGGAAAAAATAGATCTAAGAGTGGTTCAACAACTGCTGGATGCTGCTTGCGTCATCATTCAGAAACGCTGTTTATTTGAAGGCACAGGACAGGATGGAATGATGTCAAGAAGCAGAAAACGAGCAGGTCAGGAGCTTGAGAGCGAAGGCACGTCTTACCAATTACAGCTAATGAATTCCAAGAAGGAGGTCATCAAAGCTTAAAGTCTGTTTTCTCGTGAAGGAAGGATTCAAAGAGCGCAAAATCAAATATAAACCCAATAGACCCACAAGATGTAACTTGACAGCCAGTCTATTACCTGTGCACTTTACTCCATTATATGTTATTGATTTATTGTAATGGCAAAATTAGTTACTTTTTTTTTTTTCTGTTTTTCCTTTTTAGCTAAAAAATAAATAGGGAACTACAGGCATGAAATATTCTTTTTCCCTCAATTTATCTTTGAAGCAATCTGGTTTATATTAAAATGAGAAATAATTCCAAATCAAAGTTTTTAGTAGGGGTCAGATATGAACAGACATCATAGTGTGCTGCCAAACAGCGGTGTGATCGTCAGACTGCGAGCGTAAATAATTGTGTTTAAGTAAATAGAAGTTACAGGTTTTGTATAATTTTAATGTTGAAAGAATCAAAATAAAGTTTAAATCCGCATTTCCCTTCCCTGTCGTCAGAGACCCCTAACAGGCCAGATTTGCAACATTTACAGGGTTATCCAAAGAGATTCGAAAAGTCACCGCACGTTCGGTGACTTTTCGTTCTCTTCAATTCGGTTCCTTTTGCCGATTGCATTTCGGTGACCCTGCGGTGTATTCAGCAAGCACCACAGGGTCCCCGAATTGCAGGGAAAAGCTGCCGAAAACCTGACGAAAACTAACCGATGCACGCTGAAAACAAGCAAAAACATCTGGATTACCTTCGAAAAAGCCGAACAGGAGCCGAAAAGGAGCCGAACAGGAGCCGAATCACACAGAGCCGAAGCAGCTGTGACGTAGAGGAGGCAGTGAATAAATTAGAAAACCATTTGTATGAATCTGGGAAAAAGAAAAGCTGTTTGCAAAGAAACTACTGAGCGAAAATGTCTGAAATTTTCACAGGAGGTCCAGGGAATGATAATAAAGAGGGCTGTTACAAAAAAAATAAGTAAACTGAAAAAAAAAAAAAAAAAAAAAATCGGACTTTTTTTTAAAAAAAAAAAAATCTGAAAAATGCTTAAAGTATCCTAAAAAATCAATGAATAAAGAGACTTTTTGCTGCAGAATTTTATAATGAACGGTTTATTAGATATTGAATTAAAACGGGAATATTTTTAACATTGAAGCCTATGGGATTCTCCTGAATTAATTTGCCGAATGAAACCACCGAATGGCAGGACATTAGGGGAACCTTTCACTGCTGGTTTTTGTTCTCTGAATAGCCGAAGCAGTGCTTTTTCATGTAGTTTTCACTGCCCTCGAACAGGGACCGAACAGGCACCGTATGTGCAGGCAATTCGCTAGGATTTGGCGAATTGCCTGCTCTCTGGATAGCCGAATGGCCAGGAAAGGTAACCGAACGCTGATTTTCAGCATTCGGTTACCTTTCTCAAGCAATTCGGAGCTCTTTGGATAACCCTGATAGTATCTGAAGCACAGCACAAGTGACTTGATTGGCAGTTCAGAGGTTGGGAAATTCAGTCTGCATTTCCCTGTGGGAATCCTTAAAATCTAGTCTGTTAGAGGTACCTGTGGACAACGTTGTGAAAACTGGTCTAAATAATATAATTGAATATTCAATAAGCATGTTTCAGGACCAGCGAGAAAAATCCTGACGCTCTTGGCTAAGTGTTCTTTCTCAATATAGCACACACATCTTAAAGGGGTACTTTGGACACTATGACCGCTTAAGGTTACTTAAGTAGTCATGGACCAGTAGCCAATTCACCCTCCCCCTCCCCATCAGACACTCTCCAACACTTTGACAGGTCTTGACAATGGATACCATTTCTCCACCCAGAAGGCTGTCAATTAGTGGCCACTGAACAGACTTCCTGATCTTCGGTTCAGGAAGACTCAGAAACTATCAGGTCTATTCAAACAAAGGTACAACTCAGGAGAATGACTGGAGAAATGAAAATTCTAGGTCAAAATAGCCAAACCAGAAAAATTCTCCCGTTTATCTCACCTTTCAAATCGGCTATTTGCTCTAGATTGTTCTCTTCTCCTGCCAGTTCTCCTGGTTTTCACCTTTCTCTGTTCCTCAAACCACATACAGGGTTATTCAATCGACAGGTCAACATGCTAACTTGTAACACTCCTCAAAAACAACTGATTGGCTGCAATAGAGCTATGCTTCTCACCGTGGGCTAGGCATCCAGCTGCATCTGACCGGACAACTTGACACACAAGCCACAATGATATGCTCTATACAAATAGCGTGTTTTATTTGTTGACTAGACTATTCGTATTAATGTAATGAACTGTACAGCTCTTTTGCAAAATAATAAGACATTTTTTGAATATACAACTAACAGTTTTAGAAGTTTTTAAACACAGACAGGTCTAATCACTAAAGGGCAAAGTCAGGAGAATTGGCAGGTGAAGAGAACAATCTAGATCAGGGGACAGCAACCTTTTACACACCAAGTGCCATTTTTTTAAACCATCAGACAACTGGGTGCCAGTGAACGACAGCGCTCCATTCAGGGTTATTCAAAGAGATCCGAATGGCTCTTGAAAGGGAACCGAACGCTGAAATTCAGCGTTCGGTTAGTTTCTTGGCCATTCAGCTATCCAGAGAGCAGGCAATTCGCCAAATCCTGGCGAATTGCCTGCACATACGGTGCCTGTTCAGTGCCTGTTCGAGGGTAGTGAATCCCCATAGAGAAGCAATGCTTCGGCTATTCAGAGAGCAAAACCCAGCAGTGAGAAGTTGCCGAATTGCCCTGCCATTCGGTGGTTTCATGCAGCAGGTTTATTCAAGCGAATCCCATAGGCTTCAATGTTAAAAATATTCCTGTTTTAATTCAATATCTAATAAACCGTTGATTATAATATTCTGCAGTAAAGAGTCTCTTTATTTATCGATTTTTTTTTTAAGGATATTTTAAGTATTTTTCAGGATTTTTTTAACAAAAAATTTCAGATTTTTTTTATCATTTTTTTAACTTTACTTGTTTTTTCTGTAACAGCCCTTTTTATTATCATTTCTTGAACCTCATATGTAAATTTCAGACATTTTCGCTTAGTAGTTTCTTTGCAAACAGCGTTTCACTTTTCAAACATTCAAGCAAGCTGTTTTTTTAATTTATTCACTCCATTCGTCTGCGGTGTTGGGTTTTTACGCCGGCTGCGCTGCATGTGATCGGCTCCCGCTCGGGTTTTTCCAGCGTTTTCGAACGTGCGGTGGCTTTTCGATTCTCTTTGAATAACCCTGACAGTGTTAGTTAGATTTAAATTTTTATACTCATAGTTATACTGCTAATAGTAAGTTAAACTCACAGAATTCGATATAACCAGCAGAGCCCAGAATTTTATATACCCAGACAGACCCCTGAATTTGATCTACCCAGCAGAGCCCAGAATTTGATATACCAAGCAGAGCCCAGAATTTTATACACCCAGACAGACCCCAGAATTTTATGTACCAGCAGAGCCCAGAATTTGAAATACCCAGCAGAGCCTAGCATTTGAAATACCCAGCAGAGCCCAGCATTTGACATACCCTGCAGAGCCCAGAATTTGACATACCCTGCAGAGCCCAGAATTTGACATACCCAGCAGAGCCCAGAATTTGACATACCCAGCAGAGCCCAGAATTTGACATACCCTGCAGAGCCCAGAATTTGACATACCCAGCAGAGCCCAGAATTTGACATACCCAGCAGAGCCCAGAATTTGATATACCAAGCAGAGCCCAGAATTTGATATACCCAGCAGAGCCCAGATATTGATATACCCAGCAGAGCCCAGATATTGATATACCCAAACAGGACAGACCTCCTCCCGCGTGTTCCTCCGAACTCCTGCACGCTGCCACTGGCTTCTTCTGATCTGAAGGCTGTGACGCGAACTCGCTAGATATCGGCAGTAGGCCGCGTCACAGCCTTCACAAGTGGGTGGGTGACAGCCGCTCACACGTGCCAGCAGAGACAGGCACGCGTGCCGGGGGTTGCCGACCCCTGATCTAGACCAAAAAGCCGATTTGGAAAGTGAGATAAATGGGAGAATTTTTCTGGTTCAACAATTTTGACCTACATTTTTTTCTTCTCCTGACTTCACCCTTTAGTGAATAGACCTGTAAGTAACATATTTGCTTATTGTAAAAGCATTTTAACGGTGATAAAAAAAATCCTTTTTTTTATACAGCAACTCAATGGAAAGTGGCGTACAGTGGGTCTGCAACAGATTACACATGTAAAGACTTGAAACCAGGCACTTTATACAAACTTCGCATCTGCTCCATCAGCACGGGTGGACACAGTCAGGTAAGCTCGTCTACAGGTGATTTCTAAAAAGCAGTAGTTGGCTTTAAAATAGGAATAATAAGCAAATGGTTTCCTCTTTTACTAATCCAGTGCTTGAATTTGATGTGTACAAGAGTTGCACAAGCCTAAAGCTGTATGACCAATACTCAACATTATTTAAAAAACGGATCAATAAGATAAAACTGAAAAGACGAATGGACAGAACGAGGAGTAGATTAGGGATGACTTTACCATCAAGGATTATTTTGCTTTGGAAGAATGCTGTGCTAGGGTCTCATGCTTGTGGTGTTAAGGGTAGGGGATGATCAGATTAGGACAGCATCATCTCAACGGGCAACAGTCTCCAAGACCCTGTGGCCTATGAAGCTAAGCCTTTTCTTACCCATCTACTTACCCAAACGTCCTAACCCTAACCCCTTGGCCTCAAATTCCCTAGACCTATTGTTCACTTAATACTGGTGTATCATATGTAGCGCTGTGTTAAAATCTTGCGGTGGCATTACCTATTTTTGGCCACAAGATGGAGACAGTCGCGATTAGAGACACTGGACATTGGGACTACATTTCCCGGCATGCTTGGCAAGGAGACAGGAAGTGGGTGGGGACTGGACACTTACATCCTCCACCTCGTGGAGAACGCGCCAGAGCGCGCCAGGGAACGAGAGAAAGCAGACGCATTGAAGAGATCGCAAGAGGGCCTAGGCCAGAGCCTGAGTGAGACCTGTCAGTTATTATTGGGTCACTCAACCTGAGGAGAAGGAGACTTGCCAGAATCCAGGAATTGCTGCAGACCGGAGGAACCGAAGACCTCGAGTGAGGAGTCACCGCGAGTTGATCGGGTACGGAGAGCAGGTGGTGAGCTGGACAAGCTGCATAAAGTCAGACAACGGATCCGGCCGCTAGTATCCCCAGTCAAAATCGAGCGGAGAGACGTCCTGGGTCAGCGGAGCCTAAAGCAATCGTCGGATGGGTGAGAGGCCTCCAAGGCTGTTTTGTGATTAAAGGACACGCTGCTGTTTTCTCTTTAAAGTCCACAGGGCCCCAACTGACTAGTCGAAGACCTTCCTTCAGTAAATTCACTGGCCAGTTGAACAGTACCCGGGTACCATACACACATACACACCTTTTACATTCCGGGACTTAACCTGTGCAGGACTCATTCTGTTACGAATCGGAACGGGGGTTAAAGATACGTTCCGAATACATATTTTTCTCTTTTCTGCTGCGCGTTTATCGTAATACGAAGAGATTGTATTTTGGGGTTCGCTACGTGTCTCTGTTTTCCGAACTATTGAGTAATTGCATATATTTTTTCTGTTCGGTTGTGAATATTTTATTCTTCCGAAATACGAAGCCTCGTGTTTCGTTTCTTTTCCGCTACGCGTTTTTACCGCAATACGAAAGTACTGTAATAATATCTGTGAATACCGTGTCTCAACATCTGCCTATTATTTTAGTAAACTATTTAAATGATAAAAACTCACAGCGGTGTTGGAGTATATTTATTCCCTAGTGCGGGGAGACTGACCCGTGGTTCATTTTCAGCGGCTCCTCCGGGAGTGAGCGCTACACGTGGGGGCTCGTCCGGGATTCAGTCTCTGGAAAAACCGCATCTAAAGGGTTAAATATGGATCCAGGCACTGTTGCCGAATGGTGTGAGGAGCACAGTAGTCAGTTAGAATGCTGTATAGTCATGGATATTCCCGCAGACACTTGGGCCGAAGGGCACATCCGCCAGGCCGTGGCCACGCTAGCACCAGATCATCGGGGGTTAATACTGGACATTAAAAAAAAAACAGATACTTCTCACACGTATGTTCTTCTCGAGTGGAGAAAGGGCGTTCCACCATGCTTTAAGGGCGCGAGCGTGAAACTGGCCGATGAGGTGGAAGGGTGGAAGTCCAACTAATTCAGCCAAGTGCGCCACGTGGCGAATCCGCAAGTGTTCCCGCGTCTAGTCCGTTGGCCATGATCGGGCCTGAATTTATCGTGGCTATTGGAGATCTACTGGCTAAATGTCAGAAAACAAGCCCTCCTCACACTAACTTCGGTTATCGACGGTTAAGAAATTTTACAGGAAATGTACCAACTCCGGCGGGAGAAAAAACCTTTGGAGAATGGGTGGAACAGGCGATGCAGGCTCTGGATGAGTGGGACGTCCCTGAGGCCCAGAAGAAGCAAAGGATCACCAAGAGCTTAAAGGGACCTGCGTCGGAAGCGGTGAGAAACCTAAAACTGAGTAGGAAAGATTGTACTGCTTTAGATTATTTAAACGTTCTTGAAGAAGTTTTTGGGCGAACCGAAAAGGCAGCCGAACTGGTATATCAGTACGAACACACCTATCAGAGAAGAGGTGAAAGGATGACCGAGTACATGAGGCGCCTGGATAGGATTCTACACCAGATACTCCTGAAGAAAGGGGCCGAACCGGCCGAAGTAGATAAGATCCGAATAAAACAGATCCTGAGGGGCTCTCAACCTCTAGATCCAGTAATGATGGAGCTGAGAAGCAGAGCAGGTAACCAAGAGTTGAAGTACCTGGAACTGATCCGAGTTGTACGAGAGGAAGAGGCTTTACTGGAAGAGAAATCCTTCAGGCGGGGGGAAAGGGCTTATGCACAACCTGTGAGACATAACGATGGCCTGCAGCCTGAAAGCGACTCTCTAGATACTAGATTTTAACACAGCGCTACACTCTCCCCCTCCTAGAACTCTTGGGTCTCTCCAAGGAGGTACAACAGTTACATTACATTTCCACAATATTGAATACAGTTTACATAACATGCACAAGTTCAGCAGCATACATATAATGAGTTAGGAACACTTCCTCAAGTTGACTCATATTTTGGGCTACCTCAGCTAACATAGCAGACACTTCGGGCAAACTCTGCACTGTGGTGATGGCCTCTTCAGTGCTATGTCCTGGTGAGTCGTAGGTGAGTCGTTGGGGCGGTCGAACAGAGCGTTTTGGTTCTGGCTCAATCAGTTCCTCTTCAGGTGGAAGTACTATAGGTGTTGGCTCAATCCTTCTCTCTATCACTGGAGCAGACGTTTCTTCAGAGTATGATCCCTCCAGTGAAGGCATAGAACTATAATCACCTGAATAAGCTTCCGGAGCTACCGGAATTCCCACAGCCTCAGGGACTTCCAACTGAAATTCAAGAGGCTCAGGGATATCAACAGTCTCAGGGACTTCCAACAGAAATTCAGGAGCTTCAGGCCTCAAATTACTCTCCCATCGTTCAGGAACTGAGATAATCTCTTCAGGCTCCGGTGAACGCATCCAGTCCAGACAGAAACTCTCTTCCTCACTGTCCCTTTCGCTCACTTCGACAACCCGGGTCTGTTGAGACCGAGTAACAGGAGGCAAACATGGAACAGGCGGATTTGGCAGAGGCGGTTCGTCCCCAACTGGCATCCTTACAGCCTCTCTCAAAGGTAACAAATGATTTCGGTGCCAGTTCTTAAGAGGCCCAGCCTTTCCATCCGGGCGAATCTGACACACTGGTAAACCCGGCAGTTGTTTGCAGACAATGTAAACCTGGGAACTCCACCTATCCGCCAACTTGTGTCTCGCAGCAGCACCCAAGTTCTTCAATAGAACCCTATCACCGGGTTGTAGATCTTGTATTCGGACTTTCAAGTCATAGTTCCTTTTGTTTCTTTGCTCCCTGTTTCCTGAGGTCAACCGGGCCTGTTCAAATGCAGAAGCCAAATTCTTTCGAAGTCTGTCCACGTAGTTTCTATGGGAAGCTACTGACGTCTGGTCTAGAGATAACCCAAATGCCAAATCAACCGGCAATCGAGCCTCTCTTCCGAACATAAGACGGTACGGTGAGTATCCTGTTGCATCACTCTCCGTACTGTTATATGCATGCACCAGAGTAGCTATGTGCCGACTCCAACTCTGCTTCTCCACATTCGACAAGGTCCCCAGCATGTTTAGCAGTGTGCGATTAAACCTTTCAGGCTGAGCATCACCTTGAGGGTGATATGGTGTAGTTCGGGTCTTTTGGATTCCCAACAGCTCTAACAATTGCCCCACCAGTCTGCTTTCAAAGTCTCTACCCTGATCAGAGTGTATCCTCCTTGGCCGTCCGTAATGAACAAAGAACTTTTCCATCAACACCTTGGCCACTGTCGGAGCGCGTTGATCTTTTGTGGAAAATGCTTGGGCGTACCGAGTGAAATGATCAGTCACTATTAGAATGTTCCCTTGCCCACTAGCATCCGGCTCTAAGCACAAGAAGTCAATGCACACCAAATCCATGGGTCCCTGACTCTGCAGATGGCTCATTGGAGCAGTTCGGGTCGGTAGAGTCTTTCTCTGAATACACCTCAAACAGGAGTGACAATAACTTTCTACTTCAGCCCTCATGCAAGGCCAATAAAACCTATCTCGCACCAGCTTAAAAGTTCTCTCTGCACCTAAATGTCCATGCTCATCATGTAGTGATCGCAGCACACTCTCCCTATGTTTAGTGGGGAGGAATAACTGTTGAATCTCTTCAGCGTTGGTTGAGGGGCCCCTTCGGTAGACCACCCCATCCAACATCTTTAACCGCTCCCACTCTTTGTAGACCAATCTGGCTCCACTCGGGGAGTTGGTTAACAAAATCTCTCGCTGGTTTGCAGACAGGGCCTTTATGGTCAAGGCAATTAAAGGGTCTCTGGCCTGATCCGCTTTCAGGTCCTGTCTCGAAAAGGTAGGTAAACTCTCATCCCTTAACTGCGTAGGGTTACAGTAGAACTCAGGAACAGCCACAGCCATGACTCCTATGGCCTCCGCTTCAATCCCTCCTTTGACCCGGCGCTCTGTTCCTTGACACAAAGCTTGCACCCCGTCTGGAGTCAACTGAGTCCATTCTGTAGTGTAGGGTCTTCTCGATAACGCATCAGCATCTCGGTTATTCACCCCAGGGCGGTACTTCAGACTGAACCGAAACCCTGACAGAGCGGCCAACCACCGATGTCCCGTTGCGTCCAGTTTTGCGGTAGTAAGGATGTAGGTAAGAGGATTGTTATCCGTCTTGATCACAAACTCAGCTCCATACAGATAGTCTTTTAACTTGTCCACCACTGCCCACTTTAAGGCTAGGAACTCCAACTTGTGAGTAGGGTAGTTCTTCTCTGAAGGCGTAAGGCTCCGGCTCACGTACGCTACAGGCCTCAGCAATCCGCCATACTCCTGATACAGGACTCCTCCCAGACCTTCTCGGCTGGCATCCACATGTAACTCATACGGCTTGTGAGGGTCCGCATAGGCCAAAACAGGAGCTCGGGTTAGACTCTCTTTCAGTTTCACGAAAGCTCCCTCACATTGACTGGTCCATTCACCTTGTATAGACTCTCGAGCTTTCCTTGGCCCTGGAGCTGGCGGGTTCTTATCAGAGACCTTTCATAGAAAACATAGGAACCTCCACAGGGGAGGTAAACAATCACCCCAAACCCACAGTGAAAATTCACTCCGGGTATGGACACTCCCATATAGGATTAAACCTGATAAATCTTGAAAAGCAGAACAGAAGAGGGATGGACCCTCAGAGGAACAGGAAGTGCTAACTTAAAACATAACTTTTATTAATTACAAAATATCACACACAGTAACCGACAGAGTTAAAAAACATATACACAAATACGATAAGAAACGGCGCAGTAAGGGACCTGTATAATTGCCGAATTGGCAGCCCTAGGGAACAGATTGTAAGATATTTATGCACAAATAGGTTACCAGAAGAAAAATAAAGTATCAAGACTCAAAATTGTCAACGCCTGTATACAATACAGTGTAATCAGGACAATAACGCATGTTTGGATTGGCGATATACCAGCGATATGGTTGACAGTCTATATATAGATATGGAAGGTGTAGGTTGTGGTACCGATGTGACCGCTGGAAAAAACCTTGGAGATGCTTATTAGAAGGTATTATTATGCCAGAATGTAGAACCGATATAAATGTTAATTTTACCTGGCTACCTTAGATTGAGAAAGATTGAAAACTGCAAATCAGAACTACTCCAGCAATCAACCAACCAGAAAAAACACCGCTGTACGCCGGAGCCAGGCAGATTCGCCACGAAAAATATGGTTACAGGCTTGCCACAAGCTATTGGTAATCAAGGCAAAATTGTGGGTTAGATCTTTCCCTTTCTGTCCCTATATCACCCAAAAAGCCGACAAATTATAAAATATACGTACAAATACGATGAACGACGGCACGGGGAGAGGCGTATATAATTGCCAATTATGCAGTCAAAGGGAACTGATTATTAGATACAGATTAGCCACACATTGGATTACCACATAAACATTGCTTGGAATTAGTAATATCTGCACACTGAATGTGAATTACAATATAGACAAGACAGATGGCGTAGTAAGTTTGGCAATTACCCGACAGAATTGCTACAGATCTATGTATAGATATTCTGAACATAGATAATGGTGAGAAGGTGGACATTGAAACCTGCAGATAGAAGGTATTATACTGCCAGGATATAACAACGATATACAATATACATTGAGCCTGGCTACCTTATATTGATGTCTGAAGGCCAGCACCACTCCAAAATTCAGACAGTCAAAACGGTGGAACACCGCCACGCTCCGGGGCCAGACAAATCACCACCAGAGCATAGATTGAAAGATTTACCAGATACCATTTAGTAACCAAAGTAAGAAATAGCTTTTACCATTGCATTTCTGTCCCTAGACACTTGAATAAATTCTAACATTGCCCTACCGAATCATATCGCACAACAGTTTAAAATAGAACAGGACTCGACACGTGTTTCGCCGGTACTAGACCGGCTTCATCGGGAGTCTACACAGATTGTGAATATCATCATTCACAATGAATATCATCATTCACAATCTGTGTAGACTCCCGATGAAGCCGGTCTAGTACCGGCGAAACACGTGTCGAGTCCTGTTCTATTTTAAACTGTTGTGCGATATGATTCGGTAGGGCAATGTTAGAATTTATTCAAGTGTCTAGGGACAGAAATGCAATGGTAAAAGCTATTTCTTACTTTGGTTACTAAATGGTATCTGGTAAATCTTTCAATCTATGCTCTGGTGGTGATTTGTCTGGCCCCGGAGCGTGGCGGTGTTCCACCGTTTTGACTGTCTGAATTTTGGAGTGGTGCTGGCCTTCAGACATCAATATAAGGTAGCCAGGCTCAATGTATATTGTATATCGTTGTTATATCCTGGCAGTATAATACCTTCTATCTGCAGGTTTCAATGTCCACCTTCTCACCATTATCTATGTTCAGAATATCTATACATAGATCTGTAGCAATTCTGTCGGGTATTTGCCAAACTTACTACGCCATCTGTCTTGTCTATATTGTAATTCACATTCAGTGTGCAGATATTACTAATTCCAAGCAATGTTTATGTGGTAATCCAATGTGTGGCTAATCTGTATCTAATAATCAGTTCCCTTTGACTGCATAATTGGCAATTATATACGCCTCTCCCCGTGCCGTCGTTCATCGTATTTGTACGTATATTTTATAATTTGTCGGCTTTTTGGGTGATATAGGGACAGAAAGGGAAAGATCTAACCCACAATTTTGCCTTGATTACCAATAGCTTGTGGCAAGCCTGTAACCATATTTTTGGTGGCGAATCTGCCTGGCTCCGGCGTACAGCGGTGTTTTTTCTGGTTGGTTGATTGCTGGAGTAGTTCTGATTTGCAGTTTTCAATCTTTCTCAATCTAAGGTAGCCAGGTAAAATTAACATTTATATCGGTTCTACATTCTGGCATAATAATACCTTCTAATAAGCATCTCCAAGGTTTTTTCCAGCGGTCACATCGGTACCACAACCTACACCTTCCATATCTATATATAGACTGTCAACCATATCGCTGGTATATCGCCAATCCAAACATGCGTTATTGTCCTGATTACACTGTATTGTATACAGGCGTTGACAATTTTGAGTCTTGATACTTTATTTTTCTTCTGGTAACCTATTTGTGTATAAATATCTTACAATCTGTTCCCTAGGGCTGCCAATTTGGCAATTATACAGGTCCCTTACTGCGCCGTTTCTTATCGTATTTGTGTATATGTTTTTTAACTCTGTCGGGTTACTGTGTGTGATATTTTGTAATTAATAAAAGTTATGTTTTAAGTTAGCACTTCCTGTTCCTCTGAGGGTCCATCCCTCTTCTGTTCTGCTTTTCAAGATTTATCAGGTTTAATCCTATATGGGAGTGTCCATACCCGGAGTGAATTTTCACTGTGGGTTTGGGGTGATTGTTTACCTCCCCTGTGGAGGTTCCTATGTTTTCTATGAAAGGTCTCTGATAAGAACCCGCCAGCTCCAGGGCCAAGGAAAGCTCGAGAGTCTATACAAGGTGAATGGACCAGTCAATGTGAGGGAGCTTTCGTGAAACTGAAAGAGAGTCTAACCCGAGCTCCTGTTTTGGCCTATGCGGACCCTCACAAGCCGTATGAGTTACATGTGGATGCCAGCCGAGAAGGTCTGGGAGGAGTCCTGTATCAGGAGTATGGCAGATTGCTGAGGCCTGTAGCGTACGTGAGCCGGAGCCTTACGCCTTCAGAGAAGAACTACCCTACTCACAAGTTGGAGTTCCTAGCCTTAAAGTGGGCAGTGGTGGACAAGTTAAAAGACTATCTGTATGGAGCTGAGTTTGTGATCAAGACGGATAACAATCCTCTTACCTACATCCTTACTACCGCAAAACTGGACGCAACGGGACATCGGTGGTTGGCCGCTCTGTCAGGGTTTCGGTTCAGTCTGAAGTACCGCCCTGGGGTGAATAACCGAGATGCTGATGCGTTATCGAGAAGACCCTACACTACAGAATGGACTCAGTTGACTCCAGACGGGGTGCAAGCTTTGTGTCAAGGAACAGAGCGCCGGGTCAAAGGAGGGATTGAAGCGGAGGCCATAGGAGTCATGGCTGCGGCTGTTCCTGAGTTCTACTGTAACCCTACGCAGTTAAGGGATGAGAGTTTACCTACCTTTTCGAGACAGGACCTGAAAGCGGATCAGGCCAGAGACCCTTTAATTGCCTTGACCATAAAGGCCCTGTCTGCAAACCAGCGAGAGATTTTGTTAACCAACTCCCCGAGTGGAGCCAGATTGGTCTACAAAGAGTGGAGCGGTTAAAGATGTTGGATGGGGTGGTCTACCGAAGGGGCCCCTCAACCAACGCTGAAGAGATTCAACAGTTATTCCTCCCCACTAAACATAGGGAGAGTGTGCTGCGATCACTACATGATGAGCATGGACATTTAGGTGCAGAGAGAACTTTTAAGCTGGTGCGAGATAGGTTTTATTGGCCTTGCATGAGGGCTGAAGTAGAAAGTTATTGTCACTCCTGTTTGAGGTGTATTCAGAGAAAGACTCTACCGACCCGAACTGCTCCAATGAGCCATCTGCAGAGTCAGGGACCCATGGATTTGGTGTGCATTGACTTCTTGTGCTTAGAGCCGGATGCTAGTGGGCAAGGAACATTCTAATAGTGACTGATCATTTCACTCGGTACGCCCAAGCATTTTCACAAAAGATCAACGCGCTCCGACAGTGGCCAAGTGTTGATGGAAAAGTTCTTTGTTCATTACGGACGGCCAAGGAGGATACACTCTGATCAGGGTAGAGACTTTGAAAGCAGACTGGTGGGGCAATTGTTAGAGCTGTTGGGAATCCAAAAGACCCGAACTACACCATATCACCCTCAAGGTGATGCTCAGCCTGAAAGGTTTAATCGCACACTGCTAAACATGCTGGGGACCTTGTCGAATGTGGAGAAGCAGAGTTGGAGTCGGCACATAGCTACTCTGGTGCATGCATATAACAGTACGGAGAGTGATGCAACAGGATACTCACCGTACCGTCTTATGTTCGGAAGAGAGGCTCGATTGCCGGTTGATTTGGCATTTGGGTTATCTCTAGACCAGACGTCAGTAGCTTCCCATAGAAACTACGTGGACAGACTTCGAAAGAATTTGGCTTCTGCATTTGAACAGGCCCGGTTGACCTCAGGAAACAGGGAGCAAAGAAACAAAAGGAACTATGACTTGAAAGTCCGAATACAAGATCTACAACCCGGTGATAGGGTTCTATTGAAGAACTTGGGTGCTGCTGCGAGACACAAGTTGGCGGATAGGTGGAGTTCCCAGGTTTACATTGTCTGCAAACAACTGCCGGGTTTACCAGTGTATCAGATTCGCCCGGATGGAAAGGCTGGGCCTCTTAAGAACTGGCACCGAATCATTTGTTACCTTTGAGAGAGGCTGTAAGGATGCCAGTTGGGGACGAACCGCCTCTGCCAAATCCGCCTGTTCCATGTTTGCCTCCTGTTACTCGGTCTCAACAGACCCGGGTTGTCGAAGTGAGCGAAAGGGACAGTGAGGAAGAGAGTTTCTGTCTGGACTGGATGCGTTCACCGGAGCCTGAAGAGATTATCTCAGTTCCTGAACGATGGGAGAGTAATTTGAGGCCTGAAGCTCCTGAATTTCTGTTGGAAGTCCCTGAGACTGTTGATATCCCTGAGCCTCTTGAATTTCAGTTGGAAGTCCCTGAGGCTGTGGGAATTCCGGTAGCTCCGGAAGCTTATTCAGGTGATTATAGTTCTATGCCTTCACTGGAGGGATCATACTCTGAAGAAACGTCTGCTCCAGTGATAGAGAGAAGGATTGAGCCAACACCTATAGTACTTCCACCTGAAGAGGAACTGATTGAGCCAGAACCAAAACGCTCTGTTCGACCGCCCCAACGACTCACCTACGACTCACCAGGACATAGCACTGAAGAGGCCATCACCACAGTGCAGAGTTTGCCCGAAGTGTCTGCTATGTTAGCTGAGGTAGCCCAAAATATGAGTCAACTTGAGGAAGTGTTCCTAACTCATTATATGTATGCTGCTGAACTTGTGCATGTTATGTAAACTGTATTCAATATTGTGGAAATGTAATGTAACTGTTGTACCTCCTTGGAGAGACCCAAGAGTTCTAGGAGGGGGAGAGTGTAGCGCTGTGTTAAAATCTTGCGGTGGCATTACCTATTTTTGGCCACAAGATGGAGACAGTCGCGATTAGAGACACTGGACATTGGGACTACATTTCCCGGCATGCTTGGCAAGGAGACAGGAAGTGGGTGGGGACTGGACACTTACATCCTCCCTCGTGGAGAACGCGCCAGAGCGCGCCAGGGAACGAGAGAAGCAGACGCATTGAAGAGATTCGCAAGAGGGCCTAGGCCAGAGCCTGAGTGAGACCTGTCAGTTATTATTGGGTCACTCAACCTGAGGAGAAGGAGACTTGCCAGAATCCAGGAATGCTGCAGACCGGAGGAACCGAAGACCTCGAGTGAGGAGTCACCGCGAGTTGATCGGGTACGGAGAGCAGGCGGTGAGCTGGACAAGCTGGCATAAAGTCAGACAACGGATCCGGCCGCTAGTATCCCCAGTCAAAATCGAGCGGAGAGACGTCCTGGGTCAGCGGAGCCTAAAGCAATCGTCGGATGGGTGAGAGGCCTCCAAGGCTGTTTTGTGATTAAAGGACACGCTGCTGTTTTCTCTTTAAAGTCCACAGGGCCCCAACTGACTAGTCGAAGACCTTCCTTCAGTAAATTCACTGGCCAGTTGAACAGTACCCGGGTACCATACACACATACACACCTTTTACATTCCGGGACTTAACCTGTGCAGGACTCATTCTGTTACGAATCGGAACGGGGTTAAAGATACGTTCCGAATACATATTTTTCTTCTTTTCCGCTGCGCGTTTATCGTAATACGAAGAGATTGTATTTGGGGTTCGCTACGTGTCTCTGTTTTCCGAACTATTGAGTAATTGCATTATTTTTTCTGTTCGGTTGCGAATATTTTATTCTTCCGAAATACGAAGCCTCGTGTTTCGTTTTTTTCCGCTACGTGTTTTACCGCAATACGAAAGTACTGTAATAATATCTGTGAATACCGTGTCTCAACATCTGCCTATTATTTTAGTAAACTATTTAAATGATAAAAACTCAGAGCGGTGTTGGAGTATATTTATTCCCTAGTGCGGGGAGACTGACCCGTGGTTCATTTTCAGCGGCTCCTCCGGGAGTGAGCGCTACACATACATTATAGGAGAATGGGTTACAGAGACTTTTGAGGTTATAATCATCACTATTTTCTACAATACACCTTTTAAGGTCAACATTTTAATGTCGTTATTAGTAAAGGTGAATACTCCCCTCCTGCAATAGTGCAAGAACCACAGTGCGGTCAAACATGCAGAGAGTGGTTCATCAGCAGATTCCAAGATTCCTGTAATGAGGGCTTATACTATGCAGTGCTTCTTTCTTAGACAGGTCTTTGCCGGGTCACTGAAAGTACCGTATTTTTCGCTCCATAAGACACACCTGACCATAAGACGCACCTAGTTTTTAGAGGAGGAAAACAGGAAAATAAATATTCTGAAATCAAATAGTGTAATAATGGATATTGCCCCAGCTCCTCTCATGGATATACTGCCCCAGCTCATGGATATACTGCCCCCAGCTCATGGATATTGCCCCCAGCTCATGGATGCTGCCCCCAGCTCATGGATACTGCCCTAGCTCATGGATACTGCCCCCAGCTCATGGATACTGCCCCAGCTCATGGATACTGTCCCCCAGCTCATGGATACTGTCCCCCAGCTCATGGATACTGTCCCCCAGCTCATGGATACTGTCCTCCAGCTCATGGATATTGCCCCAGCACATGGATACTGCCCCCAGCTCATGGATACTGCCCCCCAGCTCACACATGGATATGCCCCAGCTCGCTCATGGATATGCCCCAGCTCGCTCATGGATATGCCCCAGCAGCTCATGGATATGCCCCAGCAGCTCAGCTGTGCTGTGTTTCAGATATCTGGCAAACCTGGCCTGTTAGGGGGACTTGAAGCTTGGGCACTCGCCTGGGGGAGCCACGTGACCGCGAGCTCGCGGTCACTTGGCTCCCCCAGGCGAGTGCCCAAGCTCCTTGCCGCCGGACGCACGCTCAGAGGGAGCCGAACGCGGTGGCGGCAGGTGAGCTGAGGCATATCATGGGGCATTCGCTCCATAAGACGCACCCACTTTTCCCCCCACTTTTTGGGGGGAGAAAAGTGCGTCTTATAAAGCGAAAAATACGGTACATTAGATTGCACAAGTGATGGGAAGATGTTTACACACACAGCTTAGAAAACTCATTGGAACTAACCAGTAACTCAAGCTGTTGAAAAAAGAGAGCCTGACTTATTCTATATTTTTTTGCTGTTAGTATTTTATGGGCATTATTGTTCTATATATCAATGGTCTTCAAGTCCCCCTAACAGGCCAGGTTTGCCAGATATCTGAAACACAGCACAGGTGATATGATTTGCTGCTCAGTGATTGCAGGATTCGGTCTGCGTTTCTCCAAGGTATTCCTTAAAATCTCTCCTGCTAACAGTACTTGAGAAGAAGGGTTAGAAACCACTGCTATACATGACTACAGTCAGTGGTGTGTTTAGGTTTTGTGCTGCCCTAGGCCTGACTAAACTCGTGTACCCCCTAATTTAAATTTGAGGCACCCCTTCCTGTCAAGGGCACACCTCTTCCTGGTTAATCCCCACCCTTCCTCTTTAAGCTCCACCTTTTCCTCTCTTTATATTAAAAGTGGATACCAAGTGCCTACTTGTATATTTTGTATACCATTGCAAATGTATCTATTGAGATAAATAAAATTATGAAATGTTTAAATTCAAGCATTTTTACAAAGAACAGCCACGCATGTCAAGTAAACGGGATCACAGCCGCTCTAATTGGTTGAACAATAAAATCCACAGAAACGTGCACTGCGTATGAGCGTATCACATAGCTGCACAGCAATAAAACCCACAGAAAAGTGCACTGTGTATGAGCATATCACAGAGCTGCACAGCAATAAAACTCACAGTAATATGCAGTGTGTATGAGTGTATCCCAGAGCTCCAGAGCAATAAAACTCACAGTAATATGCCGTGTGTATCACAGAATCCACAGCAATAAAACTCCCAGCAATGCAATGTTTGGTGTGTGTCAGCGTATCAGAATCCACAGCAATAAAACTCCCAGCAATGCAATGTGCGGTGTGTATGAGTGCATCAGAATCCACTGCAATAAAACTCCTAGCAAACTGAGTGAATATGAGCACACAACAATTATTTATTCTATAGTTACCGGCCTCCGTCCGCGGTAGGATTGTGTGCAGAGTCAGCAGGGACTATGTACGGACTCAGCAGGAGGTCCCTCTCCAGGCCACGTTAGGATCGCGGCTGTGCCTGTGCGTGGAGCCATCTTGTCAGCAGTGGGGTGCCACTGCCAGAGGGTGCACCGTGGCTTTGATTCCCTTCCCGGTGGGTGTTCAGTCCAGCATAGAGTGAGAGTCCGTGTTAACGAAAGTGCGGGAAGCTGCATGCGTGTCATGTGGTTCAGCCAGTCAGGTGGTACTGAGACTCAGTACCACCTGACTGGCCGGACCGCATGACCTGCACGCACGCAGCCTACGGCCCTTTAACACAGACTCTCACTCTATTTCGGACTGGACACCCACTGCTGCCGTGAACTGCTGGACCGCCTGCAATCTAGCATGGAATCTGGGCCCTCCTCAACCCGGCTGGGTGGAGTAGAGGTAACATCACTGCCAGGGGCGTACCTAGAACATTTGGCAGTTGTGTGTATGTGCTGGGTGGCTGGTTTTGTGGATTAGAGTTGTGTGTGTGTGTGTGCTGGGTGGCTGGTCTTGTGGATTGGAGTTGCTGAGCAGAGAATGGGTGTTTTGCAGGTATAAGATGCTGCTATGGTATTTTTTCTTTCCTTTTCCAGTTTTTTAAGACTCCCTCTTCCCTGTCCCTGTTTACCCTGGTGATGCAGTGAATGCAGCCTGTCCCCCTCTATGCAGGACCTCACCAAGAGCCAGGCAGCTCAATGACAAATTTCTGATCACTGCAGTGCTGGTTAAGGAATGGTCCACTTTAAACAGCAGTAAGCAGACAGGGCTTCATATTCTGCTGATACCCCCCCTTTACCTGCCGTTTACTGTCATCTTCTCTCTCTGCACACAAATCACATCCCCCTCCCCTCTCCTAGAGCTGCTGCGGGGCAGGGGAGGAACTATGGAGGTAGGAGAGGGGGATTTTTATTCTATTTGATTTTATTCCTTATGCAAATGCCCTGCTCCGCTGCTCGTTGTTTGAGAACACAGCTCAAAGCTGACAAACAGTGACAGTGGCACCTCCTAGTACCCCCTAATGACACCCCAATAATCACTGGTACCTGGGGTGGCCTGCCCCCCGCCACTCCCCTAAGTACACCACTGCTCTGTGATATGTTCACACACAAGTTTGGCGAACTGCCAGCAAGTACGGTGCTGTTTGAATGCAGTGCAAATCCCCATAGAGAAGTAATGGTTAATCTATTCATTGAACACCAAACAGCAGAGAAATGGCAGTGAAATGCCCTGATGTTCGGTGGTTTCAATCAGCAGGTTTATTCAGGCGAACCCCATAGGTTTCAATGTTAAAAATATTCCCGTTTTTATGCAATATCTAATAAACCATTTATTTTAATCTGCACTAAAAATTATTTATTTATTGATTTTTTTTTAGTACCTTTTAGTCATTTTTCAGATTTTTTTGGCAAAATTTCCCCCCCCCTTTTTTTTTAATAGCGGTTTTTCTTTTTTCTGTAACAGAACTTTTTATTATCAATCATAGGATCTTATATGTAAATTGCAGACAATTTCGTTAAGTAGTTTTTTTGAAAACCGCATGCCACGGGTTTGCGGTGGTGGCATTCAGCGGCTGACTCCCTGCACTTTTGGGGCCCTGCGGTGAATGGTGAATTCACTGCAGGGTGGGGAAATTTTATTCCCCGAAGTGCAGGGAACTACAGAACACCAAAATGTTGGCGTCATTTCGGTGCTCTGTGAGTAACCCATTTAGTGGTGAGGTTTTTTAGTGCACCCTTGAAAGTGAAAGCCTTGTCTACCCAGGACATATTTGAAAATTTGTGAAATCTCAATGTATCCTTCCTGGTAAAATACTTTGCAAAAGTTAAGAAAAAAAAAAAGTGCCTGGAAAGTGCCGACCTAGGCCTTGGCTTTGTCGGCCTAGGCCAAAATACACCACTGACTACAGTGCACAGTGAACGCCTATAACTCAGCCTTTTTCTAAACCTATTTTGCACCAGTCTTGAATAAGCCAAGAAGGAGACTGTATTTTCGTTAAAGATGTGGTCTCAACAGTCAACAATAGTTACAAAAAAAACCACTATAAAGAGTAACAGACACAATTCTAAATTATCTGTGTTTTTTTCCCCCAATTCCAGTGTTCAGAAAGTCAACCTATACGCACATTAAGTGTAGCACCAGGACCTTGTCAATCACCAAGAGTCATAGGCAAGCCAAAGCATAAAGAAGTACAGTTACAATGGGGTAGGTACAATGACATCTGATTGTAATCTTAAAGTTTATGACCATGTTTACATTGGGGTTATTCGCTAATCATCGTTGTCTACCTATGAAAATCACCATTGTTGCAACCACGCTAAACTTTGGTGATCCCAAAATAGAAATTCAAACACCGGCAGGTATTCATTGATGAAGCTTGTCCTGTCGATGTTTGAATCTCCCTCTCTGGATTGCTGAATTTCATTGGGGTTGTAACAATGTAAATAACTTTGATTAATACAAAAATACCATTAGTGTGTTTCCCTTAACAGCTAATTTTCTATGTCAAAAGAACCAATAGAACATCTCAATTTGGCATAAATAGCCGAAGGATTGGGTGATTTAACTCCTGTATCATTTACAACACTAAAGCCAGAGATGCACTGAATGCAATGTGAAGCGCAGCACGTGTAGGCAGAGCTGTGTGTCACGGTGCGTTCAGTGTATACAGCCCCATTTTCGCTGTGCGCTCAGCTGGTGTCGGGCCGCGTGGCTGAGTGCCCAGACTTTGGCCATGATGTGTCGAGGCGCGAAGCAACCTCTTCATACGGTGTCACATTGCGGTCAGTGTACCTCCGGGTTTAAACTCATGTTTAGCCAATCAGTGCATGAGATTGTTGTGCCACACTGCTGCCATCCTTTAGATGTGAAAATCTGTAATATGCAAACCATTGAGTTCAGTTTAAGAATAAAAAAAAAACATCATTTCAGATATCCCTGAAACAGAGCCTGAATGCCAGGTTGTGGAGTACAGTTTAGAGCTTTCTTTACCCGGAGAAGATGGCACTGAAGTCTATCATGGACAAGATTTAGAGTGCACTGTCAGTGATCTCCTTCCTGGAACAACCTATCATTTCAGAGTACGGGCTTTGAATGATGGAGGAGTAAGTAACTACATCTTTCACTTACAACTACAATTATTTATAATGTGCCAACATATTTTGCAGCGCTGTGCAATGGATAAAACAAAACAACCATGAAATTAAAGTATATGTTTGACCCAAAGAGAACTAAAGGAAAAAAGGACCGTGCTCAAAAGCTTACACTCGAAGAGGAGTGGGGTGACACAATTGAGGGTATACATAGAGTATGAGAAGAAATGTGATGTATGGGGGCTGTATGGGAGATAGATCAGGAAAGGTACAATGGAGGAGAGTATGGAGCTAGCCGATCGGCTTCTCTAAAGTAATTTCTATTTAGAAATATCCGGAAGTAATGGAGGCATGTGGACAAACGAATGTTATGACGGAGGGAGTTCCATAGATGGGGAAGCTCTGGAAGGTGAGAGTGAGGGGTTTGGTTACAAGGAGATGATAATAACAAATCATTGACAGAATGAAGTGACCGTGATGGAACATATCTAAAGGGGGTCGAGATTTAGGCTGGGGCACAGCTATGTACGTGAAACCCAGTACCTAATTACTTATTTTGAAAAGCCTAGCACCTGTAGATGTTTACACGTTTCAACTTGAAATTTAAAAGGATACATAGGCATTTATTTTCATTAGAGGTCTGTCAACAGAATACACTTATATCAATTCAAAACTCATTGTTTTACAATAGTTTATCATCTTCTTCAGTGATCTTTGTGTCTCTATCTCTTTTACCCTTGTCGCTAGGGTTTTCAGTTCTTCATCTTTTCACGCTGCAACTTCCTATTTTCCGTTCTATTTTTTTTTTATCTTGATCCACATACTGTAACTGGTGTTCCTCCCACTTCTTGATCTAACATAATTTATTCCTTTTATTCTCCTTTTATTCAACACTTCTAGATTGTACGCTTGTCTGAATAGTACCATCTCCACCTTTTATGTTTATTAAAAACTCGTTGTCTTTCTGTGACTGAATGCCCCCGTTTCATAATACAAATACACTGCAGAATATGCTGGCACTAACGATATATTTATTAAAAATAATTAAACATAATTTGAATAATAATGACAATTATAAATTAATAGATCCTATGAAATTGAAAAAAAATCATTCTCTAGATAGACTAAAAAAAACAACAGTGTGCTGTGACGATTATAATATATACTCGTCATAAATGTTTGGTAATGTCTCGCATGACGTTAATAATGGTTAATATTTATTTATGTAATTGAGGTGCCACGCCACTTCCTATGCAGCCTGGTGTGAGGGGTTTCAGGAGTTAGCTAGAAATGTGAATAGCCTGTTGTCTTTTCTCCAGCAAGCTCCTTTGAAGTCAGGGAAGATGTGGATATCAAAGGCTACTGTGGATTACCCTGTATAGACCTGCCTGTCACTTCATAGGGGGCCAAATTAACACCTTTTTGAAATGCTAGAGGGAAGTCTTCCTGTTTGCCAAAGATAGGTGACTGGGTGACTTTGATCTGCAGGACACTTGAGATTACAGGAAAGACCACCCTTGGTGGGCGTCAAGCTGCATATCACAGAAGCACATATTTTCCAGCTAGAAACTATCTTTTGGTTATGTAATACAAGTTATCATAACAAGTTAATGAGAAGTGAACTGAGCATGCCCACGAATTACCAGGAGTGGGCGGTCTGTACCATCTATGGGCATGATGCTGGGGGAGTGGAAGAAGTATAGAAATTGTGTGGCCAAAGCCATGCACGTCGCTTATTTTTTGGAGGTATATCGAATAATTGAAAAATATTACCATCTCCTACTAGAGCCTCCCTGGCGGCTGATCTTCTAGCTTGCATTGTAAGTAACTAGAATCTGCTGTTTATCTCCTTTTTATTTCTCTGCTTGTGGATGTAACTATTAATTATAATACCTTTTGATTCATGTTTATGCCTGTGAAACTTTTTATCATAATAAATACAAAACTTATTAAGATCTGCCTCTGTCTGATATAAGAACCCCGTTAACCAAAAAGACTGGATTATCATAGTTTTTTTTTAGCTCGGGACGATCTACTAAACAGTGAGTTGGGGTGAAGTCAGTCGATTGAACGGTTTTCTGTTTTTTGGGGTGCATAATCAGAGTCTCAGGTCCGTTCTGGTTTAGAGATTAGGCATCCAGGATACGCCTATTTGGGGGGACCTGTGGTGGCAGTGTGGATACAAGGGAGGTGGGTGTGGGGGATTGTGTGCAACATAGTCATTATTCTGAGTCTAGTGCAGACGGATAGTGATTTTTAACCCTGCGTCTACTTCGCCGCGTCTTGTGTCCTTCTGGAGTGGAGGCGTGTACGTGACATGTGCGGTATTTGTTATGCTGTTTTTTTGTCCTATCGTTTTATAAGCTAATTTTTTGTGCCGTGTCTGACTTCAAAGAAAATTATCTAAAATTCGTGAATCTTCCTTTTTTCTCCAAGATAGCTTCCAAATAAATGTTTCATGTCATGCTTTAAATCAGACACTGTCTGCATGCAAATAACAGACTTGGTTGTGTTTCAGTATGGGCCATATTCAGACGCCACAGAAATCACAACTGCAGCAGGACCACCCGCGCAGTGCAGGCAGCCAGCACTGACATTCCTGTCTGACGCGAGTGTGCTCGTAAGCTGGGAGGTAAGCACAGGGATTGGGAAGCTTTTGAACATGAAAACCATTGAATTTCTGATCTCATAATGAAGATACTGTGTGCTTACAAATCAGATCATTTATTTTCCTGCCTACGGGGTTATGCTCTGGCATAATTTTGAAATAAATTGAATTTTGGACAAATATACTTTCATTTAGCTCTCTCTGGCAGGATAAATATTTACATGTAAATTGTTTTGATGTCATTCTTTTTATTTAAAAACTAATTATAGGGATGCACTACGTTGACATACAAAACTTTCTAGTTTGATCAATTTCAAAGTTATTTGGTGCTTGTCCATGCTAGAATAAACTATATTATATTGGTTACACAGTATAGCAGTTTTTTTTATGATGAAGTTCATTATGTCAGTCAGCAGACTAAGTTCCTGTAAACAATGGTGAAACACTCTGAACTATGGTGATCCATGGTACCACCGTTTATTCTTTTGTAAAAAGCATAGAATACAGCAATTCTCAACCCTCTGTGGTTTGCAACAACGGTGAATGTACTTCAGTGATTTTAAAGTGATGGTCTCCATAAACCTCCCATACAAACTATGGAGAAAGCAATAGGTCTATTAAAATGATGTTGTAAACTACAGCGTAATCTACACTAAATTACTTTGACAGAAACACCTGTGGACACGCCGGAAACTATTAAACAACTTCAGTACAAAGTATGGGTAAAAGCACGTAGACCTGCAATGGCAGTTCCCAAGGGAAACCACTCTTCTTGCTTTACCATATCTCCCAGAATTTTGTCAAAGAAAAAAAAATATTTGAATAACCCATCTAGTAAGTCTTCTGCTGGGGTCTTAATTAATATGTTGAAGAACTAGATCTCAAAAGTGCTTAATTCGCTGGTCATTTATGACCTTTATCAGTGGGGTCACTTGGGTTTGTGTCACCCAATGCGGTAACTCATGGTGTCACCCCCCTCCCGTATTACTTCTGATTTCCGAGAAACAGTAGTTAAAAAAGAAGTCCCATAGATAAACACACTGAATGTAATGACAATAGTAGTGTATTAAATACAGAATAATGTATGTAATAGGTAATGTAGGACATATTTGAAACCGAGAGAAATCTCAATGTATCCTTCCTGGTAAAATCCTTTACAAATAAAATAAATGTATTAACACTGATTGATTAGACGAATAATATATATTAATATTAAACGTCCATTATACATTAAGGAGAGTGCACAGTGCAGAGAATTGTTTTCATAATTTTCTCTGGGACTAGAAGAGGAGAGTATAAAAAAGAAAAAGAAGCTGCACAGCAATAAAACACAGTGATGTATGGTGTGTAAAAGCACATCACAAAGCTCCACAGCAATAAAACTCACAGTAATGTGCACTGTGATGAGCATATCACAGAGCACCACAGGAATAGAACTCTCACGGTAAAGGCAGGGAGTATGAACGTACACAGAATCCACATCAATTGACCTAAAGTGGTAAGGGCAATGAGTCTGAGCATACACAGGATCCACAGCAATAGACCTCTAACGATAAAGGCAGCGAGTCACTCCTTTTTCATGTCCCCCTCCCTTATCATATCAATCTCCCCACCTCCCTTTTCAGTCCATTTCACCGCCTTCCTTTCCATTTCCCACTCTTTCCATTTCACCCCACTTTTTTTTATTTCACTCACCCCATTTCATTTCACCCCTCTTTTCATTTCATTTTTCCCCCTACCCTTTTCATTTCATAAAACCACCTCCCCTTTTTATTTTACCCCTCCCTTTTGATTTCATTTTACCCTACTCTTTTTGGGTGGTCCATGAGGGACAGAGCCTGCCGTCAAAAAGGCTGGAGCTTTGGGGAGGCGGCATGTACCTGCAGCACAGAGCATCCCCAGGAGACCCCATCTCCTACCCAGTCGCCTGAAGCCCATGGACTTACCAGGGTGAGCACGGGCAAGATGAGCTCCCCAAGGTGACCAGCACCCTCCTGCTGCCCCTGTTTCGATCTCCTCAACGGCTGATTTACTGGTTCGAATGAATGCAAAATTTTTTGGAATGTCTGAGATTTTGGCAGTACACCTATTTTTAGCTCCTATATCCTCTCTATAACACAGTCTATACCCCTACCTCCTTTATACCACCCTCCGTACCTCCTTCAACCCCCACTTTATTATACTACCTGTCATACCCGACCTCTATCCCTATAAATGTTGCCATGGGTAAGGTCTAGGTTAGGATTAAGGTTACCGTCTCTACACATATTAGGGATAGATCTAGATTGCTTTTAGGGTTACTGTTAGGCTTATTCTGCTTGTGTTAGGATTAGGGCTACTGTTCGGGTTACCAGGGTTAGGGTTACCATTACTGTTTCTGCATGTATTAGGATTAGTTTTGGGTTTAGCATTGCACAAAATAGTGCAATTTTTTTCCATTCGCAAAATGATTCAGAATTTATCCAAAAAAAATTCTGATTGATTGAGAAACATTTTATAATTTTGATTTATTTCAGCTTTTGATGATTCAGAATTTCGGATGCTCTCCAAATTGCCAATATTGCAACCGCAAAGCAATTTGGAACAAATGAAAACAAATTCCATATATAACTAACAGTCACTGATATTTGTGGGTGTGTAGAAGAGTATAAAAATTGTGTGTATGGGGGTGGTTTTGTATTCGTAGTTGTCTGCTTTTAAATTTTGTTCGCTGTGTGTTCATTATTGGCTTCTTAATTGTGATAAATGTCATATATAATATTATGTATTGTATTTTGAAAAGGCGGTATAAATTACACTAGCCCATCCTAACTCTAGAGTCAAATTCTGCTTTTAATTGCTTTTTTACAATGATTTCTGTGTTTCAATATAGGATTGAATGAGTTGGCATTACTATAATAAAACAGTAGTTTTGTCACCCTTGACTTCGGTCTCTCCTGTAGCACTCAAAGAGTTACATATTCACTGTGGCTTGTTGAATCCATCATTTCTCTTACGTGTAAACACAGCCTACTTTAGAACTGTGCTGGCGTAATTTATTTAAATGATACAATTATACTAAACCGTGGCTCCGCTGAAATATATATATATATCAGTGTGTGTAATGCAGGCTTCAGTTGAAACATAAAATGTGTGGTATTCACGTTGCCTTTGTGGGTAAATTTTCTGTCTGCTTATTGTTAATGTCTCCTGTAAACAACCTTTACAGGAAACGTGAATATATTCCTTAGAAACTACTGTCAAAGAAAAAAAAAAATCAGACCGTACAACCCCCTGAACTGGACCAGCTGTGGAACGGTTAGGTTAGACCAGTGGTTCTCAACTTGTGGAACCTCAGGACCCACAATTGTCCTTGGTCATTAAGTCGTGACCCAAAAGTAATTGAATTTCTGAAACATTATAATTTATTGCACAGTCACAATTGTTGTGTTTTCCAAAATGTGGATGATATATAGCTCAAGGCTGTGGTTTACCCAATTCAGCCACAAATTACGATAGGCATCTCCAACTCAAATTATGATGTAGCTACATAATTTGTCCCGTGACAGGAGTTTGCACAGAACTGGCTACCGCTAGTGAAGCAACAGATTTTATAAGCTTTTGACCTATTAAACTATATATTTATCAGTCGGGAAAAAAATATTGTTATTTTTTGCAAGGGCTCTTTTGTATAGAAATCAATAGGGATTTTAAAGAGCTTTATTTATTTGTTTATTTATAAAGTATTTTACTAGGAAGGATACATTGAGATTTCTCTCGTTTTCAAGTATGTCCTGGGTATTACCATACGACTGACAACAAAAGGGCTTCACACAAATAATATCACAAGTTTTATCTCAATAAATAGAAAATTATGGTGCACAAATACCGTAATTAACCTGATTAATTCCTAGCATTTAAACTATTTGGTTATTTAAAAGTCAATAAAGATACATTATACTTTAATACAGACCACATATTAACACATGCAAGAACATACCTATACATATTATACATTTCCTGTATGTTACCCCAGTATTGTACAAGGAGGACCATCCCTACCATGTGATCTACTATTACTTATTTAGTTAAATGACAAACCTATGTTAGAGAGATCCCCTTACCTTAATAATGTTACTGTGGAAAAGTGCGTTCCCATGGTAAGTTGGCATCACCTGTAATTCCCTAATGTTTACCATTTAAAGCCACACTACATTAAATATGTTATCAATGTATCCAATGGATAAGGAAGCAAGAGACACATGGCATTCATCACCTACCTACCAAATATCTAACATGCAAACTTGTTTGCCCGGACAAACGCACACATTCCTGCTCCAGCACATATACTTAATTGTAAGGGATGTAATGAGAATTTTTACAGACAAAAGATGACAAACAATCCAAAATTAATACATGATATACTAGACTCTCAGTACACATAGATAACAAGGTTTAAACAAAACATACAGGGTTATTTAGACAGAGGTGAAAACCAGGAGAATGACTGGAGAAGTGAAAATTCTAGGTCAAAATAGCCGATTTGGAAAGTGAGATAAATGGGAGAATTTTTCTGGTTTGGCTATTTTGACCTAGAATTTTCAATTCTCTAGTCATTCTCCTGGTTTTCACCGCTCTCTGAATAACCCTGATAAAATAGTCTTGATAATTAGAAGATGAGTAGTGTGGTTATGTGGTGCCCCAGTGGGCTGGCATTGCAGAGGCATGATATTTTGTATGAAGGGAAGGGAGAGCAGAGGCAGAGTCCCAATGGGTGTACGGAGACACGAGGTGGTGTGTGTTATCCAGGATGCCATGTCAAGCGCTCAATGACTACAAGGATGCTTTGTCTTATCCTCCTCACACTGCGTTATATGGTTTCCGCAATCCTAGTGAGGGCTCATGATGTCCATTGGAGCATGTGGCCCACTTGGTAGCACTGGTGTGTGTTGATGTATTGTTAACGGTGACTATTGTACCTTCTGAATTCAGCTGCCAGTGCAGTGAGAAACAGGTATTTATATATGACATAGGTGGGAGAAGAAAGGAGGAGCACTGCATGGATTGGGGGAGGAGGTAATGGTCTATTCCCTGTTTTGGGATCTAAGGTTCCAGGGTCTCAAGTGCTCCACGATGGAGGAATTAACTGTGATAGTCCTTAGAGGTGGTGGCACCATCTGACAGTTTACTACCTGAAACAACTGCAAAATTCTGGCATTACAAACATACGATTCACCTCTGACTGAGAACATTGAGGAATCAGGGAAGCTTCAGATAAGAAAAATTGCATTGGGGACATAGATATAAGCAAATCTACACTGTAAGTAGTATTTATATGACAGACATATGGTATAAAGATCGTGTCTGACCCGCAATCAAAAAGCATGCATCTGAATATTAGAAAGGAGCAGTGTTCCAGTGGTCTTTGAAGGTCTGCTTAGCCTTCAGGAACTAAACATTTATGCCCTTTCTACACCCTTTGAAATGGTATCTTTATGAGACGTGCGTATTTCATAAATTAAATAATAAATATCTTTTATTGTAAACGGAATGACTGACAGGAAATGCATGAGAAATATGTGTGTATTTTAACACCTTTCCTGCTAACTATCACAATGGTTAATGTTCTGCTGTGTGGTGCTGAGTGGGTAATCATCTGCACTTGGCACTGTCCAGGTTCTGTAAGTACAGTTTATATAATGTCATTCATGACAAATTGATATCGGGAGTTTGTAATTCCGTTGGTATGCTGGATTGTCTCTTTTTATCATGATTACTTTGAACTTTCGTTTAATTCATTGGCACCCAGCAAGTTCCACATGCATTAACCTTTAAACTGCTCGTCACAGAATATAGATTTTATCTCAAGAACTGCCTTTTATGTTGCAGATTCCTGAAAGTAATGGTGCAGACATCTCATCATACAAACTGCAGTGGTCAAAAGAAGATGAGACCCCAGAGTTAGTTTACACTGGCACAGATACCAGTTTCCAGATATTTGACTTGTCACCAGCAACAAATTACTGCTGCAGACTGCAGGTAATGTGGATCTGAATGTGAAGTTTCTGTCTGTATCCTCACCATTTCAATATAGGATTATTTTATTGGATACTAGAGATGAGCTCGGCAAAAAAAATTTAGTTTTTTTTTTCGGAAATAATTTCGGCTGAAACATATTTCGTTTGTCTACCAATTGGTTTTGATATTGTTTAGTTACAGAATTGCCTAATTGATATGCTGTAAAGTTTTTTTTTTCCATTGAATTCTAACAGGGTTATCCAAAGAGATTCGAAAAGTCACCGCATGTTCGGTGACTTTTCGTTCTCTTCAATTCGGTTCCTTTTATTTGTACCAATATTTTTAACATTAAAGCTTATGGGATTCTCCTGAATTAACTTGCCGAATTAAACCACCGAATGGCAGGGCATTAGGGGAACCTTTCACTGCTGGTTTGTGTTCTCTGAACAGCCGAAGCAGTGCTTTTCATGGGGTTTTCACTGCCCTCGAACAGGCACCGAACAGGCACCGTATGTTCAGGCAATTCGCTAGGATTTGGCGAATTGCCTGCTCTCTGGATAGCCGAATGGCCAGGAAAGGTAACCGAATGCTGATTTTCAGCGTTCGTTTACCTTTCTCAAGCAATTCGGAGCTCTTTGAATAACCCTGATAGTGTAACACTTGCTATTTCGCTGCAGAAAGGAGTTTGTATCCAAAGATAGCAGTTTTTCTTTTTTTTTTTTGTTAAAAAATTGTTGTTTCTAATAAATGCAGTGATTGGCCAAGACAGATGTTTAGCATTCATCTCCCTTCCATTTCCTGCCACTGTGTTGATGTAATAATGAATCCATTCCTTTTATAACGCGTTTATTCAAATCTATTCGTTAGATATCGATTCGTTATGTCACTTTCTCTATTTGTGCGTCAGAACTACCTCTGAAATAATGTAACGGAATTAATTCAAATAAATCGCGATTTCGGACGATCAAGCCATATACAGTTGTGTTCAAAATTATTCAACCCCCAATGCTGTAAAGGGTTTTAGGGTATTTAGTGTACATTTGTAATTGTATTCAGAATGAAATCCTACAAGGACTTTTTAAAGAACCATATGCAACTAAAATGACATCAATTGGTTTTGTAATACAGTAGTAAATGTTTCTTTTGTGAATTCTTCATTGACACAATTATTCAACCCCTTAAAGACTACCACTCTGAAGAACAGAGGTTCATTCAAGTGTTTTCAATCAAGTATTGAAAACACCTGTGGATGTCACGGAGCAGCAATAAAGCATAATAAGCACCAATTAGGCAGCTTTAAAATGACTGTGATACTCAGCTCCTTCTAGACATTTACTGGTGTGGTTACAAACATGGTGAAGTCAAGAGAATGGTCCAGGAAGACAAGAGAAGAGGTGATTACTCTTCACAGGAAAAGCAATGGCTATAAGAAGATTGCAAAGATGTTAAACATACCAAGAGAGACCATAGGAAGCATCATTCGCAAATTCAAGGCAAAGGGCACTGTTGAAACGCTACCTGGTCGTGGCAGAAAGAAGATGCTGACTTCGACTGCTGTGCGCTACCTGAAGCGTAGAGTGGAGAAAAGTCCCCGTGTGACTGCTGAGGAACTGAGAAAAGATTTGTCAGATGTGGGTACTGAAGTTTCAGCTCAGACAATACGGCGCACACTGCGTAATGAAGGCCTCCATGCCAGAACTCCCAGGCGCGCCCCTTGCTGTCTCCAAAGAATAAGAAGAGTCGACTGCAGTATGCCAAAAGTCATGTGGACAAACCACAGACGTTTTGGGATAGTGTTCTGTGGACTGATGAAAACAAAATTAGAACTGTTTGGGCCCATGGATCAACACTATGTTTGGAGGAGGAAGAACAAGGCCTATGAAGAAAAGAACACCTTGCCTACTGTGAAGCATGGCGGGGGGTCAATCATGCTTTGGGGCTGTTTTGCTTCTGCAGGTACAGGGAAGCTTCAGCGTGTGCAAGGTACCATGAATTCTCTTCAGTACCAGGAGATATTGGATGACAATGTGATGCAGTCCATCCCAACCTGAGGCTTGGGAGACGTTGGACCTTCAACAGGGCAATGATCCCAAGCATACCTCCAAGTCCACTAGAGCATGGTTGCAGATTAAAGGCTGGAACATTTTGGAGTGGCCATCGCAGTCACCTGACTTAAATCCGATTGAGAACCTCTGGTGGGACTTAAAGAAAGCAGTTGCAGTGCGCAAGCCTAAGAATGTGACTGAACTGGAGGCTTTTGCCCATGACGAATGGGCTAAGATACCCGTAGATCGCTGCAAGACACTTGTGTCAAGCTATGCTTCACGTTTAAAAGCTGTTATAACTGTAAAAGGATGTTGTACTAAGTACTAAGATTGAATGTCACTGGGGGTTGAATAAAACTGATAATGATGTGAGCACAGAAAAGACATTTGTCTTATTTCATTTAAATGTTATGTTATATTTGTCTGACCTACACATGCCTCTTTGATTTAATTGTAAGCAAGATGACTGAATGATCAAAATCAATGTCAAACTGGCCAAAACACTCAATTTCAGTGGGGGTTGAATAATTTTGAACACAACTGTATATATGTCTATTGGCTACTGTGGCCTTGACTGATTTTATTTGATTCTTTCCATTCTACATTTCGATTTGTTATTTTCTTGAACTTTATTCCAGGTATTTACTCTTTTTCCTTCTCTGTGGTCTTACCTACACTTCTTTTCCTGAAGCTCTTTCCTCAAGTCCTTCTATGCAGCCCTCGTTTGTAAAGCTATCTTCATATTGTTGGTGCTGCTATTGTAGCTTCTTCTGTTAGCATTGGTATTAGCTCAAGGTTTTGGCCTAAGGTTTCTTTTCTTGGCTGTGTCCTGACTAGGCCTTTAACCTTTCGAGTTCAAGAAAAGATGCACAATTAGTATGGGTTATAGTACCATCTCTATAATATACAGGACGTTGTGGTGTATCTTTCTATCTGAAATATTTAATAGGTTTTGAGGACAACTCCATTTATTTTTTTATAAATGTTTTAATTATGAACATTTCAAAATAGCTAAAAATAATTAAACATCACGCGGGGGAGGCAAACGGAATAGAAAAGTGCAGTGTCAATATCCATGATGGACTCACAGGTCCTAAGCAAGTCATCGAACATGTCACCTAAGGCCCCGTTCACACTGTGCGACTTATCGTGCAGATTTTGCCGCGTAATTGCGGCAAAATCTGCGCGATGTCGCGCTATGTAGCATCTCAATGGAGCTCTTCACATCTTGCAGCGCGACGTCGCACGTCGCTGGTACATGACACTTTTTTTTGCGTTTTGCGATTTCCATTGGTGGTGTTTTGCAAAATCGCGACGTCGCGCGTCATTATCCCGCGACGTCGCAAATATGAAAATCGTGTGGAAAAACGTGCGATTTTCAAATTGCACAGTGTGAACGGGGCCTAACATGTTACCTATGCAAAACATATGAGGACACGCAGAACCCCCATTGCAGGCAATAGCGCTTAGAAAACAGTACGGAATGTTTAAGCAATGGCAGGTAGTTCCAAATACACATTTTACATTTCTTGTGTACATGGAATTATTTAGTTCTCAAAAATTATGGTCTAGTGTGCCACCAAAACTGTAAAATCATACCAAAAATATGAATCCTAGGAATTAAATCGGCTGCAAAGGTAAAATGGTGCCTCTGTAAAACATCAGCAGACCTGAATTTACTACACTTTTTTTTAATTATCTTTTTTTTTACCTCTCTGGCAGTGTTCCTGAGTGTGTCTCGGGGTTAAATTTCACCGCTGAGAGCGGTAACCCCGAGACACACTCGTGCTGTATACATCACCTCTCCGTGCGCTCCCTCGCTGATCTCTGCAGTCTCCTCCGGCGATCGCGACCTCATACTTCCTGGATTCTTTTTCACGAGGAAGGAACCAGGAAGTATAAGGTCGCAATCGCCGGAGGAGGCAGCTGGGGACATCAAGGGAGCGCAGGGAGTGTAAGGATTCCGAGTCCCGACACCGAGCGTCACTCCTGGACACCTAGCTTCACACCTCGCCTTCTATGTATCAGTCACCACTCGATCGATCGGAGAAGAATAAACACACGCAGAAACAGTATCTCGTGTGAAAATAATTCTATTGATTCATTCTTGAGATAGGTCTTTTAAAGGATTCAGGTGGGAGGATACAGGAAAAGAGAAGGGCGGGAATGGGGAGGACACAGGGTGGTACAATATCGGGTGAGACGCAGCTCACCAATCATAAACATACATTGCATAGATTAATTGCATTAAGCTATATCAAAAGATGGGGCTTAGTTTAATTAGTAGTGAAACCCATCACCGCACATAGCAAATTATCGATTAACATTGGTCAGGTCGACATGAACTCGTCTTTAGGAACAAATCAATATTCGGCTCGGTCAACTGAAGTTATGTCAATAGAGGGATGAGCAGAAACGATCAAGGTACAGAAAAACAATTTTAGCTGCGACAGCAGAATAAAGCTCATCATTAAAAGCAGGAATAGAAATAATGAGCAAAAGGCCTAGATACAGAGAAGTCCAGACTAAATTAATGGTCAATGTTAACAAGCACACAGAGAGTTGATTAGCAGTGCATCTCATTAGTAGCATTAACAGAATTAATACCTAACAACTCCCCCTTTTGTCGCAACTGCGACAATACGTCATATAAAACGTATTAATTCTCCCTTACCATTCTGTTGCTGGGTACATCGGTCGAAGAGACAACCGATCAACTTATAGATCAGGTATATGGAAAATATCATTACTAGGACCAGTAGCAGACCAGCAAGAATGCTCTTACCCATAGATCCCAGCCAGGGACCAATACCTAAGGACCAATCCCATCCATCGAACAGACCATGTGCCTTCTCCCGGATATGGGACTGGACTTCCTCTAGGTTGTCTAACTCGTGGTGTATCGCCCCTGAATTATCAGGGATCCATGAACAGCAGGAGGAGCCTATTCTCTGACACATGCCCCCCTCTGCAGCTAGCAGGTAGTCAAGGGCCATCCTATTCTGCAACGTAACTAACCTTATCTGTTCCTGTTCTGAGGAAATCAACTGTATGGCTCCTCGAGTTGCATTGAATGCAGCATCTACTTCAGTAGCAATCAGGTTTAGCTTAACATACAAGCGAGCAACACCAAAAGCAGGCATTAAAGATAGGAAAAACATCTCAGTTGTAGAGGATTTAACTGTCAGTGCTCGTTTGCGTTTGAGTTTGGGGATGCGTATATGCGTCTTGGGCAATGTCTTAGAGACAGTGAAAGCGGGCATGATCTGTCCTATAAAACAGGGTTTCTTTAGGTGTACGGGTATGGTCTTGTATGCCCACTTATCACAGAGGTAATATACCCCTTCAGGTAAGGTAAGAACCAAACCCGGATTGGCCTTCTGGTGTTGTAAATACAACGAGGTAACGTTCGGGGCTAGGAGATACTTGGAAGCGGCCTTAGCCCAGCGAATGATGGTAATATTCACATTTTCCTCTGGTTCTATCACATAGCTTTCCAAGTATGTGGTGCGTATGTATTGTGTTAGAACCAGCTGTACAGCCTCTATAGGCGTACATCTCTGAACCAGAGTGGTTATCAGGTACCAACAAAAGATACCCAAGCAATTAGCTAATTGTTCTCTTTCCTTGTCTGTATGTGGACACACTGGATCGTCACCCATACGCGGAAGCCATAAAGGGACATTGTAATCAAACACAAGCATAGCATTCACATCAGGTATGTTAGTACGATTATCATGGTTAACAAAAGCAAAAGCGCCAGACGTTATGGCATAAGCAAGATGTACTTTAGTGCGTTCCATTTCAACTCTAGCCTCAGGTGCACTACGGAAATCAGTAATCATGGTTTGGTTATTCTTTATCATGTCGGCTAAGATCTGTGCAGTCCATGTTATCCCTATAAAGGGATAGCCATATTGTTGTGAATGTGGGGCATATCCGCATATCCAACAGGACTCATTCCTCATGTAGGATTCACTGTGTACAGCTTGTAGGGTTTGTATGAATACATTGTCTACCTCATATGCGGAATGTCTGCGGTTTCTATGTGTTGTAGCAGCAGTAGTGTTGGAACATGAAGAAGGATTTAGAGCAATACAGGCACAATCAGTATAACACTCGATTAGCATATGTAATGCTACGATCAGTGGGAAGCCAATGGCGCAGATCTTGGTTATCATTCCGACGGAGATGAGTCCTCCGGCGAATGCCATGGTTGGATCTTTGGTGGCGCGGCCTTTACGCGTGATGCGTGTATCCAGGCGGGTGAATCACTCGTCAGTACAGCAGTACGGGTAACAGCCACTACCGTCGTCGGAAGACCATATGGTGGATCCAGAGACTTGTGCCGGTGGAGTTCCTTCACAAGAACTTGATCTCCTGCGCGGAATGGATGTGTTGGCTCGCTAGACGGAAAAACAGAAGACAAAGACACATCACCATAAACACTATTCAGTTTTTCTATCAACCGGGCCACATAATGTTCCTGGATCTGTTCCAGATCACCGGATAACAGTATCGGTGGCCCTCCTTTTGTCCACGGTGTTGGGAACGGACGTCCCATCAGGATCTCAAATGGTGACATCTTTGTCTGTGCCATCGGAGTCATTCTAATCTCTGCCAATATGGCAGGCAAGTAATCAGGCCAATTAGTGAATGTACCTTGTGTGGCCTTCCTTATCTTATCCTTGATCGTGCGGTTGGATCGCTCGATCAGGCCGGAGCTTTGCGGGTGGTACGGAATGTGGAACTTCCACTGTATTGACATAAGATTAACCACTTGTTGAACAAGTTTTGAGGTAAACGCTGGTCCTTTATCAGAATCGATTGTCACCGGACAACCAAATCTGGGTATGATTTCCTTGCATAGAATCTTAGCTGTGGTTCTTGCATCCTCTCTAGTAACAGCAAAGGCCTCAGGCCATTTGCTGAACCTATCCACTATAACAAGTAGATATTTAACACCACCTCTAGCTGTTGGCATGTGTGTGAAGTCTAGCTGTAATTCCTGAAAAGGACCCTGAGCTGGGATTAGATGTTCATGTAATCCTACCCTTTTACCTTGCGTGTTATTGCGGGCGCAGGTCAAGCATCGACTGATTTGGGCCTGCACCATGGATGTCATGTCAGAAAACAAAAAACGCTTAGCCAATTCTGTACATGTGCGTTTAATCCCACAGTGGCCAATACCATGGAACTGTGCTATAAAGACGGGTGCAGCGGCTCTGGGTAGCCCAACCACCCCATCTTTGGACAATAGTCCTGTGGCATCTTCTGTCAGGCCCTGTGACTGCCAGAAGGATACATCTTCTGGAGCAGCAACTGCCTGTAGTTCTAGTAGCAATGTATCGCTTGGAAGTGTAGGAGGTGCAAGGAAGAAGTGTGTCTGTACAATGTTTGTTGTGTCATCAGTATCCGCTGCTTCTTTCGAGATAACGTCAGCAAACTGGTTTCCTTTCGCTTGGAAAGAACCATCAGTGGCATGTCCTTTACACTTCACTACAGCTAACCTAGCAGGTAAGTGTATGGCCTCAAGTAAGTCAGTTATGAGGTCTGCATGTGCTATCGTCTTACCGTCTGCTGTCTGGAATCCTCGTCTTATCCACAATACACCAAAATCATGCACCACTCCAAATGCATACCTTGAATCTGTATATATTGTCACTTCCTCGTCCTTGAACAACTCACATGCTCTTGTCAGTGCTATCAGTTCTGCTGCTTGTGCTGATCCTTGTGCTATTCTTCCTGAATCATGTATCATGTCTGGTAATTCTACCACTGCATACCCTGTCATGTATGTATTGTCCGTGGGCCTACGGCATGACCCATCAACAAATATGTGACGTATGTGTTCACCCTCTAGTGGTGTAGACATAAGATCCATACGTGGAGAGGTCACTGCGTGTATGAGAGGTAAACAGTCATGTTCGTCATCTTCTGGTGTGTTACGTAACCTGAGTAGGCTGTTCAGTGCATGTATGGGTCCTGAGGTTGGTGATGAGTACTTAACAGTCAGATTTTGTGCGGCTGTGAGAATTATCTCATATCCTGAGAGTCGTTGTGTGGTCACATGTTGTGTGGTCAAGTTGTGTAGTACTTTGAGTACGTGATGTGGTGTATGTAATATCGTATCATGTGATAATGTAATGGCTTGTGCGGCTTCTACAGCCATCGCACATGCTGCTACAGCTCTTAAGCATGCTGGCATACCTTGTACTGGGAGAGGCAACACCCTTGAAATGAATGCTGTGGGCCTTAGAACACCTCCATGAACCTGGGCCAGTACCGCCGCCATGGCTGTACAATCTTCTCGACAATACAAGTGAAAGGGTACATGATAATTGGGCAAACCTAGAGCAGGAGCGGATGACAACAATACCTTTAACATTTCATATGCGGCGCACATGGACTCGTCCCAGATCAGCGTATCTGGTGCGTCCTGTCTTGTAGCTTTACGCAAAATATTGTCATAGTGGGAACAATCAGGAATCCAGTGTCTGCAGAAATTGACCATACCTAGAAAGCTCATCATGTCTGTTTTGCTGGTGGGCTGGGCCAGCTGTGAAAGAGCTTCTATACGAGAGGTGGAGACATGCCTCTCACCTGGGGAAAGTGTGAAACCCAGGTATGTGACCTTTGGCTGGCAATACTGCAATTTTGACAAGGAAACCTTATGTCCCTCTGCTGCCAGGTGCACGAGCAGGGCTGACGTATCCTGCTTGCATGCATCTGCGTCTGAGCTACAGAGCAACAAGTCATCCGCATACTGCAATAGGACTGAACCAGACGGCGGCGCCCACTCTTTGAGGGTCTCACGGAGAGCTCTACAATAAGCAGAAGCGCTATCAACGAAACCCTGCGGCAGTCTTTCCCTGCAGAATTGCGCTCCTTCAAATGTGAAGGCTAACAAGGGCTGTGTCTCCCTGTCCACTGGTATAGAAAAGAAGGCATTGGACAGGTCTATGACTGTGAACATTGTAGCTGTAGCAGGTATGGATGTGAGTAGTGAGTGTATGTCAGGTACAATAGGCGCTATGGGAATGATGACCTTGTTTAGTGCTCTGAAGTCTTGGGTGAAGCGAAAACCCTCACCCTTTGGGACTGGATTCACTGGTGTGTTGTAGGGTGATACTATTGGTCTCAGGATACCAGCTTCTAGGAACCTATGAATAAATTCCCTAATGCCTTCTGTTTTAGCTGGTCCTAATGGATATTGTTTCTGGTATACAGGCCCTGTGCCAGGTTTGAGTGTAGCTCTGAAAGGTGTACAGTCAATCAGTCCTACATTGTATGAATGTTTTGCCCATATTGTTTTTGGTACATCAGTCAAGGCCTCAGGAATGGTAAGTGCAGGGAAATGTGGTGTCCCATATTTATGGGTTGATGTGATTGTCTGGAAACATGAGTAGGGTGATGTAACATCAAGGTCTCCCTGTGGCCCGCATGTGATCTGTATACCCAAGTCACCCAACACGTCACGTCCTAACAAGTTCACTGGACATGTGGGAAGGATGGAAAAACTACGTTTGGCGATTACAGTCCCATCGTCATCCCATATGCGTAACGGTGTGGTTCGTTTGGTTTCAGTCAAGACCCCATTAATTCCCATAGAAGGCTCAGCATCTTCCAGGTCACCGTTATACCACTCACCCTTTATGGTAGACGTGGTAGCCCCTGTATCAACCAAAAATGGGATACACTGATCCTCCACTCGGATTTGGATGAGTGGTAGCTCAGTATGGGCATTGGTAATCTGGACTAGGCTGAGGGCGTCTCCTTCCGGGCAGCCCTATTGTCTGTTTTGTGTTTGCCAGTCAATCTGATGTCTGGGTGGTCTGGCCTGTGAGTCTCTTGTGTCACTGTGTTGTGCAGCTTGATAGGGGTTAGGCTGTTGTGGTGTGTACCCATCCTGTTGCCGAGCCGCCAGTGCTGGACACTGTGGTCGGAAATGCCCTATCTTCTTACAATAAAAACATGCATTGTCACGCTGCGCATCCTGACCACCTCTCCTGTCTCCCTGGTTATGATAACCCGATCTTCCTCTGCCTCTACCTCTACCTCTCTGCTGCTGCTGTCCACTGTTCCAACTTCCTCTATACTGTCCTTGAAACGCTAGCAACATACTTTTATCATCTTTAATGTTCCTTTCAAAACACCCAGCTGCGTCTTTAACCTGTAGTGTTCTTTCTATATCATCTGGCGATTGCGTAGGCCAATTATCAACCATTTGCTTCACCAATCTCTGTACATCAGGCAACAGGTTATTAACCAGCGTCTGTACATACATTTCACCTGTTTCACCATCTCTTGTCAGTCCACCATCTTCTTTCCAGTTCGCACGAAAACGTTTCACAAATTGCGTTGCACTTTCATTCTTCTCCTGCTTACAAGCTAGGACAGCAGCCATAGACTTACGATTACCATGCATCACAATCCATTCAGTTAAAACAGATGCCCACATCTCATCTATCTTAATCTGTGTTCTTAAAGGGTACTCTGTGTAATTTGTTACTGCCACCTCAGTGAGTAATGGACACTGGTCCCATCTGAATCGTCCATCACCATCATAACCCATCACACCATTTATAATCATTCGATAGTCTTCTACAGTAAACCTAAGTAGACATGTGCACAGCACAAAATTTCGTTTTGAACTAATGGATTAGTACTAAAATGCAATTTATTTAGTTGCTAAAGAAATTCGTTTTCAGTTCTTTAGTATGAAAACTAATTTCGTTCATCCGAAAACCAGTGGATACAATTACTAAAGTAGTGGTGGCTCCTCAGAGAGCTGAGATCGCTGCTTGTTACAGTATCTCTCACTCTCAGCACAATGTGGGCCATATTACATAGTTGGTGCTAACTTAACCAGAGCTGTTGTAACCTTCCCAGAGCCATTATAGCCTATGGAGGTTTTCAGTTTACAACAGGTTAAGTTAGCACCAACATTGTAATACTGCCCCGTGTCAGGCAAAGCTGTTACAGTAACTGACTGCTGCTCATCACAGCGCTCAGAGTTTCTGTAAAACTAGTAAATAATATTTTTATATGTAAGAGGTTAGAACAATATTATTTCCTTGTTTTACTGAAACTCTGAGCGCTGTTACAGTCAGTTACTGTAACAGCTGAGCCTGATTCATTGTACTGAGATATAATGTAACAAGCAGCCAATCTCAGCGCTCACAGCCACTGGATTTAAAGGGCTAAAAAAAAAAGGCTCCTCTCTGTATAATGTTTAGAACATCCTCCTGCATTAATTAATACCCCTCTTTGTATAATGTAGATAACATCCTCCTGCATTAATGTCCCTCTCTGTATAGAACATTCTCCTCAATTTATACCTTTCTCTGTATAATGTATATAACATCCTCCTGCATTAATACCCCTCTCTGTATAATGTATAGAACATACTCCTGCATTAATTAATGCCACTCTCTGTATAGAACATCCTACTGCATTGGCATGTGGAGGGTGCAGAACTTCCGATGTTGCGATGTTGCGATCTTCATTGCTGGTCTCCTTCACTCATCAATGTAATATCACAAAAAGGACTGAAACTAAAATGTAGTGCATTTTATTTTAGTTTCTTTCGTTTTTTGTACTGAGCAGTTTCGTTTCTCTTGAGTCATACTAAAACTAAATTATCCCAAAATTCGGACTAAATCGTTTTAGTACTAAAACGAATGCACATGTCTAAACCTAAGTCCTTTTGTAGCTCTCTTTAAGTACTGTACTGTGGCTGCAGGTGATTTTACCGGGTCTGGGGCTCCTTTAATAATATCATTTGTTACAGCCATTTCTACTGGGACTATAATTAAGTGTTCACCTGCTGACATAAAAGGATATTTTTCATCGTCATATCGTAGAGGAGGGTGACGGTCACTGTCACCACGGACTAGGTCTACATCAATTCCTCCCATAAACATATCTGCCTCTTCTATTTTCTTCCTTTTAATGCTTCTCTGTGCACCCCCTTGTGCCTGTGCTTGCGTATGTGCTTGTTCTAATGCAGCTTCCGCCTGTACTATCTCAATGGGGTCACCTGGTGCTTCTGTACCCCGTAGAAGGCCTGTAGCCTGTAAGGCTGAGACCAGCACCTCTGGTTTTGTAGCGTGTGGGAATAGAGTAGATGTTGGCAGGTATAGGGGTACATATGCTGGTGGCATGGGTGTAGGTGCAGTAGGGATGTATGTGGGTGCTTTTGTCCCAGGGGCATTATAGTACGGGGCTAATTCAATCCATACTTTACCGCACTCCTTCATGTACTTCTTGTCCCACTTGGGGTCTCCCGTAAACCAAGGGAAGGCTTCTCTATCGTTCAGACACAAACCTTTAATCATCTTAATATGCCAGTCATCCATTGCCCTCTTTGTAGGGAATGGGTCGGTGGATAATAGGCTGGTAGTCCACGAATTGAGAAGATCTGTAAATGGAATCGTGTAATAAGCACCAGCGATACGACCTACATAGTCGAAAGGAGTTTCATCCGGGATCGGCTTTGGATCCTTTGGGGCGTTTGTGCAGTTACCCGCTGTTTTCGGCAGGCTCTTACTGGTACGATAGCGGATCTTGGGCTTTCCCCCTTTCGTTGTTCCCTTCGTTTGTGCCTCGAAATCAGGCACCGTCCCCTCCTTGTCTCTTTGTGACGTGGAGCTTGAGTTCCCCATCGTAACACCTATGTAGAAAAGCCTACACAAACAAAGTCTACAAAAACAATATACAGTACTATGTTCTTAACCAATCACTGCTTGTACAGTTACTACAGTTACAGGAGAAGAGTTAGTACTTGTTAGATCACACGAAACACAAGCACAAAAACGGCATACGTCACACATACACAGTCCGGTTGATATCTTGGCCCATGCAATCTCCCCACTCTCTTATGCAAACACCCGGCTTCGCTGCGCGTGTGGCTCTGATACATAGAAGAGTGTGTCCCTATCTCCTGATTAACTATACTATCACTAACTACGAGCAAAAACAAATAAACCTGTGCGCACCTCTATATACTTACTGACGTGCTCCCTTAGCACCGAACAGAGATCTCTGGGCAGACCCTGTGCTCCAGATAAGGCAACCTGCTTCTGTTAGCAGTTGCCGTAACACTCAACACTATCCCAGCCTGGATAGTGGGATACGTAGTTGCTCTGGATAAGAGCAGCCCGTAACCCTAAACGTGGATACGTAATCCTACTGAGCAGGTAAAACAGTCAAAAGGACTTGCACGTACCTATTCACAGGATCCCACTTCTGACACCATAACTGTAAGGATTCCGAGTCCCGACACCGAGCGTCACTCCTGGACACCTAGCTTCACACCTCGCCTTCTATGTATCAGTCACCACTCGATCGATCGGAGAAGAATAAACACACGCAGAAACAGTATCTCGTGTGAAAATAATTCTATTGATTCATTCTTGAGATAGGTCTTTTAAAGGATTCAGGTGGGAGGATACAGGAAAAGAGAAGGGCGGGAATGGGGAGGACACAGGGTGGTACAATATCGGGTGAGACGCAGCTCACCAATCATAAACATACATTGCATAGATTAATTGCATTAAGCTATATCAAAAGATGGGGCTTAGTTTAATTAGTAGTGAAACCCATCACCGCACATAGCAAATTATCGATTAACATTGGTCAGGTCGACATGAACTCGTCTTTAGGAACAAATCAATATTCGGCTCGGTCAACTGAAGTTATGTCAATAGAGGGATGAGCAGAAACGATCAAGGTACAGAAAAACAATTTTAGCTGCGACAGCAGAATAAAGCTCATCATTAAAAGCAGGAATAGAAATCATGAGCAAAAGGCCTAGATACAGAGAAGTCCAGACTAAATTAATGGTCAATGTTAACAAGCACACAGAGAGTTGATTAGCAGTGCATCTCATTAGTAGCATTAACAGAATTAATACCTAACAGGGAGAGGTGATGTATCCAGCAGCATCCCGAGTGTTGCTCAGGGTTGCCACTTCCAACATAGGAATTTAACCCCGAGCTACACTCGGGATGCCGCTAGGGGGGACAAAAAAAAATAGTCCATTTTCAGCAAAGAATTTTCTAAATAAATACACCGCCAGGGAGGTTAATGCATAAACAATACTTGGTCATGTCATAAGAGCTGGATGATAAATATGGTTCAGTTTCCAAGACCGACATGTCTCTGTGCACAGAAGATGGTAAATTTTCCAGAATGTAGAACAGTGTACAGAAGTCCTCATACTGAACATGGTACTGCATGTCACCGCACTATATTCGCAGGTAATATTCACAGCTAAAACAAAATACTAAAAATAAAATCTATAAAACCATAGAGATGATGTGATATACTTTAGTTTCTGAAAGTGCCATGTGAACGTAAAGGGAGTTTTCAACACTTTTCATTTTCGATTTGTTTAAAAGGAAACCAAAGTCTTAACACCATTTTATCATCCATTTTTGTCTGGTAAGAGGTGAATATTCCATTGTAAGAGATTTAATAGTGCTGTTTGGGCGATGTAGCGAGACGTTTAGTTGGACCTGGCAATACTCAGAAAAGTGTTAAAATAATGGGTGCCGGCTAGAAACAATGAAAGTGCACTTTGGAGCCACTCCAAGCTTTGATAATGCATCAAAGCAAAACTGAACAGTAGAGGGAGGGGAAAAATAGCCAGCTGGACAGTGCGGTCCCAATTGACTAAACCATACTGTATGAAGAACGGATTTCGAGACCACATTAGTGACGTTGCGTAGCGAATTGTACCTTATTCACAGTGTGCTTTTCTTGTGAATCATCTAATTCATATGAATCATGTGTCAGATGAGTTTAATTCCAGTCTAGAACAGGAGTTACTTTCTTTCAATTCCAGTTGTCAACAGGGGATCACCATGGAAGTTTTATTCATCTCACATTTCATTTTCTTCTCAAGGGACCATCCACTACTTAATGAGTCATCTCAGTAAAAGCACAGACACACGCTGACAGGTAGTGTTAGACAAAAAAAGAACAACTGTAGATGGATAAAACACAATTGCTCTATCCGTGCTCAACATGGGAGACTTGTTTGGAAATTGATGCAATGCCCTAATATAGTATAATTTCCCCGCAATAGGCTACTCTCGTGTTATGGTTTACTTAGAGATGTGCGACTCTTTCACAGAATAGAGCAGGTTGTCACTGCATCATTGAAGACAAAATAAATAGTCCATAGACGACATTCAGTGCTAAATCAAATAGAAAGTAAAGGCATAAACTAACCACAGGAATGCAAATACAATAATGTGCTTAATACAACAACAAAACATCTTCCACCTAAACGACTACACCAATTAAAGCATGGTGGCTATTCATCCTCAAAATACATGCTATAGAGACATCACTCCATTTTTTTTTCTAGAGCAAATACTAAACTACTTTATAAGTTGCTCAGTGTTTCAGATTAAAACGTTTCTAAGCTTCTATTGTTCAGTTTGACTATAGGTATATATATCTGTCAGTTTTCTTCGATCTATCCAAAAGATTGTGTGAGGTCAGTAACTGGTGAGGCAATGGCTGTGGGATTGACATTTTATTTCCATTATATTTTATTCATAGCGCCCAGATAAGAGATTCAGACTTGATGCTGAGATTTGGTCCTCAGTCATAGGCGCATTGGATCTCCTGCGCTTGGTGGAGCATCCAGTGGTCGCTCTAGCACCCCTCTTCTTTGTGGCACCTTCACGGCTGCCACCCCTGATGCTTTTTCATTGGACATTTAGATCCAAACCATCAAATGAAGAGATACCGGGTGCATTTTCTCTAGAAACCTGTCGCATGGCTCATACCATCCGAGGTCTCACATGTCTTGGGAGGTAGTGATGAGCAGAGAGCGCAACCTGTCAAAAACTGGATTGAGCAAACACCAATTCACTTTCTGACAGGTTGTGAAAAAGAAGCCTGAGCTTGTCACTGCTTCACATCTCTGGTATGAATGAATGAATGTCTGTCATTGCGTATCTCTGTCTTTCTATAAGCTTCTCTCCTTTTTAGATATTTTTTCTTTTTTTGAGAAAGTATTTTTACCAGGAAGGATACATTGAGATTTCTCTCATTTTCAAGTATGTCCTGGGTGGTGAGTATGTACCGTTAGGTGTCTTGCCCAAGAACACTTACTGAGAGGTACTCTTGCCAGGATTCAAACCTGTGTCTTCAGTCTCCACAGCTATAGAGCAGTGATGTTACCTCTACTCCACCCAGCCGGTACCATATATGTCAGTTTGTCTGACTTTCTGTATTTAAATCTCCACGTTATATTGTAAAATGTTATCTCTTCTCAGTTCTATCTTCTCTTTTCAGTTTTGACTTGTCTTGTATCCTTAGTGAAGTCCCTTCCTTATGTTAAGCATCTGTGCTTGACATTCACAGCATTCTCTGAAGTTCAATGCAGTTTTCGCCATGTGATGCTTGCACATCAGATTGTGTCTCAGTATTTGTGAAATGTCTTCTGAAAATCATTAGACACTATGCTGAGCTGTGTATTTAAGACTGGAAGCCTTTATAACACTCCTCTGAGCTGCTTCTTCCAGGGCTTCATTGAGACGTCATATTACAGATGGCAGGGACCAGACTCAAGTTTAGTTTATATTTTGCTTAAATAAAAGTGGTAAAAGTTAGTAGGATGTATACATATGTATGCACCTCCACAGGCAAGGGTCAATTCTACTCGGATCCTATTTACTTTAAGCTGACAAAGCGTTGCCAGTCTGCAAACTGTTTAGTGTCTGCTGAGACCACGTTTTCAGCAGCAGGAGGCTACCTTTTATGGATGACGTGCTACTCACTTTGAAGATGCCAGAGGAAGAATCAGAGGAAAAATCATTGTAATATTTCAAATACGATACACACTCCTACCAGGTTTCAGTGTGCTGGATCCCAATGCATTACATATGCTGGGATATATTCACAATGTAGGTTAAGCTTTGGTTTTAATCCACTGAAACTGTAAAAAAATTTATAATTATTATATACGAACGTAATAAAATGCCATAATGTTAAAAAGAAGTAACTGCGTGCAAAACTTTCCAAATGGCTTCACATAATATTAGTGATGTAATTATATATAAAATGGTATTTTCATAATTTATGGATTTATTTTATATGTGTGATAAGAGGTTTGTGAGGATCCTGAGGACGAGCTATGGCACTAGTGACCTGCTCTACGGTGGGGCCCGCTCAGGTCTCACAATGCTTTAGCTTGATTTCACCATTACAGAGATGACGGCTTTCACCAGAAAGGGTGGCCAGTACTGAAGCACCAAGGACGTTATCCCTGCCTGAGCGGTGCAGCAACCCCTGATGATCGTTTCGGCCTTGTTAGGCCTTTCAGGAGGGTATAGCTGACACCCCTCTAGTCACCTCGAGTAAGGTGTCCACGTCTGGATTACCCTGTTACTTATAGATAAAATTATTATTATTATTCTGTATTTATAAAGCGCCAGCATATTCCGCAGCGCTGTACAATGGGGGAGTGCAGACATGAGACATACTAGAATACATAAGGAACAGATGGCCCTGCCCTTAGGATAATTGTCCTACTGATACAGCACTTTACTCAAATGCTCAGCCAGACATCCCATGAGCTTACAATCTAAAGGACAGGGGTGAGTGAAACAGAAGGGGACCTGGGGGAGTGTGGATCTGGTGGCTAGAGAGAAAATAGCAAGCTACAGGTTGATTAGAATGAAGTGGCTACAGGTGGAGGGGAATGAATAAGTTTGGGCCTAGGACTGGGTGGGAGGGTGGATAAAATACATTTGTGTGGGTCCACTAGTGCCATTTCTCTTCCTCAGGACCCTCGCAAACCTTTTTTTTTCCTCGCTACTTTATATGTGCGTTTGTGGGGATAGTATAGTGATGAGAGTCATATGAAGGATGATGACCGTTAAATCTCATTTGCATAATAGTCTTTTATCCTAAACACACTTGAATTGAAGTTTGAAACCTAATTCCTCTCCTTCAGGTTTTCAATCTATAGACAGATGCTCTTTATAGTTGAATAGATCAATAAAAGTGTGTATGTAAAATTTCCCAGGGTGGGATTTATGCAATATGTGGGTGGAGCCTGATGCCCCGCAATTAAAAGCATCAATAGCCACCACTGTATATTATTTCTAAGTAGGAACATTTTTCTGAATTTGGCTGGGGAAAAAAAATATCGGCAGCAAGCAGACAAAATTTATTTCAATAAATTGACGAATAGAATCCTATTAAATGCTATGGGCCATATTACATAGTTGGTGCTAACTTAACCAGAGCTGTTGTAAACTGAAAACCTCCATAGGCTATAATGGCTCTGGGAAGTTTACAACAGCTCTAGTTAAGTTATCACCAACTATGTAAAATGGCCCTAAATATGGTAAATACAACATCTTTCCTCTTCATCTTGAAAGGCTTCAATTTACACAGCAATTATTATTTGATGAATATAACATAAGCTGGCATGCTGAACAGTACAAATGTCTGGTCTTAATATTGTAACTGTAATAAATATCTCTTTCATTATATTTCTTTCAAAAAATAACAAAGCATCTGTATCCTGTATTTTTTTTTCCAGGCTGTAAACTTATCTGGAGCTGGGCCCTTCAGTGATTTAGTGAGCTGCAGAACAACCGCATCTGTACCGGACGTGGTGTCTAATCTTTATGTAATGGATGATGCACATATAGATACATGCACAATTTTAACATCGGTGCACCTTATGCTAAACTGGGATGAGCCATGCAACAATGGATCTGACATAATTTCTTACAACATCGACTTGAAAGATATTTGCATCTCGGTTGGGAATGTAACGAGTTATACCTTTGAGGATCTTCAGCCAGAAACGTGTTATCAGTACGTGCCAGTTAATTTCTTCTTTGTAGATAAGCACTTGATAATGTGGTTTTGGTACAAACTTACCTAATACTTAAAGGGCCACTACCACCAAAAAATGAAATGCCCCTATAGTGTTTATTTCATGTTGCTGATATCTTTCATGTGCTTTGTTTTTCTCTTGTTTGTTAAGAAAATATTATACTCTATGGGCCATATTACAATGTTGGTGCTAACTTAACCAGAGCTGTTGTAATCTTAAAACCTCCATAGACTATAATGGCTCTGGTAAGTTTACAACAGCTCTGGTTAAGTTAGCACCAACTTTGTAATATAGCCCTATATGTGTCACCGGGTGCATCCATTTTGGGATCCTTTTTTTTCCCGTATAAATTTTTATCAGTTCAAAATCTACAAACATATGTCAGATTTCAATCAGGAATGCATAAAACCGCAGAAACCGTTACAATGGTCATCAGCAGTGGTCAGCAGATAAGCATACCACATCACTGATGCAAATCATTCCCCTGCTCATCGACCCACACATGATTGAAGCTGCTTCTATGGCCCCACCATTCCAAAACCACTGCCACTACTGATCCTGCTATCTAGTAAAATTCCTCTTTTCTTCCTCAACCCCAATCCCTCTAGACTGTAAGCTCCTATGAGCAGGGCCCTCTACACCTCTTGTTTCCATCATATGTCCGTTTATCTCGTTCCCTTTGGTTATTGTAAAGCGCAGCGCAAACTGTTGGCGCTATAAAATGATACCAATGCTTTGATAAATGACGACAATAAGAATTACAAAGGCAAAGACAGCAAACAATAGTGCTTGGCACATATGCGAACCAAAGTTTTTCTTTTATGGTCCTGTCTTTAAAGTAACAAATAATTGAAAACAAAATAACCAGAAACATGGTTCACAGAATAGAGTCATATCATTTTCCCAGAGGAAAGGAATCTCTCTCAACCCTCCCACACATTTTGAAAAAAAGAGTTGTTAGCTCTATGAAACATTCCCTCATATTGATGTATCCCCTTCATACTAGTGAGTACCTCAAGGAAAGGAGGGAACCCTTGAAGAGCACCAATTTCTAGTGTGAAGCGCCGTCCAATCAACTTTGCTGTATTTGGCTGAATCTGGGCTGACAGTTTATCTCTAAACACTGCTGAATTCATCTGACTGCTTCTGTCACATCATCAGTAAATACTAAACACCAATGACCCAGTGTCACTGCAAGCCATGCATCCCCATGCCATCACACGGTTGTCCATTCACCATGTTTCACAGATGACGTTGTGCGCTTTGGATCATGAGCTATTCCAAGTCTTCTCCACACTTTTTTCTTCCCATCATTCTGGTACAGATTAATCTTAGTTTCATCCATCCAAAGAATGCTTTTCTAGAACTGGTCTGGGGTTTTTTTTTAGAATAGTTTTTTGGTAAAGTCTATTCTGGCTTTTCTATTCTTCAGGCTTATGAATGGTTTGCATCTTGTGGTGAACCCTCTGTATTTGCTTTCGTGAAGTCTTCTCTTGATTGTAGACTTTGACAATGATACACCCACCTCCTGGAGAGTGTCCTGCACTAGACCGGATGTTATGAATGGGTTTTTCTTTACCAAAGGGAGGATCCTGCAATCATCCACCACTGTTGTCTTCCGTGGCCTTTTTACGTTGTGGAGCTCACCAGTGCGTTGTTCTTTCCTCAGAATGTACCAAACTCTTGGTTTGGCCACTCCTGATGTTGCTGCTCTCTCTCTGATGGATTTGTTTTATTTTTGAAGCCTTGCAACGGCCTTTTTCACTTGCATGGACTGCTCCTTTGAACGCATGACGTAGGTTCACAGCAATAGATTCCAAATGCAAATACCACACTTAGAATCAAGTCCAAGACCTTTTTCCTGCTTAATTGATGAAGAAATATGAAGGAGTAGTTCACACCTGGCCATGAAACAACTTTTGATTCAATTGTCCAATTACCTTTGGTCCCTTGAAAAAGGGGGGGGGGGGGTGACTACTTTTGATTCAATACAGCTGTAATTCCTAAACCCTTCCTCCAATTTGGATGTACATACCCTCAAATTCAACCTGAGAGTGTGCATTTTCAGCCAGTAGCCATTTTATATAACTGTAGCTTAAATATGTTTTGGTAAATAACGGAAAAAAACTAAAATTGTGCCTGTGTCCAAATATATATGGACCTAGCTGTATAAAACATCTTTTTTGCTCTGGATAGGGACTAGGAGGCTTTGGTAGCATAGAAATAGTGGTTTCTTAGTACATTTCCTGCCCAAATATGGCCTCTGAAAAGCAGTGAGGTCTTTGTCTGAGAAAAAGGTTAGACCGTGGCCGGTTAAGGCATTTTTAATTTGAGAATATGTAAAACGTTCCCATGGAGGGACACCAAATTTCGATATCAGATATGGAAAAGGCTTCATAGCAGTCTGTGTGACCAGTTGGTACTTATGGTTGATGCCTTGCGAAAGCCATGAACAAAGCTACAAGTCCGGGACAAGTCTGCTTGAAAAGGGGCTAAACTCAGCAATGGGTAGCGTGTCAATTGTAGTCTACCTCATTGCCATCATGACGTTCCATAGAGAGTGGAGGAGGGAAAAGTCCCCTCCATTTTGCCTTTGGACAGTGGTTGAAACCACACAAAATCGTGAATACGATGGGGTCGTACCATAGCATTTTCCAATCAGAGCCACATTGGAGACTCCTGTGTATGCAAAGAATATTTGGGTTAACAGGGATGATCTATATTATGTTTGAATATCAGGGAAACACATTCCTCTGCGGTGTCTAGGTGATAGCAAAGCAAAGGCTGAGATCCTAGGGGGTTTACCTTTCCAAATGTGCGTAAAAAGCAACTTTTGGAGTAGTAAATAGGCAGGGATAAAAACTGGAATGTTACGAAAGCAATATAAAATTTGGGGCAATATTACCATTTTAATGGCCACCATATGTCCCATCCGGGAAGCATCCACTCTGTGCCAAGACTCCAGTTGTTTTTCAACCGGGGCTATAATAAGGGTAAAATCAGCCTTTACAATAGAGCTTCTCGATTTAGCTAGATAAATACCCAAGTACTTTAAGAAAGAGGACCTCCAATTAAACAGACTCCTTTCAGGATTTGAAGAAATACATGGGAAACATCGAGGGACAGAGCCTACATTTCACTCATATTAATCCTATGGACTCCATCGAGAGGATGCTTGCGGCAGTGTTTAGTGCTGCCGCGAGCATCCTGAGGCTTAGCGCCGTGTTACGGCGCAGGCTGCTGGATTAACGCCGGCACCGTAATATCACGCTGAAACGGTGACGCTAAGACACCTGCAGGCACAGGTATTTCTCCTTACCGTGCCCGTTTTAGTGTAATTTTTGTAATATGGCCCCCAGTCTCTAAGAAATAGAACCAAAACATGTTTGGATTTAGTTTGGACTTTAGAATGATAAGCAAAATGGGGTACATTGCAGACTGCAATGGAGGTGCGCTCCTTGCACATACATGTGTTTCCTGCAGAAACGCTATTGTCGGCTTAAGTTTGTGTAGAGCACTGAGCAAGCTATGGCGTTTATGGGGGATATTAGGACCTTTTATATTCAGAGAGTAAATTTGAAATTGAGGATTTCTCATAACCAGGAGAGAGGAATACGCAGAGGAGCGCATCAGCCAGGTTGGGGAACCGTCCAAGCTGCCAAAATGCCCGGCCCTGTACACAGTAGAATGTCCTGAAAATGTTCTGAACCTAAAGATATATGAAACGTAATGTACATAAAAAATTCAAACCGAAACAGAACTGTACTATAAAAAAATGCAGTAACCCGAGAGTTTATTCAGATACAATAGAAAACACAGAGGTAAAACCAAAGATGAAAAAATCTTCGTGGGGGGAGTGGTGGACGTGAAAGTCCTCCGACCCAACGGAGACATAAGCACAACACATTGTAAGTTCCTATGAGCAGGGACATAGTTTGCCAGCTTTGTGACCTCACCTTTGGGTTCTACCCACTGGTGTAACTACCAGGGGTGCAAATGATGCCACCACACACAGGTCCTTGAGTCTGGGGGGCCCACACTCGCATGCCTGAGCCTGGGGGCTTGCCTATACTTCTTTTTTTAATTTATTTTATACTTATTTGTGAGTTATACTTTGGAGCTCTGTGATACACTCATACACACTGCATATTACTGTGAGGTTTGTTGCTGTAAAGCTCTGATTTACACTGATACACACTGCACATTACTGTGAGTTTTGTTACTGTGGATTTCTGTGATACACTCATGAAGAGGTTATAGTGAACCTGGAAAAAAAGCAATACCGTCTGGAGTCAACATTGTGGACCAGGAGGGGACCAATGCATATTAACAAGTCCTGCTTCCTTGGATACGGTGCTGCAACAATTTATACGCTCACTGCAAACGTCTGTCGAACAATGTGCATGTGAGACAGGAATTAGCAGATTAAGCATACGTGTTCTGAAGAGAGCACATTAGAAATGTTACATCCCGAGACTGTTACACGCCATGATTGAAGATGACCCTAGTCGGACAGTGGATTACTGTGAGTGGTTTCGAGAAATGGTACACGAAGATGAGAACTTTGTAAAGAAAGTTGATGAACGCAGTTTAAACTAAACGGTACAATAAACTGTCATAATTGTGTTCTTTAGTGTGGTATAATTGCATCTTCACAATCACATCCCTGAGACCTGTTGGTGGGAGATTTTATGCTTTAGGCAGACGATGCACGTGATCCAGCAATAAATCCTACAGCGACGCAGAAGGTAACAATATCTGAAAAATATCCAAAATAAACGAGTGTAGATCTGCCATGAGGATCGTTTCTGGTATACCTCGGATAGGATATTATTCCTACGTTACTGATCCTCAATATCTGCCATTTTGGACGCTAAAGAGCCATGGGCTGCTTGCAAAGCCTGATGCCTACCTACCAAGTCGTTATGAGCCAAACATAAGTCATCAGTTTTGCTTTCTAAGAAAGCGGTACGCTCACCCAGTTCTCAAATGTTGTGTTTCAGCTCCTCTAGCGCCTCTTTGAAATCTGCCTGGATGGTGGTTCTAAGCTCCTTCAGCAGCGCGAGCATTTTGTGCTCTGACACTGCAGAGTCTTCCGCAGGGTGAAAGTGGTCGCTATCCTCAGTATCTGCAGGGTGGGGAGAGCCCGGGGTCGATGAGCTGCCATCTTGGGTTTCGCACGCTTCATGACCATGCTCTTTTCGGGCCCATTTGGGGTGATCCAGCACCCTCTGGGCCTATGGAGGGTCCATCTGAAGGCCCGGGGAGTTTCACCCAACAGTAGGGAGTATCACAGCTGTGTACTAAGGTGCAGTGAGTTTGTTTCATGTGCAGAAATGAAGACCCTGCAAGTTGCTTGTGTGAAGAATCATATTGGATTATAGAATTGCATCTAGGTCAGAGGTCAGAACAGGAAACGGGAAGTATATGCATAGAGTGCTCTAATTGGTTTCCATATTTGTGTTTATCGGTGTGTGTATATATATATATATATATACATACACTGATAAACACGAATATGGAAAAACATTAGAGATAAGTGTGTGTGTGTATATAATATATATATATATACACACACGCATTTATTGGTACATGCTGCACAAAAGATTGGGAAAGTTTGAAGACTTCTATCGTTGAAAAAGTAAACACGATTATCTTAATAAAAAGCCATTAATTTTCATAACGGTATTTATTATTCAAGACCCAGCTTTGTCTTTTGAAATATTCATCAATTCTTAATAGAGCACCAACTGTCATTTCCACGACATCTGCTCTGAGAAAATTCAATGGACATTACTCATATTGAGTAAACAAATCTGTTCTAGAGTGCACGGGAGGGAGCTGTCCTATTCCTTAGACACAGAAAGAAAAACAAACATGGAAAAAAAATGAATGTATTTGAATCTATCGATGAGCCAGTTCGGCGTCTAGCCTAATTCAGGCCTGAATAAATACTCTCATTAACCAATCTGGCTGTTAAGGTTCTGGTGTAAGGAATCCAGACATAATCTGTCACTGGTGCACCTTACATTCTCCTTATTACTAGTGCACCTTATAAAACTTTTCAACAGCGTAAAAACTGCAGTCCCACAGATAAATGTTGAATACGTTACTATAAAAGCACTGTCAGAAAGATGCTCAAGGCATGTCACCATTAATGTGCACCTGTTATGGGCAAATCACTTATATAGGGCAGCATTTTTTTCAACTGACCTAGATAATGCAGAAACCAGACATTTCCATTTTACGTTGTCTTTATTCCGTGGGCTGGCACCTGAGGGGGAAGGGCAAACAGAGACCTGTCCTACAGGACAACACCTGCACAGTCAGTGTGCTTCTTCTCAGTGAGCAGAAGGCGGTCCTGTAGGTCAGCTCTCTACTCACACCTGTCGTCCAAACACATGAGGGCAGCTGGGGAGAAATTTAAAACAAAATATCTCATTTATTTTCATTACGTAGGCCAGCTTCAGCAGAATAATTATAATTCTTTGTAAAGTGGCATCATATTCTGCAGCACCGACCAAGTATAATAACAAACAATAACCAAGAATAGGCCTTTAGATCACATTAACATAGAGAGGGGCCCCAAAAAAATGTATACACACTTAAACAGTTGTTATCTATACCTTTTTTAAAACCCGTCATGAATTATGGCAGCAAAGTGTACTATTATGTTACAGGAGAGAGTCAAGGAAAATGGCGGAGGCACGCTTGACTTTTGAGCAACGCAAGACCATTTTGAAGTGGTATTGTAAATTTGAAAATGTGTGTGAAGTTCAACGACATGGCGATGTGAGTTTGGAACAGAACCACCTACACGACGAACAGTCGCACGGATTCGTGAAAAGTTCCACACCAATGGCACTGTGTGTGATGTGCACAAGCAAAGATCTGGGAGGCGTCGCACAGCAACAAGTCCTGCTTCCTTGGATACAGTGTTGCAACAATTTATACGCTCACTGCAAAAGTCTGTCGAACAATGTGCACGTGAGACAGGAATTAGCAGATCAAGCATACGTGTTCTGAAGAGAGCACAGTAGAAATGTTACATCCCGAGACTGTTACACGCCATGATTGAAGATGACCCTAGTCTGACAATGGATTACTGGGAGTGGTTTAGACAAATGGTACATGAAGATGAGAACTTTGTACAGAAAATTGTGTGGTCTGATGAAGCGCAGTTTAAAGTAAATGGTACAATAAACTATCATAATTGTGCTTTTGGGTACCAGAAAATCCTCACATTCATGTGGACAAAGCAGTCGATTTTCCAGGGCTCAATGTCTGGTGTTGACTGTCATTGGACCATTCTTTTTTGGAGGCTCGGTCAGTGGTCCAGTGTACCTCGACATGCTTCGCACATCCTCTTGTGCACTTTATGTAGATGAGCAATTTTACTTCCAGCAAGATGGCACACCACCTCACTACCACTGAGACGTAAGAGCCTATCTCAACGACATTCTCCCAGGACATTGGATAGGACGCAGAGGTGCTGTTTAATTCCCACCATGCTCCCCGGAATTAACACCCTTTTGATTATTTTTTTTTTATTGTAATAAAACTTTTATTATTTTTCAGGGAACAATACGAATAAAGATAAGACAAAACAAAGCAAATGAGGGAATGCCCCAGACATCAGATGACAATATTGCATATGACAAAAAGCAAAGTCGTGTGGGGGGAGGCAAATATCAATGGTATCAGAGCGACAATAAGCAAAAACATAAAGAATAGAACATAAAGACCAAAAAAGTATACAAAATACAGAGAACACAATGCATCATTAAGGAAATGATGTATCATAGTATCAGAATGTGGGTGTAGTCCCATAGAGAGGGGCAGGAGAGGGATTGGGGGGTCACTCATTCAGTACCAAGAGGGGAGAGGGTAGGGAGACCTCATGGAGGAAATGAGAGGTATGCCCGGTGGGTAGTATGTCAGAGGGGGACCAGTAGTACCATTGTCTCAGGTGCTTGGCCATAGTGCCATTGGATTCGTGAATCAAGTCTTCTATATTATGGATCTGGTGGACTTCATTAAGCCATTCACGGAGAAAGGGGCAGTAGGGAACTTCCAGTGTCTCGGGATCGATTGCTTTAGCAGCATTTAAGAGCCAAATATCAAGAGTGTTTATGCTCAGTCAAGTCTAGAGGCATGTGGTGGAGCAGCATGGCTGCTGGGGTGAAGACCAGGAGGGCACTGGGAGTCCTTGCAAATGACATCATGGATTTGTTTCCAGAACGGCCGAATCATCGGACAAGACAACCACATGTGTAGCAAGTCGGCCCGGAGCCAAAAGAAGTAGCCCACGCCACAAGTTTTGAGGGATTTAGTAAGTGTAGCAGAACCAGGTCTTCAAGGTGGCAGTATGTACAGGTATTCCAGAACCAATGTGCCTCATAAGGGGATATAAGGGGGGACTTTGTTGGGACAACCAGGAAGATAGAGAGCACAGCATTTTGGTGTTAATCAGAAGGCACCAGGGCAGGAGGAAACTAGGAGGATCGTGTTGCTCTTTGGGGCCATGGAGGTGCTGCTTATGGCTGGGAGTAGAAGGCCAGTGACTCTGGCCATGTGAGAAGCATGTCTGGTGGTAGGGAAAGGGCCTCCAGGAACAGCGGCAGGTCATCCTCACAGCGCAGAGCGAAGATCTCTGTCGGGGCTCGTACTTGCAATCTGAAAAGAAAGAGCCATTTATACTGAAGCTGCATTGCTTGTAGAGTGGTGATGATAGGATGCAACATTTGGTGTGTGTCAGCAGTGTAGCGGGGGAGAGATCTTGAAACATTGAAACTTTCGCATTTGCATACTCCAAAATGCTGGAGCCACGGAGGGGATCCCTTGAGGCGTAAGTGCTCTGTGAAATCTCTCAAATTCAATTTCAGTAGCAGGATCCCCGTCAAGAATCTCGTTAAAGAGCTTTCCAAATCATGGTTCCGGTAGGCCTCATACCCTGATGTTGTTGCGATGCCACAATTTTTGAATGTCTAACTAGTGCCTACAGAGACGTGCACTACGTATGTAGGGCAGCTGCATGTTCAACAACGATGGGGAACTGGCGACCCTGCGTCTCCTCCACCCACTGCAGCCTAGTTTGCAAGCCATTGAGGTCTGTCCGTAGGCCGCGGATTTCGGTGAGGAGGGAGGCCCCGCAGGTCAGCGGTGATGGAAGCAAGATCATCTTTGGTCAGGAGAGGGTGTAGGAGCCCATGCAGGTCGGGTGGGGGGTCCCTAGCACCCACTGAGCACACCGGAGGGCTAGGGACAAGGGGTGGCCGCCATACTGTCTTGTGGTCCCACCGCCATTGCTGGATGCTCTACGGGAAGAAATTGAAATATCATGCAGAGCAACGCCTGTGGACACTCTAGTCTATGTTGTTCATGCAGTAGTGTGCCGAAATTAAAAGACTCTGGAAGCTAATGGTGACCACTTTGCTCAACTAATGTGATTGCGTAATTGAAACGTGACTTACAGCTGCCCTTGGCGTAAATTAATCTAATAATAAAATTTGTATGAATATATTTTCATGAAGTGTGTATTTCCTCTTTTTTGGGCCCCTCTTATATACAAGCCATGTAGACCATTCAATCTTTGAGGACTGGCATGCTTTCCGTAGTGCCAATTGTGATGGAGAATTGCAGAGAAGAAACTTTTCAGGTTTTCCTTGTCAGGTGCTACATTGTGTTATAAATGTAAAATACATCTTTATTGATCTGGGGCATAACTCTCTTGGTTTTCAAAATAAATGATCAGAGAGTGTGCCGTGTGAGTAAGTCCTCATGGACTAGTTTTACTCACCAGCGGTTTAGTAAATATATGAAAATGGAGCCAAATCTAAGGAGAAAAGGAACAATACAGTTTAAAATAACATATCTAGATTAAACTCTCTTTTTAGATCTTTAGACAAGAGTGTATTCAATTTATGTATCCATAATTTGGGATACCGAATGGTTTTCCTTTGCAAAATGCTCTGGAACTGGCAAATCCGTTTTTCCTATTCTGATAGTGGATTTATTCTGATCTATTCTCTCTTTTACTTTTTTTTGTGGTCTCCTCTATGTCGAAAATAAATTGGCCATTCGATATGCAAATAGCAGTTCCCGATTTAGATTGGTTACGTTCTCAAGACTTATGTATCCATCGTCTTTTATTCAGAAACTGTAGGTAATGCTGTTCTGTGCGATTCATAGATGTTTGACTACCTTGGGACAGTTATTTTGTTATTTTCTTCATGTACTTCCGTAAATGTTAAAGGCTGATGGAACACCTCTTCCAGTTGCCTTGTAGTGATGTGGGTGAGAGTTATGTGGCAATTCCAGAGTTGTATTTATAAATCCCTAACCAAAAATCAAATTAAAGTAATAAATGTGTCAGAGAACAAACTTTTTCCAGTATTTATTTTTTGAAGGACTTTTCAACTCTGGAGCAAATTGGGCGATCGAGCTCACATCCCATTCATTGCACAGTTTGTTGTGATTGTTTTGTACTGTACAGCTCATTACCGGGTACAAAAGATATTAAAAAGCACATCTTTCCCATTAACTCCCTCTGATGAAAATAAAGATGTGTGCCTGGAGAATTGTAATTTCAAGAGGAGAAAGCTTTTAGTTCTCAATGCTATGGCTTATTTCATGAATGACCGCGAAGCCCTCAATGAAGCTTTTGTATTTTCCCTTGCTTTTTACATGCAGTTGATACCTGTTTATCTATATACAGATTTGTCGATGTCATTGATGTTACTTTTAAAGTAAATGTTTAAATCCCATTAATTGTTCCTCTCAAAATAATGTCATTTTTGTAGCTTTTAGTTCTGTCAACCAATAGAATCGCTAGTACAACTTATCCAGAAAACACTTTCATTGCTGTTATTGGATAGTCTGTCTTTTCTTAGAGGAAGCCACCTTTCACAGTACCTTTTATGTGTTCATTCGGATTCGGAGGGGTTCACCTTTGACATTACTCCTGATTTTGCGCACCACAAAGCTGCTATTAAAATGTCACCTCGATCAATATGACAACTAAACCCAGTTGCCTACAACATATCAAAGAATTACCACATGTTAGCTAGCGTCAAAAAATTGGGGTGAATATGCTAGAAATAAGACTCAAAAAGTTAGACATGTAGAAATATTATTTGCAAAAATATTAACCCCTAATCCTATCCTCTAACTGTATCCTTTAAAACTAACCCCTTACCCTATATGACCCTAACCCTTATGTGACCATAACCTCTAAACCTAACTTTCCTCTAAATCGAACATCTTGCCCTATATGACTGTAACCCTTATATTCTTATTATCCTTTATTTATATAGCGCCACAAATTTCACAGCGCTTTACAAGACCAGTTTTCACAAGCAGAAGATACATTTGAATAACACACATAGGTTGATCCTATTTTGTGAGGTAGGCGCATCCATGTCGTTAGATCCATGTCATCTTGCCCAAGGACACTCGCTGGTGGTGTCTTCTGAGTAGGATTGAGTCAGCTTTCCTTGATTGTAGAGCAGCGACCTGGTGGTTAGGTTGAACCCGCTTCTTGTAAAGTCGAGACTTCTCCACAGTTGTTTTGGAGATATGTGCTGAACGGGATTTGAGTTGCTTCTCCACGGTTGAATGGTAGAGACGTTACCACTGGTCTTCACAGCTGATATTGTGTGGTAGGCAAGTATGTACCATTAGGTGTTTTGCCCTAGGACACTTACTGGAGAAGTGCACTGGCCGGGATTCGACCTTGGGTCTCCACTGTTTGGGAGCAGTGATATTACCTCTGCTCCATCCAGCCAGTACATGACCATAATCTCTAAACCTAACTCCTATGTGACCATAACTTCTAAACATAATCTTAAACCCCTTACCCTATATGACCCTAACTCCTATGTGACCATAACCTCTAAACATAACCTGAAACCCTTACCCTATTGAAAGCAGATTAGGGGGTGACCGACCGCACATACAGCAGTGCACAATTATTATTGTTTTAGCTGTATCTTCTTGGTGCATATCTTTATATATTTTTTGGGTACATGCTATTGTAGTAGTGTGAAGCCTTGAAGCACGGAGTAATTAGAGACTACCTATCTTAATAAGTACCAAGCTTTGGCCCTTTTAAAAGTGTTTTTACTACTTGGTGACCTAACATGCCACTAGTAATTAATCTCTTTCTTGATATGTTTTTCTTCATCTTCTTTTTAGCAAACAGTCTAGCTCCCTGGTGCTTATCCCTCGGATAGAGGTTATATTATCTGCTGTCATTGGAACTCTTAAGGGAGCCTGCGCTTCCAGAAGATGCATTACTTTTCAAAGTGTCTCCATAGGCTTGCTTAAAAAAATATATTTTTTTCCTCAATGCAACATTTATTCTGCACTTGTTGTGCAAACAATACTAGACATTGAGATATAGAAATGCTGCCCTGCCTTAGGTGTGATATTCAGCATAAATGAATGACATGTGCTGAACACACCAAATAAAATTATTTACAGCCTTATTAACGATACTGAAATGCAACCTGATTTACTTGTTTCCTAAGGCTTTAAAAAGCCACAGTGTAACACAGCTTCCTAGTAAATACGTGCAATCTTTTTTTTTTGCCTTCCAATTTAATTTTTAATAAGGGGCCATATTAAATTACACAGCGTGAGTCTAGGAGTCTGGTTGTCTCAAAGATGAATGAAGAACTGGAGCTTCGCTCAAACCATAAAGATTGCAGCAATGATCATGACTCAACATAGGAAGATCGCAATCAAGTTGATAAAGTAAATGCCTCTTGAAAGGCTAACTGATATGTGTTTCTCTAGCGCTGGAAATTAGATTGTCTGAATTAAGCAGTAAGGTATGGCAGAATATTTTTCATTTTTAGATAATGCCACTCTCTTTATGCCTTTTTCAAGGAAAAGCTGAAAGGCAAAACCTCGTGCCTTAGTTGTATTTTGAAAACAAACATAAGTGTAAGGTGTTTTCTGTTCCATTTTTGCCATCAGGTTAACAACGAAGCGATTTGATTACCTTAAGGCCTCATTCACACTGATACGCACGTACGCGCGTATTGTACTATATGCAACATATGCAAATAAATGGCTCCATACACATAGCCGCGTATGGAGCAGTATATTTGCAGTGCGTTAACGTGCGCAACAGCAGAATGGAACCGAGCTGCGTCCTGGCAGCGTGTTTTTGCATTTTTACGTGTGTATACACATGTGCATTTCTAAGTTTAACCTCTCGCTGACGAGAAGGGAACCAGGAAGTAAAGCGCTACGATCGCCGGAGCACACAGCGGGGGAGCGCAGGGACAGGTAATGTATGCAGCGGCAGTCCGAGTGTGGCTCGGAGTTACCATTTTCAGCACTGAAAGTTAACCCCGAGCCACACTCTACCACGGATTAAATTGAATATTGCATATACACGCGTATGTGCTTGCGTATACACACGTATTTGCACGCATATACGTTTGTATACGCAATATTCAATTTAATCTTTTTTTGTGTGTGAATGAGGCCTTAAGGTTATAATGAGGTTATAATTACAGGTTATGTCTGAATTCACAGGTAGTGTACAAACCAAAGAAAGGATTTATGAAACCATAATATTTTATATGAGCAAAGGCATATCCAGAAACGTGTGCCTACTCCATGAATTGCTCTTGCTTTTGATACATTAGGTCCCATCTATGCCTTTTGTTTTTTTCTTATTTGGGTCATGATAAAGAACATGAAAAGTAACAATTTGTGATAAATTACAGCTTGTAAGTAATAAAGTGTGCACACCCTAGAATATGCGCTGCACATCTTTGTGCACATAAGGAAGCTTTAAAGCCATCACAGATGCAACTGGGCCACCCACAGCTAACAGTAGGTGCCACCTTTTCCCTGGCGAGTTCAAGGCGAATTGAGAAAAGCATTCTCTAGTACAGTGTTTCCCAAACCTGTCCTCAGGACCCACTGACAGCCCAGGTTTGCCAAATATCTGAAGCATAGCCCAGGTGATATAATTTGTTGCTTAAGATTGCAGGATTCAGTCTGCTTTCCCCAAGTTGATCTGCAAAATCTGGCCTAGTTGAGGGTCTCCAGGACAGGTTTGGGACACACTGCTCTAGTAACATATCCTCTTGCAAGTGCAATTTTTTCTTTCTGGTTTTACAAGCTGATTGTGCCGTCCGGGAAAACCATTCCATTTCCCTGCAAGGGTAACTTCACAATAGGATTGAATTCTCATGGTGCAATTCAATCAATGGTCCTGTTTGTCTCTTCCTAAAAATGTTCCTTTGTCTCCACTTATACAGCATTATTTCTTCCACACTTTTTATATTACAGCGATACTTTCACACAGATCAACAAAGGGGCTATTGGAGCTGTAGCCCTAAGATATGCATAGTGAAACATTATCTATGCCAACACCGATGGGCAAGAGCACAATGAAATCAAAAGGGAGGAGGGCAGTGGTGCAATGACGGAGTATAAGAAAAATGGGACAGGTAGACAATAGGGGGTTAAGAACAACAGGCAGGAAAACAAGATGAGGTGATAAAAATGCACAGAGCTACAAATTGATGATTAGAAGAATTGGGCTGAGGAACAGTGGAGGTTGAGAAGACAGGGTAGTGGAACAATAGGAGATGGAAAGAATGGTGTAGTGGAATAATTGGAGATGAGAAAAATGGGGAAGAGAAGCTTTAGAAGATGAGACGAATGGGACAAAGAAACAATATGAGGTGAGGTGAGGAGAATATGGAAGAGGCACATTGGAAAAGAGTGGGATGCAGCAGAGAGCCACTAAGCTCTTCAACTGCAGGCCCATAGTCCAGCAGTACCATTTCATCTCGCAGCACACCATTAATAACTTTATGGAAATATATCCAGGAATTCTCTCATCGTGCATTCACCACATATACTGCTTAATGTTATTTTTTAACAGCGCTGTGAAAGTGTAGCAACTTACGATGCAAAATTTAAGGGCAATAAATGAGAGCATATCCGCTTTAAAATAGTATTAATGTAAAATAATTTTAAAAAAACAACAATATTCTAGCTCCAGAGCTGTAACGTTAAAATGTTTCCTTTAAATAAGAAAGGAGGAGCTCTTTCTCCGCTCTGTCTGCTGTGCTCTTCAGTTCAGATCATTTTTCTCGTTTAACAGCCGTCAGATGAATTGCTAGTAATTTGTTTTCCATGAACTGTTTAAGTGGGCAAAAAGCGCCAATACGTTCTTGAATTATTGTTTGAATAACACATATGGTGATTGGTCTTCCAATTATATTTGGCTGTTTTGTTCTTTTACAGAACAGCTTCACTTGGTTGTATGAAGGGAATCAAATGCATAACGTCACAATCGCCAGTTCTTAAACGGACTTCGCATCTCCTAGGATTAGATACTCCTCCGTCTCAACGCATAAAACATGATACTACACATTGATACATTGAGATGCATTCATGGAAACATATGTGCAATCTCTAATTTGTTTCTATTGATAGTATTTCTTGATGTATACGTTTTTTCTTGTTTTTTCCTTCCTTATGCATTACTCAAATTTAACCAGAGTGTACAGTTAAGGCTAGGGTCAGACTGAGGCAGTGCGAACGCGCGTTCTGGCGCACTTAATCACGGCCGCACTAGCAGCAGATGCCGGGCAATGACGGCCAATATACGAAGTACGGTCGCACAAAAGTCCGGCCGCGCAACGCAAGTGGAAAATGAACGCATTTTTTCGAGAACGTTAAACCGCTGGTACTGACGTACAGAGTGCGCTGCGGCCGCATAGCAGCGTGTGTGCGTGATTAGGAGATGTCAGACGCTGCTAGTGTGCGGCCAACATAACGTTCAAACAGCCGGATTTCCCTAGACTTCTTTTCACCCCATCGTCATGAAATACGTCCAGAATTGTGCATCGTCTGACCACTTAAGCGTATTCCGTGAAAAAATGCGTGCGCACGCATCGACGTACATTTTGACGGTGGCCGCAGAAAATGCGCTCATCTGTCCCTAGCCTAAGGCTAGGGACAGATGAGCGCATTTTCTGCGGCCACCGTCAAAATGTACGTCGATGCGTGCGCACGCATTTTTTCACGGAATACGCTTAAGTGGTCAGACGATGCGCAATTCTGGACGTATTTCATGACGATGGGGTGAAAAGAAGTCTAGGGAAATCCGGCTGTTTGAACGTTATGTTGGCCGCACACTAGCAGCGTCTGACGTCTCCTAATCACGCACACACGCTGCTATGCGGCCGCAGCGCACTCTGTACGTCAGTACCAGCGGTTTAACGTTCTCGAAAAAATGCGTTCATTTTCCACTTGCGTTGCGCGGCCGGACTTTTGTGCGACCGTACTTCGTATATTGGCTGTCATTGCCCGGCATCTGCTGCTAGTGCGGCCGTGATTAAGTGCGCCAGAACGCGCGTTCGCACTGCCTCAGTCTGACCCTAGCCTAACACTCGATAAGTACACTATTAAATGTGTATTCTTTCAAAGAGTTCCATCAGTGTATCTCATCATATCATATAAGAGACCTACATCAGGTGACTTTTCAAGCCACGGTAGCATGTATAGGTTTGTGGTAAACAAAACTATAGGGGGTTATTTAGAAAGCACCAAAATTTCATTGAAATTCAGTGAAAAAAATTTGTTAACATCAAAATTATCAAGGTTACACTGCCACGAGCAACTAGGCACATATGCCAAATTTAATGAGGCATACTCACCATTATAAGTGTAGGAACACACAGATACTGACAGTGCAAACTGTCCTATATATTTATAGGCACACACTGATATCGAGAGAAAGGGGGTTGAGGATCCTGAGGACGACCAACAGCACTAATGGCCCGCTCTACGGTGGGGCCCGCTCAGGTCTCACAAGGTTTTAGCTCACATGTGCCATTACAGGGATGAATGCTCCTTATGCATATCAGCCAGCTCTCACCCAATGAGGGTGGCCAGTACTGATTGCCAAGGACGTCATCCCTGCACGAGAGGTGCAGCAACCCCAACGATTGTTTTGACCTTGTTAGGCCTCGTCAGGAGGGTATAGCTGACACCCCTCTAGGCACATCAAGCAAGGGGTCCACGTCTGGATGACCCTGTATACTTATAGTGAGAGAAAGGGGGGTGAGGATCCTGAGGACGAGCAACAGCACTAATGGCCTGCTCTACGGTGGGTGCCCGCTCAGGTCTCACAAGGTTTTAGCTTGCTTGTGCCATTACAGGGATGATATCTAGATGAATATCATTTATTAGTTACAAAGTACATGATTACATGGGTAAAAATAAATGTTAGTGGAAACATACTAACATGTAGAGTGCACAAGTTACACTTTAACAGTCCTCATATTTTAACACTGTACTATACATTAAAATCTCAATGGTGGCTCTCCTGTATAAGTACCAGCAACTGCTGTGCTGTACTATATAATGCAATCCTGCTGGCGGATCTGCATTATAAATATATTTTAGTGCTGCGCCATAATACATTTTTTGGGGTTTCAGTAGAATCCAACTGGCAGATCTCAAATGTTAATAGATGTACATTAAGAATGTCCGAGTTTTCTGTTTCAAATGTGACCATTGCAGTTGGGGGTTTTCTGGCCTGATCAGTCAGGTCGGCTTGTGTGATGATAAAATGCATTGTATGGTGAGTTAGGGGAGTCTCCTCCCAGGTTGGATGTGTACCATTGTCCTATGATGGCATTTAAGAGTATATTTACAAAGCACCGAAATTGCACATTTTGCCGCATTTCGATGATTCCATTTCCCCAAAAATATGGTGAATTCACAATTTAGTGAATGGTAACCGTATTTTCCCGAAATTGGAGTCACCGAAGAAGTTATCGGACATCGGTGAAAACCACCGAAGTAGTCTTGCGCTACGTATACATTACCATTATGACGCTGTTTGAACTGCATTAATGGTGTATGCTTATGTCATGATTACCACGTGAACACTGTTTATTTCCTGCGTTATGCTTAATTACCACAATAAAAATATATTGTTTAAAAAAAACGCCGAACTGCACCTATAATGGCCAAGTTAGCATCTGTGAATGCTGCCAAACTGAAGGGAAAAAAAGGAAGATTTCCTCTTCCTAATAGGAGTATAAATCAATAAAATGCCTCCAAATAATAAAAAGTCCTTTAAAAAAATAATAAAAAGGTCTGTTACAAAAACGTAAAAAAAGTCTATCAAGTATAAAAACAAAAATATTGACTAAAAAATACAAAAAAGTGTTCTTAAAAATAAAAACAATTTGCTGAAAATTAAAAGAATAAACTGTCTTTAAATTTAAAAAAAAAGATATTACATTTTGACATTGAATCCTATGGGTATCGCTTGTTTAAACCTGTCGAACTGAAACACCAAAAATCAGGGCACTTTGCCCGGGTCTCGGTTCAATTCACCATTCTGTGAATAGAAGACACAATAGTCTTCTATGGGGCAATTTCAGTGCTGCTGAATTACATCGTATTTTGCTGTCAATTCGCCAGTATTTGGCGAATTGACAATTAAGTGAATAGGTGAATTGGCCCGAAATTGCTCCGAGCGGTGAAATTCACTGGTGAAATTCTGGGCCAGTTCAGAGCTTAGTGAATAACCTCTTTTGTGAATCTCGCCCTCTGCTGGTATAGATGCGGTCACTCTATCCCAAGTTTCCCCCATTACTGATGATGCCATGTGGCTTAAACGTATCCATCGTGAATGATGTTATTTAATTTGCTCTGTAGGAGCTCAGTCTTAAGTAATGGACTTCCAGTTCCAAATTTTCTTCCGTGCAGAGCTCATGATATTTTTAATGGCACCCGCATGAAGGTGACTTGGCGTTGATATGGGGTAACTTGGCAGTCATTACACACTTTTAGGAGCCAAACAAAAGTTTCCTTATAGATGTGTGTAGAATAATTCAGGAATGTAGGAGTAGTAACCTAGTAGCTTGTGGCTAACCGGTTCCTGGATTTCTCAAGCTCACTCTGTACTGGGAAATAAAGTACCAGCACAGAAAAATAATTGCATGACGATCAACAGATTAATGGACGAATTTTAGATGGCATATTCCGCATAATATATGAAGGTTGTGGTAAAGGTTGTGTTTATATTTGGCTCAAACTTAGACAATGTGAATAATGTTGTGTAATTTCCTCTGTAGGAGCTCAGACATAGGTAATGGACTTCCAATTCCAAACTTTCTTCCATGCGGAGCTCGTGATGTTATTCATGGCACCCGCAAGAAGGTGACTTGGCAGTGATATGTGGTATTTGGTGTATATTTATGGTTCTACCCTGCGGAAGGATCTTTCTACAAAATGAATGGGTTAATCATCTGGGAATGATTGTATCAATTCATTCTCATGCCATACTTCTCATGATTTAATATCGCTTTTATGATTTTCGGTGTTCTAGGAGCACTGTTGAGTCTGGAAATAGAAATTTCTCTCTTGTGTTTACATTTCTGTGTCAGGAACAGTATTTTAAATGTTTTTGTGGCTTATTCTAGAGTTCAGAAGTTTGCAGGATTTGGATTCTACTTCTGCTCCCGTGGCGTATGTTTAGAAGAGGGAGTGGGAAAATAACTGAATGAGTAAGCTGTTGATCAGGGAACCAAAGCAAGACTTTAAGCACTCAAAATAATTTTGTTTGCAGAAAAATATTAGGATGTAGGAAGCTATTGAAGTCCCTGAGCCAAATCCCACTCATTATAGCCCAGCTTGTTAATGCAAATGGGTCCCATTAGGGCTGATGCAAGGCTTTTTGTTTACACATGCAAAGATACATTTTGCTGCTCCCTGCCACAACAAATATATTTATATATTATATACCTTAATATAAAGATGCAAGGGTTACTGAGAGTATGTGGTTGAAAAGTGCTGTGCACTGCCGCTATATTCCCAGTACACACAATACACCCTACACACTATATAGTTGCTTGCACACATACCCAGACACAGAAATTTGTTTGTATACAAATGACATACATATCTACAAAATGTATGTTTAACTTACAGAAAGATGTGCCATGAATGAACTTCAACATGTAGGGTCTGTATGTATGCTGGGAAATGTAGCATGTCTTGCTGGAAGGGTAAAAAGGGTTAAACCCTCTCACTAAGTGCAGGAAGAGGTGAAATGGACAAAACCGCTGTTGTTCATCATTGTGGTTATGCTGCTGCACGTCTCAGAACAGGGCATGATGCGAGGTGTAGTCTTATTTCCATGTATGGAAAGTGAATGAATCCTGCCTTGAGTACACATTGTTAATTGATTTTTGTACCCACGGCAGGGGCTACCTAAGGTGGTTGCCTTTCCTATGGTATCCTAGCACTGGTCTAGGATCCCATCCTTTGCCAGCAGAGCTGCAAACACCTGTTGCAGATTGGCTGTTGTGGCTACCTACTTGAATCTGCATAGGAAATTCTGTTGTCAAGGCAGCCTGAGAATAATGTGCAATTCCAAGGTTTAATCATGCCTGCAAACGTCTCTCCATAGACTGAAGAACACAGAGAACACATACTTTCTCACGCGCTGCCCCCATCCTCTGGGACGCTCTACCTCGTACTGTCAGACTTTCCCCTAGTTTCCCTTCCTTCAAACGCTCCCTTAAGACATTCCTATTTAGGGAAGTCTACCACCCGACTCACTGACGCAATCAGTCCATTACTCTCACCTTGCATGCAGTCCTCTCCTACTGTTTCCACCCCCAACCTTTCTAGATTGTGAGTTCCCACGGAAATAGGGCCCTCGTTTCCTCTTGTACCGATCTGTCAATTGTCATTCAATGTATTGTAACGCTGTCTCTATTGTGCCCATTGTACAGTGCTGCGGAATATGCTGCCGCTTCATAAATAAAGAATAATAATAATTAAAGCTTTTCCAGTGTCATTTTGCAGCAATAGTGCAATCTCGTAAGACTGTGTTCATGCAATATAGGAATGGAAGATGTAAGAAAAGAAGTGCTACTGAAAGTGGACCACAAAGGGTAAAAACCCTTATTAATTTAGATATCAAATCCACTAGGGAAAACCTTTGTTCAATTTAACCCTTTCACTGCTGAGCCATTTCACGTCTTAAAATAAACAAATTTTTCTAAATTTGTATTATTGTTATTTACTTTAAACATGGTCATGTTTGGTATCATTGGAAAGGTCATGCTCTGGCCTTTCTAATGATACCAAACCTGACCCTGCTAGCTGAAACCAGTCGTGAGATAGCGGGGTTCAAACAAACCCTTATCTCCACCCCTATCTTTCCTTAGGAGTCAATGAGGACGTTCCCCACACATCCTCAGCAGTGAAAGGGTTAATATTAATAGCCAGTTCAATAAAATCTATATTTATTACATTATGGCAAGGATACACAGCTTCATCAGAACATCAAGAGGATTATGGCGAGACAACCCAAAAACCTCAGACAGGAAATACATAACTAAGCAGCACTCCTAGAAGCAACAGAAATATCTCTATCGCTAGGATGAGATCTATCCTAACTTTTATTAGATATTTAATAAAAAAGTCCCATTTCAATGGAGCTTTTCATTTTGAACTACATGGATTATATTAGCATATTTAGTAATCCCACAAGACGGGTAAATATTAATATGGTTGCCTTTAAATCATGACACCGTTAAGTGTCATTGTGTGTAAGTACTTTCTGTGTCCCTACAACACTTTTAACATGGCTTTTGTGTTTGGGGAATGTTAAAATCACGTTCAGAAAGGATTGGAGTCAAAATGGTATGGTCTTTTGAAATTATGCATTTTATTGACTAGGAAAGGCTGTTTATACAAGAGGCTTCCATGTTCACTGACAAGAGGGTAACCTCAGACCACTGATCACTTCAGAAGGTACAGGATACTCAGGACTTCTTTGTGTAACAGAGTAGAGAGCAACATCTAGCATTTGAGGGGCCCTGGGCAAGGACATTTTTGGGAACCCATCAACACACTTTCAATGCCATACCTCTTTATACTCCACTTTTTATCACACACACACAATGACCCCCCCTGATCTTCCCACCTCCTCCCACCCTTGACCCCTCTCACCCCCAGATAGACACCCACTAAACACTTTCTTCATAGATAGACATCCCCTCTCCCCCTGATAGAGATGTAGTCGTCGCTGACACTTTTTATCACACGGAAGGTTGCAGCAGTAGTGCAGGGCCCTGCTCGCCCCACCCAAAGGGTAGGCCTGGTGTAATGGTACTACAGGGAAACGAAAACTGGATTTCCCTTGAGTAAATTTTTACAAAATCCTAAAATAATGACCTGACAGTCCTAACACTGTGATTGTGACCGCAAGAAAATAGCTTGACTAGGGCACCAACAATCCTATTTTTACTGAGTAGGTAGTGCCGTTTCCAGTGAACTGCTGGATAGAAAAGCTGCCATGTTTTGGTCAAGATATTTGCGGAAGATATCCTATAGTATTTGTTTTAGTATATGACTATTTACGCTGTTGAGTGTAACCTTTAATCATCTTTCAAGGTGTACCACTGGTTATACCACTATGCATAAAATCTAAAACTTTATCTGCCATCATGCTAAAATAGAATTATCGGCATAAAATAATATTGAAGTATTGAATAAACAGTTATATGTTCTTGTGTCCTTAGCTTGTACAACTGTTTATATCTTCCTTTAATTTACTACCATATTTAGATCCTGCGGATGCTGCATGAATTATTCTTGTATGGCAAAGTTTTACCAGGCACAAGTATTTTTACCATGCTTTTTAGTGTTTTTTCCATCTTTTTGTTTTTGATTTATTGTTTTTAATTCTTCCTGTTTCATTCCCAGTTCAACATGTTTTTAATTATTTTCTCTTGTGTACAACTGTTGTATGTTACTGTGTCTTTTGTGCCTTTACTCCTGATGCCATTTTCTTTTATATATTACCTTTTTATTTTGAATGAGGTTGCTTGCACTTCACACATTTTTGTGTAATACCTATGTCTGCTTGTAGTCTGCGTATGCATACATATGCTATATTTATGCCTAATAATACAGATTTAGAGTATTTATGTTAAAGTTCACATATACAGGTTTATTACACATACACAACAAGTTTATATAATGTATATATATATCGTAATATGGCCTCTCGAAATGTGCTTTTTCCTTATGACTTTCTTTCAACTTTTTGTAGATTTCGAGTCCAGGCGGTGAATGAAATTGGAGCGGGACCCTTCAGTCATACAATAAATGTTAAAACTAGCCAGCTTCCACCACTGCCTCCACGGTTAGAGTGTACAGCTGCCGGACCGCAGAGCCTCAAGCTGAAGTGGGGGGAGAGCAGTACAAAGTTGCAGTCTTCAGATGACGTCATGTTTATCCTTCAAATTGAGGACAAAAACAAAAGGTACTTTAAGAACTATTCTTATGTTCTTTACTTTCTGAGGCAGGCAGGCAACAAATTCCATTTTTAATGCTTTATACATATATGCAGTAAAAAAATAGGGATGCACCGATACGAGATACTCGTGCAGATGCCCCCGATACCTCAACCCATACTGAAAGCCAACACGGCCGATTTCCGAGGGGCAGTGGCGGCTGGCAGAGTGCTCTAACGGCAATACAAAGATTTAATTAAAAACCAATAAACGATCACTACTTCATTCTTCTGCTGTTACATATCTCAAATCAGAAGGTGGCTTGGCCAATCAGACACTAATTTTAGTTGAGGGACCCCAGGGTATATAGTTCGTACTCCACTTTTCATTCTTCAACACTATAACAACTGAGTCTTTGTGCATAAAGGTGGCAGCTCTTTCACCACATGATATCCTTGAATCACAAGTGGAAAGTGCGTATATTATGGTGCACAAAGTCTACCTAGTATACTTTCTTATAAACAGGGTTATTCAGAGAGAGGTGAAAACCAGGAGAATGGCAGGAGAATGAAAAATTCTAGACCAAATAGCTGATTTAGAAAGTGAGTTAAATGGGAGAATTTTTTTGGTTTGGCTATTTTGACCTAGAATTTTCACTTCTCCAGTCATTCTCCTGGTTGTTACCTCTCTCTGAATAACCCTGATAGTATGAATGCACTGCACTTGTCACTGCATTCGCAGAGCCCAAGGATTGCAGAGAGATGGTACAGGCTGCACAATGCAGCGTAGTTGGCCTTTATCACTCATTTCTAGTGTGCTTGGGTGAATCAAGTGAACTTTCACTATCGCATAATAACAAATATTGTACACACATTACTTTATACTAACCAAACGTTGTAGACTGAGCAATTAGCTTAAATATATGATATGTTCCATATTATTTTTAATTCACAGCAATACAACCACATATACATCTTATGGATGGAAAGGATATTCAGTGCCTTTTTCTAATACCTTAATGGATCCTGAAAAGACATCTAGATAAATATGACACTGTTTATTAGTCTTTTTACAATATGGTCTTGCTTTAGCCGTTCATACACTAAATAAATAGGTGCTATCCTATTCATCATGCAGGCAGATTATAAAGAAACCAAGGACAAATTGAAATACATTTAGTCCCAGTGTACGTTTTAATTTTATTGACAGGTAAGTAACCCCATCCCTTGTAGTTTCTGGTAATGTTGATAGAATGGGCTAAGTGGTCATGTGGCATAATTGCTGCTCACTGGTCTTCAGCATGAGTTCGTCATTAGCTGTCCTCAACCACCACTGCAACTTACAAGCACTGTGTTAGAGTCTAAGTAGTCGAACCTCTTTTAAATTAATATTTATTACTTGGAAAATGCCTTGATCAAGCTTCTCGATATATGACTTATAACGACAGTCCTAATATCGTTTTATTTTCTCTTGATGCAAAGGAAGATATAGATGCCAAACAACCATGCACCAACACGGCTGCACCGGCAGAAGGCATGGGAAAACACACAATTAACTACGGAATATATCAATATTGTATATCCTTACACAAGGAACACTAAAACCCCATCAATAGATATGATAGGTCACTATATAGGAAACTGGATACAAATGCTTAAATCAAAAGAATTCCTAAAGTTGACCCTAAATCTTAACAATTTCCAAGCTGTCCCTTGTATAGATCCTACAAAACCGGTCTAGTGTGGCATAGGGAAGGAAAGAAAACAATAGACGTTCAATAGATGTTCATGTACCGGTGTAGATGCCCCTACTTCTGTGTCATGTGACTCTGTCATCGGAACACGTGACTGCTCATCATCCAGTCACTGGGCATTCTACTTGTAGCATTCAACATCAATGCTTAGCAACACAAAACTTGGGGCTTGGCCTTAGAACTCACTTCTATTGTTACTATTGGCCTCAGATCCTCTCTACCTATCAAACGCCGTTACAGCATACGGCATGCTTTCAGTGTTTGCAGGCGTCACTGAGGTCACATGGCCTATCCGTGCCCAATTACTGGAACTTGGTCTGTAGTTACACCCATTGCCAAGCAATCTTACACTTGAAGCATAATCCTAGAATATACTACCTTCACTACTAGAGCATTAGGTTGCACCTTAAAACACCATCCATTAATGCTGTGACAATACGTCATTCGGCATTCATGCAATTCTGTTGGTTTACCTAATCCGATATCTAACCCCTCGATGGAAAGAAGTAACAATCCCCAAAGGGGGCCGGAACAGTACACATTTTATCTCACATTAACTCACCGCACCAACCTCCTGAGTAAGATCTGAACCCAAGATACAAGTAGACAAATGATGCTCAGTCAAATCATCAGCCATCATCATACAAAATAGAGGGCATTTGTATCCCCAATATCTCACAATCTTGATAACATTGTGTATTTATCAACGCCCAAAACGAAAAAATCCTAAAATGGCTACTATTACCACTAGTATTATTTCTGAGCCACCCTGTATACCATCATTACCAGGGCCCTCAAAAATGCGATTAGTCGTTCATTCACCATAAATTGTATATCAATACTTCCTGTGACATCACACAATCTGCAAATGAATGCACATTCCAAAAAATATTTTCAAGTTGGCATGTCTGAGAGAAACATATGAGAATAGATGAGGATGTATAAAATATAAAGGTTCTTAAAGCGCAGATGAAACCAGTCTAAGAACTGAAAACGATGCCTATAAAATAGGGATGCACCGATACCATTTTTTTAAGACCGAGTACAAGTACCGATACTTTTTAAAAGTACTCACTGATACCGAGTACCGATACTTTTATTTAATGTCACGTGACCGTTTTTCAATAACAGACCTCATATAAAGTGCCCCCGGCTCACAGTGTGCCCCCAGCTCACAGTGTGCCCCCAGCTCTCTCACACATTGCCCCCCAGCTCACCCTCCGGCGCTGCTTGGCTCCTCCTGTTGCTTCGAGCGGCCGCTGGCATAGTTGTAGCCCAGCTGCTCGTTGAGAACCACGTGCACAGCCGCGATCTCACGTGACTGCGGCTGTGCACGTGGTTCCCAACGAGCGGCCGGGCTACAACCTCTGCCTGCAGCCGCTCGAAGAGCGAAAACTCACCCAGCCAGGCTCCTCCGGCGCTGCTTGGCTCCTCCGGCGTCTTCTGTCATCGAGCGGCCGCTGGCAGAGGTTGTAGCCCTGCCGCTCGTTGGGAACCACGTGCACAGCCGCTTTCACATGAGGCTGTGCATGTGGTTCTCAACGAGCGGCCGGGCTACAACCTCTGCCAGCGGCCACTCGAAGACAGAAGACGCCAGAGGAGCCAAGCAGCGTGCCAACGAAACTAGCCGACAAGCCAGCTCAGCGCTGGCTTCCGGTATCGGTTTGAGTATTGGGGGCCCTGCACGAGTACCAAGTACTCGTGCAGGTCCCAGTATCGGCACTGATACCGATACTAGTATCGGTATCGGTGCATCCCTACTATAAAGACTTACTACAGGGATGATGCCCTGCACAGAGCGCCACAAGAAACATTGGGAGGGGAGTTGTAGTAAAGAATGGGTGTAAAGGCACTGAAATAGAAAATAAATATTTGTTTACTTGTTTTACAAGAAACATTGGAAGACCAGGATTAAATTCTGAAAATAAATGAATGCTGTTACTAATTGTTTAGTTCCTAGGAGTAATACTGATGTTGTTTTCTTTATCTCTACCTAGTTTTATAATTATGTTTAATTTTAAAAAACATTCTTTGACTGTTGGGAAGACTCATAGGCTCTTATACTTATAATTATACCAGTGTGGAGCCATGTTTGAAATGTTATGAAATACTGTACAGTGATTTGTAATATTTTAAAATGATTTATTGTGTGTGCTCTCCTATAATAGTAATATGTGTACATATTCCCAGCGGTAATCTGATTTCACCTAATTTCATTGCAATGAGCAATTTCTGCTTAAGCTACTTATCCAAGGCCTGGGAATTGCATTTTACCTAGAAGGATTTTTTTTTTTTGTATTCAGAATAAAATCACTTTGTATCTTACACTTGGCACTCTCTGTGCTTTTGGAGAAGTTAATTTCTGAATATATGAATTTATTTACAAATTTAGTCTATTGGCTCTCCAGGGCTCCAGGTGTGAGCGGCAGTAAAATTATACAATTCCTGAGAAAAAAGAACCTTTAATGTTTCTTGGCTTTCTTAGAATCTTGAACTTTGTATCTCACATTTATCAATAGTAAAGTGCCATGAAATCTGTGGTTGGCTGTAAAAGGAAATATCTCCTTTGTCTTGGTGACATTTATGTTTTTGTGCTTTTAATAAATATAACTGAAGCCTTATCTGCCTAACATATGATGTACAAATTAATTGAAAATCAGGTTTACATTTTGAATACATTTATAAATAGTAGTAACATACCTCTCAAGTGTCCTAAATTCGGCAGTACTGTGCGGATTTTGGATTCCTCTCCTGCTGTACTTTTTATCTTCAGATGCAGATCACCAGAGAAATATCCCTACTGAAGTAAGGACAAGATTCAATAATCACAATATAGACATTGGCATGAGGTGGCTAACTTGGGCTACAGCCCCAAGTGGGCTCTTGAAAGGCACAGCGTCCTGAATTGTTTTTAACAACCTTGGGTCCTTGGTTCCCCAGCTGGTCAGGAATGCGGGGCTGTAGGGTGGCCCCTTTGTTATATGGTGAGCAGTCACAGTGCTGTGTCTGCCCCATAACGTTCTGAATGTTTGTCCGTGTCTGCATGTGTATGTTTATAAACAAATATGGTTGGGCGCTCAGTATAAAGTATATCTATACAATACCGCTCCAACTGTGGGTGTTCAAATGGAATCCCAGAGGGCTAGTTCCAGTATCTCGACTATAGAAAAAAATGGGGATCCAGACACTAGGCACTCCACACGTGGCGCTGCGGCAGCTTTTGAGTTGAATGAAGTGAACCGCAACGTTTCAGCCATCAAAGTGGCCATTGTCATGCTATCTATTTATTGCATTATATTTTTAGTCATCACATTTTGACACCGGTCTAAAACCCCAGATCACACCTTAGACATTAAAGGTAAGACGCCAATGGAAAACGTTTGCGTCTGCCATTTTCCATTTGTGTCTCACCTTTAACGATCGTTTTGAGTCATAATACTTTTAAGCCGACAATCTGATAATACCAGCAACACTGAGCGCCGCTGTGTTATCTGCTCCAGGTGTTCATTGGATTTCATGGAAACGGAGGAGATCTTGCACAAGTGAGATCAGGCCGAGGCATAGGTGTCTCTAAGGGGGGGCAGGGGAAATTTCCCCCTCTAGGTTATTTCTTGCCCCTCCCATGTACACCCCACCAGGATTCAGCATCCAGCTTCTCCCACATCTTCAGACCGATGTATCTCTGGCCACGTATCTCTGGCTTCGTATGTGGTCGATCGAGGTATTATTGGAAAGAACGGAGTCTGGCCTTTCCAATGATATCCAAAATAAGACAAAATCATAAATAATAAAATACTGTAATTTTCTTTCACAGGGTGGAAATGGATCAGCAGTGAGAGTGTTAATGGTCAGACTGTATAGTACATTGTGTATTACTTTCATTTTTGCCTTGGTTTAGTTGTATATTAAGGGTTAATGGGCAGACTTCAATCCTCGCAGTATACATTTTATTTTTTCATTTATTAATGGTATTTTAGGAGTTGGTGGGTAAGCTACATGTCTCACAGTGTATGCATTCCATGTTTTCACTTGATTACTGGCATTTTAGGGGTTAATGTGTGGGCTACATGCCTCGCAGTGTATATATTTCTCATTTTCACTTGATAAGTGGCATTTTAGGAGTTAATGGATAGGCTATATGCCCCACAGTCTTTTCATTTAATATTTTCCCTTGATTAATGGTATTTTAGGGGTTAATGGGTAGGCTACATGCCACACTGTTTATTATTTTTATTGTATTTCCCTGCTTTAATGGAGTTTTAGGGGTTATTATGGAAGTTAGACTCTAAAGGGTCTATTCATCTTTAGATCCTTTGCTTTTTGTCACATTTCGGGGAATCAATTTTGCCGAAAATATAGTGAATTCCCTATTTAGCGAATAGTCACTGTAATTTGTGAAAATTGGAGTCAGTGAAGAAGTTATCGGACGTCGGAAAAAAATGCCGAATTGCAGCGAATAAACTATTGAATTTCTGTACTAGGTTAGTACAACATAAAGGTATCATCATTGCATCACATTACTCTGGGATTATGGAATCTTAGTTATTTATACTTATTTAGTTTTTTCAGTGGTATGATTTAGTGGGGAAAATTATTAGTGCCCCCCCCAGTTTTGACTGTGGTATCTTATGTGCCCCCCCTACGTATTGTTCCTAGAGTTGCCACTGGGCAGAAGGATAGAGGGAGTGACACTGGAATCTGCCCGCGGTGTGAGGAAGTGGTGAATCACGCCTCTTTCTCCTCCAAGGGATCTGGGGTGAGTATGGGATATTTTGTTGTGTTTAGGTTAGTGTTTTATGTGATTGCTCTTCTGCACAATCACTTAACACCAGGGTCTGAAAAACGTTTTTCAAACCTGAATGACGTCAGGTGCAGATGAAAAGCGAGCTGGTTGGAATAGCTCATTCTACATCTGCTAGGGACACATTAATATTTCCCATACAAAGTATAGGAGACGATAACTTGGAGCAACATCCGATACATAAGCTGAACTTGCTTCCTGGACGGGATACGATGAGTTAAAAATAAACACAGCACTCAAGCCTTTATAATGTACGAAATGAGCACCATGCTTTGCGGGCAGGTTGTGATCCAGCCCCAGGTCCCTTGGGATCCTGGCATTGCCCCTGCTGTTTAGTGAACTCAAGACATTTGTCGCCTATGCAACACATCAGAAGAGCTTTTAGCATTTGCTGCCCAAACTGGGAGCAGCAGTTTTAGTATGCATTATCTGGGTGGAAAGAGCCATCGGAGTACTTAAGCACTTTGTGGGACTTACTGGCAAAATTGATTTTGTGTACTCAAAATCTTAAGCTTACTTAAAGTCATACTACTCACACACACACGTCTCTCTCCACAATAAAAAACAATTGAAGAAAGCAGAAAATATAATTATTTATTTTTATATATATATATATTAATTAATGAGCTTTACCTCATTTTGATAGAAAAAGTTTGTTACATGAGTGGCATGTCTTTCACTTATTTATCTCCATGACCAGTCCTTGGTCTTAGTACATATCCTTGCAATAACTCCAATGGCCTGGAAGTCACACACTTTGCTGAATGAAAGTTTCCTTTAGGAAATACAAAGCCACCTTTATATAGTTATAAATATATGCAGCAAATAGACATAAACTAGATTGTATTCTTTTTTTTTTATCCTGTTGAGAGATGGACAGCAGTGTATCCCATTACATCCACTCATAGGGCTACTAACTCTTGTACATTCTATTGTAAAGAATACTTTGAGTCCCAAAGTTCTAAAACTGGAACAATCACCATGGATACAAATGGAATGTCCCTGCTGATTGCTCCACTTTTAGAACTCAGACCTAAAAGTCTTCTTTATGAAACACTCATTAGTCTTATATTTTCAATTGAGAAACCTACATTGCAAAAGGGCTGTATAAAGGAAACCACAGTTAAAATTAGTTTTTGTTATTTAGTATCCTAAAATCTTTATCTTAACCCCTTAGTGACCGGGTGGTTTTAAAATTGTCAGTCCGAAAGTGCCCGCTGCGGTTTTTACGTTTCTGCGCTGTTTGTCTTTAGGTCAAATTATCCTCTTACTCGTTTATGCAACCCACACATATTATATACCTTTTTTCTCACCATTAAATGGACTTTCTAAAGACACCATTATTTCCATCATATCATATAATTTAATATATAAAAAATATGATGAAAAAATAGAAAAAACACTTTTTTGAACTTTAATCCCCAAAATCTACAGCCGCCAAAAAAGACCCCGGCTAAACAGTTTCAAAAATTTTGTCCTGAGATTAGAAATGCCCAATTTTTACATGGTTTTTGCGTTATAACCCCTTCTCTGCTGAGCCGTTTCACCTCTGTGCGCTGTGCTCATTTTGACCATCATGTTTAAACGTCAGTTGAAGCCCTATTTATGATCATCATGTTTAAACGTCAATTGAAGCCCCATTTTATTATACCCGCCAGCCAAGAACTTTGTTTAAAAAAACAACCCACTTTTTTTATTATTCTTTTAAACTTTATTTTATTTGTTTTATTCCAAACCTAGTGATGTTTGGTATCATTAGAAAGACCATGATCAGGCCTTTCCAATGATACCAAACATGACCCTCTAGCTGTGGATCGGGAGATACGGGGATCCAAATGATCCCCCTAACTCTGCTTGGCAGCTAGGGGGTTAACTGGCCCACTGACATTATTGCAGATATGGCGACGATGTCAGTGGGTTGAGGGTGACCTGGAGGCTTGGCTGACATCCAAGATGGCAGCCACTTCCGGGTTTGAATCACGAGCCGGTGCTCATTGGCACCGAATCGCGATCTGGCACCTAAGGGGTTAAAGAGATGTACCACTGAAAAGGGAATACTCTCTGCTTTCCAGCGGTACCTTTCTTTTTTCTGGCCATAATCGTTAGGGAGGGAGATGCATCCAAAGGACCACGCCCTCCCCTTTCAGGTTCACCCTGCAGGAGCAGGGGGATGCCTGAAATTGATATCATCGCGATGGCCGGGCCCCATAAACACATGGGGCAGGCCTTAACCTTGCCAGTCCGCCATGGGAGCCTGGCCAGAGAGGTGAGTATAGGGAGAGGGTTTAACGGACCATGATGTACATAGTACGACGTTCGCGCAAATGATGCGCGTTATCGCTTAACGCGGATGGACCTGCACGAGCGTGATGAACTGTGCGCATCCTATACTTAACATTGTGAGCGCAAATTCGTTCATGCGCTGCTACGCGGATGGTATTACAATCGATGCGCATCTTTTTCCGAACGACGTTTGCGCGCATAATTTTAACGCCTTTGAAAAGATGGTGGTAACTGCAAATCGGAACATTCTAGCCGAAACGAAAAACACCAGCACGAAAAAAAATACAGCACAGTATAGTTACACATTCTACATATACCCAAACAAAAAAAATTGTGAATTTGTGCATATTTTTTTTTATTGCTGCAGCATGTATACTCAGATTTACTTTGACAGGCGCAAAAACTTAAGTGAGTCAATTAAGGTAAATTGATGTCAATTAAGGTTCTTCATTCTGATTGACTGAATCTGGCGAAAAAAACAGTCCGCACACTGATTTACGTGCGCTATGTTTCTGCGGCGTATTACTTTTCGTTTTGCACATCGTTTTTACAAACATTTTTTTCGGATGGATGAGAAAATGCGTTCGGATCGGAATACTCCGTTAAGTTTCGCGCGATAACGCCGGACGATGCGCGCAAAAAAAATTGTGCTGCGCGAGCGAAATTGCGCGTAGAATGTAATAGGTGCCCAAGACTTTTATTCCCATGGCGAAAACCCCAAAAGACACAGACATTAGCTTTGGGAACGTTATTTTCATTTATTGTGTGGTGTAAGTTTAAATGTGTTTTTTACTGTAGATGTGGTTTTCATTGCGGAGTGTTGTAAAGACTCATTTTACTGTGTGCCCGGTTCTCCCCAAACCCCAGAACGAGTCTGGGACAGTGTTTGACTGACAGTCTGATCTATTGGAACAATGGATTATGTAAATGAGGTGTGTGATAACTGACCTAATGTAATTAGAGTTCCAATAAATCAATGTTTGTGTAATTATGTTCCTGGGGTTTCTAAAGGGGTTTGATATATGTAAATGATCCCTGATGGACCACATAAATATGTTTTTCTCAGTAAAGCAGATAGTTCTTGGTTGATACATGCAGCTTGTCTGGTGTGTTATTCCTCTGCACTATTCCTACACTCACAATCAGAAGACACCAAGCGGCCATCTGAAAGACTGACCTAACATCGAGGCTACAGGTCAGGAGATCGAAAGCCTGCAGATAGCTAGAAGCTGCTGTAACTTCGGCCCAGCACTGGCACAGATCCCTGCCAGCCAGCTCAGGTCTCCCAGCAGGCAGAAGCAAGCGGGTCAAGCTGCTCATGGCGCTGAGTACCGAGTTCCCAGTAGCCGGGCTGACCACAACGAGGGGGTGTCTGGAGAGCCAGGACAGGCGGAAGAGAGTGGTTTCCGTCTCACCCCTGCTTAATTTGAGCATGATACTCAAGAATTAATATACTGAATTATCTATATTAATACTTGCAATAGGGACTCAAATTGCATGGTAACGAAAAAGAATTATCAGAATATTATTTAACTGATCGGTAACGCACACTTTCACACATTTACACTTGCACATACTCTGTGCTTTGTGCTTTTTAAAGCCTTCAGGCACTCAAACTAAATTTGCAAATACAAAACAAGCATTAATGTTCTGCTTTAAGTGGCGTTCTATACTTTCTTTGCCTCTGGAAGACAAGAGGTGGGCGTAAACGAGCACCATTAATACATACATCTTTAATGGGCTTTTATGTTAAATTCAGAGCTATTGCGGAACATTACTTCAAAGCGATGTTAGGACACACAAGTTTACATTGTCAAAGTGCCTGGTTCTGCGCTGCAGGTTTAATATATATATATATATAATTTAAATTTTCAGAGGTTCCCTGGACACCGCAACATACCAGGTAAAACCCTTTAAATATTTATGCCAATTTATACAAACCGTGTGTTAAGTCCAGAGAATCTCCTCTCATGGTTCTGTCTTTGTAAAAAGCATAAATGTTTATAATGAGGAATTAAACATTTTGGGTCTTACTGCATATTTAATAAATTGTCATTACGTCTTCATGTAAAGACTAAGAAGTGTTAGAACCAAAGATATATCCACATGCAAATTCAAGCCTCGTATGAGGTACAGGAAACAGACTCTTGGGTTAGACGCACATTTATTATCCGCCTGCAGACTGCCAGCCGGCTTCAATATAAACAGGTGAACACACGGACATTCCTGGTTTGAAACACAATATAATTGAAGTTATACAGTGTAATGTGACAGTTTAGATGCACTTCTGTCAAATGTTTTGTTAACTCTCAACGCATGAATGAGAAGATAAACGATTTTAAATATAACACGTATGTCATAATGCGCACGCATCAAAAACCCTAATTTCTAATTTTTGTACCTAAAACCAGAGCACCTTTCTTAACCTGAATCTTTTTTAGTCGCGTCATTTTTTAACACACATCTTTTTTAAGTCTTGTTGTTCTTAGACGTTTCTTGTTTAAATGTGTCCTTTTTAAACAAATGTCTTTTTTTGACATGATTTTTTTTCCGTTGTCTTTTCCATAGGATTAATTTCTTCGGACATGCACCATACCTTATTCCAAGCTCAGCAGCGATACTAGCATGAGGCATAGTGCCAAATGTTACAATTCAATTTGCCATTTCAAATCAATCGGTTATCACTCTGCTTTATGTGATCGTTCCCAAGTGTTTTTCCCCTGAATGTGTACTCAAACAGGGTTATTCAGGTGCTCTCTGATTCGCCGCACTTTGGCGAGTCCGATTCAATGACCCTGTGGTAAATTCAGCATTCACCGCAGGGTCCCCAAAGTGCAGCAAATCGGCCGCGCGATGCCGCCGCAAACCCCTCCAGCTGTCGCAAACACGCCGGACGTCGGCCAAACGCAGCTGACGAGCCGCCAAGCACAGTGCTGACCAGCCAAAGAAAAAAGCCGACAAGATGCCGGTCGGGTAAAAAACCAAAATGATTGAAAGTGCCAAATTTGAAACGCTGTTTGCAAAAAAAAAAAAACCTACTGGACTAAATTGTCTGGAATTAACATATAAGATCCTACGAAGACATTAAAAAAAACGCTATTAAGAAAAAAATCCCGAAAAATGCATAAAAAAATCCTAAAAAAATTGAAACGTTTTACTTCAGATTAAAAGAATTTTAAAAAGGTTTATTAGATATTAAATAAAAATTAGAATGTTTTCAACATTGAATCCTATGGGATTCGCCTGATTAAACCTTCCAAATGAAAGCATCGAACATCAGGGCATTCCAGCAACTTTTCTCTGCTGTTCGGTGTTCTCTGAATAGATAAACCATTGCTTCTTTATGGTGATTTCACTGACATCGAAAAGGCACCATATTTACAGGCAGTTCGCCAAAATTTGGCAAACTGCCTGCTTTCTTAACAGCCAAATAGCCACGAAAATGTACCGTATGGGGAAATTCACCGTTCGGTAGAATTTCGGGGCCAGATCGGCTGTCTCTATAACCCCTATAGAGCATCAATTTACAACTATCTTTCTGTGATACTATGTAGACCAAAGGGCTCAGGAACGGAAATTACCAATAGATTTTAAAAATAACCCCACCTTTTTACTCTTATATGCTACAATATGGACTACAGCGACTCCCATACTTCACTTCTATAGCTAAGGTACTGGGAAATGTCTAGTGGTACAATTCGGATATTTGTGGGCTAATAACTATAGTTAAGGTGTTATTGGTATCTTATTGGAACCAATTAAAGTGAGCATACAGTCCTAACTCACCTGAGTTTTGCCAAACATTCCTGGTTGTTGAATGGGGCAACATCTACAGGCAAGATGTTGTGGACTAATCTAATCTAAATCTCCATCATTCCCTGGCTCCGGCTGGTGAGAAGTTTATCCAATTGCATTCCCATAGTTTTAAGGTTAGACGTTAACTGGGTCTAGATTTAACAATCAAATGTATAATTGAATATAAATAATGAATTCTTGATAAAATGTACTTATGATCGGTCGTTCAGACCATCTGTATGAACAGTTTTGTGCCACAGTGTCCGTCCACTGAAGCATCATCCAGTTTGTGTGTGTCAGCAGTAGAGAGAAAGTCTTTGGAAGATGGAATCGCTGGTGATAGATTTTTACAATACCAACTGTTTGACTATACAATAAAGTTCTCACGTCGAGTCCTAGTGTGACGTCTAACAATCTCCAACCGTAGCCCCTATTCCATGGTTGGTGCAAACTTAACCAGAGCTGTTGTAAACTTAAAAACTCTCTAGACTATAATGGTTCTGGTTACACCAGCCTTGGAATAGCGACCTGAGTTTATACAGTGCTACACTGTGGTGTGTGATGCTTTTAAAGCGATATGCATCACTAGTGTGATTGGATTCTATTTTGGATTTTATCAACTACGGCTAATGTCAGACGAACGCAGTCAGAGCGCACTCTGTATGCGTGCACAAGGGACGCACGTACTGACGGAAGATACTGTAGACAGCAAACGGTCCTTTTTTGTTGACGGATGTAGGATAAAAAGGGAATCCTGGAAAACAAAATTAATATTATAAAAATTTGAAAAGGATATGAAAAGCCATTTTGTGCGTCAAGGTGCCAGGCGTCGCAAATGCGCTGCGTCTGACATCTCATCACTCACACAGGCCGCTATGTGGATGTGGCGCACTCTGTGCGTCCGTCTAGCTGCTTTACGTTCTTGCCTAATTTGCGTCCGTTTGCCACGTACATTGTGCGTGCAGAGTACTTAGTGTGTGGGCCTCACTCTATGGCTCATGATTCTATGCTACGACGGACGTTAAACTGTGCGGCAACACGGACGCGATCACTGCGTTCGTCTGACGCCGGCCTTAGCTGGAATAATGTTTTGCGATTGCATATTTTTAATATCATGGTTAAATACTAGAAATACTATAGAAAGTATTGTAGTTGGAATATTGTTTATACTTACACTTTGATTTTTAGAATGGAAATGCACATAAAACGAGGCAGAAAGGACAAAATCAGCGAAGAATAAAATGAAGTTATTTTAATTTATTGGCTTTGCTGCAAAGCCTTATATTGTTCAATCCCTGAATAAGTAGCAGAAATCCCTTCTCCTCCCCCTTTCCACCCCCCATCCCCCCAAAAATTGGAAGAACTAATGGAATGATGATAATACAAACAAAGATAACTATATGATGCAGTTGTTTATAAATCCGGAATGTACTGTTTTACTCGTATGTGATTGAAGTCAGGCATTTGTGTCTGTGCAAGATTACAAATACACGAGAGAGATGAGCTTTTTTTATTCTTGGTTTTTCTAAAACAAAACAAGAGAGGCATATTAATCAAAAACGTCACCAACCTTTCGAAACGTCTGTCGGCTCTGCTGCACTGACCCCAGAAGAACTGCATGAACTTCATTTAACAGAAATCGTGTTAGCTTCTGCATTTCTCATAATAGCTATTGATTAAAGAGAATAACAGATTTTTAACTTATAGATAATAATGCTAATATATTTTTACACTGAGGTTTTTCTGCCGCAGGGAATCCAAAATGCTTTGCCGCACACCCGTTCATTTTAAGCGAGCCATCAGCTAGTAATAGCTGGAAAAATTTTACTATCAGGGTTATTCAAAGAGATCCGAATTGTGGCCGAAAGGTAACCAAACAGTGAAATTCAGCGTTCGGTTACCTTTCCTGACCATTCGGCTATTCAGAGAACAGGCAGTTTGCCAAATCGTGGCGAATTGCCTGCACATACGGTGCCTGTTCGTTGACTGTTCGAGGGCAGTGAATCCCCATAGAGAAGCAATGCTTTGTCTATTCAGAGAACACAAACCAGCAGTGAAAAGTTCCCGAAATGCCCTGCTGTTTGGTGGTTTCATTCGACAGGTTTATTCAGGCGAATCCCATAGGTTTCAATGTTAAAAATATTCCCGTTTTAATTCAATATCTAATAAACCGTTGATTATAATATTCTGCAGTAAAAAGTCTCTTTATTTATAGATTTTTTTAGGATCTTTTAGGCATTTTTCAGGATTTTTTTAGCGAAAATTTGTTTTCCGTTCTTTTTTATTTTAATAATTTTTTTCTTTTTTCTGTAACAGCCCTTTTTATTATCATTCATTGGATCTTATATGTAAATTTCAGATGTTTTCGTTCTGTAGTTTCTTTGCAAACAGCGTTTCAATTTTGAAACATTCAAGCGTACTGTTTTGTTTTTTTTTCACTCCATTAGTCTGCAGTGTCGGGTTTTTTCGGCGGCTGCTCTGCGCTGTGATCCGCGGCTGCTCGGGTTTCTCTAGCGTGTTCGGTGGGGTTAATCCAGATGTTTTTGCGGGTTTCGGTGTGCATTCGCCAGGTTTTGCGGTGAGTGTTCGTCGGGTTTTTGGCGGATTTTCTCTGCCCTATGACGGCCCTGTGGTGCTTGCTGAATACACCGCAGGGTCGCCGAAATGAGATCGCACCGAATTGAAGAGAACGAAAAGTCACCGAACGTGCGGTGACTTTTCGATTCTCTTTGAATAACCCTGTATGTTTTCCGTGAATGGCCCTCATTTTATTTACTTTCAGTGGGTGAATAGTTGAGTTCACTCGTAAAGGAATCCAGCCTGCCGCAGCAAGATTTGGATGTGCATTGCATTCAATGAGCAGGTTGTCTGTTATAGCTTGAAAAACAAACACTGCTGTTTCATTTGTACACTCTGCTGGCAAAGAAATCCTTTTGGGTTCCTATTCACTAAAGAGATTCCAAAGTTGGTGGTAAATTTACAACAGCTCTTGTTAAGTTGGCACCAACTTTGGAATGGGGCCCTTAGCTTTTATTTTCTAAAAGTGGAGCTGTATAGCTTTAGAAAAGCAGTTGTAACTATTGATTCATAATAACTGATTCCATACGTTAGGCTGAATTTATCATTTCGTTGTCAGGTCTCCCTGTTAGTGATGAAAATGGAGAGTATGTAACACCAGGCATGTACTGGCCATCGGGACTACCGGTAGATTCCCGGTGGGCCAATGGCTCAGTGGGTTCAGATGCCAGCCTGGCCGGTGGCCGAGCCTGGGGATCGCCTGGGCCTGGCCGTAAAAACACTTTGGGCAGTATTACATACTTGGTGCTAACTTAACCAGAGCTGTTGTTAACTTAACAGCTCCATAGGCTATAATGGCTCTGGTAAGTTTACAACAGCTCTGGTTAAGTTAGCACCAACTTTGTGTTATTTTTTTCAATGATCCTTTTGTATTTTTTGTATTTTATTAGACTTATTTTTTAATTTTTAAAATCCTTTTTAATTTTGTATTCATTTTTAATGGACCTTTTTTATTATTTAGGAATTTTCTGATGCCAATTCGGCCCGACTCAGCGGTTATCACCGCAATTCACCAGTTTTCGCCTAAGTCCAATGACTGTTTCGGCGACTCTGTTTTCAGCAAAACACGGTGAACATTCACAAATTAGTGAGTTCACTGTATTTTTGGTAAAATGGAATCACTGAAGAGCAGTGAAAGGCAGAAAAACGCAAAGCACCGAAATTGCACGCAATTTAAAATGGCAAAAATAGGTTTTCATTTCATTAAATGCCAAAAAATCCAAACAAAATCTCTAGCTCCAGCTCATAGAGATCTTAATCCAACCCTGTGTGTTGCATATCAGAGTGGGCTGTTCTAGATGAAGTCCAGGGCTGATTTTTGTCCCAGTCCAGCCCTGTGTAACACTGTTTACAGTATTACTTTATGTTGTATTATAATTTGATAAAAATGACTCTTTGTTTCATCTTTTCCTATACTGTATCTCTTATTTTTCACAACACAAAAAAGTTTCTAAAAAAAAAAATCCCAATGTAAAGCAATTTTAAGTTCTGTCATCCCAACGCTGAATTGCCTGAAAGGATAAAATGAAGAATGGTATACAGAAGGATGTAACGTGGCAACAAATGAAAAATCAAATACATGATAGATATCCCAACTTTGTGTAACAGGATAAGTTGTAGGTCTTAATTAAAATGTGTGGATGATTATTATTTGTCTGTTTTGCAGATTTTTACCTATCTATAGAGGACCAAGTCACACCTACAAGGTTCAAAGGCTAATGGAATGCACATGCTATAGCTTCCGAATACAGGCTGTTAATGATGCTGGAGAGGGACCGTTTTCTGATGTCTGCACATTCAGCACAACCAAATCAGTTCCCCCAACTATTAAGGGTGAGGCAAAGATTTAGCTAATTCAATTTAATTGTACTGTTACCCAAGCACTACTGCCAAAAATACCTCAATGGTCTTCCTCCATTGACAACAAATAGAAACCTGTTCTAACTAATTAATTTCTACGTATTAATTCTAGTTCTATTGGGATTACTTTTTGAGTCTAACCCCTTCACTACCAAATGAACGAAAGTCGTTTCCAAATAGGCTCTAGACCAGTGTTTCCCAAACCTGTCCTCAGGACCCGCTGACATGCCAAGTTTGCGAGATATCTGAAGCACAGCACAGGTGATATGATTTGCTGCTCAGTGATTGCAGGATTCAGTCTGCATTTCCCCAAGGTGATCCGTTAAAATCTGGCCTGGTTGAGAGGGTTCCGAGGACAGGTTTGGGAAGCACTGCCCTAGAACAGCGGTTCCCAACCGCGGTCCTCAAGTCACCCTAACAGGCCAGATTTTAAGGATTGGGGAAATGCAGACTGAATCCTGCAATCACTGAGCAGCAAATCATATCACCTGTGCTGTGCTTCACATATCTGGAAATCCTGACCTGCTAGGGATACTTGAGGACCGCGTTTGGGAACCACTGCTCTAAAATGTACCCTCAGATTTTCAGCACCTTGGACATGTCTGCTGAGGTACTGCAGCAGTTTGCGTTTTCTTTCACAGAAACTCAGAGCTCCACCTGTATTATTATGTATATAGTGTTCTGACTCTCAAATAAGCTTACTCATTTTTAAATGTATTAATGTAAAAATGGTCTTCTATAAATCCAACAGGTCCGGCACTGGTTCTACAGAAAACCATTTTGAAGTGAATAATTAACAAGAGATCTTAAAATGGACTTATGTTGATGAAGTCTGCATATATATACACAAGCTCAAAGAATCTATTCTGCTAGTAAACTAGCAGTAAAAATATATACTAATATGAATATTGTATTTAAGCATGTTTGCAACAGCATTGCCTGTTTGTAGAAAGAAAAGCAATATTATCTAACATGGAATTTCTTTTGTATGTGACAATTTTGGCACTATTGGCTGCCTACAGCTAAAACGGGGACGCAAAGGGAAAAAAAATAGCATTCACTAATTTCCCCTTAGCATCCCTGTTTTACCTGTAGATCAGGGGACAGGCGCGGAGTCCAGCAGCCTGCCTCGTAGTGGACGCGAGGGTCCAGGATGCTTGGGGCAGCACTAAAGCACCATCCCGAGCATCCCCTCCATGGAGATCATAGGACTCTATGGAGGCTTCTCCTGCCGGGTCATATGACTGGCAGGATCCCGCCTCTCGCAAGATCCTGCAGGTGTGCAGAGTGATCGTGGAGGGAGACTGGGGGTTTAGTTTCCCCCCAGTGTCACTCTGCTCCTGGTGGCCAGAAGCGGCAGTTCAGGCTACCGTTCTCGCTGCAGGATGAGAGGTGCGTATTTGATTTTTTTGGGGGGGGTTTGCAGCTGCGGCTAACTGATTCGCCAGAAGCGCAATCACTTAGCACCAGCTCTAAGCTGTAGCACATGTTTTTCATTAGCGACAGCTGTTTGTAATTAGCGTTAGGACTAATTATTCACTGCTTACACTTTGCACTCCACATGTTAAGCATAGGGAGCACAAAGTGCAGTAAGCTGGCCCTAACAAGTAGTGTTACAACAAACAAAAACGTTTGACCAACATGAATGTGCTAAAATTCCCCAGGATTCCTCTGACACTGCCATACAGTCTTGGATTTTGTTTTTATGGCATAATCTAATTAAACCAATAACTCACTAATTTTCATTATGCACACAGTGATTTTATTCGCATAACCTAAAATCAGATCATTTATTAGACAGAAGTTGAAATACTGTATTACTTCAGGTGCCACAACATAGCATTTGTTGCAGAAATTTCCTGTTTTATTGTTACATTTACCATGTATTGAGATAGCGGAGCACTTATCCTTTAGTGAGTGTCAAAAATGCAGCTTGTATTGTATACATTCTACTGTTTTGTTAAATGTAATTATTGAACATACTGTTTTTGGTCCTGTGAGCTGTAATCAAATATATGAACTGTAAAAAAAAACGTACATATGATATACGGTATATCACATGCATAGAAATAAGAAGAGCAAAGGAAAAATCATTTAGAACGTAATTGTGATGCATATTATGCTGTGCAAGCACTTGTGTTGAATTATACAAAAAGATATTAGAGTTACGATATAATGATGGATAATAAAATCATGTACTTGGAATGAGTAGCAGGGAATCAACCTTGGACCTCCAGATGTTTTTGCACTACATTTCCTGTGATGCTCAGCTTCTTGTTAGGCAGAGCCTCATGGGAAATGTAGTTTCAAAACCTCTGGAGGGCCATGGTTGCTGACATGACGGGGAGTGCATCCCTGCACTAGACAATGAGTCAAATTCCATATAGAAACATATGGTTCAAGTTGACATCCGACAAGAATTACTGCTCATATACATTATTTGTCTGGGGATAAAGGGCCCTATTCCCTACTGTGCACTAAAATGGGGACGCCAACGGGGAAAATCTGTGCTTGCTGAGTTTCCCTATAGTGTCCTCATTGTAGCGTGAGATTCTGGGACAGGTGCTACCTCAGTACCTTGCCCCAGAACGCAGCATGCTGGGATACTTGCGGTAGCACTTCCGCTCTTCGCGAGTGTCACTTCCTGGAGTCCATAGCACTCCATAGAGGTTTGCGCTTCCAGGCCGCGAGCCCTACGTGATCTCACTCCCATGGGATCGTGCAGCACCGCAGAGCGATTGCGGAGGGAGACTGGGAACTATTTGTTCTCAGTCTCATTCTGCTCGCGGCCAGGAGAAGCAGCAGATCAGGCCATCGTTCTTGCCACGGAATGAGAGGTGAGTATCGGATTTATTAGGAGGGTTTTAGGGGGTGTTAAATGATTTTGCAAAAACGCAATCATTAAGGCTAGGGTCAAACGAACGCATTTTTCGCATCGTTCGTAAAAAAGGGCGTCCAAATGCATTGACGTATTTTTTCACGGAAGACACGAAAGCGGTCATATGATGCGCATTTTCGTGTGTGATTTTTGACGGAGCTATTAAAAACAAATGGACGTGATGTTGGCCTGACATGTGCAGCGTCTGACGTCTCCTAATAACGCACACACGTCGCTATGCCGACACAGCGCACTCTGTGCGTCAGTACTAGCGGTTCTACGTTCTCAAAAAAATGCGTTCGTTTGCCGCTTGCGTTGCGCGGCTGAACTTTCGTGCGGCCGTACTTTGTATGTTGACATCATGTGCTGCTACTACGGCCATAATAAAGTGCGGCTGCACGCGTGTTCGGACTGCGTTCGTCTGACCCCAGCCTTAGCGTCAGTTTTTAGGTGTAGCTATGATATTATGGTTTGCGCATCCCTGCGATAATTAACGCTAGCACTTTGTAATACCTTATCTTAACGCTAATTACTGATTGTGCTCCCCATGTTAAGTATAGGATTCACAAAGTACAATAAGCTCACACAGGCTAGTGCAAAAAACTGTGCCGAGTGATTTTTTTTTTTTCAGGTTTAGCGTCCGGAAGATAATAGGGGGGACTGGGTGCAGTAAAGTCTTTGTCCTGGGTATAACACTCATCTGAATGCTACCATTAGCGTTCTCGTGGGAATAGCACCCAAAATATTTTACTGTACATAGAGAGTTGATGCTGCCGTTCTCATTATAAATAAAAATAACATCTTGTTTCAGCACCGCGGGTAACCCAGTTAGAAGGGAATACATGTGAAATCACTTGGGAGACCGTGCTGCCTATGAAGGGAGATTCCATTGTATATATATTGCAAGTACAAGTCGGACGAGAGTCTGAATACAAACAGGTAAGACGATGATGCATGGAATGTTTCTGTCATTGATGTATACACATTAAACTCCAGGGCTTTATAGGTTAAAGGCCCGTTGCTTCTGCCGAATGACCAAATGTTCCAGCTAATGGCACTTTAGGAATTAATGTTTCCAGGTCTGTATAAAATATATTTAAAGGACGTTTTGTATGTATATTTTGTTTGTTCTCAGATTGTAAGCAATTGAGAAAGGTCATCTTCTGCCATCGTTCTCAGTGTGTCTAACCTGTTTGTTTTTTCCTACACATCGCACAGTGCTACGGAATCTGTTGGGGCTTTATAAATGCTTGTAATTACATATAAACTCTAATAAAAGTGTTATATTTAAGTGTGGCGCCAAAGATCTTAAGATTTTGTGCAATTCCCCTCACCACACAGACGTTCTTTCTACCACCTCATAGAAAATAGACAACACAAAAAAAAAGCTCTTTTTGGAATGTATTATATTTGCTTATGCCATAAAAACCCAATGAAAGAAACAGATCCACACCATATGAACTACATAGGCAGTTAGATAGTAAATGGGTGTATTTTTATTTAAATGCATCACAGATCTAACCTACTTGACTTCACAGAAATTACTCTAAATAGCAGTGTTTAAGCGGGATAACAATAACATAAATTGGGGAAAATTTTAAAATTATGATAAATTATGCAAGCAGTGTAAGCAAGTTGCTGGTTATATTTAGTCTCTAATGTCACAAAATGCACATTTTTGCCATGACACACAAATGTGAAAATTGCACATAAATATAAAGCGCTCATTACATATGTGGAAAGATATGTATAATTTACATTTCTATTTTGTTACAACATGATGAAAAGATGCATCGCTTTGACTGCAATTTATATGAATATTTTTAGAGCTAAAATAATTGACTGAGACGGGCCGTGATCTTGCATGGTGTTAACACTCACAGCTTTATGTCATTCTGAGCACGTCTTTGGTGGCAGACAAGCGCAAGTCACCACTCTGAAATTCCGTGTGATGGTTACACTAACAGGGTTATTCAAAGGGAATCGAAACGTCATCATACGTTCGGCAACTTTTCGTTCGCTTCAATTCGGCGTGATTTGGCGATCCTATTTTGGCGACCCTGTGGTGTATTCAGCAAGCACCACAGGGTCCCCGAAGTGCAGGGAAAAGCCACCGCAAAACCCGCCGATCACTCACTAAAACCTGCAAAACAGCTGGATTAACACCGACGAACACGCCGGAGAAACCCGAGCAGCCGCCAATCACAGCGCAAAAGCAGCCACTGGAAAAAGCAGACACCGCAGACGAATGGAGTGAACAAAAAAAACAGTACGCTTGAATGTTTGAAAAGCGAAACGCTGTTTGCAAAGAAACTACAGAAGGAAACTGTCTGGAATTTACATATAGGATCCATTGAATGATAATAAAAAGGGCTGTTACAGAAAAAAAAAGAAAAAACGATTTATAAAAAAAAATGGAAAAAAATCCTGAAAAATGCCTAAAAGATCCTAAAAAATCTATAAATAGACTTTATACTGCAGAATATTATAATCAACAGTTCATCAGATATTGAATTAAAATGGGAATATTTTTAACATTGAAGCCTATGGGATTCGCCTGAATAAATCAGCCCGCATGAAACCACCGAACAGCAGGGCAATTCGGCAACTTTTCACTGCCGGTTTTTGTTCTCTGAATAGACGAAGCTTTGCTTCTCTATGGGGATTTCACTGCCCTCGAACAGGCACCGTATGTGAAGGCAATTCGCCAGGATTTTGCGAACTGCCTGCTCTCTGAATAGCCGAATGGTCAGGGAAGGTAACCGTACGCTGAATTTCACTGTTCGGTTACCTTTCGGCCACAATTCTGATCTCTTTGAATAACCCTGTAAGATTTGACTCTGCAGGAGTTCTAGATGTATAAACCTGCACACCTTTTATTGAACGCATGGATGGATTATACAGTTGTGTTCAAAATTATTCAACCCCCACTGAAATTGAGTGTTTTGGCCAGTTTGACATTGATTTTGATCATTCAGTCATCTTGCTTACAATTAAATCAAAGAGGCACGTGTAGGTCAGACAAATATAACATAACATTTATAATGAAATAACCACAAATGTCTTTTCTGTGCTCACATCATTATCAGTTTTATTCAACCCCCAAGTGACATTCAATCTTAGTACTTAGTACAACATCCTTTTACAGTTATAACAGCTTTTAAACGTGAAGCATAGCTTGACACAAGTGTCTTGCAGCGATCTACGGGTATCTTCGCCCATTCGTCATGGGCAAAAGCCTCCAGTTCAGTCACATTCTTAGGCTTGCGCACTGCAACTGCTTTCTTTAAGTCCCACCAGAGGTTCTCAATCGGATTTAAGTCAGGTGACTGCGATGGCCACTCCAAAATGTTCCAGCCTTTAATCTGCAACCGTGCTCTAGTGGACATGGAGGTATGCTTGGGATCATTGTCCTGTTGAAAGGTCCAACGTCTCCCAAGCCTCAGGTTTGTGACGGACTGCATCACATTGTCATCCAATATCTCCTGGTACTGAAGAGAATTCATGGTACCTTGCACACGCTGAAGCTTCCCTGTACCTGCAGAAGCAAAACAGCCTCAAAGCATGATTGACCCCCCGCCATGCTTCACAGTAGACAAGGTGTTCTTTTCTTCATAGGCCTTGTTCTTCCTCCTCCAAACATAGCATTGATCCATGGGCCCAAACAGTTCTAATTTTGTTTCATCAGTCCACAGAACACTATCCCAAAACTTCTGGGGTTTGTCCACATGACTTGTGGCATACTGCAGTCGACTCTTCTTATTCTTTGGAGACAGCAAGGGGGTGCGCCTGGGAGTTCTGGCATGGAGGCCTTCATTACGCAGTGTGCGCCGTATTGTCTGAGCTGAAACTTCAGTACCCACATCTGACAAATCTTTTCTCAGTTCCTCAGCAGTCACACGGGGACTTTTCTCCACTCTACGCTTCAGGTAGCGCACAGCAGTCGAAGTCAGCATCTTCTTTCTGCCACGACCAGGTAGTGTTTCAACAGTGCCCTTTGCCTTGAATTTGCGAATGATGCTTCTTATGGTCTCTCTTGGTATGTTTAACATCTTTGCAATCTTCTTATAGCCATTGCCCTTCCTGTGAAGAGTAATCACCTCTTCTCTTGTCTTCCTGGACCATTCTCTTGACTTCACCATGTTTGTAACCACACCAGTAAATGTCTAGAAGGAGCTGAGTATCACAGTCACTTTAAAGCTGCCTAATTGGTGCTTATTATGCTTTATTGCTGCTCCGTGACATCCACAGGTGTTTTCAATACCTGATTGAAAACACTTGAATGAACCTCTGTTCTTCAGAGTGGTAGTCTTTAAGGGGTTGAATAATTGTGTCAATGAAGAATTCACAAAAGAAACATTTACTACTGTATTACAAAACCAATTGATGTCATTTTAGTTGCATATGGTTCTTTAAAAAGTCCTTGTAGGATTTCATTCTGAATACAATTACAAATGTACACTAAATTCCCTAAAACCCTTTACAGCATTGGGGGTTGAATAATTTTGAACACAACTGTATGTTAATATAAAAATATTTTATTATTTCCAGTTACTGAGAGGCTATGCACAGCTTACAAAGAATGAACAAAAATATTATGGATCAATGCGAAATTAAACACAAACGCCTGCAAAAAATGAACGTTAAACAGGAGCTAGCATAAACTCAATCACACAAATGCGCAATGAAAGATATTCCCAACTACACACAAACAGAGCTAATGAATAAAGGCATCACCAGCTGGTTAGGGGATGTACACAAACATACACACAATAAATACACCTATTTTACCAATTACCAAGAGAATGCCTCCACCGGCTGGGTGGAGTAGAGGTAACATCACTGCTCTGAGTGGAGAGAGCCTGTGGAGACATGGGTTCGATCCCAGCGAGCAACCTCTCCAGTAAGTGTCCTTGAGCAAGACACCTAACGGTACATACTTGCCACCCAGGACGTACTTGAAAACGAGAGAAATCTCAATGTATCCTTCCTGGTAAAATCCTTTCTCAAAAAAAAAAATGCACTCAAAAATATCAAATGCATAATGTTACAGAGAGCATATATACAAAGATAAACACACTTACACATAATAAATAAAGGTATTTCTGGTTATATATGGTCCATTATAAACCATTGTCTAGAAACCTATTCATTAACCTCCCTGGCGGTCAGATTCTGACATATTTTATATGTCAGAATCGGTACCGTTTATTCAGCCCCCTGGTGGTGTTAGAGTGTGGCTCAGAGTTAAATTTCAATGCTGAAGGCGGTAACCCCGAGTCACACTTGGGCTGGATACATACCTGTCCCTGCGTTCCCTCGCTGTCCCCTGCAGTCACCCTTGTCCGATCGCGGCATACTGCTTCTTGGTTCCCTTCTTGCGAGAAAAGAACCAGGAAGCAGGAGGTCATGATCGGACGGAGGAGAATGCAATTGCGGAAGGTCAGCAAGGGAGCGAAGGTATAGGTATGTATCCAGGCCGAATGTGACTCGGGGTTACCGCTTTCAGCAGTGAAATTTAACCCTGAGCCACACTCGGGAAAACCGCCTGGGAGTTTAATAAGACTATACAAGGACACGATTTCACCTATTTAGACTGGATGAAAGAAAATTCGGCTGGAGGCATAGGAAGGGTTATTTTATGGTGAGAACAATAAAGCTGTGGAATTCTCTGCCTGTTGAGGTGGTTGGGTCACAGACTGTACAGACTTTTAAACAACAACTGGATGACTTCCTGCAAAAACATAATATTAAAGGTTATCATGTTTAATATGTGGGTAAAAGCTGATTGATCTAAGGAGGTTATTCACAGAGATCCGAACTGGGCCCCAAATTGCACTGAAAGGTGAATTTCCTTGTACGGTACAATTTCGTGGTCATTCGGCTATTCAAAACCTGGCAATTCGGCAAATATTGGTGAATTGCCAGTGAAATACAGTGCCTTTTTTACGGCAGTGACATTCCCCAAAGAGAAGCAATGGTTAATCTATTCAAAGAACACCGACATGTCAGTGAAATGCCCTGATGTTAGGTGGTTTCATTCGGCTGATTTAATCCAGTGAATCCCATAGGTTTCAATGTTAAAAATATTCCTGTCTCCATTAGATATCAAACCTAGACATGTGCATTCGTTTTAGTACTAAACGATTTAGTCCGAATTTGGGGATAATTTAGTTTTTCTATGACTCAAGAGATTCGAAACTGCTCAGTACAGAAAACGAAAGAAACTAAAATAAAATGCGCTACATTTTAGTTTCAGTCCTTTTTGTGATATTACATTGAGTGAAGGAGACCAGCAATGAAGAGCGCAACATCACAAAGCTAAGCTACAGAAAAGGTTCTATGTGTAATCCTTCCCGACCCCTACCCGAAAATCTGACAGTGATAGAGCTCCAGAATACTCACTTGCAGCACAGACAGCCAGCACAGGAGAGAAAACCTTTACTTAACCCTTGCATGTCTATGAGGCAGACAAGATGATAAAAGCAGCTGGAGAAGGAAAACATTCAAATAAATCACACTGAAAGCTAATGACAGAGGAAGGCTGGATAGTAAAAACCCCTTTATAACAAGCAGCGCTGGGAGAAGAGAGGGACTTTATAAAACGTGTGTTATTTCCCCTCCCGCTCTGCATAATAGGGGCTTAGGTCTGATACATTTTATATTATCCAGGATCACTATCCCCCTTTCCTCATCTATAATACACGTTTTATATACAGTCCCTCTCCTCTCCCAGTGCTGCTTGTTATAAAGGGTTTTTTACGCCTGATACATTTAGTATCCAGCTCTCACAATTACTGTCATTATGAGCCTTCAGTGTGATTTATTTGAATGTTTTCCCTGGATTTAAAGTGCCAGTCATCTCTTCTCTGAGCTTTCAGACCGATTTACGTTAATATTTTCCCTCTCCCCTGCTTTTATATTCCTGTGTCTCCCCACAGAGATACAAAGTTTAAGTAACCGTTCCCTCTCCTGTGCTGGATAAGCATTGCATTCCGAAGTTCTGCACCCTCCACATGCCAATGCAGTAGGATGTTCTATACAGAGAGGGGCATTAATTAATGCAGGAGGATGTTCTGTACATTATACAGAGAAAGGTATAAATTGAGGAGGATGTTCTATACAGAGAGGGACATTAATTAATTGAGAAGGATGTTCTATACACTATACAGAGAGGGGTATTAATGCAGGAGGATGTTATCTACATTATACAGAGAGGGGTATTCATTAATGCAGTAGGATGTTCTATACATTATACAGAGAGGAGCCTTTTTTTAGCCCTTTAAATCCAGTTGCTGTGAGCGCTGCTTGTTATATTATCTCTCTCTACAATGTATCAGGCTCAGCTGTTGCAGTAACCGACTGGAACAGCGCTCAGAGTTTCAGTAAAACAAGGAAATAATATTGTTATAAACTCTTATATATAAAAATATTATTTACTAGTTTTACTGAAACTCTGAGCAGTGTGATGAGCAGCAGTCAGTTACTGCAACAGCTTTGCCTGATACAGTATCTCTCACTCTCAGCACAATGTAACAAGCAGCGATCTCAGCCCTCTGAGGTGCCACTACAATAGTAATTGTATCCACTGGTTTTGGGATGAATGAAATTAGTTTTCATACTAAAGAACTGAAAACGAATTTCTTTAGCAACTAAATAAATTGCATTTTAGGACTAATCCATTAGTTCAAAACGAAATTTTGTGCTGTGCACATGTCTAATCAAACCGTTTATTCTTTTAATTTGCAGCAAAAAGACTTACAGTGTTTTTCAAAGAGAATCGAAAAGTCACCACACGCTCAGTGACTTTTCATTCTCTTCAATACGGTGCGATTTGGCGATCCCATTTCGGCGACCCTGCCGTGTATTCAGCAAGTACCACAGGGCAGCCGTAATGCAGGGAAAAGTCACGACAAACATGCCGAAAACTCCCCGCAAAACCAGGGCGAAAGCACGCAGAAACCCGCAAAAACATCTGGATTAACCCCGCCAGAGAAACCCAAGCAGGAGCTGATCACAGCGCAGAGCAGCCGCCGGAAAAACCCGACATCGCAGACGAATGGAGTGAAAAAAAAAACTGTACGCCTGAATGTTTGAAAACTGAAACGCTGTTTGCAAAGAAACTACAGAACAAAAATGTCTGAAATTTACATATAGGATCCAAAAAGGGCTGTTACAGAAAAAATAAAAAAAAAACGGGAAAAAAAGTTTGCAAAAAGTGCCTAAAGATCCTAAAAAATCTATAAATAGACTTTATACTGCAGAATATTATAATCAACGGTTTATTAGATATTGAATTAAAACGGTAATATTTTTAACATTGAAGCCTATGGGATTTGCCTGAATAAACCTGTTGAATTAAGGCTAGGGTCAGACTAACGCATTTTTCACGTTGTCCGTGAAAATGTGCGTTCGAAGAATGGACGTATTTTTCACGAATACGCAATAGCGGTCATACTATGCGCAGTTTCATCCGTGATTTTGTACGGATCATCAATAAAACACTTCTTGCATCTGGACGTTATGTTGGCCGGACATTAGCAGCGTCTGATGTCTCCAATTCACGCACACACGCCGCTAGCGGACGCAGCGCACTCTGTACGTCAGTACTAGTGGTTTAACGTTCTCGAAAAAATGCGTTCATTTTCCACTTGCGTTGTGCAGCCGGACTTTTGTGCGACCGTACTTCGTATATTGGCCGTCATTGCCCGGCATCTGCTGCTAGCACGGCCGTGATTAAGTGCGCCAGAACGCGCGTTCGCACTGCCTCAGTCTGACCCTAGCCTAAACCACCGAACAGCAGGGAAATTCAGCAACTTTTCACTGCTCGTTTTTGTTCTCTGAATAGCCAAAGCATTGCTTCTCTATGGGGATTTCACTGCCCTCGACCAGGCACCGTATCTGCAGGAAATTCGCCAACATTTGGTGAACTGCCTGCTCTCTGGATAGCCGAATGGCCAGGAAAGTTAACCGCACGCTGAATTTCAGCGTTCGGTTACCCTTCGCCAGCAATTCGGATCTCTTTGAATAACCCTATTTTTTTAGGATCTTCTAGGCATTTTGGGGATTTTTTTCATCTTCTTATTTTATTTATTTTTTATAGCATTTTGTTTTCTGTAGCAGACCCTTATATTATTATTCATCGGACCTTATATGATAATTCCAGACATTTTCGTTTAGTATTTTTTTTGCAAACCACTTTTAAAAGTAGAGTTTTTTTTAACCGTTCGTCAGCTTGTTGACTTTTTCTGGACGTGTTTGGCGGGTATACAGCAGATCATCAGGTATGTTTGGCCGGTTTTCTGCGGCATTTCGGATCAATTAAATTTTCTCGGGTCCTATCGGCGGGATTTTTCTACGATCTTTTTTCCCCCCCAGATCCATTCGGCCTCTTTTTCCCTGCGCTTGAGGGATCCTGCAGTGAATGCTGAATTCACCGCAGGAATGGGGAATTTGATTCCCCAAAGTGTGAGGAACCGATAGAGCATTCTCTCTGAATGACCCTATAGTCTTTTTATAAATGTCACTTAATGACAGTCAGCACTTTGCTTAACTTGAGTTTATATCTACTTACATCCCCACAGAATGTCTACCTTTTAAGAATAAATTATTTGTGTATTAGATGGATTAATGGTTTGTGTTCAGTAATACCCTGCCTGTATTCATGACAAATTTATAGCCATTTTACAAATGTATTTTCCATATTATAAAAATATGTATCTAATGGGACAGACCTAATTCTTAATCCATGAGAGAACGTCAACATGCATGTACATGTGATAAACAACTCTAATATATTACCACTCAGCGATTGAATTGGATTCTCCATTGGATGCGTACATTACAGTATAAAAGAAGTATTATAATTACCTGAAATGTATTGAATTGCTCACATCACTTAGGTTTATTGGATTTATTAGAGAGTATATGAACAAAGCTTTAAATCCATAGTTCCGTACAAGTACACAGTTCCTGACATTTAGTAAAGTAGGCACTAGAACCTTACCATTTTAATGTAACATTTGGTAATAGTGCTGTCACGTTTAGACTGCGGGTAGTGTAGCAGGTTGGTTGTGAGCCCAGGATGCAGTGATGAAGGCAGGTTTAGAATAACAAAAGAGTGTTTATTTGCACATAAACACAGTAGCATTAAATCAGACAGGGTACAGGCAATGGAGTCGTCAGGATTCAGCAAGGGGTTCGGTACACGGCAAGGCTGGCAGAGAATAGTCGGTGGTACAGCAGGGGTTCGGTACACGGCAAGGCTGACAGAGAATAGTCGGTGATACAGCAGGGGTTCGATACACGGCAAGGCTGGCAGAGAATAGTCGGTGGTACAGCAGGGGTTCGGTACACGGGGAGTCTTAGATGGGGGCAGAGGGGGAGCAGGATGGGAGGGTTACCGGTGAGTGAAGGAATGAGAGTCCAGATTGTAGCAGAAGGTCCTTGGGGTCTTAGCAGAGAGTTCAGGAGAAGGTCAGGCAGTTTCAGGGAGCTTTAGTACACAGATATCGCAGTCAGTAACTTCAATGTGGAAGTGAAGTCTGGAGGGCGTAGCTTCCTGATATGCAGGGGTAATTAGGGGGAGGTGTTGTCAGGTGAGATTCTAGGGCTAGGATGCTGGGAACATGCAGGTTTAGGAACGTGCATTGTTCATGATGCAGGGTTGGCGTGGGTGACAGGGGCCAGAGGGTGGCGATCCTGACAAGTGCAACATTATATTTATTGTGTTCCATTCATTGTTTCCATAGTAATGAACTTACAAATTAAATTATATATATATATCAAATATATATATATATACAATGAAACAAATAGGTTTTGCACTCATGGTTCACCCAAAATGTTCTCCGGTACCCGGTGCTCAGCGATGGCCCTCAGTAAATTGTACGTCTGTCCTGATGAATGCTCCGTGTTAGGAGCCGAAACGTCGATTATTATGGATTAATAAATTGAATAAAAAAATTGGAAATCCCTGGAGTGCTGGCATTTTTGCTGTGGATATATATATAAGATTCATGTGAGGAAATAGACTTGGAACATTGGGTATAAATACTACTGGATAAATAGAACAAATAAATCACTGTATCATGACTTAATCAGAAATTAGTCAAACATGGCTACCTGGACTTTCTGACATTGCTCTTTTGCATGCTTACCAGTAGGAAATTAATGAATTTCACTTTTTAGAGGTTAATAGACAGGGAAAGGAAGTTGAGGAGTTATAAAGATAGAGGATGTAGGAGTTGATAGACTAGCAAGAACCACAGTGGTGATGCAACATCATTTACCACAACATACAAAATTCACAGGGTTCCACTCCAAATTCAGAGCAGTCAGTAGGTTAGGAGAGCTAGGACCTACCGTGATGAGGTACATTGACTTTGTGGCTGTGATATGCAATGTATCATCATGCTTTGTAACAATCACTTATTCCAAAGTCAAGTGGTTTTAAAATTATGCTTAAGGGACACTCTATTGCAGTGTGACCATTCATTGTTCTCAGAGTCGTCACATGCTCTGAGCTCCCTGTTTCCTTTCGGGGTGGGTAGTCTGAGGATTGATTCATCCATCTAAATGCATGGGCTTAGACTTAGTTATTATTATTATTCTTTATAACGCGCCAGCATATTACGCAGCGCTGGAAGTTAGTTCTGTCAGAACTTGAGTGCTAAGCTTAAGTTCTGTTCTTGGGCTTTGGGAGATTTGGGAACCAGGTCCCTTTAGTAGCTGATACACTCTGTCACACTCTGTCATTGAGATCCACTGTGTCACGACAACTACGCGCGTCGCAGCGAAAGACGCAGGGTTAAGCAACTTACTATATGTCTATTCTAGACCCAGATAATGACTACGCAGAAAACAATCCCCCGCGCGCTTACCCAACTGTTCCGGCAACGTCCCCGCTCGCAACAGGCACGTAGAGCATGATGAAGTGGTCCCACTATTGCAATGCCGTACCCGTCTTCTCTCGACCTGGGGTAGCGACTACGTTTCCCACAATCCTTACACCCACTTTCTTACTCTATTCGTTATGCTGCCACCAGTTCTCACGAACACTATGCAGCCGTATCGAAAGACGCAGGGTTAAGCAATTCACTATCTGTCTATCCTAGACCCAAATAACGACTACGCGGACAACAATCCCTGGGCGCTTACCCAACCGTCCTAGCGACCGCAACTCACACAATCTAGTAGATACTCGAGCTTAGAACAAAGGCAATAATCCAGTCCTTCCAGTTAACGTGGATCGAATCAGTCAGAAGCAGAACTTAAGTTGTATTTATTATGATAAAAATTATTATCTCAGTGCATTTGGTACATAAAAAATGGATATGATAAATGAATTACACACAAACAGCAAGAAAATAAAATGAGCATAACACAGACCCTACTCGTATGTCAGTAAGCTAGCATCGGTGACTCCTGGGGCTGGAGTTTAGAAGCATGGACAGATCATCACGTAGAGTGAACCCCTTTTGACCCGCCCAGCCACATGGCGTGCTCCAGAATATATAGGGTCTCCTGGTCATTCAGAAAAACCCATAAATGGTACAGCTCCCTGCACTACATGTCCCAGCATTCCGCTTTCCTGGGCAAGCTCAGTGCGCTTCTTCGTTAATTCTAATTGCCCAAAGATATCAATCATCTCCAAAGACCCCCTCTAGTGATCAAAGGTGTGAATAGAGGACACAGGACCTTCCCTTTCACAAAATGGGTGATTTCCACCCTGATCCTGTATCAAAGAAATTCCACTTCGAAGCCACCCGTTATATACCTCCCAGGGGAAAAACAGATAACCATTCTAATTACTTTCTAAACCTACTCAAGGCAGCTGTGGAAACTGGGCAATTCCAAGATATGAATATGCCTATGTAGAGGAGATATGTATTTACAGGTATATAGATACACAGACACAGGTAGATACTTATATACATATCACGATAGATCTACAAATCTAATCTGCCACAAACTGAATTAGCTGGAACATCATGACCACCGTGGTCATGTGGCAGCTTATCCTGTCCTGCAGGTCTCAGAGGGGGACCAGCACTGGATTCCAGTAAATTTCTTAAGGAAAGTAAAGGGCTAAAATGGGACGAGGTGGGGTGCAGAGAGGATCTTGAGGCGTTGATCTTAAACCGCCCCTCCCCCATTTAGCCATAGATTATCCCTTTATAGTGGAGTACATAGAATTTGGTATGTTGTGTTCATCTTAGAAGCACCCCTATGAAAAATGCACTGACTCCAGCAGCCTGCCCTGCAACGGCCCCTAGCCTCCAGGTCGCTCAAAGCAGCACTAATGCACCGCCCCCTACCCAGTCTCACCACTCTGCTCTCGGCAGTCAGAATTGACAGGATGAGAGGTGAGTATGTGATTATTTATTTTTTGGGGGGGTTCCAGCTGCTGTTAACTGATTCCACAGAAGTTGAAGTGGGAACTTTACAGTTAGCGGCAGCGGTTCGTAATTAGCGTTATGATCACAATTGCTAATTACTGTTTGCTTACTCTTTGCGCTCCCCATGTTAAGCATAGGTAGAGCAAAGTACAGCAAGCTGGCGGTAAAAAGTGCTAATACCGATACGCTAATGGATTTTTTTTAACCCGTTAGCGATCGGGAGGTAATATAGGCATAGCGCTATTACCTCTTTTAAGCTAGTGCTCACTTATGTGAGCGCTAGCACTATGGAGGTGATAGCGCCCTCAGGGATTGTATACAATAGAATTTGAGAACATACAAAACTATAATAAAGAAAGGTAGAAAGGGCTCAAACTGTAAAAAGTACAGTAAAAGGTCTAGTGAAATGGCAAAAATATTAGCAAAAATATAATAAAACCTAGAAAACACCAGAAATAGCTGGGGTAACATCAAAGTCTGTGGAGGAAGGACTGTGTATTCCGTGTTCCGTGACTTTATTTCAGTGATATGAATGGTGATTGGAAGCACTGTTACTTTGTGACACTCATGAAACGCTCCCTGTTAGTTATTGCTATTATTCTACATTTCGTACTGCTATGAAGATGTGTTACAGATTGATAATTTGTGGCTTGTTTTTTAGGTATACAAAGGCGAAGACTCGACATTTCAGATCTCAGGTCTTCAAAACAATATAGAATACAGATTTCGGGTGTGTGTCTGTCGTCGATGTCTAGATACATCACAAGAACTCTGTGGATCTTTCAGCCCATCTGTGTCTTTCATTACAAGACGGAATGATCTCATGTTAGCAGGGGATGTATCACACCCAGATCACACAAAACTCAAAGGCATGGTGCCCACTGACGAACAGTTTGCCATTCTCATTGTTTTAGGTTTTGCTACATTGTCTGTACTGTTTGCTTTTATACTTCAGTACTTCTTTATGAAGTAAATATCCAACATATGTTTGATGTAAGAAAAAAAAATCTAATGCTGCGCATTATAATCCAGACATTTATTCAAATATTCCCTTTACGTGAAAATAAAATTAATTTCTACATTTTATATACATGTTTTTTACGGTTTCAAACTAGTTACATTTTTTTAGTGTTTTGATGCACCTTTTTGAAATGCTATTTAAAAAAAAAAAAAGAACTACGATCCCTTGGTTTGCTTTGGAGGTTTGTATGGCTGTAAGGTTTTCTACCAGTGCTTTTGGTATATACAGTGACTAGTAACTAGCTATATATATAAAAAAAACTGCAACAATTTGAAGGTATTATTTTCTTAAACAGAACAATCGGCATGTGTTTTATTAAACATACCCAGTTGTTCCACATTTTTAGTGAACTCCTAATCCTGATACTATAATCTTTACATCGAACACTTCTATTTATAGTTGTGTTACACCTTTCAGTGATTGCTTAAGGAACATGTTCTGGTACCTATTTGAAAATGTTTGCAGGGTAGTCTCTTCTTCTCATGCAGTATCTATCATGATTGCATACTTTATATACATATAGCTACATATTGGTGCTATAAGTCCTACCAGACTTTAAATGTCAAGAATGAAGGAAAAAACTAAATGCCAGGTATTTTTTCCAAATAGATTTTTAGTTCGCAATATCGTGTCCATTCCCAGTCCTGGTGCTGCTCATAATATTGTTTCCAAAATTAAATGACATTCCAATTCTGGTCCCCAGTAATGTTCTTGGTTAGCACTAGACAACTGCAAAAACATACATTTGTTGAGAGCCTTTATGCCTTTTCTGCTCCCTAACGCAAGCTCCGTTATAAGTATGATAGCGGAAGGAGTTGTAATTGTCCTGGCTGGTTAAAGAATAATGGCAGAGGTGCTCTCGCTGTTCCCTTCTGGAGTCCATCGGACTTGATGGAGAGATGCACAAGCCCTATCATGAATATGATCTCACTTAACCACGTTTTGTAGCTCTTTAGCCCATCTTAGTTGCAAAATCACTTGGGGCTCTATCGCCTCGTTCAAGCTAACACTAGCGTCATCGTTGGCGCTATGTTAAAGGAGGTCGTAGCGCTGCTCCCACATCACATTCGAATCGCTATCGGGTTAAAAACACATTAGCGCTCATTAATTTGCGATTCGTAGCGCGTGTTTACTATACTTTGCCCTCCCTATACCTAAAATGGGGAGCACAAAGTGAAAGCACATATTAACTAGCGATAGAATCACTTGGTCCTAATGCTAGTTAATAAGAGTTGGCACTAATGAAAAAGTTATCACCAGCTCAAAGGTGTAGGTAACGGATTGCGCTGCTGCAGAATCCATTACCTGCAGCTCAAAACCCCTCAAAAATCAGACATTCACCGCTATTCCTGCGGCGAGAACGGCAGCCCAATCCGATGCTTCTGGCCACCGGGAGCAGAGGGAGACTGGGGGAAGAAAGTCCCATGTCTCCCTCCGCAATCACTCCACCAACCAGCTGGATCTCGCAAGATCTTGCCGGGCATTTGACCTGGCAGCACGATCCTCCATGGAGTCCTATGGACGCCATGGAGGGGATGCTGAGGACTGTGCTGTAGCGCTGCCCCCATCATTTGCGAGCTTACTGATTGCTAAGGGGTAGGCTGCCAGACTCGGCGCCTGCCCTGCGATCTGCTTCGGAAACTGGGATGCTAAGGGAAAGCAAATTTTTCCCCTTTGCATCCGGTTTTAGCGTGGGGCAACAGATAGTGCCCCCTACGATTTTTTGAGAGAAGGTAACTTTTTTCATTGCAAACATGAATATGGAGTGAATGGGCATGTACAGTAAGCCACAGTACAAGTCAGGCTGCAGAAAATGTTGCTGCCTATCCTGGAATAAGGCAGGACACATTTGTAAGTGAAGCCGTAAAAGTTAACAGGTGTACATGTTAGTGGCTGCACTGGACTCAAGTCCTCTGGATTTCTATTTAAATGATCAGCATGTGCCACAGACAGTGAATACCATAACGCCTTAAATCGAAATCCGTGCACACTGCTTTCAATCACATACAATAAAAGGGCAATGTGCAATAGTTAGAAAAGTCTAAATATTTTCAGTTGTTAATACGGCTTTGACATTCCTCACCACCAATCCAACATTTATTAAATTTATTCTGAAATTCCTCACCTTTTTAAAACACTATTCACTATTCAAATGAAAACATTTAACTTGAGTAGATCCATTTCCCTTATCCATTTTACTATATGAAAAATCGAATTAGAAATACACGGAAGAGAAAACGGAATAACGTGGTTATTTATCCTTAAAAGGTGCCTGATAATCTACAGATAGGTTTGACATGCGCTTAATGTGACAGTATTTATGTCTTGTGATTTATTATACGATAGAGAGTATCATTTATGTAACACATATCCCGAAGTGACATATTTGGCGAGCTCTTTAACGTGCAAATTCAGTCAGAGATGTTACATATGATTAATTTTCCTAACATTTCCTATTGGCAAGCCGATGTTCTGGCAAGTGTTTAGATATGATTTTCAAACCATATATACACAGCCAGTGAAAAGTATAAAATGTTGTTTACTGAAGCAGATATACATAAAGCATGTATGTTCACACACTAACATCTACAGATATACACATGAACATACTCTTATTCTTCTTATTCTTATTCTTCTCTGCAACAATCTTTAGTGGATCCAGTCCCAAGCCACGTTTTTCTTCTCTGTGTATTCTCATATAACCATGCGATCCAGTGCCTTTTAATAACCCCTCATTCTCCTGGTTCTCTAGCTGCATGCTTTAGTGGAAAACAGAAAAAAGCGAGGATTGTTTGCCCCATCCTCTTGGCCCAAATTACAGCTGAGCCCTTACAGATAATCAGTGAACTGTATATTGGCCACACTCGTTAATCATAATGGCTCCCATTATATATCACCTTAGTAGCAAACTTTCCCTGCGACTGAGCTATTTCCAAAATTACTTTAAAGTAGCTCATCCCATGTTTTGTATAGGAAGTGTTAATTGAAGGCATTCATAGAATAACGGCCAATTCCAAGGCTGCTTGTAATTCTCGTCTGGAGCCGTTCTTTAAAAAACAGGATGTCAAAAGAATCCATACTCGCCTCGACTCCCACGATGCAGAGGACAGTGAAATTTGCCACCCCTCCTCTTGACGCTTGCAGAAGAAAAATAGGAAACAAATAGTTCCTAGTGTCCTTCTGTCTGCTCTGCGAGATCGCAATGCAATCTTGTGGCGGGGTCTCCTTGTTCTCCATGGATATTAATGGTCTCTAAAAGACACTACCAGTGAAAACACAGTGTGCCTTTGCCGATAACTGGTAGTGGCTTCCTAAATTAAAGTAGAGCTACTAACATAACCAGATCAGGGACCCCTGACAAAACCATCAGTTTTGACAGGCCAGCAGTATATATTATTAGGGATTTTTCACCTAGTCAAACATTTGCTTTAATCACAGATATGTGGAAATAACTGGTGGGAGGAATTAGTCAGCCTGAAGTGGAGGCACACGATTTCAAATGGTGACATTTACTTTTTCAAAGACTGGACTGAAAACGTATTAAATGGTGATACATATGCACCGTGTTCATTTCCTTGAGAACTAGAACACTGTTTTTATTTATTCTGTTCTGTTTAACGTTTTCACGTATTGTCGCGTAGTAGCAGGTGTGCCTTATTTTAATCATTCTTCATCGTACCATATAGCTACACTATTTATACATCAATGCATACGGTCTTTAAAATGACTCTTAAAAGAATAAGTGCGAGAAAAATAAAGTGTTCCTCAGGGAAAAATGTCAACTGAAGGTGCCAGTCATGCCAGCCATTTCCAAAAAGGTGCAACATACACAAAACATATACCCCGCTTTTATATGAATCTATATTTTGTATATTTTTGCTGCTTTATTTTGCCTTGTAATAGAATTTAAAGGTTTCACCTTATTTGAGATACTGTGTCATATTTCTATGTATTACTTTTCAGCTTGTAACTCCCATAACCAAAGTATTGGGGTAACCAATAATATTTTGTAGAATTATATATTTTTTTCTTCTTTTCTTCATTATATTGCAACCAGTACTTTATATGCCAACTACAGTGCAATCTCTTATTTATTGTAAAGAATACAAATGTACTAATTATTTTAGCGCATTTTATTTTCACTTTTTTTTTTGTAAGTTAGGTCATTTTTATTTTTACCCAGCAGCATTTTAAGTGTTAACACGTGTTTATTACATGAATTATTTTTTCCAATATGAGATTTCAGCGCGTGTAAAGCCAAAAACATCTGTGATTGAAAACGTTTACATATAACCAAATACTCTAATCATCTCTTTTTGAAGAAAGTGTTTTGATCCACTAATCATGCTGTGTGCCTATAATGATGTAGCAACAACTATTAAAAATGTCTTGTAATATAAATGTAAACACTACATTAACATAGCTTTGCAAAACTAATGCTACTGCCAGTGTTAATGGTATGTCAAGTTTTTATTTTAAATTTTTGTATTTAAATGTATTTTTTATGCAAATTATTCTACTTCTGTATTTTGTGAGCAGAAATGACGCCGATGTTAATAAAAATAAAAGTTCCTTTTTTTTTGTATTTTATTTTTTAAGAAAGAAAACATAAATCTTTGTCCCCTTGGTTAAAGAAAATCGTGATTTATTTTTTTTCATTTTTTTTCACTAATTATGAACGAGCAGTGCTGCTACGAAAAAACTTTTAAAAAATGTGTTTATTCAGACAAATGGAAAACCGTAGGGTTCATTTTGTCACTGACTTTGCACATTCTATTTCTAGAAATATTTTTCTAGTGCTTTAATTCAAAGCAGCATTATTACTTATATAGTGAAGAAGGGAACGATAAACTATAAGCAATAAAGAACAAAAATAATCTATATTAAAGACGATGGCCACCCGGCATGCTTGTAATGATTATATGCTATTTTATATTTACTTCCCCATTGGATGCCAGAGCTTTATTGACACAATTTATGATTTTTTTCTAAACCTTTTCTATATAATCTCTAGTGAATATTGGTACATAGACATAAAAATAAACAAATATATTAATAATATGCATTATTGCACCTTAACTGTACTAGTCAATGGGGAAGGGGAGAATAAGTTGGTAGTTTAGGTACTGTAAGTAATTATATTTTTATGGCTTAATATATTTTGTAATAATGCTGCTTTGAATGCTACGTGATAACCGTTCTCTTGCAGGCAATGTGATTGCACAGATCATGTTTTACAGTTTTTATGGTTCTATTATTCCAAACCCCCAAAAGCCACTAAGGTGAACTGTTAGTAATGTATTGAAAGAGAACTTAATTCTCCATTTTTTTTTTGTCAGGGGGCGAAGGGAGTTTTTATTTTAAATTTTATTATAAATGTGTCCATTAAAAACACAGAATGACAAAAAATATATATTTTTGTAATTTCATGTGTTTTATAAATACCCATTTTTTTTTATGACCATGGTGGCCAATTGTGGAGGAAGTATACCAGTAGGTGGCACACTGTGATTTTATCACCGACCGTACTCTTTGTAGTCGTCAAATAAGTATGACTTCCTGATGTTTTTCCTGTTAATAACATCTGAGTGCAATAGAGATCTGACAGTAAGCTAAAAGTCAAAAGAAGTCCAGGTTTGCACAGTTTAGGATTTTTTTGAGCTTTGATAAAATGATCCACATAACTAAGTAGTGGAAACTATCTCATGCCTCAAAGATTTTGAGATCAATCAATTGAGATCAATTGGTTTTGTAAGAAGAAATAAAATCATCTGGCATCCTTGTATAATTCTTTAAAAGAAAATCCCACAAATGTTTTTTTTTACCTCAATGTTGGACGTACATTCCAAACATTTCATCACGAAAAAAATCGCAGTTTCTCGCATTGTAAATTTAAGACTACTTGTATGCATTCTACTAAGCCACCATATCATCTTTAATGTATAGTTTGTATTTTGTTTTGTTTTTTTTTGCAAAAAAATATGCTAAAGTATGTAAGACATAACTGTACTTCTAGTGTATATGTAATATATTTAAGCTCAATAAATGTTTTACTTTACATTGTGATGATTGATAGTTTTGTTATAAACCATTATATTTTTTTCCTTTTTTTTTTTTCCTGTTTTGCAAACACATAGATAGTAAATTAAGTTAGAAATGTCAAATGGAAGAAGCTATTTTTTATTTTTGCACAATATTCAAATATACCGCATTGTTTATATGTTTATTGAACCTTTCGTAGAAACAGATTTATGTAAATTGTTTCTCACCATCCAGTAGGCTTTCTTTGATGCAAGCATCAAAGTTTCAAATATTTCACCTATAACCCCTTCAGTGTAACGATGTTAATTTTAATACATAACATTTATAGGGCATTGCCTAATTTTGATGAGAAGATAAATACGAATCCTTCAATGAAGGCATTTCTAGAAGAAATAATATCAACAAATAGGTGTTAAATTTCAGTTTATGTATTTTGTGTTATAACAACAGTTATGGCGATGAGTTTGAATTTTCCTCTTATATTATAACACAGGAATTGTATTGGAATGCATTTTTTACAATAAAATAAGTGACAAGTGTAGACTTTAAAAATACAACATTGGTTTCCTATATGTAATAGACGTTTAACCACTTGGCTGCGGAGGATGTGTCCAATGATACCAAACATGACCAGGTTGGGTGGAAAATGAAAATGTAGAAAATTAATAAATAAAAATTGAAATTCCTTTTTTCCGTTTTTTTTTTATTAATGCAGCACTGTTGTTCACTTTTAAATTATAATGTGAACAATGACGCTGCACAAATGAAAAATGTGTTTTTTTTCACTTTTAGCTAAAATCTCGTATTTTCTTCCAAAAATACAGTAACAGTTTCCCAGTTCTAATTTATATAACAAGCATAACCCATATAATATATAACCGCAAGGCGTGGATAATAAAATGTGAAAAAATATTTTACGTGCTATAAATGATTGAAATGTTAATGGAAATTCACTTTTAACATTTTTTTGTTATAGCATTCTGGCAGGAAATGATGTATACATATAATAATGATTTATGAATCTGCCATAAAAAAAGGATATATAATTTGTCTAGTTTGTACAATAAAACATGATATCAAATGGCGTTTAAACCTGATGAGCAAAACTGGTAAAAATTGACTCAGCACATAGAGGTGAAATGCCTCAGTAGCGAAGGGGTTAAATGAGTTTATTTGTTGAGACATCTTTCCTTAAGTGTACAGCCTCACTTAAAGAAACGTTTCTTTAGGATACAATGCAAGCCCTGCTTTGTTATTGCCTCCTTTATTATTTTCTTTTGTCTGCGGAATCAATTCTGAATGGATTTGTTGCAGAGCAGTGAGGAAATTGTATGCATGCTTCCGTAAAATCTTCCCTTCTACCAATCAATCAACTTCAAAGAGACTAAAAAAGTAAGATTGATGAAAATCAAAAGGCAAGATTAATAGGTGCTCATCACAATGATCTTCTTAAGAATAGCTTACTCAAGTTTGATAGAGGATGGATCCCCAGGAGACAAAATAGCAGCAAAAAAAAGTCCCACGCTAATATGCTGCAAGGGCAAAGATTCAGTCGAATCCAGCAATCAAAGACATAAAAATATAAAGGAAAAGTACACATCACAGAAAACAACACACTCGTGACCTCGGAGCTTGGCTATCAACATTCATATTCAAAACACGTTTACATTCTGATGAGCCTCATTATAAGATATTATCTGATATGTCAATTTTGATCATATATAAATGAAACTTTGCCGATGGTTCTTGATACAATTAATGTTAAATATGTTAATATTATATATTTATTATTATTATTTCTTGGTCTCATCCATTCCTGACAGCAAGCCGTTCCTTGCATCAGAAAATGTGGGTTTTGTGTAAAATGTAGAAAATTGGAATGAGATTAAGAGAAAAGTAAAATCTCTGCAACCTTACACTACGAAGGGATTTTCCACAAAAACTGTCTGGAACCTGTGAGGTTTTATTTATTTTGTCTTTTAGAAAATCATTTTTATTACAGTGCACAGTAAGAAATATTTGAAACTATTCAAAATGTAGTCTTTACAGTAATAGCCTTTATGACAGGCAGACGTCGCTTTCTGCTGGCCAAATGGAGCTACTTAAACTGGGCTCCGTGCTGGACCAGCTGGGGAGATGTGTTTTAAATGCATATTATTATTTTTTTATTATTATTCTTTGTTTATAAAGCGCCAGCATATTCCGCAGCGCTATACAATAGGCACAGTATAGACAGGGTTACAATACATTGAACAACATTTGACAAACAGTACAGGAGGAGATGAGGGCCCTATTCCCGTAGGAACTCACAATCTAGAAGGGTGAGGGTTAGAAACAGGAGGAGTGTTCAACTGTTCAAAGATTGTTGGCACCTCCGTTATCTATCATGCCCACTGTGCTAAAACTTTAGGGGCATGTTCTGGAGCTCAATTACAAAGCAATTATGTTTGCAATAAATTGAAATTCCTTTGCATTGTTTCAAAATTCCATCACATTGGCTATGCTCAATATCAGGGTGCCCACAGGTGCCTTGTAGATCCAGTATGGTTGATCTTGGTACCACAGGGGTTAAGCTTCCAAAGCTACTCCGTGAGCCAAGGAACCTCTTCAGTATTTGATGAGTTTTAATGGATCTTAGTAAGATGGAGTGTTTTAAGAAACACTCTAAGACAGTGGTTCCCTCAAGTACTCCCAACAGGTCAGGTTTTCCAGATATCCGAAGCACAACACAGGTGATATGATTTGCTGCCTTAGTGATTGCAGGATTCAGTCTGCTTTTCCCAAAGGTGATCCTTATAACCTGGCCTGTTGGGGATACTTGAGGGAACCACTGTCTTAGAGTGCCCCCCTTTCTTTCCCCCCCTTAAATGTGCACGCCGCTGAATGCATGCTCTGTCATCATTGGTGCCCAGCTGACAGGATACTCAATATCCCATCTGCTGAGTGACAGGAAGCCCTCCGCTTCACACAGCTGAACCAGCCAAACTGGGCTGGAGGAATGGATGGGAAAGGTTTGAAGGCATCTTCTAGGCAGCCTGTTCACTTTAATGCGCTAAAGTGGTCAGGGTGCGCAGAATGCCCCTTTAATGTTGTCATTAAGAGAAAAAGAAAATGGCTCCCCCTCACAAGACAAATTAAGACTTGCAGAATTCCATGCATTTTCTTAAGTCAGGATGTTAATCTATGCATTTCCAAGCTAAACTGATTTTATTCCAGGAATGCCAAAACAGTTTATTTAACACAATGTACACACTAAAACTGCGTACAGATAAGGTAAGCAGCTCTGTTAAGATTTTTAGTTTAGTTAGAAGGGACATACTAGTAGGTTTTCGAACTTTGCCTAAATCAGTACAGCATATTAAAACAAGCATTTTCTTAATTTATTTCCATCATTTATTCAGTAAGCAATTTTATTTTAAAGGTTCTCTCTACGTCTTCCTCCTGATCTAAATGCAGACACATTACTTGCCTGCTACATCCATGTGCCATAACTGCAAGACTCAAAGCACTCCATCCATGTACAGTTGATCACACATAGTTAATCTGATGTCTCTTAATGCTTTTGCAGTAAGAGTTATTACAGAGGCTGAAGTCTTGTATTATGCGCTGTAAATTTTGTTCCTGGACACCCTGCCTAACAGAAGGATGTCCAGCAACCGTTGACTAAGCAGAGGTGAGACCCTTGAGTTGAAGCACTGTTCCAGCAGGGCCAGGGTGCAGAGAAAGCATGGACTTCCTGTAGCCTCTATGACAACATAAATTAACTTAAGGGGTCATCGGGGCTATGATGTCCCTTTAAAATATGTAGCGAGTGAGAAATTCTTAAAACTACAATTTAAAACGTACTGGATTATCACTTCCGGCTGCTCCCAGCACATTTTTAAGTTGCCAACTATGGACAATGTCATCTGGTTACCCAAGACAATGTCTTGTGATTATACTTAACTCCCTTTCTGCAAAATCAAAGCAAATCTCTGAAAATTAGACTTCAGTGTCCATTAGCTATAGTTTCCCTGTAGTATAAATGTGGTTAAAGTCACCATGCTCGGTTTCTGTAGGCCTTCACTGGTCCTGGATGTGACATTTTGCTGACATTTAGGCATCTTGTAAGTTACCTTAGACATTGAAAAGCTTCCTTAATTGGCAGTGCAATTATTTTACAATCTCTACCACCTATAGTGATCCTTGACCTACTCTCTCTAACAGCAAAACTCATTAACCTTTGGTGTGTGAAGTGTGTCAGTAATTAAAAAGGTAAAAAAACAATGTTAATAGTATTTTACTGAAGAGCTGCAGATCACCTCCGCAGCAGACCACTAAGCCTGAAAAGTATTTTAGGGGTAGATGAAAACGGAACGGAAGTTAAGGCTTTGGGTAAATTATTTTCTCGTTTTTAACCAATACATTTTTCAGACATATCCATTTGGGATATCCTCTTGCATTTTCTTCCAGGTGAACCAAATAAAGGTAACGTTAGGTATGGCAGCTTTGGGCTATTTTATGATTCTTCCTTGGCTTACATGTCTGCATCATGTGTCTGTCTACTGATTCCCAACTGCTATTTTTCATTGACAATGATGTAGATTTACAGTCTCTAATCAAAAGCCGGTAATGGTGTAGGAAGAGTCTATGGCCTTGTTTAAGTTATACTAAGAGCAAATCAATGGTACTTAAACATCTCCTATGTTCCATGTCACTTGAGGATACGTTCAACTTCTGAAATGCTGGCAGCCAGGTCATCTCCAATCTGTATATATTAACATTTGCTGCACGTAAGGGAATTCATTGCAGTTATTATGAGCAAAGTGTGTAGAATGCATTTGTCAATTCCTCACAGCCAGTGTAGGCTCAAAAAAGATTAGGTATTGACTGCTTTTAACAACCTTTATTGCTCTCTACCTAAGTGAGAGTATTGGTAGACAGAGAACAACACAAATTCATTTCTGTTTTCATAACATGTTTATTACAATTGCTTTGCCATGATCCCCAACGCATTGTACTAGAACATCTGACTTGACTGAATAGCTCGATCAATGGTGGTGTCTAAGACAAAAACACATTTGCACTGCAGAAGCAGAACAAATATATCACAAATGAATGGCTGAGAGCAATGTTCTGAGACACTGGACTGACCGTTTATGAACTAGTAAGAACATGCCAACCTCCCTCATTAGGACACAACACCAATTGTCAAAAAAATGCAAAGGTATAAAATGTTGTAGGCACACACTATTCTGGATGCAGAAAATATAGTGATAGGATTAGACACAAAATTTAACTTCTGAGGTACAAACTGACTGAACTGTAGCAATCCTTGACACTATCAATTATAGAGCCCTATTCCGGCTGAGCCAGTGATAGCAAGAAGCTTATACAAAAATTTGGAGTGAACATTGTTACCTGCTACCTAGGGGCCAACCACTATAATAGGGGAGATTGTGGTATACTGCCAGAAGGACACCAGTGACCTATTGTTATTCATGTCCTTCAGTTTGCGACAAGAGGAGGCAGAAGACTATGACCTCCTCTTCACCAAGGGACTGAAGGAAAGGACAAAATGTGTTTATTATTTTTTTTTTTCTGTGTCAAGTGGTCTTGGAGGCACAAAATCACTTAACAACATTTGATAGTCAATCGTGGAAGTGTTCGTTATTCTGTCTGCTTCAACATTATGCATTAATGTACAGAAGGAAGCCATAACAACAGAGGTTTGCCCTTGACTGGAATAAGGCAGGAGCTGTTAATATTAATGTGAGGTGCCAGCATACTTCACTTTTTAATGTTAGCAGCTTGAGTGGAATAGGGTTTCCATTTCAGTTTAGGATACATCTTTGCTTTTCTTTGATATGCGTGGAGAGAGCCTGTGGAGTCATGGGTTCAATCCCGACGTGCACCTCTCCAGTAAGTGTCCTTGGGCAAGACACCTAACGGTACATACTCTCCACCCAGGACATACTTGAAAACGAGGGAAATCTCAATGTATCCTTCCTGGTAAAATCCGTACTCAAAAAAAAAAAGTACAATTTTCAACCAGATATGCAAATCTGTGAATTGTCCATAAGCTATCTGAAGGCATTGAAAGCTGTGACAGGACAAGTATTGGAAATCATTGGTAGAACATGGACCATACATGGGAACTGGACTAAATTGCAAATCTACACGAATAACCAATTTGGATATGCAAACGACCCATCTCGTGGGTTCATTATACAAAACACTGTTGAAAAGAGGGCTGTTAATACCAGCTAATGGGACGATTTTGATCTTCGGCGATATGTAATTTGGTTATGAAGCCGTATCAAGCGAGACAATCAGTGCTGTTTGAGAGAAGTGTTCTTGATATACAATGACTTTTTCTTATACCCCAAAATAATATAACTTCTATTTATCTCTATAAAGAAATACAAAAATAGTGTTTCCTCATTGAACAGAAATAAACCTCAAAACATTAATAAATTAAAAACCTCCGTGAAGCAAAAGGCCTTCACTTTCAGTCTATACGCATTCACACGTTTACACCCACTTGGTCATATAAATACATTTCCTTTTAAATTCCTGATCCTGAGTTCATACTTTGTACCTAGGCACCCCTTTCTGCAAGATATCCTGGTGTGGTATGGCTCCAAAATCATTAGGATGAATATTTGCCCACATTCCCCCACTTCTGAATGGTTCTTGTCACGTGCTGATATTGGACTCTGTCCAGGCAGGAGAACTTTCATCGTTGGTTGTGTAAGGGGCTTTTCGTAAAATCGGCCGCAGTCTGAAAAGCCGGCAAGCGGCCACTCGATATTTTTTCGACATAATGTTGTACAGGATCGGATTGATGGCAGCACTCAGGTAGAACAGCACAAAAGAGATCAGGTTACAATACTGGCTAATCACAGCTATTTCCATGGAGCCAGCTTCATAGGACTTGGAAAACAAGTAACGTGCTACATGAAAGGGTAACCAGCAAAGGATGAAGGCAAACACCACCACAGCTGAAAAGAAAAGAAAAGAATGACTATTACAGAAGGTCTCCAGACATTCACTACATTTCTTGGATACAAACAGGGTTATCCAAAGAGATTCGAAAAGTCACCGCACGTTCGGTGACTTTTCGTTCTCTTCAATTCGGTTCCTTTTGCCGATTGCATTTCGGTGACCCTGCGGTGTATTCAGCAAACACCACAGGGTCCCCGAATTGCAGGGAAAAGCTGCCGACAACCTGACGAAAACTAACCGAATGCACTATGAAAACAAGCAAAAACATCTGGATTAACCTTGGAAGAAGCCGAACAGGAGCCGAATCACACAGAGCCGAAGCAGCTGTGAGGTAGAGGAGGCAGTGAATAAATTAGAAAAACCATTTGTATGAATCTGGGAAAAAGAAACGCTGTTTGCAAAGAAACTACTGAGCGAAAAAGTCTGAAATTTTCACAGGAGATCCAGGGAATGATAATAAAGAGGGCTGTTACAAAAAAATAAGCAAACTGAAAAAAAAAAAAAAAAAAAAATCGGACTTTTAATTTTTTAAAAAAATTCAGAAAAATGCTTAAAGTATCCTAAAAAATCTATAAATAAAGAGACTTTTTGCTGCAGAATTTTATAATGAACGGTTTATTAGATATTGAATTAATACGGGAATATTTTTAACATTGAAGCCTATGGGATTCTCCTGAATAAATTTGCCGAATTAAACCACCGAATGGCAGGACATTAGGGGAACCTTTCACTGCTGGTTTGTGTTCTCTGAATAGCCGAAGCAGTGCTTTTTCATGGGGATTTCACTGCCCTCGAACAGGGACCGAACAGGCACCGTATGTTCAGGCAATTCGACAGGATTTGGCGAATTTCCTGCTCTCTGGATAGCCGAATGGCCAGGAAAGGTAACCGAACGCTGATTTTCAGCGTTCGGTTACCTTTCTCAAGCAATTCGAATCTCTTTGGATAACCCTGTATAAGTACTTTTTTTAAGCTTACATGTATGGAAAGAACACACAAACACCAGTATCAATGTACAGTTATAAGACAAAATAAGGAAAATGGACGACTATGATGTTTTATTTAAAACAAATTGAAGAAACTGGAGGTCAGCATAGCTGTAATTTGGAAAAAGCCTAGGTCAAATTCAAATTTAGCTGTTTTGGCCTAAAAATTGCAATTCTCAAAGCAGCATTGAAAGGGAAATTGCAAATTTGAGATTGAGAAAGCTAAACTAAAAATTAACAGGAGCGTTTTGCAAATTCAGTAATTATTTTCACCAAAATGTTTTGTTTCCCAGTTTGTCGTGATATCGTAATCTTCTTGTTTTTACAGAAGAAGCCCAGTAATGTCAACTTAAATTGAGAAAAAAAATTGCATTGTACCATCTAAATAAAAGATAAATCCAGGTAAAGTATCCATGTAATTGGGCAGACTAGATGGGCCGAAAGGTTCTTATCTGCCGACATTTTTCTATGTTTCTATTATGAGGTTTATTCTTTGGTTTCCTAACTTAGAATAATATGACAAGGAAACAGCAAATTGAATGCCAAGGTGGCTATAGATTTGATTTAATTGAGCTTGATCCTTACCAAATTTAGGCCACTTTCCATTTCGGCATAATGTATTAAGGGTTTACAGGGATGTGTATTCCTGTTAAATTATCCACTTAACTATCAATACTCATGCTCTTATTCTATAATGGAAATATCAGCTTTAGCAATTCAGTTTCCCCCTACTATAATTAGGCTGGCCCTCCACTGGGTCCGTATTTGTGCAATGGTGCAATCATCGGATGTCGTCATCCGACCAATCCCACAACATGGAGTTGAATCAGCCCTTTTCCACTGCCTCTGACTTCCATTTGATGACTTCAGACAATTTTTTGCGACTACATCAGACTTGCAATCTTTCCCATTTCAATGGGATTTGTCGGACGACGCCAGGACGATCTGGTACAATTTACATGAAAAAAGATGAATCGTATAGTTAAACCGCCGTTCCGTAGCAGGAAAATTGTCCCATAGAGAAGTGATTCAGCTCGACAGGCGAAACCCGTAGAATTCAATGTAAAAGACTATTTTCTTTTTTTTATTATTATTAAACCGTTTATTCTTTTCATCTACAGCAAAAAAAGAAAAAATATTTATAGACTCTGGGTATTTTTTAGGCAAAATTTTTTATTTTCAATTTTTTTTTTTTTTTAAGACCAGGCTTTTTTTTTTGAGCCAAACTTTTTTTTTCTTCAGTCGGGCTGTGTTTGGCAGTGCTGCCCTTGGTGCTGAAACCTATTACAGCACCAAGGACAGCCAACCCCTGCAGCCTTTGGCAAGTCTATTTTTTCTTTCTTCGTTCGGCTGTGTTCACTGGTGCTCTCCTTGGTGCTGAAACCCTTAGCACCAGGGAGAGGGTTGGTTTTTTCCCCCGCTCCAGCAGGATTTATTTCTTCTTTTCATTGTTCGGCGACCTGTCTGACACTTCCAGTGGACAACCCTGGTCGTGCGACTGCGATGTCTGTAGTCAGAAGACCAAGTCATTCGTCCAACTACGGACCCAGTGGACGGCCAGCTTTATCCAGATAATCGAAGATATATCAAGGGCTGAAAGGGGTTGATCAATGGTTTCATGGGCAGGGAAACATAGAAACCTTATTTAAACAATGCGGACTATGGTAGGTGCAATGTATGTTAATTGTGACATCATACCATTGTCAATATTATAGCAATAGTTAATGCATCATTAATATAAAGTGCAAAAAACACAGTATACCAAACTATTAAAAAAATATTCAATGTACTCCATTCCAATGTCACGTTATCAGTCGCAAACATGCTTTTTAAGGCTTTCTATACAAAATCTCAAAACATGACTGGTTTTCAGTTATGTTTGATTGAATCACCCTATATTTTTCCCCCCAAAAAAAGTGGCAACAGAATTAAATCAAACCCTTATTTGGACAAATAGAATGGTGCAAAATCAGCTATTTAAGCCTACAAATTACAAATCCATTGGCAATTCGCAATGCTTTGAATTTTTGACTATGGCAACTGTCTCACTAGGCGTTATGCAGTAAACTAGAAGAGAATAGACCAAAAATTTTTTAGATTTTAGCCCAAAAGTGTCTCCACATTGACATGTTGTTTATCAACTTAACTATTATATTCTTATTAACATTTTTAATTTCAAGGTTTATTACCCACAACAGGTAACGGAATAACACCATGTGAGAAAGAATAAATGAAAATAGAAAAATGGAAAGGTGGTCTTATTGTAATGTCTGTTTACCTGACTGAAACCGATGTCAAATTATAAAATGAATAATATGCAAGATTTTAATCCCTTCACTTTAACCCCATTCACTCTGAGGACTTTATTGTTAAGAAAAATATCTATCATAATTTTGGTTGCAAAGTGAATTAAATATAGAGTAAAATGGAAATTTTGAACAAAAATTATTGTTCTGAGATTAATATAATGTAAATTTGCTCACTTTTGATTATTAATTTATCAGTACAAAAGTATTGTTAAAATGAAAGATTCTAAACTCTAGATCAGTGTTTCCCAAACCTGTCCCCAGGACCCTCCGCCTCGCCAGGTTTTCCAGATATGTGAAGCACAGCACAGGTGATATGATTTGCTGCTCAGTGATTGCAGGATTCAGTCTGCATTTCCCAAAGGTGACCTGCAAAATCTGGCCTGAGGTTTGGGAAACACTGCTCTAGATGGTGTCCTCTATCCAAGTCTGCCATCAGAAATCCTGGGACCCCTTACTGTGTCACTGGCTGGGAGCCCCATTGTCTTAGAGTTCAGTAAATTAGTTTAATAAAACATTTCGCCCTCTCTTGGATAATGTTTTTGTAAGATTGGGCAAATCTGTAGTAGTTCTACAGTTGATTAAAAAGTATTCCCCGATAGGCCGGTCAGGAAGTGGTCTGGTAGCACCATGACTGGTGCATATGAAACTAATCGCTTGCATACACTGCCGGTGCTCAGTAGTGTTTTCCTCACAGCAATGGAGCTCAGTAATGAGTCAGAATGACTCTGTCTGCCTCAGATGCTGTTGCCCACCAGAACATGTATCGGTATCCCAGTAGACCAATCTCTGACAACATTGAGGGACCCTTACATCCAGCGGCACTTACACAAGCTGCCTTCAGGTACAGCAAAAGCCAAGCCCCCTGAAGATGCTGGGGACATGAACAAATCATGTGCTGTCACCCCCCTGATGACAGCCCTGCCCCTTCTTACACAATTTCATGCAAGGTCTGCATTATCAGTATACAGACAGAAATGGCCTGTGAGTCAAAATATTCTGTTTATGGGGATTTCTAGTAATCATAATGAGACTACTAACAATGTGGCTTTCAAAAAAATACCAATAGAATATAAAAACAATATATGGGAGCATGATGCCCGTGTATAGAAATTACAGTAACACCTTGTATCTGTGCTGTACAGATATTTTCAGTCATTATAACCCCTGAAACCTATCCCTGTACATTAGTGAGTGACCCCAAACCTCTCCCTGTATTCTGCCGTCTCCCTGACTGTTGTAATGCAGCAGCAAAGTTTCTGAACGTTTTGTTACAGTGGGTGTAAGAGCTGTTCCTTGTAGCTAATTTACAGTACGATTGGGTGAAAAGGAGAGATATTAAACAATGGATTTTGTTTCTCCACAGGGGGCACACTACTTACTTTAAAAATATTTGCAAATTGGGGTTCGATATGCTAAGGATTGCTTTTCATTGTAATATAATACAAAATTGAGTTTTGGGAGTGAAGGTGTTAAATGTACCTTTTAGACTAAGTTACAATAGATTGCCCCGAAACCATCATTTATTTACTTGTGTTGGGCTGGATACCAATAATAAACAGCATGTGCATATTTTTATGTTTTCCTAGAAATCCAAGGGGTCGCATTATCTTATTTTTCCTTGAACACAGCATTTAAAAATATTGTCATTACTATGCATACACATCGCTCCACTTTGAAATGACTACATGAGTAATCCCATCCCCTGGATCACATGACTAGTTTAACACATGATGAATTCAGAGCAGGTATTTCTGACAATATGAATTTGAATGCTTTAAGGGGATTAAAATCCGCACCACACAACAATATATCCAACTGAAGCACGCTCGCCTTATAAAACCAATGTATATGTGTTTTGCCTGTATCCCAGCATGTCTAATCTTTTTTTTTTTTTTTAAATCCGTAGGATTCACTTTTTGTTCTGTAGATAATGCTGTTATGATGTTTGCATACATTGTATTTTTACCATTTGCAAAGTAGTGCTGTCATTATTTATAACAAAACAAAGGCAAATGAAAAGACAGATAAGTGGAAAGTATTACAAAATGAGATGTAGAGGTTTTTTTGCCATATTTAATACACCTCTACTGTACAGTATATGGGCACCATTAGTTGCACGAAGCACATTAAGACGGTACTCGATTTCTTGCCATGTTGGCTGTAGCATACCCTCATCAACGGTGGCAATGGCATCAGTGATCCTCTGCTTTAGATGAATATGTGGTGTGGGATCATGTGCAATCAAATCATTGGTCCGTTTTTCTTCGGCGAGACATCAATTACTGCAAATGTTTACCTTGACCTTTTGCTTGAACACGTGGCACCACAACTACATGACCTTCAACCAACCATCATTTTCCAGCAAGCTGGCTGGGTGGAGTAGAGGTAACATCACTGCTCTGTAACTGTGGCGAGAGACTGTGGAGACACAGGTTTGATCCCGGCAAGAGCACCTCTCCAGTAAGTGTCCTTGGGCAAGACACCTAACGGTACATACTCGCCACCCAGGACATACTTGAAAATGAGAGAAATCTCAATGTATCCTTCCTGGTAAAATCCTTTTCTCAAAAAAAAAGATGGTGCACCACCACATTGGGGACTGCATGTTCGTGGGTTCCTAAATGAAGCATTGCCAGATCGGTGGATTGGAATTTGAATTCCCTGGCCACCTCGTTCACCAGATATCACTCCCCTCAATGTCTTTCTATGGGGTTATGTTAAAGATATTGTGTATCGAACAAAGGTGCGGGACATCACTAATCTAAAGCAGAGGATCACTGATGCCATTGCCACCACTGATGAGGGTATGCTACAGCCAACATGGCAAGAAATCGAGTCCCGTCTTAATGTGCTTCATGCAACTAATGGTGCCCATCAGGGGTCAAGTCCTGGGAAAAAAAGTGAGGTTACTCACCCACGAATTCCACAACCCCTATTACCCGAAGAAAATATATATATATCACGAGTATAGCAGTACGTGGTGATACCATTTTTATTGGGTTAACCTTACATTTAAAAGACAAGTTTTCAAGAGTGTAACACTCCTCTTCAGGTCTGGAAACTATACTGATCAGTGAAAGGTATCACTACATACAGGTATACTAGTGATTTTGGCAACTGGACTAACACCATATATATAATATACAGTATATAGATCACATATATATATATATATAGCCAGGCACAGACCCCCCAGAATTATATACACAGGCACAGACCCCCCAGAATAATATACCCAGCACTAGACCCCCCAGAATAATATACCCAGCACTGGTTATAAGGATATATTTGCCCCCAGCTCACACATGTATATATTGCCCCAGCTCTCACACGTATATATTGCCCCAGCTCTCACATGTATATAGTGCCCCAGCTCACATGTATATAGTGCCCCAGCTCACACATGTATATATTGCCCCAGCTCACACATGTATATATTGCCCCAGCTCACACATGTATATAGTGCCCCAGCTCTCACATGTATATAGTGCCCAGCTCACACATGTATATAGTTCCCCAGCTCACACATGTGTATATAGTGCCCCAGCTCACACATGTGTATAGTGCCCAGCTCACACATGTATATAGTGCCCAGCTCACACATGTATATAGTGCCCCAGCTCTCACATGTATATAGTGCCCCAGCTCACACATGTATATAGTGCCCCAGCTCTCACATGGGTATATTGCCCCAGCCCCCAGCTCACCTCTGCCAGGCCCGAAACAAGCTGGCCGCACATTGCCGGTGCCGCGGCCGCGTGTTTTCCTCCTACGACTAGCACTCGCTGGCAGGAAGTGCGCTGCTCGCCTGGGATCCAACAGCCAATCGCAGCTGGCTGTTAGATCCCAGGTGAGTGGCGCACTTCCTGCCAGCGGGCGCTAGTCGTAGGAGGAAAACACGCGGCTGCGGCGCCGGCAATGTGCGGCCAGCTTGTTTCGGGCTCGGGCCACAGCGGGAAGCTGCGTTCCCGCATCATTCCCGCTGTGGGAGACGTGTGGGAACGCCGTTCCTGCAAGTTCCCGCAGGACTCGAGCCCTGGTGCCCATATAGAGGTGTATTAAATGAGGCAAAGAAAATTTAATATATACGTCTCATTTTGTTGTAATTTTCACTTATCTGTCTTTTCATTTGCCTTAGTTTTGTTATAAATAATGACAGCACTACCGTGCAAATGGGAAAAATACAATGTATGCAACATCATAACAGCATTATCTACAGAACAAAAAGTGAATCCTACAGATTTAAAAAAAAAAAAGGTTAGACATGCTGGGATACAGGCAAAACACATATACATTGGTTTTATAAGGCGAGCGTGCTTCGGTTGGATATATTGTTGTGTGGTGCGGATTTAATGTGCTTCGTGCAACTAATGGTGCCCATATAGAGGTGTATTAAATGAGGCAAAAAAAACTTAAATATATGCGTCTCATTTTGTAATAATTTTCAATTAGCTGTCTTTTCATTTGCCTTTGTAATAAATTTTTTAAACTGTAAAGAGACTTTATGGACTCCCTGTAGATTTAAATGTTAGGGATTGGGTTAGTTAAGGGGTTTGTTTTAGTAATTAATATTAGAGTTACTATTACTGATTGACTTAGGGTTAGGATTGGCTTAACTTTAGGGTTAGGATTGACCCTTACCAACCAATTCCATTCCATATTTGCTTCATATTTTGTCAACAGATTCTGCTCTTTCTTTTGAAACAAACTGGAGCAGAATCTGTTGGTGGGGTAGAGTTAGTAGTAACCCAAACCCTAAAACTAACCCTAACCCTGAATCTAACACCAGCATTGATTCAGCACTGGAGCAGAATGTTTTGGTTAGGTATAGGGTAGGCAGTGGCGTAGCGTGGGTTGTCAGCGCCCGGGGCCAGCCAAGAATTGTGCGCCCCCCCCCAACCTGTGGACACGTTATCGATATTGCCCCAGCTCTCACATGAATATTGCCCCAGCTCACACATGGATATTGCCCCAGCTGCCAGCTCACACATGGATATTGCCCCAGCTCACACATGGATTTGCCCCAGCTCACACATGGATTTGCCCCAGTTCATGGATTTGCCCCAGCTCATGGATACTGCCCCAGCTCATGGATTTGCCCCAGCTCATGGATATGCCCCAGCACATGGATTTGCCCCAGCTCACACATGGATTTGCCCCAGCTCACACATGGATTTGACCCAGCTCATGGAAATGCCCCAGCTCATGGAAATGCCCCAGCTCATGGATTTGCCCCAGTTCATGGATTTGCCCCAGCTCATGGAAATGCCCCAGCTCATGGAAATGCCCCAGCTCACACATGGATTTGCCCCAGCTCATGGATTTGCCCCAGCACATGGATTTATCCCAGCTCATGGATTTGCCCCAGCACATGGATTTGCCCCAGCACATGGATATGCCCCAGCTCATGGATTTGCCCCAGCTCATGGAAATGCCCCAGCTCACACATGGATTTGCCCCAGCACATGGAGGAGACATTTGACAAAACTAAAAAAGTGACCATTACCGTCTATATTTATTATTTAGTTAATGTTTCATGGGAAAAAAGAAATGAATTGATCTTTTCTCTACTATAGATACTGATTAACTTTTCATTGGGTTCATAGGTCAGCCACTATGGGGTTGATAAGGGCTTCTGGCATTTAAAATAACCATAAGGTCCACATGCTCACTAAATGACTTTTCCTCAATGAACACCTATTCGGATATAGTGGTGCTAATACAAAAAGGGCAATGTCTATGAAAAATAATAAAAATAGGAATTCCGTTATATAAATACATATATGCAACATGTATGCAATTTATGGTTCATTTTTTAAATTTCATGCTTTATTTTAATTTCTTTGGGGTTGATGATGGCAGTGGAGAGGTACATGCTGTGTAGTTTTGGCAACGCTTCAGCAATCAATGATTTCATGTCATACTGACTTTGATTACTCAAAGTACTCAAGATTATTGAGGAGGAAAATTATCACATTTTTAATTTCTCTTAAATAAATTTTAAAAAGACTGAAACAAATGGATAACCTAATATCCAAACCTTAGTATAGAGAGGAAAAAAAGAATTTGAGGATGGAGAAAAATTATTAAAAATCAGAATGCAAAATGATGGAATTTTGATAGATGTACATACATCTACCTGATGTTCATTTTACAGAAGGCTCAGCTTTATTTAAACAGATTTATAGTTTGTCTGCATTAGATTCACTCCTTCCTATGCTTCTCTAGCCATCTACAAATCTTTCACCAGTTTGACTGCAATGGAACATGTCATAGAGATGTTTGGCCACCTTTCCAAATATATACATCATGGAAATATAATACGTGACAAAGTAAAAGAAGAAGATTATTTGCAACTTTAACATGGTTTGGACATGTTACTCACGCACTCAAGGGACATTACCTCGGTCCAATGAGAAGCCACTGTGTATAAATAAAATGAAAGCCAACTGGAAGCTACTGAGCCCAATTATATGTTTCCATGGGAACCCACTGGAAAACATTTTTATTAGACTAACAATTATTTTTCTTGCTTTTCTTTCTAACCCATTCGGTTTCAGAGCAGGGAGGTTCTGTCTCTCTATCTCTTTAGCCCTCCTAAAATGTTGAAGGACATCAAAGCCGTATGAAAAAGATTAGATATCACAATGTTCCATAAAATTACCAAAGATCTTTTGCAGCTTAGTCTTTCATGGTGAACTCATGCTCTAGTTTGGTTTTTTTTGAAAGGTGACATATTATTTGGACGATATGACACATGCACGTTAGTTACGTATGATCTGCAATAAAAATCCAAGAGGGATAGCAGGACATAAGATAAAAGAAAGTTAAACAAAACAGAGACAGAGCGAGAAAACAATAATGTAGCACATATGAGTTATATTAAAACGCTGAGATTCAAGCTTTCCTGTGACCTATACTCCTATCAAGTTATGTGCCCTAGAATGGCTCAGTGTTTATCTATTTTCTATGATACCCAAATGTAGAAGAAATTAGCTTGATAACTAGTTCTTAAAAATTGTACGGTAGCACATTGATCCATTTAACCAGCTCATCATGAAAGCAACAGGCAGTCTGGAAAAAATACCCTCAATTCAGTATACTGAGCCTCCCGGCTTCACTGTGCAAGTAAATATCCTAGGGTGCTCGCTGGGACCACATAGATGTAAATATTTCAACCATTGGAACAATAGAAAGTGCACAGGAAAATGATTAGAGTCCCTTTCCATGGGGTTAAGGACTGCTGGTGCAGGTAATACTGCCTTAGGATATCACGTAAGTACGAATTTGCACATGTTTGTGATCCCCCAGCCTTTTTAATGCCTGTTATGCTCAGACATGGCTAGCAATGATAAAAGCGGATACTTCCCAGCTGGCTAATACTGATGGGATTTATATTCCAGCAGACAAATTAAAGTCGGCATAATACTGCACATAATGGTTTGGGTTTATTGTTTGCGAGGCATATTTGTGGTTGAAGATGTGACCATGATAGGAGATAGTTACACTAAGTTTTCTGTGACTCTAAAGACTTACAGGGTTATTCAGAGAGCACTGAAATGTCACCGACATTTCTGATTCCCCGCACTTTGGCGAGTCCGATTAGCTGACTCTACGGTGAATTCTACACAGTGAATTTTAGGTGCGGTGAATCGCCCGCCACAAACCCACCGGACGGCCACCAAACGGAACCGCAAGCAGCCGACGACCCAAGGAACAGACCGCCTAACGCAGATGACGACCTGCCCAACGGACCACCCAACACGGCAGAAAAAAAGCTGACAAGTCGCCAAAAGGGTAAGAAAAAAACTGCAACTTTAAGAATGTGTTTAACAGAAAACTACTGATCGAAAATGCCTGAAAATTATATATAAGGTCCTATGAATAATAATAAAAAGGTCTGTTATAGAAAAAAAAAAATTGGGAGAGGAAAATTTCGCGGAAAGAATCTCCCCAAAAGATGTCTAAAAAAAATTCCTAAAATATAAATAAATAAAGAGACTTTTTGCTGCAAATTAAAAGAATAAACGGTTTATTAGATATTGAATTAAAATGGGAATATTTTTAACATTGAAACCTATGGAATTCTCCTGAATAAACCTGCTGAATGAAAACACCGAACAGCAGGGCATTTCACTGACATTTCTCTGCTGTTCAGTGTTCTCTGAATATGTTAACCATTGCTTCTCTATGGGGGATTTCACTGCCGTTGAACAGCACTTTATTTCGCTGGCAGTTTGCCAATATTTGGTGAACTGCCAGCTTTTGAAATAGCCAAATGGCACAAAATTGCAACATGCGTACATAGTCACTGTCCGGTGCGATTTTGGGGCCAGTTCAGCTCTCTTTGAATAACCCCTTTAGTGAAGGTAAACTCGTTAAACAGAAAAAATAAAATAAAACTAGGTACTTAAGTAAAATGCATTCTATCCTTAGAAGAATCTGGTAGAGAATGATACAAGCATATAAAATCATATAAAAGATGATGCTCATACCTAGCATTTTTATAGTCTGTTTGTTATTCTTGTCTCTGTGGGCTACATTTGGTCCCATTGCTTCTCTCTTCCTTCTCCAGAGTTTTCTCCCAATCAGGCTGTACAGGACTGTGAGACAAAACACAGGCAGGAAGAAGAACACACTAGAAGTCCACACCATGATATGCAGAAGACCAGACCTTATAGCATACTCTGTAGCTTTGCATTCGTTTGTATCATAAGGGTTTGTACCATTCTCATGCTCAACTCCAACCAGGACAAAGATGGGTCCAGCACTCACAAACGATACCACCCAAAGTACAAAGATGACCAGTCTCACTCTCCTTTTGGTGATGACCACCTTGGCTCTCAAGGGAAAACAGATGGCAAAGTATCTCTCCACACTCAAGGCAGTGATGTTCAGTATTGTGGAGTAAGTGCAACACTCACTAATAAACTGGAAGAGTTTGCAGAGGAGACTCCCAAAATTCCAGGGTCTGTACTGCCAGAGCCTATAGAGGTCAAGGGGCATGCAGAGGAAAATCAGGAGGTCTGAGAAAGCCATGCTAGATAGATACAGGTTGGTGGTGGTTCTCATATCCTTGTATTTAGACACTACTAGCATAGTCATGATGTTTCCAAATATCCCTATAGTGAACAATAGGATGCAGGTGACAGTTATACCTGTGAGCACCTGTACAGGGAAGAGGTACAGCGGGTCTTCGGAGAAGGAAATATTATAGTTATAATAATAATAATCCATACTGGAATTGATTGCTGAAGTCTCTGTGGACATGTTTCTTCCTTAGTACCCCATTGCACAGGTTGAGCTACTCATTAGCTCCTCTGGTCATCAAAGGTCTAAAACCTCAGGATCTTGTATCTTCATCTCCAAGACGACTTCTGGGTTACTTCATTGTCAATGGACAACCAAGGTATAGAATCTTAAGAAGTTCTTTCTGGCTACAAATTGTAGCAAGTGTATCTCCCCTTATACTCACTTCATCCCATATCAATCCAGGTCTATAGATGAAAAGCTTGTCTTGAAGTTACAAAGTCAGGAGGTGATCAAATCCACGTTAAATGGAATAATTATAGATAAAATAGATTTTCTCAGGGGAAATGATTGTGTGGAAGTTTGATTCAAGGAAAATGATTTAGTAAAGGGTGGTCTTCAAGTTCAGTTCAGTTGTAATAAAATAGCCCTTGGTAGAGGGTCAGCTTAGGAGACATGTCTTCATCACTGATCAAAGAGGTTGACAGGTGCTGTGAACCCTGGGACCTGAAGAAGGAGGTAACCATGGAGAGTGAGTACTTCATCGCCTGCTTATTTCTTGATGTGGATTTGGGTGTTCTGAGAGTGCAGGATCCCTGGAGCTTGTCTTGTATGAAGAAGCTGTAGAGGACCCTAGCCCATCCCTTCCTTCCCCCTCCCTCTCTGTACTGGTTTAGAATCCTGCTCCAAGCTCCCTCAGCCACAGAATATACAGGATCCCTCCGGGAGACTTCAGCTCCTTCACAGTGTATCTGAGGATAATTAAAGTCAAGTAGTCTGTGCGTTTTGCTTGGAGAAAATAACTCTTTGTGTCATGAAATGGGCATGCAGCTCTCTGTATAGAAACACCCTTTATATACAAGTCACAATAGAAGTTAAGGCATCATACTATTGCACACAAAGTGTATACAATGAATATAAATGAACAAGTGGATTGCTTTTTTTCCCCTTTCTTTTCTTTTTCTTTTCTTTCTTTCCAGATCACATATATTATTATAAAGTAATAATAAAATAGTTTAATACGTTAGCAGATCAAATGTATTTTATTAGTTGTGGCACAGGCAGCAGGTAACACAGGTTACAGCTTTAAACCTTTATTTCTGTGTTTGCACATGGAAATCAAACCATTGCTACAGCAAAGAATTACAGCAATCCTTTGCAACGTGTGAAATAATGCATTAATATTGTACTTTACTTTTTCCCCATGAAACATCTCTAGTTATACCATTAAACTGTGGTTTTACTACGAATTGAATAAATTTGAACAAATGATTTTTTTCGTGTTGTAATTTTACACCCTCCTGTTATCACCTTTAATGTCAAACACGTTTTATCTATGAAACATATAAGATATCCAGGCTGGAAAAGGCGCCTTGTTTTAGTCCATTATATTGCTGACGCAATACAAAATATACAAACAATAACAAGAGTAAGAAAAAATACTAAATACTAACCTTGCAAATATTACGTATGCTCAGTTTTCACTGTAACACCCGGGAAACCGCTCCAGCAATGAAGAGGTTTACATTCTGGTCTGGATAGACTGAGCGTATTGACAGGCAGAGGTTAATGGGATTTATACTTCCATCAGCACTAAATCGATTTATCAGATGGAAACTGGGTGCTATATTGCTGTCCTTCCACAGTACAGTAGTTATAGCAGAGGCGTTGCTAGGTTCAAAACATTTGGTACAACAGGAACAGATAAGTCCTATAAGAATGCATAAAATAGGAGAAAACTCACAAAATCCCACTTGTGAATCCACACGTATCAAATCCGGCTCTCCCAATGACTGGTATCAGTTTTTGCTTCTTGTATGGAGGGAAGGTGGCATCACCAGCAATCACCAATAGTCAACAATCACCAATAGTCAACAATCCCCAATAGTAATAAACTGTGTACACATGGAACAGTCTTCCAGTTGAAGTGGTAGAGGCCAAAACAGTAATTGAATTTAAGCAAGCATGGGATAGGCATAAGGCTATCCTAAACAAAAGATAAATCCAGGTAAAGTATCCATGTAATTGGGCAGACTAGATGGGCCGAAAGGTTCTTATCTGCCGACATTTTTCTATGTTTCTATGTGTAGCCAACTCCACCTAATAGCCAAAGTGGTTCAAAAATTACTGACTCAAGGTTCAAAACATACCATATGATTTTTTGCTCTATGCTTCAGCCATGGTTACCCCCAAACGCCATCCCTTTATACCACCTCTGAACCCCTGTGTAAAACACATTGGCAGGTGTATAGACAAGCTAGCATTTCTGCCGATAAAACCATAATCCATTATAATACATGGGGGGCCGTTTTAGGGCCTGTAAATGTCTCCCCTCCCCATGTTTTTCCGATCAGGAAAGCACTGGACACTTAAAAATGGCTCTAGCATTTTGAACCGTCTTTACCTATTTCTCTGGGTAATCACTGGTCATGCTACTGGACCACATTTAAAGCAGTGCTGGTGATTGTTGTCTGTTTTTATTTTTGAGTCTTTAGTTATTTGCCCCCTTGCCCTAGGGGCAGAGGAGGGTTCTTTCCACTACAGAAGCAGCTGATCTTACTTTATTATATTTTGGGTCCTACTGACACCCAACCCTGCGGTTATATCTTCTGTATTTTATACCACATTTTTCTAGTGTTCCTATCTCCTCTCTAGAGGATCAATGACTCCCCATGTCACTATGTCCGTAATAAATGGTACAATGCAATAACACTTTTATAAAATAAAATGTGAGAAAAAAAACAAATGTAAGAATGAAATAAGGTAAATTCGGGTAAAATAAATATAAAATCAATGGAGATTTAATATCTGTTTGTTCACTACTTGGTATAGAACCCCTTTGCCTGCCTGACGCAACCCACATGGATGGCAGGGGAATGAATGAACACTTTTACAACCTCAAGAAATTCAGCATGTCAGGCATCAGTATGTAATTTTATAATGTTTCCAGTGGGCTGACAGCTTACATATTAAACACAATATATGTATGATATTCTTAGCCAGCGAGACAAGGACATTCCATTGATACTAAACATGCCAGGGTTTATCCGCCAGCCTGTGACATTACTCAATTCCCACTTATTCATAGTCATAGTAATAAGGAAGAAGACCACAGTGTTTCTTCCAACCATAACATTTAGGAGTATTTTACTATCAGAGTTATTCAGAGAAAGGTGAAAACCAGGAGAAGAGAACAATCTAGACTAGAGATGTGCATTAGTTTCAGAAAAAATCTGAATTTTGGACCGAAATTTGATAATTCGTATTCTGAAGTACTTCCGAATAACGAATCAATACGATACGAATTCGAAACGAAACGGTATATAATGAATTTATTTTGTTTTACACTGTGTCATCATCATAAAAGAAAAATTTTAATAACTGATATCAACTATCGAATTTGAAATGAACTATCAAATTGATATCAACTATCGAATTGATCTTAACTTACAATACAAGTAACAGTCAGCAAAGGACTTTATGAAACAAATTAATTTTGTTTCACGGTTTAATTTGACTCAAATACTAAATCTGTGACACAGCTTAAAATTTAACCCTAGCTTTTCTTTTAACAGTAAAATTTGATTAATTGGGGTTTTATCTAGTGATCCAAAATTTGAATTGATATCAACGATCGAATTGATATATGAAATTCGAATTGATTCGAAATTTCAAATCGATTTCAAAATTTCAAATCGAAACGAAACGATTTTAGTTATGAAATTCCGAAAACGAAATGATTTAAAAACGTAACGAAATGAACCTAAACAAAACAAATTTTTCAGCCATGCACATCCCTAATCTAGACCAATAGCTGATTTGCAAAGTGAGATAAATGGGAGAATTTTTCTGGTTTGGTTATCAGGACATATCAAATATTGATTACCTTAGACTCAACTCAGGGGGATTGGTGGGCTATCTATAGCTGCAATCTTGTGTATTGCTCATGGCTTTCTTTTTTGGAGAGGAACTGTGTAGTGAGGCATAAAGTAGGAAAACGTATACAGGCAGCGATGTTTCGCAGCACAGCTGGTTTTCCCATGGAGGTTTGCACAAAGCTCTCAGTACTCACAGGATCGTACTTTACCGTAGATAGACACCTGACCTGTACAGTTTCAAAATCACTTAACACCAGCGGTTGGCAGCTGGTAAATAATCAAATCATGTTTATTAGCAGTTAGAGACATGCCAGTATTGTTATAAAACGATTTGCTGAGGTAATGTCTCTTTCAGGCTAAAAATAACAGACCCGAAACGCAAATTACCCTATCATTATGCACAAATGGCTAAAATGAGCCTTGACAGGCTATTAACAAGCATACAGAGTTTTTAATATTAGGCTCCACAATGACACTCACAGTTTTATTTATTTTTTTCACACAGGTCTATTCAAAGAAAGGTGAAACTCAGGAGAATGACTGGAGAAGTGAAAAAGATTTTCACCTTTCTTTGAATACACCTGACAGTTTCTAACTCTCGTGTAGCATTCAAATACTGGTCTATTCAAAGAAAGGTGAAACTCAGGAGAATGACTGGAGAAGTGAAAATTCTAGGTCAAAATAGCCAAACCAGAAAAATTCTCCCATTTATCTCACTTTCCAAATCGGCTATTTGGTCTAGATTGTTCTCTCCTCCTGTCAGTTCTCCTGGTTTTCACCTTTCTCTGAATAACCCTGATAGTGTTAAGTAAGAGATAGTAGGGTCAGTTTAAAGAAGCTAAAATAATTGAAGATAAAATGCCTTCTGTTTATCTATCGTCAACAAGGGTATAATAAGCGAATGTTTCTGCGCTGATTGCATGGATAATGATCTAAGTCTTAAATAAACATGAGCAAGGTAATATAGTACATAAACAAAGGAGGAAGAATCAGAAAGGAAGGTTGTGCTACAACTTCTGATTTATTTTGTGTCTAAAATACAAATTGGTTTAGATGGCAAAATTTATGTAAAATATAACATAAGTACAGATAAAGTACATTTCTAGTGAACTTTCTGTAACATGCTTCTGTGTAATATTTCTTGCGTATCATTCATGATACCAATCCTGATACAAAAAAATCTTATTTTGATTATGTTTATTAAAGCTATTATATTATTTGTAGACATGAGGTTTGAGACACTCGATAATTATGGTACAGGAAATGCAGCATGTGCCAAATGAGGCTGTTTTCCAAATAGGATTATGAGATATCACGATGTTGAATAAGTTTTACCCTGTTAATGATCCCTGCAGATCCGGATATAACATTGGCAAAGGCTCTAGGTTTAGATGAGTGGATTGGTAAAATATCTTCTTGAATCTCTTGTCATTTATGTACATTTTTGCGCCATTGTTTTTAATTGTATTCTATCTCTTGTAACATCTGCATTTATTTGGCATTTTCTGTTCTCTATAAAGTAAAAAGATCACATCTTGCTAAGAAAAGATAACCTATAAATATATTTTAGAAAAATGTATCATCAGATGACTAAATATACTGTATATGTATATATATATAAATATGAGATTTAACAAAGAGGGTTATTTAAAGAGTGATGGACTTGCCACTAGGGATGAGCTGTTCGGTTCAGAGTTCGATTCGAACATTAGCCGTTCGAAAGTTTGCGAACTTCGAACTTTTTGGGACGTTCGCCAAAAGTTAGAAAAAAAAGAACAATTCGAAAAAAGTATAAAAAATGCTTAAAAAATCTAGAAATAAAGAGACTCTTTACTGCAGAATATTATAAGCAACGGTTTATTAGATATTGAATTAAAACGGGAATATTTTTAACATTGAAGCCTATGGGATAAAATATTCTTGTTACTAAAACATCAGGCAGACACGGCCCTCTAATCAGGCACTGTAGAGGTCAGCCTGCCGGGGCCTCCCAAGGATCCCCTTGAGGAGCATGCGGCCGCCGAATGACAGAGCTGCGACTGTGCGGGATAGCCGCCCAGGTGCATGTGGCAGAGACAGGCGGCGCAGGGAGGGAGCCACTGCACCTGTGGCCACGGCAGACCCCCCCAACCAGGATCCAGGGAGCCCCCTTGACCACCAGGCTAAGGTAAGGCGACACATTTCTAAAAAAAATAAAATCCGAGGACATTTTTAAATGTCCCCGGGAACATAAAATAAAACCTTTTTTTCTTTCTCTACCTGGCTGAATGTATTTAATTATATATATTAGATACATTCAGCCAGGTAGAGGGGGGTGGCATGTGGGCTGCGCGGGGTCTCAGGCAGTGGTTTGTTTTTTTTGTGTGTATATTTTTAGCAAATTTATAGGGGAAGGTAACGGCAGGTATGATATATATATATATATATATAAGATATATATCTATATTCTTATAAATATATATATCCAGACTTGTATTACACACACATTTTGGCAACTAATTGCCCCCCCACCATTTGTCTGATCCTTCTGTAAGAAATGTTGAACACAATAGAGCAGAGAATAATATATATATTCTCTGCTCTGTCGGGTTCAACATTTCTTCTGGAGGGATCAGCCAAATGGGGGGGGCGCATTTAGTTGAGATTGTCCACATGCCACCCCCATGTGCGTATGTGTATATATGGTCAGAGGTCTGTGGGTGGGTGTATATATATATATCTGCGTGTTGATATATACATATATATAGGTCTGCGTGTTGATATATACGTATATGTCTGTGTGTGGTATCCAGGGCCGGTGCAAGCATTTTTGTTTACTCAGGCGAAGTTGCGTTTTGGTGCCCCCCTCCACCCAATCCGTGCCATGCCAATCGGGAGTGTTTGGTGTCCTCACGCATTGCCAATCTATGCTGTGCCTGTTGCCCCTCCTGTGCCAACAGGGCCAATCTACAGAGTGTGTGGTCCCCTCCTTTGGCATTGTGGCATAGGAGGGGCACCAGGCACTGCACGAATTTGCAATGTGGCCTGGTGGTGCCCCCTGGTCTTGCTGTGTCAATATACCCACATATTTCAAACTGCCTGCCACTCCCAGTGTTTCCCTGTGATCCTGCTACCTACCACTCTCAGTCTGTTGCTGTGGTCCACTGTCTGACTCCAGGTCTCCAGAAGCAGACTGGCAGCAGGGTCCTCGTTCTCTAATTCAATTCTCTCCCCCTTAATTCATTTTTCCCTTTAATTACTTTCACCCCACCCCCCTTAAATTCATTTCATATAGCGTATGACTGAGCTCCACAGCAATCAAACTCACAGTAATGTGAAGGTTGTATGAGCGTATGACAGAGCTCCACAGCAATAAAACTCACAGTAATGTGCGCTGTGTATGAGCGTATGACAGAGCTCCACAGCAATAAACCTCACAGTAATGTGCGCTGTGTATGTGCGTATGACAGAGCTCACAGCAATAAAACTCACAGTAATGTGCGCTGTGTATGAGCATATCACAGAGCGCCACAGCAATAAACCTCACAGTAACGTTCAGTTTGTGTGTATGAAAGTATCACTGAGCTCCACAGCAATAAAACTCACACTCATACACACTGCCCATTACTGTATCACAGAGCTCCACAGCAATAAAACTCACAGTAATGTGCAGTGTGTATGCGCGTATCACAGAGTTCCACAGCAATAAAACTCACAGCAATGTGTGGTGTGTATGAGCGTATCACAGAGTTCCACAACAATAAAACTCACAGTACTGTGCAGTGTGTATGAGCATATCACAGAGCTCCACAGCAATAAACCTCACAGTAATGTACCGATATCCGTTTACTCAAACCCCCCAGCAGAACATTACACACACACCCAGCAGAACATTACACACACCCCAGCAGCACATTACACACACACCCCAGCCAGTGGTGTATTTAGGTTTTGTGCTGCCCTAGGCCTGACTAAACTCGTGCACCCCCTAATTTAAATTTGAGGCACCCCTTCCTGTCAAGGGCACACCTCTTCCTGGTTAATCCCCACCCTTCCTCTTTAAGCTCCACCTTTTCCTCTTAGAACTCCGCCTTTTCCTCTCTTTATATTAAAATTGGATACCAAGCGCCTACTTGTATATTTTGTATACCATTTCAAATGTTTCTATTGAGATAAATAAAATTATGAAATGTTTAAATTCAAGCATTTTTACAAAGAACAGCCACGCATGTCAAGTATACTGGATCACAGCCGCTCTAATTGGTTGAACAATAAAATCCACAGAAACGTGCACTGCATATGAGCGTATCACAGAGCTGCACAGCAATAAAACCCACAGAAATGTGCACTGTGTATGAGCATATCACAGAACTGCACAGCAATAAAACTCACAGTAATGTGCCGTGTGTATGAGTGTATCCCAGAGCTCCAGGGCAATAAAACTCACAGTACTATGCAGTGTGTATCACAGAATCCACAGCAATAAAACTCCCAGCAATGCAATGTTTGGTGTGTGTCAGCGTATCAGAATCCACAGCAATAAAACTTCCAGCAATGCAATGTGCAGTGTGTATGAGTGTATCAGAATCCACAGCAATAAAACTCCCAGTAATGCAATGTGCGGGTCAGCGTATCAGAATTCACAGCAATAAAACTCCCAGCAATGCAATGTGTGGTGTGTATAAGTGCATCAGAATCCACTGCAATAAAACTCCCATGAAACCGAGTGTATATGAGCACACAGCAATTATTTATTCTACATTTACCGGCCTCCGTCCGCAGTAGGGCTGTGTGCAGAGTCAGCAGGGACTGTGTGCAGACTCTGCAGGAGGTCCCTCCAGGCCATGTTAGGATCGCAGCTGTGCCTGTGTGTGGAGCCATCTTGTCTGCAGTGGGGTGCCACTGCCAGAGGGTGCACCGTGGCTTTGTTTCCCTTCCCGGTGGGTGTTCAGTCCAGAATAGAGTGACAGTCCATGTTAAGGAAAGGGCGGGCAGCTGCGTGCGTGTGTGCGTGTCACGTGGTTCAGCCAGTCAGGTGGTACTGAGACTCAGTACCACCTGACTGGCCGCACCGAGTGTGACCTGCACGCACGCAGCCTCACCAGGAGCCAGGCAGCTCAATGACAAATTTCTATCACTGCAGTGCTGGTTAAGGAAAGGTCCACTTTAAACAGCAGTAAGCAGACAGGACTTCATATTCTGCTGGTACCCCCCCCCTTTACCTGCCGTTTACTGTCATCTTCTCTCTCTGGACACAAATCACATCCCCCTCCCCTCTCCTAGAGCTGCTGTGGGGCAGGGGAGGAGCTATGGAGGGAGGAGAGGGGGATTTTTAATCTATTCGATTTTATTCCGTATGCAAACGCCATGCTCCACTGCTCGTTGTTTGAGAACACAGCTCAAAGCTGACACACAGTGGCACCTCCTAGTACCCCCTAATGACACCCCAATAATCACTGGTACCTGGGGCAGCCCGCCCTCCGCCACTCCTCTAAGTACACCACTGCTCTGGTGATATTCTCACACACAAGTTTGGCGAACTACCAGCAAGTACGGTGCTGTTTGAAGGCAGTGCAAATCCCTATAGAGAAGTAATGGTTAATCTATTCAGAGAACACCAAACAGCAGAGAAATGTCAGTGAAATGCCCTGATGTTCGGTGGTTTCAATCAGCAGGTTTATTCAGGCGAACCCCATAGGTTTCAATGTTAAAAATATTCCCGTTTTTATGCAATATCTAATAAACCATTTACTATTTTAATCTGCAGTAAAAAGTCTTTATTTTTTTTTTATTTTTTTTTTAGTACCTTTTAGTAATTTTTCTGATTTTTTTTGGGCAAAATTCCCCACCTTAATTTTAATAGCGGTTCTTCTTTTTCTGTAACAGAACTTTTTATTATCAATCATAGGATCTTATATATAAATTCCAAACATTTTCGTTCAGTAGTTCTTTTGAAAACAACAGGCCGTGGGTTTGCGGTGGCAGTATACAGCGGCCGACTCCATGCACAATGGTGAATTCACTGCAGGGTGGGGAAATTTTATTCCCCGAAGTGCAGGGAACTACAGAACACCAAAATGTTGGCGTCATTTCGGTGCTCTGTGAGTAACCCAATTAGTGGTGAGGTTTTTTGTTGCCCCCTGGAAAGTGAAAGCCTAGGCCTTGCCTACCCAGACATACTTGAAAATTAGTGACATCTCAATGTTTCCTTCCTGGCAAAATAGTTTGCAAAAGTAAAAAAAAATAATATTTTTTTTTAGGGGTGGGGCCACCCGGCGGGCCGCCGCCCCCTGGAAAGTGCCGCCCTAGGCCTAGGCCTTGATGGCCTAGGCCAAAATACACCAGTGACCCCAGCAGAACTTTACACACACACCCCCAGCAGAACATTACATACACACCTCCCCAGCAGAACATTACACCCCCAGCAGAACATTACCCCTCCCAGCAAAACATTACACCCCCCAGCAGAACATTACACCCCCCTGAGCAGAACATTACACCCCCCTGAGCAGAACATTACACCCCCCGAGCAGAACATTACACACACACACCCCCTCCCCTCCCTCATTTTATTCAAACCTTTTAAAAATCTTCTCTCGGCCTCTCTGCCCAGTCCTCCTTCACACTATAGTGGAAGCACGCAGGCTGACTCTGCTGCTGGGCCACACCCTAAGCTTTGGGGTTTGTCCTCCAGGCTTTTCTGCTGCTGCGTGCCCTGGCTATGCGTGTCACATGAGGGGGCGGTGCCAAATTATGCAGTGTGTCTGCTCATGTTTAGAATGTGGGACTAAGGCAGGCACACTGCATCGGTTTGAGAGTGCGCGACTGGGCCCCTGGTTGATGTCTGAAGATCATTCATAGCTCCGCTTCCGCTATTTTAAAAACAGAATTTTTCCGCCCCTCCCACTGACAGCAAGCCAGGACAGTAAGGCGGCTGCCTGAGCCGCCTTACACTAGCGCCAGCCCTGGTGGTATCAATGCATCCCTACTCTATACACAGCACTCCGTGTCCCTATAATATATATGATCAGGGGTTACCTTTTTTTTATATTTTTATTCCATTCCTATTAAATTAACTGTAATTTTTGATGTATTTTATTCAGTAGAAACTTTTTTTGCCTATATAACATGTGCTTTGTGAAAATAAAATGGTTTTGTGTATACATTTTAATTTAGTTAGTGGATTCCTGTCCAGTGCGGTGAGAAGCAAACGTAATGCAGTGTAGACACGCTGCGAGGCGGAGCGGAGTGAAGTCAAGCCTGCAAAATGTTTGCTTCTCTTCGCTTCGCTACGCTGTGCGTCGCTACACGCTCAGTATGTCTCAGCCTTTATTCCCGCATTGCTAGCTTACCGAATCAGTTTGTATACTTGTTACTGACTCTGCTTGTTCTGATGCTGATTGCATCTGTTGCTGATTTTGCCTGCCATTTGACTATTCTCTCTGTGTATTCCCTGCCTGTTCTATTTGCTTCCTGTTGCTACTGGTGTGTGCCGATTCTCACCATATACATTAGCGCAGTACAAGTGCCTAAACATTGCTGACCCGGTTTTGTTATAGCTGCTGATGTAACTGAATAGATCGGGCATCTCTTCTGCATTACCAAAACCTCCACCACTCTTCCACAATACGTCAGAGGGGTTACGGTGTGAAGGCTCTTGCTGCCACCAAAGGCAAAATATTTGGGTGCACTGACGCCTGTACCAGATTCATATCATTTTAATATTTGACCGTAGGGTCCAACCCTGCACTCTTCCACAATACCACAGAGGGGTTACGGTGTGACAGCACTTTTGCCGACACTAAGGCTAGGGTCAGACGAGCGTGATTTCTACGGACTGTACGTCCGTACAGAAGACACAGTAGTGGCCACACAGTCCGTTTATTCACTGACATATATATTTTGACGGATGTAGGAGGGAAAATAAATTAAAAAGCAAAACCATTTTGTCCGTGAAAAATGATGGACGTATAAATGCAGTCCGTCTGACCACGTTCCATCACTCACACACAAAGCTATGCGGACGTTGCGGACGCAGCGCACTTTGTGCGGCCGTTCTAGGGGTTGTACGTTCTTGCATGCCTTGCTTCCGTGGGCCGCGGCCGTTGTGTGTCCGCAGTTCAGTGCGGACGTACTTCATGTGTCAGGCTCCAATGGGCTTTCTGTCATGCTATCACGGACGTACTTTTAGGCGCAATCACGGACGTGAACACTACACTCGTCTGACCCCAGCCTAAAGGTCCAATTTTAAAGCACCTATTGTTACTTTTATCCAAAGCCTGCATAAGTTTCACCATAATTTAGCCCAAAAAATCACTAAACTTGTTCTGCGTGTCCTAAAACTTCTCCTCTTTTCATACAGGCTGCCGCCCTAAGCAGTTGTTTATGAATAGATCAAATGAAAACCATTTACTGTCATTTGAAACGTCATTTTTTTGTTTTTAAATGTTTCTATACATCCTACAAATCCGCCACTTCACGAGCAGGTTATAGGGACCTCCTAGGCACGATATTTGAAGGAATTTTTCATTTTTATTTTTAACCTTTATTTCATGGAAAACGCACTGTTCCTTTAAAAATGTTTTTTTTTTTTACTTTTTGTCCTTGTTTCCTGTCCCCCAGGGCACTACCCAGACCCCCATACACCTTTTATGGCAAATATCTAGCATATATGCCCTCTTGGAGGGCACTCTAAAAATCGAACTTTCGAGTCGCATTGAGTTCGGTTCATGTTCGAACTCGAACTTTTGAAATTGTTCGAGTTCTAATGCGAACCGAACACGTGGGTGTTCGGTTCATCACTACTTGCCACCGAATTGCACCGAATGGTGAGTTTCTCCGTACAGTCAATCTCGTGACGGTTCGGCTATTCAGATTCAATGCTGTCAATTCAACAAATATTGACGCATTAATAGTGAAATACGGTACAGCTCGCCACAGATCGCCGCAATTTGGCGACCTTCCGCGGCAGTAAAATTTAATCTATTCAGAAAACTGCACCGAAATGTCAATGAAATGCCCTGATTTTCGGTGGTTCATTTCGACACGTTTAAAAAGGTGAATCTCATAAGATTCAATGTAAAAAAATATTTTATTTTTATTTATTCAACCGTTTATTCTTTTCAGTTTCAGCAAAAAGTTGTTTTATCTGTTTATCTTTTGGGTTTTTTTCAGCAAAATTTTTGATTCCTTTTTTTAAAATGGCGGTTTTATTTTATTCTGTAACAGACCTTTTTATAGGACCTTCATTATTTCCACGCATTTTAATGCAGTTTTATTTGTTTAAACGTTTTAAAGAAAAAGTTACGTTTTTTTTTCTTTATTTCGGTGGTCAGTTCGGCCGGCTGATCTGAGGTGAGCAGCGCCGTTTGGCAATCTGTTCGGCGGTGTTCAGCTGGTCTTCAGTGGCTCCACGTTCAGTGCACTTCGGGGACCCTGCTGTGAATAGTGAATTCATCGCAGGCAGGGTCGGTGAACTGAAATTGCTGAATCGCACCGAAGTGCTCCGAAAGGAAGAGAACTGAAATGTCCCTGAAATTGAATTTGAATAACCCTCATAATGTTCATCCTCTGTTCAGTTCTTTTTACACACAATATCACAGAAGTTCCCTGAACTTGTTGCTTACAAAGATGAAACAAAAATATATTTTACCATAGACCACATTCTATGAAATAGGATGTTGCTGTCATTGTTGGATGAAAACTGGACAGGCTGCAGAGCTGAAAGAATATGTAGATCAAAGCGAAATCATGAGCTTTTACAATACAACATGCTTAAAGGGATATGCATGTTTAGAAATATTTTTTTTAAATTGACATTTAAACACTTTTATAACTATATACAAACTAAAATAAATCAATAAAAGTTTTAAAAATGTGTTTTCCTGCATTAAACTCTGTCATTTCATCTTCTCTGGCGACACCCCTCAGCTAGGGGTGTTTCTTCAGCTCCTACTTCCTGAATATTCCTCACTTCCTTCCCACCCACTACTCCACCCACTATTCCACCCACTATTCCACCCATTAAAGCTTCACATGAACAACATTTCTTGCTCCATCTTGCCCACAGCCCACGTGCACCCCACCACTTCACATACTCAGCTATTACCATCACCTAGTGTGTCACCCCTCTCCTCTTAGATTGTAAGCTCTTGGGCAGGTCCTCTCTCCTACTGTTCTGTGTGTTTAACTTGTATGGACATTTGTTTTTCTGCCTCTCCCATTGTACAGCGTTAAGGAACTTGCAACCGCATTTTAAATACCTGTGACTGTATGAACTAACACAAGCTGTGCAGAAAATTCAGCCCCACACCCCTCTGCTCACAGTGCAAGGAGGGAGGAGGAGCAACTCAGTTGCACATACTCAGTGTGTTTTTTATGTATACCAAAGTATGCACACTGATTGGTTAGCTTAAAATGCCTCCTGAGGTGGGTGTGGGAAACTCCAAGAAAGAAAAGCAGGTAAACATGAGAAAATATTGTATTTTACTGGCTTTTTATGCCTGCCAAATGACACTACTGACTCATTCAAAAGGCATAGTATGTTTTTAAAAGTACACTAGCAAAGCATGCATGTCCCTTTAAGATACAAAAAGAAGTTTCCTGTTACATTTTGGAATCATTCAATCATGATAAGAGCAGATTATAATGTTAATAAGGCCGATTTATTGCACATTAGAAGACAAAACTGTATAGCAGGCCTAAACTGTTTTGTAGAAAACAAATAATACTACATACATTTAGGTAGAATCATGTGAACCACAAGCTATGACAGAGCTAAGTGGCCAGTGAAGGCTAGTCCATAGAAGCATGATAGAGTTTTCCTTTTGGTATTAACTAAACTGTAAAATAATAATAAAAAGAGAAACTGTGGTTGGGCTTGTTTCCTTATTTCTGTTACGGGTAGCAGAGAAGAAATTGCAGCAACCGAGCTTGTGAAAATGTTGAAACGTTTGTTGAAATCGGTCTTGTGGAAGTGTTTTTACACACGCTCTGTTTGCCCATTCAAGAGATTTCTAAGGATTTCCATTAAATTTCATGGAGGGTGTCTACGCCAAAAAAATCCTACACAACATGAAATCAATTTGATTGGCTCATAGAATCAGGAAAGGTGAATTCTGGTATGACTGGTTTCTTTTTCACTGTCTGCAGATAGCTGTGTGCTGTCTTTGCTGTCTCTGGCTCTCCTGCATGTCAGCAACAGGACCCTAGATGCACTGCATGGTGGATCTCCAGGATCCAACGATACCCCATATCTGTGCCTGGAGGCAACCATAAAACTAAATTATATCTTTATCCACAAACTTATCAAATTCAGCCCTTTCAGACAGCCTGACAGAAACAAGCTTTTCTCACTATTTTGACTGTGATATATATACACACAAAGAACACACCATATACAGTATATGTGTTTATAATATAAAGCAAATATGTAAATAAGACAGCAAAACACACCCTGCAACCTTTGTTTCACTGCCCAAGTTCCAGAGCGAGATAACCTTCTACATGCCGGTGTGTGGCATTGTGGCATATACAGTATATATATATATATATTACCAGGAAAATACACTCCATATCAATGACCACCTTTTTACATCATTTTCTGTAGCAAAAAAAAAAAGCACAGTTTTAAAAATGTTCAAAAAACCTGATGGGAGGAAGAAATGAAGGGGATTCAGTTCACAAAGTACGATCATACTTTGTGAACTGAATCCCCATCATTTATTCCCTCAGTCAGGTTTTTTGAACATTTTTAAAACTGTGCTTTTTCTTTTGTACAGAAAATTATGGAAGGAGGTAGTCATTGATATGGAGTGCTTTTTCCTGGTATATTATTATTATTGCTTCCGCAATAATAAACGTATATATAATATATATATGAGGAAAATGCCCCACACTCCTGCCAAATGAAACACTGATGCCAGTTACAAAACACAGGATCCGGATTAAATAAAGCAGCACTCCATGGACTTGTTTTCAAATGCTTCTATCTTCTATCTTATAGCTTCTAGTTGCATACAGACATCAATGTCTCAGTCCACTACATGTGGACTTTCATCATTTTGCAAAATCAAAAATCAAAATCACTTAACACTAGCTTTTAGCAGTTCGTATTTCTTTGGAAAATACCAGCTCCAGAACAAAAGAATGAGCTACCATAGAATAGCTTGTTCTTCTACTCCCAGGTGCGAAGTAACACCTCCTATACAAGGTATAGGAGACATTCATGTACAGTAGGGAGGCGCTATGACCAAGCCTCAAGCAGAGCTTGCTGCAATAGCAGAATAAAGATTTCCAACATTAAGAGAACTTGTCATCAGTGGAATGGGGCCCTTGATGTTTATATAAACAATGCTCTGCAGAAACAGGTATAAAGATTTAGCAGCCACGGTGGCAACAAAACAAAATATATAATCTTTTCAAATAAATGTGTTAATACAAGTTAATAGTAAGACATCTAAGTTAAAATAACATTTAGAGTGACACTTGTGAAGGTGCATTATATTTGACACTCGAGAGTATAAAAAGATGGATTTCATGGCAATGCTTGTTATCTCCCAACACAGCTAATGAGACAATTTGTCTATCACTTTCAATGAAGTAAGGGAGCAGCTGTACCATTCAGTTGGTGTCATAGAATTACATGGAAATGTTTGCTTATAATATTCAGACTGACAAGCGAGTGCCGCTTTCTAAAATCTGGACCAGCTGCTGCATGCAATATTCATGATAAAAACCAAGAAACAATGTAGAGAAATCAAATGGCATAACAAAAATGTCAACTGAGGCAAGACATGAGCCAACAATCAAGGTAATCCCATACCTTGTAAAATATATTGCAGTGTAAAGATACAATGCTTATCTTATCTGCGGGGTTATTGATTGGGCATAATGCCTATTATTTGGCAGATCTGAATATTAGAGTTTTGTCGCTGTTTCTTAGACACCATAGCTATACTCTGAATTAGAATGAAGCTGCCACAATCACTTATTCAGTCTTGTCACTGAAGACCTTTAGCTGTGGACCTGCCTTGAAACACGAAGCTATGAACCAATAGTTTGTCGGATATAATCTCTGCACATGAATACAACACGTTATATATTGGACTTATCAGCCAAGCCTCCAATATGTCTATATTGGACTTACTGGACCTATCTCGGCAGTTGCCTCCAATATATCAGGGATTATTATTTCATTAGGAAATCCATACGAGACACAAATATCAATCGTTTATATTTCTTAGAAATTCTCCTGAATTCTTTTAATTGTCTGTGTTTTGCTTTGAAAAATACAATAATCAATAATCGGATAAAAATATATATATTTATTACGTATACAAAAAAGTTTCAAATCTCATATCATAAACAAAAATTTATAAACCACAATCCATCAGCATATAAAAACTAGCTTCACAATATATGTATCTCCGGTTAGTAACTGCATATATGATTAATATCATTTACCTTATCAGTTAGTAACTAATACACAAATGGTTAATAAACATTTCTGCTTAATACAACATGCATTTCCCAGCAAACAATGTTTAACCAGCCAGCTCTTGTAGATATATATATATATCTCTATGCTACATGGATCAACAAAAGATGAGCTAATTTAATGATAAGTAATAAAAACTTATTTAGTGAATCGTCCCCTAATCTCTAGAATTAAACTTCTAATCTTTTGCTTTTTATTTTGTAGTTATATAATTCCTTGCTTATTAATTTTAATCACAGTAATTTCCAAATTCAATATATATATTGGTATCAATCTTACAACATTTCTTTTTAGGAATAAATCCTTATGTCCACTTCTTCATATTTCTATCTGCAGAATAGAAATACTTAGAATTTTTGGAGTTAGCCAGTATCTGAGAAGTCTCAGTCTACGTTGCAAGAATATCTACAAATATATATAATTGCATTAATTCCTTAATTTCATACATTACCTGTCCAATTTGGATTTTAATAAGTCTTGGAATTTTCTATTTGATGCTTTGTTTTGGAATATGTGAAGATTATCGATATCAGATAATCAATGCATGTGAGTTAGAGATTTGGTGAGAATCTTGATTGCCTCATGTCCTGGGATCTGCTATGTGTACTGGACATCTGAATGCATTGCGGTGTGAGTCTGAATGCTGGAATCTCCGACTGACTTGCAACCAACACTGCCACTTCAATTATAGTAAATTTGACGTCACTGGCAATATTATTAATACATCAAATCTAATATTTACTATCCTCTAGAGGGCAGTATTGCACTTCTTAATTAATTCCACCATTTCTTTTTAATAATCTTATCGCGGGTCAAAAGGTCAATCTACACAAAGACCTTCTCTTCTCCCAGTCACTAGACACTGTGTCTCTATCTGTCATACCTAATTTATATCCCTACTCCCTTTTAAAATTACTTACTATCAGCTGAATTCTTTTCTGGTTAACTCAACAGAATCTATTCTTTAGTAATTTTTATTATTTACCAATTATATACTTTCTACAATATTTATTGGAGTATATATTTCCTACTGTAAATATAATAAAATATACCTTGATTATAAACATATATTTTGTGAATATAAATCTATATTACAGAGATATTAACTCTTATTCCTATACCCAAAAGACAAAATATCTTTTGTTTTTAAAACTTAAGACAGACTAATAAATTTAATTATGACACGTCTTAGCACTTAACTCTAGCATTATCACACTAAAACATTCTAGGTTCCTTCATGTCTGGCACTTCTAAAAAAATATAAAAGACTTCACCCAGGAATGGACTCTATAAAAAAATCTCGTTCATTTCTAAACCTAGAGAAAATTGAAAGAAAAAACCTGTCTTTAAAAACAAAATGGCTACAGGCATCCATTTTAATTTTTCCTTTCTGTAATATACCCAACATAACCCCCCTTTGGTTTCACCTATTTATTGATCAAATAAAATTGAGGAAAACATACAATATCTCCCCCCTTTACCAATTAGGCTAGGTTTCCACCTTTCGCAACACGTTTTTCTTCTTTCATCCATTTAATAATTGAAGATGCAGTGTTTTTAAACTTCAATGTACATACTTTCTTTGTTAGTACAATCATCCAGACAGTTAGAAACATAATTACTATACAAATCACAATCTCTGTAATCTTTGGCCCGTTATAAGCAGATAGCAATCGATGATCAATCTGTGAATACATTGGAGCATAAATTGTTAGATTATCTTTTTTCATTATTAGAAGTTCAATGGTATAATCATGCTAGTTCTGTAGCAAAGATTTCAAATCTGGATTCATAGGGATCTCTTGCCCTTGGAATACGACAACGATTTGTATCTCGTCATAGCAGACTTCATTTATAAAAAGTAACTTCTCGATAACAACTCTTGATTCTTTAGGAACTTTCACAAGAATCACTGGTGTAGGTTTGAACACTCTCTTGTTTTGTACCAGATCCTTCCGGTAAACATTTGCTTCTCTCTCTGTATCAACAGCGGTTGCAATAAAATATGCAGCAAATCTCTTCCTTCGGTGGATCTTGTACATAGCAATCAACGGTATCCTGGCTTTATCCAGCATGTCTTTCAGGCTTGCATGAGCTTGATTCGCATGGGACTTGAGCATTCTCCTTGGAATTGTGCGGAAAAACGTAGAATTTCCAGATAATCGCAGTCTCCTTGGTGGTCCGATTCATCTTTGTGGATTAGCGTCTCGGTTCGGATTAACCACTTTTCTCAATTTCTGTTGAAAGAAAGAGTATAAATAACCATTCATAGACTAGCGATTTTACTCAAATTCCCTATAGATACTCTGATCTCTGATTAATTTTAATTAACCGTATGGATCTATTCTATCTACTAGCTTGAGTTAAACATCTGAATGCTGGGAAGAAGAATCACATGTTAATTAAAACATTACTTCACATGATACCAGTTAAGTGTCTTCTGCTGGTCCATTTTCACATATCCTGAGGTGAGATCTAGGATGACAAACACGCAATTGATTAATGTGAACCCATTTTTCAATACTCTCCTTTCCTTTGGGTATCTCTATTGTATACGCCACAGGAGACAGTTTATCAATTATCGAGTATGGTCCTTTCCAGGATGGGAGAAACTTTCTCTCTTTTACTCGATCTCTACTGAAATTATACAGATACACCTTTTCGTCAATCTCATACTCCTTTTTGGTAGTCTTAAGATCATAATAAGTCTTATTAGATACAGCAGCCTTCTCTAGGTTCCATTGCGCAAAAGCAAATGCTTGCTGTAAATGATGACGCAGGTTTTCTATATACTGATGTGTGGTAGCAGCATTTATTAAATTCTGATCCGAAGTGCGATACAATAGATGTTGTGGTAACACCATCTTCCTTCCAGTCATTAACTCAAATGGTGACATCTTAGTCGCGGTACTTGGCGTGGCTCTAATAGCCATAAGCACTAAGGGCAACTTTACGTCCCAGTCCTTTCCTGATTCTTTTACAAATTTCTTTAGGACATTTACAATTGACTGGTTATAGCGTTCGACACTTCCACTAGACGCGGCACGGTACGCAATATGCAACTTACGCTTGACACCTAACATTTTCCACATTCTTGTCATTACATCACTTGTAAAATGGCTGCCACGGTCAGACTCCAACCTTTGAGGTAGACCAAACCTGGAAAATATATCGTTAATAAGAAGAATTGCACATGTTTCAGCAGTATTATTAGGAGCTGGTAAACACTCTATCCATTTACTAAATAGACAGGTGACTGTCAACATATATTTGTTTCCCCTAGTTGATCTTGTGACGGGACCAATAAAGTCGATCTGAATATCGGACCATGGCAATGAAAAACCTTTCCTCTGGAGAGGTGCGCGATGAGTAGGGCCGTGAGATTGAAATTGGGCACATACTAGACATCCATGGCAATATATTTGGACGTCTTGTAACATATGGGGCCAATAAGCATAATCCCGCAATAACTCATAGGTGATCTTTTCACCTCGATGTCCCGCAGTGGGTGCATCGTGGGCATGTTGCAGCATTAAACCTCTAAAGGCAGTAGGAACTACCCCTTGTTGTATCCCATGTTTAGATGTTCTGATCAATAGACCATCCTTAATACTGAATTGGGCCTTGGATCTCATTAAAATACGAAGATCCTCAGTCTGGTCAGGACTCTCTTCAGATAAAAAATTATCACTAGGATTTTCAATATATTTGTAAAAGATTCCAATTACAGAATCTTCCTTTTGGCTCTTAATTAAATCTTCATTGGGAGAATCTTGACACCACTGTGCTACATTACTCTCGACCTTAGATTTAGTCTGCTGACGGGTAATTACATCTACATGTGTTTCATTTAGTAAATGATCAATATTTATAATTTCGTCACTGACTGCACCCTGTTTAGCCAATTTGTCAGCTAGGTCATTGCCTTCTTTATCCATACCTGAAATTTTGGAATGACCTTTTGTCTTTTTCCAATAAACGGTTAAACCATTTTTAGTCACCATCTTATCTATTTCTCCAAATAGATCGGCATGTTTAACAGGTTTGTTATTGGACCTGAGCATCTCATTTCTTTTCACCCAGGCAAATATTCAACGAAACTGTTACGGACATAATTAGAATCTGTGACTATCAGAAATTCTTTAACATCATAGTCTATAGCCATCTGAACGGCTTTGTAAACTGCGGCTAATTCAGCGACTTGTCTACTTTTAGCACCGATGTTATATCCTACTGATATATTGGGATATTCTTTTGTCCATGCAATACCAATACCATCTACCAGTTTCCTCTCTTCTTCCACGATGGCGTGGTAGGCACAACCATCTATATATACACGTGGGAGTAGGGAACAATATTCTTCGTCATAGGCCTTGTAAGGTGATGATGCTTGCTCTTGTAAGAAATCATCTCCTAGGAATTCTTTTTCAGAGGAGGGATCTGCACAATCATGGAGTTCGGCAAGTCCTTGAGCTACTGGATTCTTTTGATCCTGTCTATACCGTACCTCCAATGGCCATCCTTGTAAGGATAACGTCCATGCAGTTATTCTGCTATTGGATAGGTTCCCGTCCCTTATTTGACTACTGTGTAGATATTGTAAGGGTTGGTGTGCAGTTTCAATTATTATCCTCTCTCCTTGGATATAACTCCGAAAATTCTGTAGGGCCCAGACTGTGGCTAGTAATGCTTTTTCACAGTCACTAAATTTAATCTCCACTGGAGATAAGGACTTACTGGCATATGCAATAATTTTACTCTGATCATCTTGCTTTTGACATAAAACGGCGCTCATGCTCAAATTGGTAAAACCAGTCTCCAGATAGAAAGGTTTACCCCCCTCTGGATAGGCTAGGCATGGAGCCTGGGTGAGTTTTATTTTAAGCTCAGTCATGGCTTGTTCTTGAGTCTCCCCCCATATCCACTTTACATCTTTTTAAGCAATGTTAATAGAGGTTTACAAATCTCTGCATAATTTTCGATAAACTTACATGAGTAATTCATCATACCCAAGAATGATCTTAGTTCACTGATATTAGTGGGAGTTCTGGACTTCATCACTGCTTCCACCTTCTTCCGCTGAGGATTTAGGCCTTTGGATGTAACCTCATGTCCCAGGAAATTAACTCTGGTGCGACACCATTGTGCTTTCTGCAATGAGATTTTAACCCCTGCATCTCTCAACTGGTTAAGAACATGTCTAATTTCTTGAATATGTTTCTCAAACGAAATACTTTTCAGTAAAATATCATCCACATACGTCAAATTACCCCTCTCGGCTGCATCTGCATGGCTTTATGTAAAAAAACAGCGAACTCATGACCTGAGTTTATATAGCCGAAGGGCATTCTGGTCCACGTAAACTGTTGTTGACCGAAGGTGAAGGCCAATTTGTATTGGTCCTCAGGACTTACCTGAATTGTCCAGTATCCTTGGGCACAATCCAGCACGGTAAAAAGCTTACAACCTTGCATTTGGACTAGACATTGATCAATATATGGTACGGGCCAGCCGGATCTGTATATACGTTTATTTAGTTGTCTCAAATCAGCACATAAACGCCATTGACCATTCGGCTTAAGGATTCCGAGGATAGGATTATTATAAGAGCTGTGCACCGTCCTTATAATTCCCCTTTCTTTTAGATTCCTTAATATCTCCGCCAGCGAGTCGTAACACGCTAAGGGAAGCCGATATTGTCTGACGTATACAGGAGGAGCGTTCGGGTCAGTTTGGACCCTAGCTATATGTAAGTCGGTGACTCCACAATCATATGAATCCTTAGCAAAAATATCTTGAAATCCCATTAGAACTTCTTTTAACTGTTGGCGCTCCATATCATTAGAACATCCGTCAGCGAAAGATATTTGTTGCTGGACCATGTCCTGAAATCCTGGAAAGATTTCAGGTTGACCAATCTCATAGGCTTCTTCAAGCCTTTCAGAGAGGTCATGATTTGACTTACTTGCATCTCCAGCAAAGTGAGTATACTCCTCTGCTTCCTGTGTAGTCAGAGGATGATCAAAGGTTAAAGATGATTCTTCTACCTTGCAGATTCCTACTTCAGAACTGAAAGGATAAACAGAATATATCGTGAATAATCCTTCGGGCCACGAATTAAATGATTGTTCTATCATTTGTTCCTCTGTGAGGTAACGTTCAGGTATTAACCCGATAACAGCGTTCTTGAAACCCGATTGTATAATAATCTGAATCCAGTGCTAGACCTATTGTAGTGTCTTTAGGCAAATGGATTTCCTGTGAGGAATTATTATTTATAATGATTTGGGTTCTAGATTGGTGTATTTTCACCATGGGTGTAGGATTTGCTGAAATTCCTAACCCATGTATTCGATTGGAAATACAGACTAGTGCCTCAGAATTTCTCAATTTCTGACCTTCCATTACCTGTAAAGGTAATGGGTAATTTACAGAGCCTGGTGGAATACAGACCTCATATGGTACCTGTAAGTTTACTGCGTGTGGCAGTGTCTGGCATGACTTAAGAGATTTATTTTTGTCCTGGAATTCACAGGGGTTCTCTTTTAGTCTGGTCCATATGTGGGAATTAATCAGATCCACTTGCATAGCAAAACAATGAATTATATCTTTACCTACATAAATCTGATAACCGGGTTCATTTAGGACCAAAAATAAATGTGTGGCAGTTTTATTCCCAATAGAAATAGATAACATACATTTTCCAACAACATTGTGACTGTCTCCATCATTATCTAGATCTGTTATCCACTCATCTTGAGGATTTGGGTATCTGATCACTTTAAGGTCAGCTATTTTATTTAGCATCTTCTTGCTAATATAGCTATATTCCTGGCGCAAATCTAGCTTAGCCATGTTTTCTTCAGCTAAACTATCGACACGTATAGGGAAAAATACCTCTTCATTTATCTTCCCTATTTCAGTTAAGAACTGAGAATGGTCACTATGCCCATTTGGTTCTGTTTCCCTTTTGTGGAGGTGAATAATTAGCACGTCATTCTCCAGACATATATCTCGGATTATCTCGGGGGGAACACATATGGTGTTATCCTCCTGCTCTCCTGGAGTCAGGGGTTTTGGCCTTAAGAAAGAGAAATCAGGTGTCTGGCTATTTCTGAAGTGTACTTCAATAGAATCCGGCCTTTCCTCAATCACGTGGCAGTTATGCTGAGTGTGATGGGATTGGGATCTATCGTAGCTGATTGGAACATTTACTTGGGACCAAATAACCTCATTGATAAAATCAATGATTGGATTTAACCTTTTGATAAGGTCCATTCCAATAAATAGGCGATTTTGGGGCAGATCCACAACAAGTGTTGGATGCCGAATTACTTTATTCCCCAATTTAAAATCCAATTTCGCCGTGCCCAGAACTTTCAGAGATGTGCCACTCACATTCACTAGATTAGCATTAGATTTATTTAATCTAGGCTTCCTGGAGGACAGTTCTTGGACCTGTTCAAAATAATGGGCTGATATTAACGTAACTTGGCTTCCACTGTCTAGCAAGGACGGAATATGTGGTAAATTATCTTGTAATTCTACATTCACATAATATCGGTCTTCAATGCTATGCAATTTACAGAGAAATTTAGAGTGAGATATGAAATTAGGTTTTGTACAGATTTTACCGACTGATTTTGCTCTCTCAAACGTGCTTTTGGCAGCTGTGCTTTCCATTTCAGATCCAGTCTTCTTAGCTTGCTCGCACTTAGTCTGGGGAGATAAATACATTTTCCTTCTCTTTGCAGGGAAGGGTTTAAATCATCAACCATACAAACATTTGTATTAATCATTTCATCATCACTTTCTGGTAAATTGTCATGGATACTGGTTACTTCATCAGAAACATCATCTAGTCACTGGTTGGGTGGGGCTGCAGGTGTTGCATCGCTGACAACCTGACCAGGGTTATTTCCAGTCATTAACTGAGTGATCTGATCCAGTTTTTCTGTCAGCACACGGAAATTTTCCTGCATTTGACCAATATGCTGGCGTACATTATATCTCCGCTTTCTATTCGTCCTTGGGGACGAAGCTTGCGCATTATCAGACTCCTCAGATTCAGTCTTACCTCTGGTTGCTTCCTGTCTAGGTACATTTTCCCTTGACTTAACCCACTGACATCTAGGTACCCATTGCTTCCTAGATTGAAATTGACTTCCTGAATTTTCTCTGGCAAACCCTCTTTCCTAATCTGGCTTGGATTTTTCCCTTTGAGGTATGGAGTCACGCAATATTTCCGCATAACTCTTTTTGTGGGACTCAAATTTAATATCACCCTTTTTAACGTGAGCTTCCGCTATTTCCTCAGGTGAGTTTTTCACTCTTTTCCTATGAGTTTCTTCACTATATTCAAATACAGTAAATAGGGTCATACTTTATTTTAGTACCCAATCCAAACCATTTCTCGGGTCATAATCTCTTGCCAAAATAACCTTTATTTTATTTGGCAATGCGTCATAAAATATTTGGATAAATTCAGGGTTTTCAAAATCTGGGTTTCTTTCAGCCAAGCTGTACGCATTTTTAAGGACTGAAAGAAATTCACGGGGGCTTTGATTAGGTCTGCATTTTAGAGTTAAAATTGCTCTTTTCGCAGCTAGACTAGTACGGTGAGGCCCAAATTCAGATTTGACCTCGGAGACTAATTTACTCCAGTTACGTATACCAGATTCTTTCAAAGACTGAAAAAAATACCTATGTTTGCCTTCTAAAGACCCATGGGATCAACTCAATTTTCTGAGCATCTGAATTAATTCCTAATATTGCCAAAGCTTCGTCAAACATATTTAAATGATTTATTATTTTGGCGATCCCTTAAGGTCAAAGATACCTACTGAGTTTTTTAAGAAATTAACGATTTTCGTTAAATCCTGAACTTTATGAGATTTCTTAATAGGCTGTGGCTGGCTAGAGTGATGTGATTTGAAATACTCCTGTGTAAGAGGCTTCGCTCTTTTTTCATCATGAGATTTAGTTTCACTTTCGCTTTTGCTCTGCTCACTCTCGCTCTTCAGATAAATAGAGCGGTCAGGCCTAATCAGTGATGAGATATGACTCAAAGCTTTCAAAGGGAACTTCTCTAACGAAGGATTTTTAACCCTTCGAACATCAGTTTCAACCTGACGTAGCTCATCAGCGAATTTCTCATGTTCGCGTTTCATTCTCGCCAATTTTTTATTCAGCTCCTTATTTAATTTGGATAATTGAGCAATCTCATCTTGCAATTGATCTTTTTCTCTTCCACACACTTTCAACTCCATTATCATTCGTTCTGATTCATCTTTTAATTTATTTACGGTATCATGCAAGTCACAATTTTTATTTTCTAAGCTGTCTCTGGTTTCTTTGTCATCATTCAATCTCTTGTTCATTTCTGCGATCAAGTATATGCATTCAGGCACAATTTTTAAAACAAAAATCTCTTTGTCCTTTTTATTTGTGGCTGCAATTATCTTTCGCAAACACTCAAGAAAATTTGATTGATCTGACCAGATTGAAACAACAAAATTAGATGCATTTGATTTTAATTCTTTTATCCAATCAAATAAATCGTCTGTGACGTGTAACTTGTCCTTTAGATAAGACATAACATCTATCAATACTATTTGATCTGCATGTATTTCTACATCTTCCTGAGTCTCAGATTCTGACTCTGACATTTTTACACTGTTTAGTAGACAACCGTAAAATCACAAGTCAAAATACAACAAGGAGTCAATATATATATATATATATATTATCTTTGTCTAATCAGACAATACTGACAATTATATTCCAAACAAAAACTACAATCTCGGTACAGTGCCTCCAATTTGTCGGATATAATCTCTGCACGTGAATACAACACGTTATATATTGGATTTATCAGCCAAGCCTCCAATATTCAGACTGACAAGCGAGTGCCGCTTTCTAAAATCTGGACCAGCTGCTGCATGCAATATTCATGATAAAAACCAAGAAACAATGTAGAGAAATCAAATAGCATAACAAAAATGTCAACTGAGGCAAGACATGAGCCAACAATCAAGGTAATCCCATACCTTGTAAAATATATTGCAGTGTAAAGATACAATGCTTATCTTATCTGCGGGGTTATTGATTGGGCATAATGCCTATTATTTGGCAGATCTGAATATTAGAGTTTTGTCGCTGTTTCTTAGACACCATAGCTATACTCTGAATTAGAATGAAGCTGCCACAATCACTTATTCAGTCTTGTCACTGAAGACCTTTAGCTGTGGACCTGCCTTGAAACACGAAGCTATGAACCAATAGTTTGTCGGATATAATCTCTGCACATGAATACAACACGTTATATATTGGACTTATCAGCCAAGCCTCCAATATGTCTATATTGGACTTACTGGACCTATCTCGGCAGTTGCCTCCAATATATCAGGGATTATTATTTCATTAGGAAATCCATACGAGACACAAATATCAATCGTTTATATTTCTTAGAAATTCTCCTGAATTCTTTTAATTGTCTGTGTTTTGCTTTGAAAAATACAATAATCAATAATCGGATAAAAATATATATATTTATTACGTATACAAAAAAGTTTCAAATCTCATATCATAAACAAAAATTTATAAGCCACAATCCATCAGCATATAAAAACTAGCTTCACAATATATGTATCTCCGGTTAGTAACTGCATATATGATTAATATCATTTACCTTATCAGTTAGTAACTAATACACAAATGGTTAATAAACATTTCTGCTTAATACAACATGCATTTCCCAGCAAACAATGTTTAACCAGCCAGCTCTTGTAGATATATATATATATCTCTATGCTACATGGATCAACAAAAGATGAGCTAATTTAATGATAAGTAATAAAAACTTATTTAGTGAATCGTCCCCTAATCTCTAGAATTAAACTTCTAATCTTTTGCTTTTTATTTTGTAGTTATATAATTCCTTGCTTATTAATTTTAATCACAGTAATTTCCAAATTCAATATATATATTGGTATCAATCTTACAACATTTCTTTTTAGGAATAAATCCTTATGTCCACTTCTTCATATTTCTATCTGCAGAATAGAAATACTTAGAATTTTTGGAGTTAGCCAGTATCTGAGAAGTCTCAGTCTACGTTGCAAGAATATCTACAAATATATATAATTACATTAATTCCTTAATTTCATACATTACCTGTCCAATTTGGATTTTAATAAGTCTTGGAATTTTCTATTTGATGCTTTGTTTTGGAATATGTGAAGATTATCGATATCAGATAATCAATGCATGTGAGTTAGAGATTTGGTGAGAATCTTGATTGCCTCATGTCCTGGGATCTGCTATGTGTACTGGACATCTGAATGCATTGCGGTGTGAGTCTGAATGCTGGAATCTCCGACTGACTTGCAACCAACACTGCCACTTCAATTATAGTAAATTTGACGTCACTGGCAATATTATTAATACATCAAATCTAATATTTACTATCCTCTAGAGGGCAGTATTGCACTTCTTAATTAATTCCACCATTTCTTTTTAATATTCTTATCTCGGGTCAAAAGGTCAATCTACACAAAGACCTTCTCTTCTCCCAGTCACTAGACACTGTGTCTCTATCTGTCATACCTAATTTATATCCCTACTCCCTTTTAAAATTACTTACTATCAGCTGAATTATTTTCTGGTTAACTCAACAGTAATTTTTATTATTTACCAATTATATACTTTCTACATTATTTATTGGAGTATATATTTCCTACTGTAAATAAAATAAAATATACCTTGATTATAAACATATATTTTGTGAATATAAATCTATATTACAGAGATATTAACTCTTATTCCTATACCCAAAAGACAAAATATCTTTTGTTTTAAAAACTTAAGACAGACCAATAAATTTAATTATGACACGTCTTAGCACTTAACTCTAGCATTATCACACAAAAACATTCTAGGTTCCTTCATGTCTGGCACTTCTAAAAAAATATAAAAGACTTCACCCAGGAATGAACTCTGTAAAAAAAATCTCGTTCATTTCTAAACCTAGAGAACATTGAAAGAAAAAACCTGTCTTTAAAAACAAAATGGCTACAGGCATCCATTTTAATTTTTCCTTTCTGTAATATACCTGACAAGTTGCAGGAGACAAGTGGAAGGAAGAGATGTAATTTATTTCAGACATACCAGACCCTGTATATAAAGCTCTCGTACTGGTTTTTCATGAAATTGAGAGTCTTCAACAATGTGCAGCAGTATTTTATTTTGGTTCCACAATTCACACCCCCTGGGTCAAGGGTCAAGTCGAGCAGGAATGCTTGGAAATGCGATTCCTGCACTATATTTTCAGAAGGAACGCAGCTCCCTCTTGGCCCACACAACGAGAAGATTTTATTTGTTTTCAATCATATGTTTGCTTATTGGGTCACAATAAATATAATTATTACAATTATCATAATGATTTCCGAAAACCCAGGTTATCATTGTATTACATAACAAGGAAAAAAGGTGTCATCTGTGCTCGTTTCTATGTGTTCCATGTACAACAAAACTGAGGTTTTTGTTTGTTTCAATGGCCATTGCAACGTAAGCTCACTCGCCACTTCACGACACCTCTTTACAGAGTGAGTACCTAACAATTGTAACCAAAAGGCCGCTCTACTGAGCAGCTCCAAGCCCCTCCTGCTGCTTTTCAGCCAAGGAGAGGCAAAGATATGGTGGGTTTTATTTATACACGCACCAAACACTTCCCATTTGGGATTAAAAACAAAAACATGGAAAGAGGAACAGCTGCAGAACGACGGACTGGTGTTACAAGCATGATATACATAAATACAGAAAAAATGGCGTCGCGCCCATACTCACCGGAGCGGCAGCAACTGCCAGGAGTAACAGCCCAGTTAATGTATAAAACATAACAAGGAAAAAAGGTGTCATCTGCGCTCGTTTCTATGTGTTCCATGTACAACAAACTGGAGCTGCTAGAAACGAGCGCAGATGACACCTTTTTTCCTTGTTATGTTTTATACATTAACTGGGCTGTTACTCCTGGCAGTTGCTGCCGCTCCGGTGAGTATGGGCGCGACGCCATTTTTTCTGTATTTATGTATATCATTGTATCACAACATTGATATCAATGTTTGAGTGTGGGGTTGAGGATTAAGTAGGGTTAACAATCAAGTGTAACATGTCACCGGTTAATTGGGGGGCAGAAATTGTGGAGAGATCCCACACTTATTTATTTAGGACTAGAACACTGTCCTGGGCCCTATTCCAACTGAACTGGTAACAATAAGCTGCTGATTGGAAAAAGTGGCTTGAGCAGTTACTCATTAGTTACTCGTTAGCAACTCCCTATTACCTGCTCTATTATGAGGGAGCTGGTATATTAGCATCTCAACTCATAATAATTAGGAACTGCCAAAAGTTACCAACAACAGCGCCACCTGCAGTCACAAGTAACATCTCCTGGAGTATCTTGGACTCCATAGAGAAGAGAAAAAGTTCTTCACAATATCCCATGAATACTATCTCACAGGGCCAGCGGAAGGACACTTGGAACTTATTTCCAGTGTCCTTCTCTTTGTGGTGAGATGAGGTAGCATATTAAAGGGACAAAAAAGTTTGTGTTTAATGAGTGGGGCCGTTATACTTAAAGGTTCATTTGCTAGTCGGAATAGAGCCTTCTGAGTCTGTACATGCTTGGGGCCATTGGTGAAGACATTGGATCCCTGACATCCAAAGGTCTCGTCAACTGGGAACTTTTGGGAAAGCAGTCTCTGTGCCATTTTTGTAGGATGAACACAGTTCCTGTTTGGCCTAGGAACAAATTTAGGCTACACACACATATGATGTGTTGCTGCTGCTCTGCAACACAATAAAATTGTTATTATTATTATACTTTATTTATATAGCGCCAGCATTTTCCGCAGTGCTGTACAATGGGCACGATATAGACAGGGTTACAATACATTAAGACTGAACAACATTTTGATAACCCAGTACAGGAGGAAATGAGGGCCCTATTTCCGTGGGAACTCACAATCTAGAAGGGTTGGGGGTAGGAACAGGAGGATTGGACTGCAAGGTGAAATCGATGGACTGGTTGGGGCAGTGGGGTGTATTAGTGAGTCGGGTGGTAGGCTTCCCTAAATAAGAATGTCTTAAGGGAGCGTTTAAAGGAAGGGAAACTAGGGGAAAGTCTGACCGTATGAGGAAGAGCATTCAAGAGGATGGAGACTGCACTTGAGAAATCCTGCAGTCTATCATGGGAAGAGGTGATGCGGGGAGAAGCTAGGCGCAGTTCACTGTTTGATCTTAAGGAGTGGGCTGGGGTGTATTTGGTGATTAGTGAGGACAGGTAGTGGGGAGCTGTGTTAGCGAGAGCTTTGTAGGTCAGGGTAAGGATTTTGAATTTAATTCTTCGGTGGATGGGGAGCCAGTGAGGGGATTCGCAGAGAGGAGTGGCAGAGACAGAACAATGGATGAGGTGGATGAGCCTGGCAGAGGCATTCAGGATGGATTGTAGGGGGGTGAGGCAGAAGAGAGTGAGGCCAGCTAGAAGATTATTACAATAGTCAAATCAGGAGATTACAAGAGCGTGGGTGGGTTACTTTGTGGTGTCAGCGGTAAGAAATGGCTGAATTCTGGAGATATTACGCAACTGGTAGCGGCAGGAGGAGGAAAGATACTTAATATGGGGGATGAAGGAAAGAGCCGAGTCAAGTGTAACTCCAAGGCAGCGTACCTGGCTTGATGGGAAGAAAGTGACCATCGACCATGATAGAGAAGTCAGGGGGTGGGGAGGCATTAGAAGGAGGAATTAGTAGGAGCTCAGTCTTTGACATGTTAATCTTTAGTTGGTGAGAGGCCATCCTGGAGGAGATGCCAGATAAACAGCCGCTGACTTTGGAAAGGACAGGAGGAGAGCGATCTTTCCTCAACTCTGCTATTAATACTAGGGACTCGATTCGAACCAATTTGTTATGCTTTGATTGTGGCTCAAAAGTTGTGGCTTCTTCCTGTAAATGAATGGCTCCTGGTCTTTGTGTAGGAGATATTCATCTTTGGCAATCTCTGGAGTAGAACAAACTATTCCAACCTATCTCGTTCTTCTTGTATCAAAATGGTGCACTGCAAAGAACAAAGCCTCTCACACACTGGTGTGATTTAAAAAGCATTTAAAAAGCTTTAAAAAAATAAAATTTACCTTTGATCCCACAGTGCAGAGGTCGTTGTGATCTATTCTGACCGAGTAGCTGCTAATAAAACAGCATGGCTGAAATACAGACATTAATAGTGGGTTGCAAATGGATAATGGTCTCACAGGATTTATCCATTTGTGAGCCGCTGTCAACGGCTCAATTGAAACCAGGCCGGATAAGTTCTTTTTTATTATTATTTATTTATTTGAATTTTGGGAGATTCAATGTTTCTTCTGAAACACAAATTAAACAGAGGACATCTTGACGGATGAACCAAAAAAATAAACACACAGTAACAGATTTTATTTGTGCATTTTTGATTTGTATAAGCAAAATTTTCAGAAAGTGCATTAAAGTGAAACCAGAGCCACCATTCCTGACCCCTGAACCCACAACAAATGACTAGTGTGTGAGGAGTTAAATAATAGCAGGTGGCTTGTTTGACCTCCACTGGTTTGAACCCTCAACCACTGGCCATGGATTCCCCTACTTTTGTAGGCCATGTGGTTTAGGAACAGTTTCATGACAGTCCAACCAGACCAAAAATCCAGGTAATCACCTCCTATCCCGCGACGAGGACCGCGGCTCCGTCCTCCTCCTCCGTCTAGCGGGAGCAGGGAGAGACTGGGGGAAAAAGTCCCTCAGTCTCTCCCTGTGGATCACTACGCCGACCTGCGGTATCTCCCGAGGTGAGATCTGGCAGGTCATGTGACCGCCATAGTCTGTTCCTATGGACTCCCATCGAGTGGATGCTCGTGGTGGCAATTAGCGCTGCCGCGTGCATCCCGGGTCGTAGCGCCTGCTAACAATACAGGCAGCTTCTTAGCGCCTGCATTGTAATTTTTCTCCCTCACGTCCCTGTTTTACCGCGAATAATTTAATGTAGCCCCAGATGTTTTAGAACTATATTTACCATGAGGCTCAGCCAATCTAATGAGTATCTACGTATCATGGGTGATGTAGTTTAAAAAACGTGGGTCAAAGTTGCTGAGCCTTGTCCTAGACGTAGAGTGTCCATTTAAGGCTTCTTATAAACTACAAGAATGACCCTTTAAAGGGACACTCTAGACTCTATAAATATTCAATGTGATTTGAATGGTCAGCATAATTAAAGTGGAATCCCAAGTGACCTGCTCTGATTTCCTTTAAGCAGCATATAAATTGTACAGTTTTCATGGAGGCACTTTTCCCTGTGCTCCCTTCTGCATGAAATAGCAATAGGAGTCCAGGAAAACATGGCTGATCTGGTAACCATACGGTAAGGTGTGGGACATTAGCTCCCTAGAAAGCTTAGATCCGTGAACACTAATTGGGCATCCTAGAAAAACTCGAGGCATGTCAACAGTTAATTCCTGCCTCTTTGCGCTTCCTGGAGTGGCCAGCCTGGCCCCAGTCTTGGCAAAGCTGCAGGTTGAGCGGAAGCACTAGAATAAAGCAGCGTTTTATCCTGACACTAAAATGGTTAATCAAAGAGCACTGAACTTACTGACAATTCATCAAATACTGGCAAATTGACAGTGAAATACGGTGCAGTTTGCTGCAGTTTGGCGATCTTAGGCGGCAGTGAAATTGTCCCATCAAGAAGTAATGGTTAATCGATTCAGCGAACTCCAAACTGCACCAAAGTGTCAGAGAAATGCCCTGATTTTCGGTGGTTCAGTTCGACAGGTTTAAACAGGCGAATCCCATAGGATTCAATATAAGAAGAGGTCTTATTTTTTTTTTATTCAACCGTTCATTCTTTTAAGTTTCAGTGAAAAGCCTTTTTATTTATTTTTTAGAATATATTTGGATATTTTAGGCAAAATATTTGATACCCATTTATTTTAATGGCCTATTTTTTATTCTGTAGCAGACCTTTTTATTATATCCACACATTTTCATACATTTTTTTATTGCCTTTTAAAGAATAGCAGCGTTCTGGTTTTTCTTCTACAGTTTGATGGCGTTTGGTCAGTTCGGCGCTCTTTGACGGCGTTTGGCAGTCTGTTCGGAGGCCTGATTAGCGGTCGGCAGTCAGTTTGGCGGTCATCAGTGGCTCCACGTTCAGCTTCAGGAATCCTGAAGGGTATAGTGAATTCAATGCAGGGTCGGCAAACTGGAATCGCTGAAGTGCGCCAAACGAGAAAGCACCGAAATTTCAGTGAAATTTCTGAATAGCCCTTTGATAGTTAAAGCTGGAGATGAGGTGGGGAGGGTTAGGATGGGGTGGGTATATTTTTTAACTCCTCTGGCCCCACTTCCCATTTTAACCATAAAGTCATGGACAGTATTATAGATGTAACCAGATGTACACGTGGCTTCTATAAAAATAAATAAAAATCGAACATCTCAAAGATTAACTTGCCACGTAGAACAGCATTTCTTCCCAAAATAAGTAGTCTAATAAAACTCCAACTGTGTTCCACTGCCATCTTGAGGTAAAATTAAGAAAGTGCATAAAAAAAGGAAAATTCTTTATTTCAATTGCTTTTGGTTACCGAAAGTCTTTAACCAATTATAAACCACCTAAGGGGTCACACAGAGGTAGAGGAGTCTGGAAAGAACGGAAGAACTGTCCACACGGACACTCGTGTGACCACCTTGCTGTGTGCGCACAGCTCTACAAAGTGCGAGCCTTCTATAGAGGTTTCCACTTCGTAGACCCGTCTCACAGCTGTTGTAGCGTTTCGACAAGTAAAATCCACGTCTGTTGCAAAGTGCGTTAAAAGTATGTACAGTACATTGTGTCCCAGCCGATTCATCTAAACACTACGACGGACACTGGAGACGAGGTACCAACAGATGCACTTAGGGCGTCCGTGTGTCCGCAGCTTAACCAGGGTATCCAGAAAGTGGCGGCGTTCTCCGGCATTGCAAAATCCAGGTAAAATTGCAGATATCGCAGTGCCGAGTAATGTAGTCACATCTAAAAACTAAACAGCAACGGGAGAATCTTTTTAGATAAGGCTTTTCTGTTTGCTGCTTAGTTTTGTTATTGAGAAGGGCTGGCGTTTCTCTGCATTGCAATATCAATGACTTCAACTTTTTGTTTGGCCGCCAAGCACTGGTGTTTAGGGATAACTCTCTAATGGTCCTAATCTGACACTGCCATTTAGCTAATGACTGCAACTATTATACATAATAGAGTGTAAGGTCTCGCGCCGCTGGCGCCATAGGAAGACATAACCAGGCGCTGTATCGTCATAGTATTCCATTTCTACATGGTCCGGGTTTCCAGCAGAACTATGTAACATCCACAGGTGCTCTCAATATCAGCCCTGTGCTCCTCCATAAAAGGGTGGAGTACCCATAACTCCTTGCTTCTTCATTATTCCTTGAGAGAAGCAAGAAGCCTATCTACAAAACCTGTTTACAGCAGGGACGTGCAGTCAGGGGTGGCAGGGGAGGAAGGGCTTCCCCTGCCATTCCAATAAATTAATGTGCTCATTGTGCTGTAATGACATGTGTGATGTGTATATTTAAACTGTAAATAAAATGTTATTTATTGAAAAAAGTTCTCATACTCACCTGCTCCACGCTCCCTTGCTGTGCTTCTCTGTCCTCCGCTTTTTTTCCCCCTGCACTTTCAGTTTGCCGGCTGCTGTGTGTGTGTGTGTGCTACACAGACAGCAGGGGTAGCACTGAGCCTAGCCTATGCAATTTGCGCAGCTGAATGCTACACTAATTGCGTAGCTCAAGCTGACTTCCTGGTTCTATGCTTTTTCAGTGCCTCCAGAGGCACTGAGAGCAATTGAAAGCTTGAGCCAATGGGAAAGCTCCATTGGTCTCAAGCACTTCTTTTTTTTAAAAAAAAATGCCCCTCATGGGAGGCATAGTTCCCCATGGATTGATTGACGCAGGACAGTCATGTGACTGTCCTCATCAGTCATGGGGGGGCAGGCAGAGCTCTGCAATCAGCGTGTGTGTAATAGCACCCTCTATTAGTCACTATTGTAAGTGCATGCTCTTAGAACTAAAAACCTATATGCAAGCTTTATTTTAAAGAGTTTTAATAGTGCCCTCTATTAGTCACTATTGTAAGTGCATGCTCTTAGAACATTAAAAACTTATATGCAAACTTTATTTTAAAGTAAGAGTTGTAATAGTCAGTATTGTAAGTGCATGCTCTTAGAACTAAAAAAAATTTGAACTTTACTTTATAAATAGTGAAACTCTATTCTCCTATATAACGATAATCAAATGCGTAAATTGCGGCTGCGTAACCCTGTGTATATCTGGCTCTGATACTAGCCAGTGCTTCACCAGCCCCTGACCTCACCGCACGTCACTGGTTTACAGTTAACCTATACTCAGTTCCTGTTTACAGATAACTTCATCTACAGCTTCTGTCTACAGTTACTCCATACACAGTTCCTGGATACGGTTACCCCATCTACAGTTCCTGCATACTGAAACCCTTCTACAAGACCGTTTGCATTCAAAACCCTCTGCTTACAGAACCCTATGCTTACAAGACCCTTTGACTTCAAGACCCTCTGCTTACAGAACCCTCTGCTTACAAGACCCTTTGTCTTCAAGACCCTCTGCTTACAGAACCCTCTGCTTACAAGACCCTTTGCCTCCAAGACCCTCTGCTTCCAAGAACTCTTTGCTTACAAGACCCTTTGCCTCCAAGACCCTCTGCTTTCTAGAATTATATGCGTACAAGGACCCTCTCCTAACAAGAACCCCTCCTGCTTCCAAGGACCCTCTGCTTACAAGATCCTTTGCCTCCATACACCCCTCTGCTACTAGTTTCTTCTATCCTCCGTGTCCTCCTGTGAGTTTCTTGTGTATTTGTTTCTCATCAGTTGTGTCTTTTGTGTATCTCAGTGTGTATGTATATATATATATGTATATATTAGCATAGCCAACTACAGAAAGGGAAGACTTGAAGTGAATGCCTCTCACCACCAGGGGGTATGGCTGAAAACAGAAGAAGCGTGACACTAGCTTAACAATAGAAGTTAATAATAGTACGAACTTAAAAATACATGGTCAGGTTGGCATAGGCAAGACAAGGTAAAAAAACCTGAAACCAATGAAGAGAAGCACACACCACTTTATTTCACAGGCAACCAGCCCACCATATCCACATATAATAGAGAAAGGAACCGGCTACATCAGACAGGGTGCGCCCAAAGTAGAAGGGTTTATTGGAAAACACAACATTTGTTTGATAAAGGTCATTGGATAGGACCAATATGTTGCATATTTTGCAATAGACCATGCTCCTACTTTCGTTACACCCTGTGATGACCCATGTGACTGGTTCCTTTCTCTGGTTAAGGTAGAAAAACTTGTCTGAGTTATAGAACTTTTCACAAAGGGTTATTCACCGCGCACCGGAATTTCCTCCAAATTTTGGTGCTTTACACTTTGGCGCACTTCGACGATTCCGTTTCGCCGAAACTATGGTGAATTCACTAGTCACCGTAGGATCACCGTAGTATAGCGAAGATGGAGTCGCTGAAGACTCGTGAAAAATTTGATGAACATCGCCGAAGATGGCTGAAGAGCAGCGAACTGGCCTTTTGCGAAATCCACCGAACTGCAAAAAAGAAAAACATAATTTGGTTTGTAACCTTCACGAGCATTACAGCCAGACATAGTTTCTTGCATGTAAGCAATTTTTCAGATTTAAAAACTAAACCTTAGCGTAGCATAATATATAATATAATATATAGAAAAAAAGGATAGAACATGTGGTGATTCCAGACCAGCTGCCAGGCTTTCCAGAGGAACTAGGCAACCATGAGTTAATAAGAGTTTTTGTTTCTTTGAAATAGTTTCAATAGCAATTAGATTTGCTATGCAGGTGTCTTAACCAGGGCCGGATTTGCATCTCAGGAGCCTATAGACACAGAAATGTGGAGCGGCCCCCAACAAAGAAAAGGAAACATGCCAAAATTACTTTTTAAATTTTCATTTTGAGGCAAACTAAAAAATATTTAAAAAACAACATCTTAAAAAAACTGAGAGCTTATCTCTGTGCTCAAATAAAAATAAGGGGCAGAATCTGTTGTCTCAGTTGAGTTAGTACAGTGGCATTGTTTGTTTTATATGTAAAAGCATAAATTGCCTCTGCTGTAGAACAGATTTACAATTTGCTTTTTTTACATTTTTTAATTTTTACACATTACATGGTCATGTTTGGTATCATTGTAAAGACCAGACTCTGACCTTTCCAATGACACCTCCCTTAACCTTGTGCAGTGTACAATTCAGAGATGCAGGTTTCAAAGTCCCCCTGTTTCTCCTCACTGCAGTGCCACGGTCTAGGTTGCAAATGAAACAATGCATTGTATTATCAGCTCCACACTTGCTGGCAGTGTGGGAAATGAGAAAGTGAGTTAGCGCAGCATCAGTGTTCACTTTATAATTGTAAACTAAATAATAGTGCTGCATTAGAAAAAAAGAGAAAAATATTATTTTATTTGTTATTTTATTTTTACATAAAGCTAACCTGGTTATATAAAAACTAACTTTTTTTCAGAGCAAGTTACCCCCTTATGGCAGGTGCCTATAGGCACATGCCTACTCTGCCTAGTTATAAATCAGGCCCTGGTCTTAACCCCTTACCGCTGGGTGGGTTGTAACCGGTGGTGGGGCTTTAACGCCGGGCAGGGGCATATTAGTACGCATTGTTTGCCGTTTCTCCACGCACCAACTAGTGGTGGGTGGGACTGCAGAGGTCCATAGAGCTAGCGGGACGTGCTATTCCACCCCCCAGCATTGAGGCCCACCCGCTGCGGGGACAGCATAGTACGCCCCGTGACGTTTAGATATTAATAAATGTGTGATTGTTTTTATAGTAGAAAACCTTGTTTTCTTTACAGATTTTTTTTTCCTGCTTGATGAATCCTTTGATGGGTGAGAAAACTTCAATAAAAGAGTCACAATAGGTATTGCATTTTTAATCATTTCTGATTGCTTTTAATTTTTAAAGTGTGAATCTTACAACAAAGCAAAAAAGACATAAAAGATTATTCACTAAACACCAAACTTGCCACTGAATTGCATTGAACAGCAGTTCTTCACTAAGCTGTTAATTTGCCAAACACAGGTGAATTGACAACGAAATACGGTGCAATTCAGCGATCTTCGGCAGCAGTGAAAATGTTTCATAGAGAAGTAATGGTTAATCTACTCAGACAGGGCCGGCCCGTCCATGGAGCAGGGTGGAGCAATAGCTCCAGGCAGCACTTTGTCAGGGGCAGCATTTTGTCTCCCTGTCAAAGGCCGCGGCATGGAGAGTGCCCAGACAGAACAAGGTACGGAACTCCAGCAAGTTGGTGTTTCGTGGAGAAAGCCAGACGTGCCCACCCCTCTAGCAGGTTGTGCCCGCTCCTCTAGCAGGCCGTGCCCACCCCTTTTAGTGGGCCACAACTGATCCTTTCAGCGGGCCTCATCCACCCCGTATTAGGGAGAGACTGGCCGCTTCATCTGCCCAATGTGTCACCCAGATCTTGGATTAAATAGCAATATGGGGGTGCTCTAGACCTGTCTGACCCCCTGGGTAATGATATTGGTGCCCGTCCATCTCTATCCCCGGGGCTCTGTTTAGAGTGTTGGTTGTTTCTGGGGGTAGAAGTTTAGAGCTGGACCTGTTTCCCGGGGGAGGGACTTGACGTCTGGTAGCTCCAGGGAATGCGGTGCTGGCCAGGATCTGGGATGCTGCAGTCCGTGGATGGAGACGAGCTGGGGAGTAATGACGGGTTTCAGGGAGAAAGGCCCTGTCGCACCTACTACTGCCTTTACCTGTACCAGGCAGGGAGGTCAGACCTGTGTATAACACTCAAACTATCTGGGGAGGGGTCATTTACCAGACTGAGACAGCTGACCCCCCTGTATTACACACAGCTATCAATTTCCAGACTGACAGGTCACATCTCTGTAGAACACTCAATGTGCATATTACATACTGGCAGGTCATATCTCTGTATAACACTCACTGGGCATGTTACATACTGGTAGGTCATATCTCTATATAACACTCAATGTGCATGTTGTTATTTTGCAGCCTGTCACAGCCAGTGAGTTTTATTGCTGTGGAACTCTGTGATACACTCATACATAGTGCACAATTATGTGAATTATTGCAGTGGAGCTCTGTGATACACTCATACACACCACACGTTACTTAGAGCTTTATTGCTGTGGAACTCTGTGATACACTCATACACACTGCACATTACTGAGAGCTTTATGACTGTGGAGCTCTGTGATATGCTCATACACAGCATACATTACTGTGAGTTTTTGCTGTGGAGCTCTGTGATATACTCATAGACACTGCACATTACTGAGAGCTTTATGACTGGAGCTCTGTGATATGCTCATACACACCGCATATTACTGTGAGTTTTATTGCTGTGGAGTTCTGTAATATGCTCATACATGCTGAAATATTTTTTTGGGGGGGCAGCAATTCATCCATCGCTCCAGGCAGCACAGTGGCTTGGGCCGGCCCTGTACTCAGAGAATGCCAAACTGCACAGAAATGTAGGCAAAATTACCTGATTTTCGGTGTTTCAGTTCAACAGGTTCAGACAGGCAAATCCCATAGGATTCAATGTAAAAAAGTAATATCACTTTTAATTTTTTTTTAAAAAAATTATTTTATTTTCAGCAAAAAGCCTTTTATTTTGGTTCCTTGTTTTTGCAGTTCCGTGGAATTTGCCAAGGCCTCATCAGTGGTCTTTGGTGATGTTCTCCAACTTTTTCATGAGGCTTCGGCAACTCTTTCTTCGGCACGCTACAGTGACCAGCTGGTAAATTCACCATACTTTCAGCAAAATGGAATTGCTGAAGTGCACCGAACTGCGCTGCAGTGAAAAGCACCAAAATTTCGGTGCTTGGTGAATAACAACTATAAAGATGCTAATGTTTAATATAAGTTATGGGATAAACTGTGGCTAATATTTAGCCTCTCCATGGTTAAGTAATAAGCATTCCAGAGATCAAATGGCTTACACTAGATCTTAGGTTCTATCTTATGTCTCACCTGTCAAATGACTGTCAAATGGGTGTACAAATCATTTCAATACTAATTTGACTGGTCAAAAAGGACACTCTAGCTACCAGGATCACTTAAGGTTGATAAAGTAATTAAAGGACACTGCTCCTCAGATTCCGCAACCCTAGGCTGCTGTGGAAATCTTACGTCTACCTTCAAACCTGTCAGTGTCTGCAGGCCTGCTTTCCGGCTTGCTCAGGTCCAGAAAAGGAGAAACAACAAGCTTTTCTTTTTTAAAACCCATTACTATCAAGATTGCATTTACCCGATCTTCAAAAGTACCTGCTGGTGCTCCAAGATCAAGCCAACTCTTACTTGATCTTATGTTTGTTATGCCAGCTGGTGCTGCAGTGAGGTTTCCTGGACAGAGCGGGCGCCTTTCAGGCAATCTATCATCTGGGGCTGCTGGACCTGGTCAGAGACCTAGGGGGGCTTTAAATAGAAGCAACTGACTGAGTTATGTGCCCTGCCGTGGTTTATAGTGACCCCTCTGCACGATCCTGATTATCAGTGTTCTTGATCCCCTGGTTTGACTTCTGGCTAAGTATTCTCGGTTTTGATTTCTGCTCTTGTTCCTGTTTGGTTTATATTTATTCTGTGTACTGACCCTGGCCATGGTATTTGGACTTTAGTTTTCTCTATATTCCCTGTATGGTTATTATACAGATTCTGTGTACTGACCCTGGCTATGGTATTTGGACTTTGGTTTTCTCTATATTCCCTGTATGGTTATTATACAGATTCTGTGTACTGACCTCTGGCTTTGTGTTTGTTATGTGATCTCTGTTGTCCCTGTCCAGTACTTATAAGTATTGTTCATATACTGTATTCCGCTTAGTACTGGACATTCTAAGGACCAGCCTGTCAGATTAGGTGGCTTCCTTGCTTAACTGGGTTTTGTCTGCATGCTGGGTGACTATTCTGAATGACAATGGCTATGCAAGCAAATTCTTGTTTATTGGAAAAAAATTGTTTGCATGTGGGTTTCAGTTCTAGCATATCAGTGTCACGTCTCGGCCTTGCCCCCTGCTGGTGGTAGCAGGGATTCCTGTTTGTTTTTGTTTTCAGGCTGCAGGCCATCTGTTGGGCTTATTGGTCTGCGGTCACATGACCTGTTCTGCCCTATATGTAGGACCAGGATTCCCCTTGATCCTTGGACCAGGATAGTCTTTCTTGCCTAGTCCCTGTGTGCTGGTTTACTTTGATATTCTGTGTATGACCTCTGGCTCATGTGTTTAGGATCTCTCTCTTGTCTGACCCCTCAAGTTATGATATTCCGTGTATGACCTTTGGCTCTTGTATTTGGATCTCTCTTCTGTCTGTCCCCTGTACTGTACCGTGCTTATTTATCCGTGTATACCTGCATTCATTGTATGTCTGGTTTATGTTTTATACACCTTGCAGACCTAGCCTAGTTAGTATTTCGAGACCACCTTTCAAGGATCTCAGTCAGGGTTTAGGGATCTTTTTAGTTTCTGTTAATATCTTGGTTTGTTCCCTGGAATTTGTATACCTGCATTCATTGTATGTCTGGTTTATGTTTTATTCACCTTGCAGACCTAGCTTAGTTACTATTTCGAGACCACCTTTCAAGGATCTCAGTCAGGGCTTCGTGATCTTTCTAATTCCTGTAATATCCTGGTTTGTTCCCTGGAATCTGTATACCTGCCCTTAAGGCTTCAATCTCTGCAGATTGGGGGCTCCCCATCACCCTATAGGGGGCTCACCGTTACAATCAGTCAATACTGTCAAGTGTGTTAGAATGGTTTGAGCAGCCAGGAGAGTTGCAGTAGCGCTTTTTGTCCAGTAGATGATGCCATCAAATAACAAATACAGAATCAAAATGTGTTTTAGGTATTATACAGCTACAAGTATTTATAAACCGCTAAAAGGTTCAGTAGTGCTATACAATGGGTGAGACAGAATAACACATATACTATACATACAAGTTAAACACACAGAACAGTTGGAGAGAGGACCCTGCTCAAGAGTTTACAATCTAAGAGGAGAGGGGTGACACATTAGGTGAGGGTAAATAGAGGACCTGAAGTAGCAGGGTGCATGTGGGCTGGGTTGGAAGATGGTGCAAGAAATTTACAGTGGGGGAACCATGGAGTGAGCCGATAGGCATTACATATTTCATTAAGATTTCAGTACATAAGAGGAAGACACAGAATCTTCCTCCTGTTTCCACCCCCAACCCTTCTAGATTGTGCGTTCCCACGGGAATAGGGCCCTCGTTTTCTCCTGTACTGGTTTGTCAAAATGTTGTTCAATGTATTGTAACCGTTTTCTGTATTTACATTATACCCACTGAGGATGCCTTTATGGCGAAACGCGTCTGTGGTATACTGTTTATGTTTTAATAATAAATTACTTTTTTAATAATAAATTACTTTTTTAATCAATACTGCCTGTCCTGTTCCTTACCTGGAATACCTAGAATCCAGCTGCTTCCTGAGGACTACCCAGGAGTGATGGGAGAGCCAGTGTTTCAGTACCTCTTATCCAAGGGCACCAAGAAATGTGAGTAAATTACCATTATTTACCATTTAAATCCAAGTAAACAGTCTGCACACATTCTATATGTTTTATATCGAGGTGTATGGCTTAAAGGAATACTGGAACCAAAGAAGGTCCTAGAAGATAGAGCCATTGAGTACAAGCGCTGATACCCACCATTCTTTGGAGTATTGCAACCCTGTCTATACTGTGCCCATTGTACAGCGCTGCAGGATATGCTGGCACTTTATAAATAAAGAATAATAATAATAAAATAATAATAATCACTGAAATCCATCTAATATAAAAATCTTTATTGAATTTATTTTTTATAAAAAAATAAACACTTTGACAATATTTACACTATCGGTATAGTCCAGTTAAGTGACGTGTGAATAATTACTTATTGTACATGCATTTTGTGAAAATAACCAGGTGCTACATGTTGCTATTATAGACGATTGCCCGATTATTACAACGTAGGTTACTATTTACAGCGTATAATTTCAGTTCCTTAATAGTTTGTAGGCCTCCATGACAGATGACCACTCGTCTTTGGAGATACGTTTTTAAGTCCTCAAATCTCTTAATTTTTTTTAATCAATTATTGTTTTCTTTTATTCACAATTATCATGTAATTTTTTTCTTGAAATCCAGAAAAACCCACCCCCCAAAAAAACCTCATATCCCAACAATTTAATGCAATCATTGCTACTCAATGGATTCCTAAATTTAAAGGTAGAAAGTAAAAATGATTTATATTTTTACACAACTTAATGTAAGTCAACGATAATCATTTCAATAGAAATGTTAACTCTGAATGCTCGATCTGTATGTTTCTTTTCTTCATCGCGCTCCTTAGAGACGCGTTGCAGGCATGTGCTTACTATACGACTTAATTTAAGTAGAAATTGTAGGTATTCCTAATCCTAATATTGCAATAATAGAATTAGGATCTACAGTCCAGTTTTTTGTTCATTTAAATGGATTGAGATGAAAGGCTCATTGTCATTGGCTCAAATATTGCAGATTAGCCCATTCCCTAAACAAATACTATTGTACAACAAGCAGTGGTCCATTGGACATAGGTGGAACAGAGATGTGCTTTAAGTGGCGATATAGTGGCGGACTGGTGCGTTGCAACTAAAATAATAAATAGAAATAGGATTTCGTTACTGAAATCTTTCTATAGTTTGTGAACGAATTTTTTAGAATGTTGGTGCGTTGCCATTCCATGAAACCGTTTAAAGGAACACGGTCATGAAATTTTTAATTCTTTTGCAATACAAGATTTGTTTTCATAACAGCCACTGCCTGTGCGTTTTTTTAGATTTCATACACCTGAATAAAGGTTTGAAGACCCTCTGGAGAGGACTTTGCTTGCCCAGTCGAATGCCTCTACTACAAGTGGCACAGTAGTAATTGCAGGAAGCCTGATATTTACTACATGGCCTCATGAGAACACTAACCATTTGCTATTATAAACTGAATTACCAATCTGCTTATATGAAATAATGGTGTTTTTCGGCATTCCCAGATTTTTTGGGCTATTGGTAGTGCCAAAAATACAAAATATTTGTCAGCAGGCAGAAGGTTTTTAAAAAAATTACCATCTCCCAATACCTGAAGGGAAAAAACTTAAAGTCTTTATCACCAAGACTTAATTGAAAAGTAGAACAGGTTTCCTATCGCTACTTTAGGAAGTACATTGAGGTCAAATATGTCTGTTTGACTCTTATAAAAGTCTATGGGCAGTATTACAAAGTTGGTGCTAACTTAACCAGAGCTGTTGTAAACTTAACAACTCCATAGACTATAATGGCTCTGGTAAGTTTACCACAGCTCTGGTTAAGTTAGCACCAGCTTTGTAATACTGCTCTATGAATGGTCACAGTATTGACGCTGTCAGATATTAGAGTCCTAAGGATTTAATAGTGGTTACCAGTAGCACTGATCGTCACCACTACAGATATTGGTGCTTGGCATCAAATGCCTGGCTGGCACGTCTATTGGAATGGCATTGTTACCTGCAAACAGTAGTGGGCTACAGATATGGTGAATCTACAAAAGGCAGCTCACAGATCATTGCTCCACTTGGAAGAAGACCCATTGAGCATGCATTAAAAAGATACTGGTTCTGTCATATACTCAATGCACTTAGAAAAAGCTACCATTAAAAAGTGGTCCATTATCACTGCCTGAGTCATGAACATGCACCAAGACCTTACATGCTAAGTGATCTTCAGCCAGGTAGGCGAAGCATCGAGATTCAAATGTAAATAAACCTCAAAGAACAGAAGTACATGGCAGTAATCTGAGAACTGGCATAAGACATGTGGCCAAATGCTAGAACAACAAGAAAGCTCCAAAATATGTCCCTTTCTCATCCATGTCTAGAATACTGATGTCGCTTACTGTGACAAATATTCGGTCATTTTCATTAAATTTGTAAATTCCTCCCTGGTAAATTGAATTGAGTGCATATTCTGCATCTTTGGACCAGCAAGAGGTCTTTATGTTTTTCATCACAAGAATTGGATCTGGATAGGCTGTGATTTTGTACACTCGTTGAACTAGCTGTGTGCCTTTGCCTTCCTCTGTCTTCACTTCTGCCCGCTGCCGAAAATACGTCTGAGAATAAATGTAGTAAAACCCACTCTTTTTAATAACTAACTCCCCGTGATTTATTTCAATGTTATTTAAGAAGGATGGTTGCTTGTAGGATTTCCAATCCACTATTTTCTGACCATCATACCTGATTAATGAACCTAGGATGAAAAAAAGGGAGAAGGGAAAAAATATTAGATTTTTTTTTTATACATAAAAAAACTGTACAATTTGTACCTCACAGCTGATATATATTATTTTCATCATTGTAGGAGCTTTGTAACTTAAAACTAGTGCAAAAAATAATCTAATTATAACGCTTCAATTCTATATAAAGGTATCAAACATTAAACAGCCAAACAGTGTGCATGCGCAGCCCAATCCATCATTGTGCGCAAGCGCTATGGGACTTACGTATGCTAAGAGTGTAGGCACATTAGCGCTGCACAATTTATGTCCCTTAGGCTATGCAATTCCCTTAAGGGGGCGCAAATTGCGTAGAGAAGCTTTGAGTCTTCCGGGTTTTAAAGTTTCCGAGCTGGAGAGGAGGAGCTGTGCGCGGCGAGGGAGAAAAAGGTAAGTAAAATCACTGGAAAAAGGAAAAACAAACAAAATAATTGGACAGAATATGACGGCAGCATCTCCCCAATTATTTAAGGGAAAAGAAAGGGAACACTATGTTTTAATAGAGTATTCCTTTAAGTCAGTGCTTCAGGGGTTTTCAAGACCCGATAACTCCAGATACCTGAAGCACAACACAGGTGATATAATTTGCTGCTCAGTGATTGCAGTTTGCATTTTCCTAAGGCAGAGATCTCCAAACTCCGGCCCCCCAGATGTCCATGAACTACAACTCCCATGCTTCTCCATCCATCTATTGCAGTCAGAGATTTCTGGGAGTTGTAGTTCAGGAACATCTGGGGGGCCAGAGTTTGGACATCCCTGCCCTAAGGTAATCCTGGCCTGTTAGTGCTCCCTGAAGACAGTGATGGGAAACACTGATTTAAGTCCTAGACTGACAAAGTGGGAAAAATAACTTTTGTTTCTATCACTGACGCATTAAAATGTTTAGTCGCTAATATTCAAATGGATATCTTTTCATGGCTTGGGTAATCACTAACTGTCGGCAAATTCCACATGGCGAAAAGACCTGAACGTATTTTCAGTCTGCAGCACAGATGGTGTAAGTTAACACAGACAGCCGTTAAGCTTTAGAAAGGCTGGCGCTACAGCCTAAATGTCGCTGCAGAGTGCCAAATAAAATGATCCTTCTTCCACCCTGGAGTGCTGGGTTCCTTTGTTCTTTTAAGTCTTTGAGGGGTTGGGTTTCTCCTAGTTCCCTGAGCACCCAGTGAACACCTGATTTAAGTAAGGATCTGTGAGATTGTACAGTCAAAGGGCTCTCAATGAAATATAATTTTCTGTAACCATAGATGTGGTTGATGTGGTTTTCACATTCAACCAGATTCAGATAAAAAACTATATCACAAGCAAATACCTTACAAACAAAAGGAGAGTAATGGTGCACTCTGTCCATGATGGTTGAATTGCAAGTATGGCAAAACACAGAAAGTAGGGTGCTCATGGTTCCAGGGTGGCCTACGCAGTATGTAATCCAAACAATAATGTAGGGACCTGGCACTCCAATTCTGAGTGTATTTAAATGGAGAACAGCATTGTTTCGGCTGCCCTCACGAGTCAACTGCGTTGTGTTTTGAGGTAAATTACTTACGTCCTACTGGGTTGGAATGCTTTACATTGCTTCCTGTTACATGTGCAGCTGCTACTCTGGTTGGCATTTCTTGGATGAGAGCTTCTCCATTTCCGGGGGTTTGTACTTCTGACAATATCACTATGAAGATGACACAAACACATGTATTTTTTTTCAATTGGTTTTTTTAAGGTACAAAGCAGGTTTTACACGTCATTAGTTCTCGATGCAACAAAAGTCAAGAATTACGAGGACTAATTCAGGACTAATAAATTGAAACCTTTCAAGAAAATGCTAACATCTCTGTATACAACTAATAAGGATATAAAAAAAGAGCAACTTGATAAAGTCAACCGAACCGAACAAATTACAGCATTCAGATACAAGTAGTAGTTAAACCAAAGTTTATGGGTCAAAAACCTATAATAAGCATGCTCTGCTGCCCTGTAATGTTCAGGCTCACCTGCCACCAGGACTGCTTAGCACAGTCGGGGGGCGTGAAGGGGATTAAAATGAATGCATTTGGCAATAAAATATGAAGATTGTGATCAACGCATTCCAGGCAGTGTAAAGCCCTCTGCTTTGGAAGGCTGTATTAGCCCTCCGGGATAAATAGTCATTGTGGCTATTGTGTCTCTTTAATTAAACTCTGTTGTAGAATTATATATTTTGTGTGGCTTTTCAGTTGCTCATCTACTATTTCACGATATTTAAATAAAGAATATAAGCGAATATGCCAGTACTACATTTATTAGTAATGCATTAAGTATTCCATAGCTACTGTCAAGCAGGACCACTGTGGACCCATCATATATCATTGGCAGGGGATAAGGCTGTGAGTGGGTGGGAGGAGTAGAGGTAACATCACTGCTCTATAACTGTGGAGACACAGGTTCAAATCCCAGCAAGAGCACCTCTCCAGTAAGTGTCCTTGAGCAAGACACCTAACAGTACATGCTCGCCACCCAGGACATACTAGAAAACGAGAGAAATCTTAATGTATTCTTCCTGGTAAAATCCTTTCTCAAAAGGAAAAAAAAGAAGCAGTCATATAGAGTTCAGATGGACTGAAGGTGGATAGGGGCCATAGTCTCTTACTGCCATTGTCCAGATCACATTACAAAGGAGGTACAACATTGCAAGGTGTTACCTTTTGATCCTCCTGTTGTACAGCCATAACACTGGCCTACCAATCAGCCTAAAGCCGCTGCAGCATTAATTGTCCAATGATCAGTCTGGGCCTGCTAATAAACCATGCTCTGGGTCATGTGTGTCTGTGTGTGTACCTATATCTATATACACACGCTGGCTTATACTGACTGTCAGCCTCCAAATTTACAGTCATATATCGTTACAGCCGTAGCGCTGGCCTTATTTGTACCAGTTTAGCATATTCATCTCTTAGTTTAGCCTGCGGCCCAGTGACCAGTAGGGGCAACTGCTAAAAAGCCTTGGAATATATACTATAAGTTATTGTCAGGGGTGTACATGCAACGCTTGTATTTTAAACAATTTGTTTTTTTATACCAATTTGATTTAATTTTGTAAAACCAGAGTAAGTTAATGTAATATACATCCATGGACATCACATATACCTTGTTCTGGTGCCTGAGACTTGTATTGTTTTGCAATAATCTTAAAAGGAAACACAAATAAGCAATGTTACTTACAACTGGATGACCAATGATTATATTACTGAAAAATCATTTTCTCTATCCACTTTATACTGGTCCACAATGGTCTAGAACGACTCAAAAAGCCGATTGAAAGCCATGTACAGAAATCATATTACTATTCAACCTCATGAGCTATAAGACACAGTTCCTATGATAAATACACTGAGGGATAATAATAGTGAGTGGATACTCAATTGTGAAACTTAGACCAAAGAAGATGACGTATGAGGTTATTCACTAAGCCCCGAACTTGCCACCGAAGTGCACTGATTGGTGAATTTCACAGTACGGTGCAATTTCAGGGCAGTTCTTCTATTCACAAAGCTGTCAATTATCCAAATACTGGCAAATTGACGGCAAAATACGGTGCAGTTCGCCGCTGTGTTCGGTGATCTTTGGCGGCAGGGAAATTATACCATAGTAATGGTTAATCTTTTCAGAGACCGGTGAACTGCACCGAAGTGTCTGGGAAATGCCCTGATTTCCGGCGATTCGGTTTGACTGGTTTAAACAGGCGAATCCCATAAGTTGCAATGTAAAAAAGTAATATAAATTTAATTTTTTTTAAAAAAAACACAATTATCCTTTTCATTTTCAGCAATTAAGCCTTTATTATTTATTTTTTTAAGAACACCTTTTTGTATTTTTTAGACAATTTTTGTTTCTCAATCTTTTTTAACAGGCATTTTTTTATTCTGTAACAGACATTTTTATTATTTTTTAATGGACCTTTTTTATTATTTAGACACATTTTAATGTATTTTTATTGCTTTAAAGACCTATTAGGAGAATAGGAGTGCTCCTTTTTTATGTCGCCAAGGCCAGTTTGCCGTACTTTGGTGCTCTTTGGCGAAGTTCGGCGCCTCGATCTTCGGTGCAGTATGATGACCCTATGGTGATTAGTGAATTCACTGTAGTTTCCGCAAAATGAAATCACCAATGTGCACCAAAGTGAAAAAAAAAATGAAATTTCGATGACATTTCGGTACTTTGTGAATAACCCCTTGTGAAAAGTTCTATAACACAGACAAGTTTTTCTAGCTTAACCAGAGAAAGGAACGAGTCACATCAGACAGAGAGTACCGAGAGTAGGAGCATGGTTTATTGTAAAATATGCAACATTTTAAACCTATCCAATGACCTTTATCAAACATATGCTTGCTAAAGATCCTTGAAAGGACCGAAATGTTGTGTGTTTTCCTTCTACTGTCGGCACACTCTGTGTGATGTGACCGGTTCCTTTCTCTGGTATATGTGGAAACGGTGGGCTGGTTTCCTATGGAGACTTGGGACACTCAGTCAGGGTGAAATAAAGTGGCGTGTGTTTTCCTCATTGCTTTCGGGTTTTTCTACCTTGTCTTGTCATGACCTATGCCACCCTGACCGTGTACAGCTAACGAGCAAAGGTTTCTCAGTTTCTATTATTAAGTTAGCTTCGGTTGACATTATAGATTACTTTTTGTTTAATGATTAATGTCAACCGAAGATAACTTAATCGAGCTGCACATTTGATTTTCGTCTGTATAATTCTCATGTTCCACCTCGTGTACCTCCCCCCTCTGCCAGTTCCTCCATTGGCTTCCTGTATGTTTCAGGATACATTTTAAAATACTGAAATATGGCAAAAGTAGCAGGAGCCTCAAGCAGAGAATGGTGCTAGTAAAGTTTATTGGAGGGGAAAGCCACCGCCACAGGTAGTGACGTTTCAGCCAAAGGGCCTTAATCATACATACTGCGTCAATACCATCATGTTGTATATATAAATGACCATAATTAACCCCTTAAAGAATCAAGCACTTAGGAAACGTCACTACCTGTTGGGTTACTTTCCCCTCCAATAAACTTTACCAGCACCATTCTCTGTTTGAGGCTCCTGCTACTTTTGCCATATTTCAGTTGTTTGGGGCTGCGGCACCCTTTTTCCTGGCGGTGACCTTGCAGGGTGAGTAGGCCACCGGCTCCCACCTATGGTTGGACGAGGCACTTTTGATTTACGTCATTTTAAAATACTGACACTCATGTTCAAATCACTCAATAACTCGACCCCTCCTTACATGTCTTTGTTACTCCCCAAGCAGGTCCCATCTAGACAACTCCAGTCAGTGGGCGATCTATGCCTGCCCTCTGTCTACACCCACGCTGCCAACTCTTGACCCCAAGACTTTGCAAGGGCCGCCCAAGTGCTGTGGAATGACATACCTTGCCCTATCAAACCCTCCTCTAATCAGCAGTCCTTCAAGAAATCCCTCAAATCTCATCTCTTCAGATTAGCGTACCACATCACAGATGCAACTCATCCCTCTGCTCACCTACTCGCACATGATTGAAGCTGCTTCTATGGCAACACCATTCCCAAGCCACTGGTACTAATGCTATTGTCCAGTAAAACGCCCCTTGTCTTCCTCAATCCCAATCCCTCTAGACCAGTGGTTCCCAACCACGGTCCTCAAGTACCCCTAGCAGGCCAGGTTTTAAGGATTGCTTTGGGGAAATGCAGACTGATTCCTGCAATCACTGAGCAGCAAATCATATCACCTGTGCTGTGCTTCAGCTACCTGATAAACCTGACCTGTTGGGGGTACTTGAGGGCTGCGGTTGGGAACCACTACTCTAGACTGTAAGCTCCTATGAGCAAGACCCTCTACACCTCTTGTTTCCATCCTATGTCCGTTTATCTGTATCTTGTTCCATTTGGTTATTGTAAAGCGCTGCAGAAACTGTTGGCGCTATATAAATTATGATGATGATGATAATAATAATTTCATCATCTCATCTGTATAATCCTCCATTCTACACAATATCACAGCCGCTTTGCCACTCACAGGTCAGGAGTCAGGACTCCTTAGAAATGACATAAACAGATTGATGAGAAGTATTTAGCAGTAACACAATCATATAGTGTAAAATTTACCTTCTTGATTAAACTTTGAAGTTGGTACTTGACTTCCCAGCATGGGTCCATGGGGTCTAGGTTTCTGGGATCTGAAGTGTGGACAGCTCCAAAATTGTCTTCATTCAAGCAGGCAATATTGCTTTTGATGTAGGCTTCACGCAGCTGGAGAGGATATTTGATGGAAGAGACTTTAATTTCCCTGGATGCTCATGTCCCCAAGCTTACAGTGTACTGTAATATTTTGTCAAATTGCATCCCCCCAGGCAAACAAAAAGGGCAGCCTGGCAATGCAGTATTTTCTTAGGAGTGACAAATGATCACATCAATATCAACCTTCCAAGAGGAGGCATCAAAGAAAATTAGTATCGCTCACACAGGAAAGTCAATCAAAATGTGTTTTGCTTGAGTTGTTTATGGGGTTTTGTGTCTTATAAGAGTATCAGGTCTATTCAATAAAGGTGAAACTCAGGAAAATTGACCGGAGAAGTGAAAATATGTCAAAATAGCCAATCCATAAAAAATCATTGAATATTCATTTTAAAATCCCACTTCATTAGTTTATAATGGACATGAATTCCAATTACACTTTAGTTACATTATAATAAGAGTAAACCAAAAACTAAAGAATATATAAACATAAGTGTAGCATGTTGCACAAGTCTGGTTGTTTCTAATAGAGACAAAGAACACACACAACTCCTGTATGGTATTTTGTAAATGAAGAGGAATCACAAAGAAGAAGGGTTTCCAATCCCTACCTGCTAGTTATAGTTAAATAAGGATCTTAAAATTGGCAACTAACAGAAGAATGTAAAAGATTGAGTACTGGAAAATGAACGCCTGCAATTATAATCATTAACACTGTACATACAAAAATGTAGGGGGAAAATAGCTGAAATATCCATAATAGGAATACTACATAATTTTGATGAATATTTTTTTTGTAAATAATGGATCACATATTCAGTAATTGATATGCAAATGTCAATGAGTCCTTAGAAGGAAATATTATTGGCGAGCAAACACAAAAGTGTATTGCCAGAAACTTATTTTTGCGTGCATTTCCTCCCTTTGTATGCCCCAGTATAATATATACACCAAGCTTCCTTGTGTATTTCAAGTAATGACTGTGAACAGGTTTTTCCCCACATTCAGACGTGGCAGGCAGTGAATGTGCAAGAATAATAATAATAATAATACTGGTTACAAAAATGCAACAAAGTGTTAGGATGTTTTTTTCCAAGATCTCTGTTCATTATGCAGACATTACCCGCCAGCATAAGGCTGGCTATCCACTGGGTCTGTACTTGTACGATCATGCGATTGTCTGACATCGTCCATCATCGTCCAACCAATCCCACAACATGCAGGAGATGCAGCCCTCGTCCACTGCCTCCGACTTCCATCGGACGACTTCAGACGACTTTCTGTGACTACAACAGACTAGTGATGTTTCCCGTTTGAATGGGATTTGTCAGACGAAATCGGCACGATCTGGAACAATTTACATGAATAAAAGATTAATTGTACAGTTAAACCACTTTGCGGCGGCACGGGAATTGTCCCATAAAGAAGTGATTCAGTCTGACAGGCGAATCCCATAGGATTCAATGTAAAATTATAGTTTTCAATTTGCATTATTTTTTTTATTCAACTAAGCATTCTTTTCTTGTGCAGCAAAAATACTTTTTATTTATAAATTTTATTCAATTTATTTTGTATTTTTTTAGGCAATTTTTTTTATGGCGCTTTTTTCCTTCACCGCCGAACTGAAAGAAAAAAAACACCACCTGCGAATGCTGTCAAAGACATGCAGTTAAGACCAGTGCTGTCCCTTGTGCTGAAATGGCTTTAATAAGTCCTTTCAGCACCAGGGATAGCACCGGAGACCGCTGCATGTGTTCGGCAGTGTTTGGCTGCGGGGCTGTTTATTTTTTTCCGCAAAAGCGGAATCAGCACTAGCTTCTAGCGGTCGCTAAAATTTTGGTTAGCCCATTGTTGTGGTAATTATCTCTAGGACTTTGAAATACTTTACTTATCCTAACGCTAATTACTGATTGTGCTCCCCATGTTACGTATAGGATGCGCAAAGTACAGTAAGCTCACGCAAGCTAGCTCAATCACCGGTGTGCTAATGGATTTTTAAGGGGTTGGTTCAGCAGGAAGGTAATATGGGCGACGTGTTAAAGTTACTTATTCTAGGGTTCCGTTAACACTTATTCATCCGAACGGTACCGTTAGCGTTCATTATGGAATAGATCACTTTGCGTTTTACAGTTTTTGATTAGAAATTATAAATTTAGATATCTGTGCATATTAAAAAAGAAAGGATTGATATCGCAGCATACTGTCACACATCTGATCCAGGGACTCGCAGGGTCTGGAAAACGACACTTCCTAAAGTTATTCCTGTGGGGAAATTAACTCTGGCAGTACCTTTCATGCTGCATATTCCAGTCCTGACTTTCCACCTGCCCCGCCTGGCCTGAGGGAGACCTCAGGCACTCACTGGTTAACCTAGGGACTTCCTATTTAAGGGAGCTACCCCCAGCTTCCGATGCCTTGACATCTTCATCTTGGCTAGACCTGTGCCTGGTATGAGTATCCTATCCCACCTGGTTTGTTTTGTTTTCTCCGCCCTTCCTAACCTCTGCTGTTAAAACTGACCCTTGTAAATAAACCCACCTGTTTACTTTAACCGGAACCTGTCTCTTGCTGGCTTTGTGCCCCCAAACCTGGGCTCTACCTGCACCCCTGCATCATGAACATGACACAGTCCATGCAAAAACCTAAAAATTATGTAACTATAACAATACTATTTAGTAAGGATGCACCGATAACAAGACTAGTATCGGTACCAGTGCCAATACCGGCATTTGCACGAGGGCCACAAGATCTCGCGAGTACACGTCACAGCCTTTACAAGCCAGCACCTGCTCGGAGGAACAGGTGGACAGTCGAAGAAGAATGCTGGTAATGTAATCTGTGTGGGGTATATGTATCTGAGGTCGGTGTAGGGTACATGTATCTGGGGTCTGTGTGGGGTACATGTATCTGAGGTCTGTGTGGGGTATACATGTGTCTGAGGTCTGGGGTGTGTGGTCAGGGTGGGTGAGCAAATTGGGTTTCTGGCCATACATTTCAATTTTAGCATAAATTGGACAGGCTTTCCACAAAATCCTAAATTAGTTATTGGAAAGGGATCACATGACATTAAAAAAGTATCGGTACTCAGTATCGGTGAGTACCTGGAAAAAAAAGTATCGGTACTCGTACTCGATCTTAAAAAAATGGTATCGTGCATCCTTACTATTCAGGGGCAAATACATTTAATCAATAATCTCCGGTAAGGAGTCCAAGGAAGGCTGCCAAAAACTGGCTCATCATCAAGGAAATTGTCATTCAACCAAACATCTACATTCCAAGGTTAGTCGGTGTCTAAATCTGGAATATCCCATGCAGACTATTTAACTAAAGACAAACTGTCAAAAACACATAACAGGATAATAGGGAAATGTTGGGGGGAGGGGGCACCCAAGTATCTAAGTGAATGCAAACAAAGCCGTAAAAAAAACAATAACAGTCAGGAAGGAAATGTCCAAAGCTGACCATCGAGATTATAAAATGATAACTAAAATTAAATACAGAAGAAAGAAAAATTTGGGAAAGTCATATTATATTTAAAAAGCTACTTTAACGCTCCATTGGTTTCGACTGAAAATTATCTTTAAAACACAAACAGTTGGAGACAAAAACCTTGCTGCTCATAAAAGTGAAGACACGTTAATTGTCATATAAAATCCCATGAGGAAGCCATACCCAAGTAATGTGGGGAAACCAAATGGTTTCAATTCTGTTACAACTGGCATTATGCCTCCGATTGTGCCAATAAAACGGGTAAAACTGAACATATTTTTTACAAGTATTGAATATCATTGATTTATTTCAGTTTATGATGAAATAAGCTAATATGTGTAATTTATTTAGGAACCTAATGGCTTGGATGAAACTTGCAACACAAAAATATTTATTTCAAATTCTGCTATTTTGGCATAAAATTTGTAATTCTCTGACAATTCAATATGTTTCCTTTTGTAGTGAATAATCACTTATTGCTTTAAAATGTAAAATAAACACAAGAGATTTGACCTACAGCAGTCTCTTTTTTTCCATTTCTTTCTCAATTCCCTTCTTGTAATCCTCGAGGTTAAGGCAGACGCGTGATGACCGAGGCTAAAAAGCTGTGCTTCCCTGATCTGAATCCCATATACTACACACTGCCTAGACTCGTGTCTATACTGTATTGGGCTCTGCTATGGAATTTGTGCAAATGCAAAATTAATTATAGTTAATGTACAAAGTTATTATTAATCTTATTTTTAATAAACCATAACAGACCTACACTGGTGGCCAAAATTGTGGATACACAACAAGGAGAAAAATGTCATCTGCGCTCATTCCCATTATACCGTGTGAAACAAAACACAATTAGAGGCTTTGGTTTCTGTTAATGGCCATTAAAAGAGTAAGCTCACCCGCCAAAGTCAAGGCACCTCTAGTGAGGGTGAGTCCTATCCAAAATTAAGCCACAGGCTGCTGTGTAGCGAACCATCACTGCCAACGCTGCTTTTCAGTCATGAGGCGAACTGGTGGGTCGTATTTATGCCCTCCCAGAAAAAAATCCACCTTGGGGTCAAAAAAACAAAGACACGGAGCAGAATAATGTTGCAAAAGATGACCTGGCTGGATGTACAATAAAACATACATAATACAGGAGGGGTGGGGTAGATACTCAAGTATAACGCTAGATTTTGTTGACAAAAATTTCCCTTAAAATTGGAGGGGTCGCATTATATTCGAGACATCTGCATTGCATGTAAAAAAAACTTGACTTGCTCAGAGATCCCATGTCTCCCGTGAATGCGGGCTCCCTGACGCCTGCAAACACTTCAGGAACTCCCGGGAGAGTTGGGATCCATCACGGCCAGAGGGCACGCTCAGTTTAAGCCAATCATTCAAGACTGGCTTAAAACCGAGAATGCACCCTCGCTCCGCGCAGCACGCTGGGAGGTGTAGTTTTCTGCCCTCTAGCTCCAGCAGGCAGGCTCTTCCACTGCGTCGCCTACCAATAGTCACCCCCACCATGTTGTTGCCCTGTCCTGACATTACTGCAGACATGCTTTGCGATTCTCCTCACATTCTGAATGTGAGGAGTATCACACAGTACCTCTGCAGTGACTTCAGGAGCTCTTTCAGGGGGGTGGGGCTGACTATCGGCAGACGATGAGGTGGATGAGCTTGCCTGCTGGATCCGGAGGTCAGAAAACGACACCTCCCAGCGGGCTGGCTATTGGTGATTGATTCACTTCGTTGGTCATCTTGCTCCGCCAGCCATCTTATCGCAAGTAAAGAAGACGGGTGGCTGACGGCTTCATACTTAGTGACAGCTACAATCATTCTAGAGCAGAGCACCCTGACCTGACTGTTACGAGAACCTCAAAGGATTTTGTTTATCGGTACAGCATACTATTATAATTTTGCTCCTCGTGTTTTATTTGAGTCTTGAGTATTCTCTCATTTCCATAATAAATCTCTATCCATTGCGTTATATTCGGGTCGCGCTATACTCAAGTATCTGTGGTAAGGCTTAAAGGGCAGTATTCCAACCCTGGTGTAAACTTAACCAGAGCTACTGTAAACATACCAAATCCATAGACTATAACGGCCCTGAGAAGCTTATAATAGCTCTGGTTATGTTTAGGGATGAGCTGTTCGGGTTCGGATGGTTCGGGGTTCGACCCGAACTTAGCCTGTTCGAGCGGATTGCGAACCCCGAACATTTCCGGGTGTTCGCCGCATGTTCGACCACAATGGACCACAATGCATTTTCCCACTGCCTGAAGCTTTAATTGGCTACAGCCTTGCACCTGACCACAGGTCTGGTGCAAGACTGGTTGAACACTATGCCAATCACCGCTCAGAGTCCTGATTGGGCAAATTTTGCCCAATCATGGGCTCACAGAGCTAAGTCCCGCAGCACACTATATAAGGTTTCCACGCAGCGCTTCTGCACGCATTTCAGAGGAGATTTCAAAGGAGATAGTTGTGTGTGTTGTTACTGCCGGTCTTCCACGCTACTGGGGGGGTCTGGGGAGTCTCATTTCGACCAAATATCAGGGAATTTAGGTGATGTGTGTCTTGTCACTGTGCCAGCAAGTTTTTTTGGGGCTTACAACTTTATTTAAAACATTTGTGAATTTTTTGATTTTCTGGGTCTTGTCACTGTGCCAGCAAATCTTTTTGGGTCTCATTTATACCAAATATCAGGGAATTTAGGTGATGTGTGTCTTGTCACTGTGCCAGCAAGTTTTTTTGGGGTTTACAACTTTATTTAAAACATTTGTGAATTGAGGTGATTTTCTGGGTCTTGTCACTGTGCCAGCAAATCTTTTTGGGTCTCATTTCTACCAAATATCAGGGAATTTAGATGATGTGTGTCTTGTCACTGTGCCAGCAAGTTTATTTGGGGTTTACAACTTTATTTAAAACATTTGTGAATTGAGGTGATTTTCTGGGTCTTGTCACTGTGCCAGCAAGTCTTTTTGGGTGTCATTTCTACCAAATATCAGGGAATTTAGGTGATGTGTGTCTTGTCACTGTGCCAGCAAGTTTTTTTGGGCTTTACAACTTTATTTAAAACATTTGTGAATTGAGGTGATTTTCTGGGTCTTGTCACTGTGCCAGCAAATCTTTTTGGGGCTCACTAATTTCTTTAAAACACTTGTGAATTAAGTTGATCTGTGTCTCGTCATACAAACAGTACCACGCTGTATTTTGGGGCTCACTAATTTCTTTAAAACACTTGGGAATTAAGGTGATCTGTATCTCGTCATACAAACAGTACCACGCTGTATTTTGGGGCTCACTAATTTCTTTAAAACACTTGGGAATTAAGGTGATCTGTGTCTCGTCACACAAACAGTACCACGCTGTATTTTGGGGCTCACTAATTTCTTTAAAACACTTGGGAATTAAGGTGATCTGTGTCTCGTCATACAAACCGTACCACGCTGTATTTTGGGGCTCACTAATTTCTTTAAAACACTTGGGAATTAAGGTGATCTGTGTCTCGTCACACAAACAGTACCACGCTGTATTTTGGGGCTCACTAATTTCTTTAAAACACTTGGGAATTAAGGTGATCTGTGTCTCGTCATACAAACCGTACCACGCTGTATTTTGGGGCTCACTAATTTCTTTAAAACACTTGGGAATCAAGGTGATCTTCTGTGTCTCGTCACACAGCCAGCAAGTTTTTTTGAGGCTCACTAATTTCTTTAAAACACTTGGGAATTAAGGTGATCTGTGTCTCGTCATACAAACAGTACCACGTTGTATTTTGGGGCTCACTAATTTCTTTAAAACACTTGGGAATTAAGGTGATCTGTGTCTCGTCATACAAACCGTACCACGCTGTATTTTGGGGCTCACTAATTTCTTTAAAACACTTAGGAATCAAGGTGATCTTCTGTGTCTCGTCACACAGCCAGCAAGTTTTTTTGAGGCTCACTAATTTCTTTAAAACACTTGGGAATTAAGGTGATCTGTGTCTCGTCATACAAACAGTACCACGTTGTATTTTGGGGCTCACTAATTTCTTTAAAACACTTGGGAATTAAGGTGATCTGTGTCTCGTCATACAAACAGTACCACGCTGTATTTTGGGGCTCACAAATTTCTTTAAAACACTTGTGAAACAAGGTGATCTTCTGTGTCTCGTCACACAGCCAGCAAGTTTTTTTGGGGCTCACTAATTTCTTTAAAGCACTTGGGAATTAAGGTGATCTGTGTCTCGTCATACAAACAGTACCACGCTGTATTTTGGGGCTCACTAATTTCTTTAAAACACTTGGGAATTAAGGTGATCTGTGTCTCGTCATACAAACAGTACCACGCTGTATTTTGGGGCTCACTAATTTCTTTAAAACACTTGTGAATCAAGGTGATCATCTGTGTCTCGTCACACAGCCAGCAAGATTTTTTGGGGCTCACTAATTTCTTTAAAACACTTGGGAATTAAAGTGATCTGTGTCTCGTCATACAAACAGTACACGCTGTATTTTGGGGCTCACTAATTTCTTTAAAACACTTGGGAATTAAGGTGATCTGTGTCTCGTCATACAAACAGTACCACGTTGTATTTTGGGGCTCACTAATTTCTTTAAAACATTTGGGAATTAAGGTGATCTGTGTCTCGTCATACAAACAGTACCACGCTGTATTTTGGGGCTCACTAATTTCTTTAAAACACTTGGCAATTAAGGTGATCTGTGTCTCGTCATACAAACAGTACCACACTGTATTTTGGGGCTCACTAATTTCTTTAAAACACTTGTGAATCAAGGTGATCTTCTGTATCTCATCACACAGCCAGCAAGTTTTTTTGGGGCTCACTAATTTCTTTAAAACACTTGGGAATTAAGGTGATCTGTGTCTCGTCATACAAACAGTACCACGCTGTATTTTGGGGCTCACTAATTTCTTTAAAACACTTGGGAATTAAGGTGATCTGTCTATTGTCACTGGCTGCCAGCTATCAGTGTCACTCACGTTGCCCCAGCAGCTGCAGCATACTGCCAAGTTGGCTCCAGTGATGAGGAGATAGGGGGTGAAGATGACATTGATGATGAGGTCACTGACTCCACCTGGGTGCCAGATCGAACTGAGGAATCAAGTGAGGAGGAGGGGGAGGAGGAGGAGGCACAGCAAACACGAGGCACAACATCCTCTTTGACCAACCGTAGCACTAGCCAGTCCAAGGCATCACATGTCAGAGCTGCTCCGGTGCAGAGCGCTGTTGTCTCAAAGAACACATGCAGGAACTCTGCTGTCTGGGAGTTCTTTAAGAAATGTGCAGCAGACCCCACCGTTGCTATTTGTAATCTATGTCAGAGGAGGCTGAAGCGTGGGATAAACACCGGACACTTGGGTACCACATGCTTGAGGCGACATATGAACAAGTGCCACACATCCCGTTGGCGCAAAACTTTGCGTAGGTCCTCCTCCTCTGTCTCTACCCACACTGTATGTCCTACCATGCAATTGCCTACAACCTCCACCGACAGGGATGATGCTACAGTAATGGATGCACCAGCAGATCCTTCCCCACAATGTGACATCATCCCAGTAGCTGAAGATTTACGCAGTCAGATTACGTTGCCGCAGCTGCTGCAGCGAAAGAAAAAATATAGTCCCAACCATCCCCAAGCACAGCGTCTAAATGCCAGCTTAGCAAAATTACTCGCATTGCAGCTGCTGCCTTTCCAGCTGGTGGACTCTGCTCCCTTCCGTGAATTTGCTGAATGCGCTGTACCACAGTGGCAGGTTCCAAAACGCCATTACTGTTCACGCAAGGCCATTCCAGCACTATACCAGCATGTGGAAGACAATGTTATCGAGTCATTGGGAGAGGCAGTCAGCAGCAAGGTGCATGTGACTTTAGACACGTGGTCCAGCAAGCATGGACAGGGTCGTTACATTTCCTTCACGGCACACTGGGTAACTCTGATTGCAGCTGGGAGGGATCCAAGACGAGGCTCTGTGCTGGAGCTTGTTCATCCACCACGCCTCCAGAAAGCTGCTTGTATGAGGTCTGTCTGCTCCACCACCACCACCTCTTCCTCCTCCTCCTCCTTCTCTGTCTCTAGCGAAGTGGCAGTTAAACCGACGCCTGACAGGGTCTACGGAATGGCTCAAGCAAAAAGATGCCATACTGTGCTTGAGCTGGTTTGTTTAGGGGACAGGAGCCACACCGGGTCAGAAATTTTGTCAGCTCTGCAGGGGCAGGTGCAGAGATGGTTAACACCACGCCAGCTTGAGCTGGGAATGATCATCTGCGATAATGGCAGCAACCTTCTCTCCGCCCTACGCAAGGATAAATTGACGCATGTACCATGCCTAGCACACATCCTAAATCTGGTGGTGCAGCGTTTCCTAACCAAGTACCCAGGGCTGCCAGAGCTTCTCATCCAGGCCAGAAAAGTCTGCAACCACTTCAGACGGTCATTCCCAGCAAGCGTTCGCCTGGCAGAAATTCAATGAGAATTCCACCTTCCCACAAACCGTTTGATCTGTGACATGCCCACCAGGTGGAACTCGACATTAGCAATGCTGCAGCATCTGCACAAGCAGCAGAGGGCCATCAACGAGTACCTGTGTGAGTATGGCACAAGGACAGGTTCAGGTCAACTTTGTTCCCCCCCCCCGCAGTGGCTGATGATCAAGGATGCATGCACTGTACTGTCACCATTTGAGGAGGCAATGAGGATGGTGAGCAGGGACAGTGCATGCATCAGTGACACAATTCCTTTAGTGTTCCTGCTGGAGCACACTCTGCAGGGAATCATAGATGTGGCTCTAGAGGCAGAGCAGCGGGAGGACGAGGAGGCCTTCCCTAGTTCTCAAGGCCCCAGTCTTTCCGCAGACAGCATTCCAGCGGGTCCTACTCAGATCAGACAGGAGGAGGATGAGGAGGAGGAGGACTATTTAAGTAGTGGGGGCATTGAAGGTGGGGATTCCTCAAGGCAGGGTTTTGTGTGCCCAGAAACAGAAGGGCTTGTGCGTGGCTGGGAGGAGGAAGTGCACGATACGGATACATTGACCAGGAAGACTCGGCAGCTAAGACTCGGCACCGAAGACTCGGTGGCTCCAACCTACGCTGCATGGGCTCCCTAATGATGCAAAGCCTGCTAAAGGACCCCAGGATTCGTGCTATCAAGGAGAGGGATCATTACTGGTTGGAAACCCTTCTTGATCCACGATACAAGGGGAAAGTTGCAGAGCTCATCCTGCCCGCTCAGAGGGAGCACAGGATGACAAAACTTGAGGACGCTCTAAAGCGAAACTTGTGTAACACCTTTCCAGGCACTGTTAGATTACCAAGTGCTGACACACGTGCTTCTGAGGCTGCAGGTGATCAGAGGAATAGCGGTGAAGGCCAGGGCCGCTTAACTGATGCATTTTTTAATTTTTTTAGTCCTCGATGCCCTGGGACGTCAAATGTAGGCACCCATTGCCAGCGTCTTCACCATATGGTGCAGGACTACCTAGGGGCAAGGGCAGACCTGGATACGTTTCCAGCAGAAGATCCACTGACTTACTGGGTGTTGAGATTGGATCACTGGCCAGAACTTAGCCAATATGCTATGCAGCTACTAGGTTGCCCTTCATCTAGCGTGCTTTCCGAAAGGACGTTCAGTGCCGCTGGAGGTTTTGTCACAGACAAAAGAGTGCGTCTGTCCACCGACTCTGTAGACCGGCTGACATTTATAAAAATTAATCAGTCCTGGATCAGTAGCTATCAATCCCCTGATGCTGAAGTAATGGAATAGATAGGGGATGTCCTCTTCTGCATTCACAAAACCTCCAGCACTGAACTCTTCCACAATACCACAAAAGGGTTACGGTGTGAAGGCACTTGCTGCCATGAAAGGCACAATATTTGGCTACACTGATGCCTGTGCCAGATTTATATCATTTTATTTTTTTGAACCGCAGGGTCCAACCCTGCACTCTTCCACAATGTCACGGTCCACCCCGTGTACCTGTCTAGCAAACCTGGATCTAAGAACTTTGCCCTGGATTTCTTCATTCTTGGATTCCAGTCCAGGTTTTGCCCAGGCTAAGCACCATGTCCAGGCTCCTGGAGATCCAGCCTGGGTTTTCCTGTCTAGCCCTGGACTTCCAGCTGAGGCCTATCCATGTTTAAGCCTCCTTAAAAGGCAGAGACCCAGCCAACAGTGGTTCTGCATTATTGTTATCCTTGACTGAGGTCTCTTGGTGGTGTGCTAACCTGCTCTTCCAGAACCAGCTTATCCTACGTATCCAGGACCCATCTGTCTACCCGTGGATTACAGTTGTTGATCACCCTCTGACCTCTTTGATCCAGGTACCACTGTCCAGACTTCCTCTTGGTGGGCCCTGTCTGCAGTCTAGGACTGCACTACCCACAATCCACGGACTCTCCCTGGATTTTATTGCTATTCCCTTTGTTCTTTTGCCTGCAGTTAAGGACCATTTATGTTTTATTAAAGAATCTGCATTGCGTGACTCCTGTCTGGCCTCCCCTCTGTGTCGCCGCCTGCTGGGCTCATACCAGAAGCGCACACGCCTCGTGACACACAATACCACAGAGCGGTTACTGTATGATGATACTTGCTGGCCTGGTAGTCTTGCACCAAAGGCACAATATCTGTGTGCACTGACGCCCATTACCCGATCAAAAACTTTTCAAACAATACAGCAACAGCAAGAACCTAAACAACCCTCTAGAAACTCTCTTCAATAAAGGGATTATATTACTGTATGTGAAACTTGTACGTTTGCTTGGTCTTCATCTTGTATTGCTTTGGAGAGAAAAGAATCATTATTTTGTTTTTTTTTACAAGGAGCTTTTAATTGGAGCCGAAAAAGTCTATTTAAGAGTGGTTAACCCATTTGTGGATCAGGAAATATCCCCCCTCCTCAACAAATAAAACTGTCTGGAAACTGGAGAGATGTCAGCAAATTTTTTTTTTTATGGATGCTTTAAGTATGTACATGAAAAGAGAATCAAGCACACAGGCACACGCATGCTGAGTAAACATGTTTGGTCCAGGTGGCCGGACACAAGTGAATGACTCAGATGACTCAATGTCTAGAACTGTGGGTTTGTTAAAGGCTTTGATGGGATTTTGTTCCCCTGAAGATACAGTGTATCTTTAACTAACTACATTGGATTAATAATTGACTTGCCACAAAGTAACATAGCCATGAACAATTAATTGCTAACAATCATTCAACTGGACTGCTAGTACATGAGTGACGTCAGACACTGAATATAACTATAATAAAGACCACCAGCATGCCAGTACTAGTTACAGTTACAAGTTTTATAAAGCTCTAACAAGTTCTGTGGTGCCGTACAATGAGAGCGGCAGAACAACAAATATACATACAAGTTAAACACACAGAACAGTAGAAGAGAGGACCCTGCTCAAGAGCTTACAATCTAAGAAGAGAGGGGTGGCACACTAGGTGAGGGTAAATAGTGAACATGTAGTAGTGGAGCGCATGTGGACTGGTTGGGAAGATGGTGCAAGAAATTAACAGTGGGGACTAGGGAGTTAGCCGTTAGTCTGACCCTAGCCTTAGAGAAGCCTAACGCATTTTTCGCGTTGTTCGTGAAAAAGTGCGTTCGAACGAATGGACGTATTTTTTCACGGAATACGCGATAGCGGTCATACGATGCGCATTTTCGTCCGTGATTTTGTACGGATCATCAATAAAACCCTTTTTGTGTCTGGACGTTATGTTGGCCGGCCAGGTTGAAATTGATGAGCATTGGTAAATATCTCACATGGGATGAATTTTTGGTAGCTATAGGAAGAATAGATAAGCTTAGAAATCAGTGATGACAGTGATATGCATGATATTTGGAAGTATAATAAGCAAGGCCTGTATAGCTAGACCACTTGCTTCTTATCTACTATCACCATCCCGGTGTTTATTGCAAGATTACCAGGTTGATTGTCTCAGTTATGGTTTTATGAAGTAGGATTACCTACTATTCTTTATTATTTCAGATTCTTCATGCTCAGGTCATGCCCTGGGAGGCCCAACACTATTTTAACAGGACAATGGATTATATTGGGTTATTACAGGACAGAGCTATAAAGGTTGAGCAATTGACAGGTACAGTCAACAGGTTCCAGGAGTGAATGTCTTCAAATGAGCAAAAAGGTCAACATGCGCCACCCAGTCAGGACCCAGAACAACCACACTCTTTACTAAAGAGAGAAAGGGAGTGTAAAGTCATATGCGTGTTGAGTCTACAATATGTAAAAAAAATCAAATCTCCCATCAAAAAAGCATTTGTGATAGTGTTTAGTTTGTTTCTATGGTGGGAAGAGATAAAGGCAGGATGAAGTTTAGGCGTAGACGATATCCTGAACTTTTAGAAGGTAAACAAAAAGCTGAAATTCTACTTTCACTTTCACATAGCGAAGAATTGCAAACAGCATTTTTTAATGACATATTTACATACATTGTTTACATTTTTTTGCTGTTTAATCATTTATTCTATGAAATTTAAGTTGATTTTATGTATTTAAAAAGTTATGTAGTGTAAATAATCACTTGAATAGTATGTGTATATAAATACATAAATAAATAAATCCAACGAGCCCCGCACTCTGTGTAGCAAAAATTAGTCCGTACCTGCTTCGGTGCAATCCGGCTGCGTAATTTCATAAGTAAAGAATCCAAATGCACATGAAGACTTAGAAAAGCAATATCAAAATATTTATTATTGCATGGATCAACATTTCAGTCCCCTCTGGGACTTTTCTCAAGATCTTGAGAAAAGTCCCAGAGGGGACTGAAACGTTGATCCATGCAATAACAAATATTTTGATATTGCTTTTCTAAGTCTTCGTGTGCATTTGGATTCTACACACACATACATATATATATTATTGTTGCAGAGGCCATTTACACATCACAGAAATTTAAAGAACTGCATCACAGAGCTCATGTGCTACATTCCCCATATGCAGCACAGAATTCTGGGTAAGACATGCAAATGACGCCTGCAGTTTCCTATTTTTATTTGCATCCTGGGTCTGCTTTCACACAGTACCCTTCAATCTATGCCATGCCATGCCATGCCATACTAGATGGCTTTTGTTTAGCAGAGATCATGTATATGCAATGGGTCAAAGCCACTCCTGGACAGTGCTGTTTTTTGTTTATTGGACCCTCTTCAGCCGGAGCTAGGCATGACCAGTTGCAGTTTGATGCTTAGCCTGTAGGGTTAATCAGTACTTATTCAGGTTGTGGTAGAGGGCAAAAGATGAGATTAAAAGACTCCACACTGCAAATTATAAAGTTTATTATTGCAGAGGTCATCACAGCAATATTCCCCATATGCAGCACAGAATTCTGGGTAAGACATGCAAATGACATCCGTAATTTCCCATTTCTTTGCATCCTGGGTCTGCTTTCACACAGAACCATGCAATCAATGCCGTAGCAGTGATAACTTTTTTAATGGAATAACGTTACATTTAAAAGCCAAGCTTTCAAAAGCGTTAGTCCAATAAAAAAGACATCACTACATACTGCTATACTCTGGTGATTTTAACATCTGGACGGACATGGCTTACCAAATCTACACAATACACACACATTATATGTATGGGATGTATGGGGGATGTACTCATGGATTTAGAAAAATAAAAGCGATTCTTTATTTAATCTTTTAATATGATTATTTAATAAAGATTCACTTTTGTTTTTCTAAGTCCTCGAGTGCATCCCATTTTTCTTCTTTCTGGATGTCTGCTTAGGATTTTTTTGCACCATGTCTCTTTTGAAGTCTTTTTAGGCTAGTATAGGCCTCACATACACACACATACATATATGATGTTCCTCATGCACATGGTTTAAAGTCCAGTGTAAATAGACCTATATAAACTGCTTACTACTGCCTGAAAAATGCTGAAATACATAACTCTTTATCTTTTTCAAAATAAACCTGAAATGTTATCACTAAATTGGACATTAAGCCTGGTCACAATGTAATTGCACGTGTAAAGTAGATAAAAAGGATTCTTACAGTTTAAAAGTCAGAAGAACAAATATGGCCCAAGGGCATCTGCAATGGTCCAGTGTAAGATTAACTTTGTGCCCTTCTATAAACTGACTTAGATATGTATGTGTATGATTCAGTGGGATGGAGGGGAGTATGTCGCTGGTGTGCAGTGGGACGGGAGTTGATTGGAGGTGTGTGTGTGCGGCTGAGTGGGATGGGAGTATGCACCACCTCTTCTCTTATTTCGTAGTTCTGTGAAATGTGACTCCAGCCACTCTTTTCACCCTAGGCAGCGTTCTGCGACCTTGGCCATCTTGATATTTTGGAACTATATTTCCCATATGACGCCAACCTAACAAGTATTTGCGCAACGTGGAAGACGTAGTTCAAAAACATATGGAAGGCCAAGGATGCTGACCCCTGCCCTAGTGGGGTTACAGTTTCCATGTGGATACCTTAGTGGAGGGTGCAAATAGCGTCCACTCATTTCCCAGGTATAGACCTGCAAAATCAAACCTTCCACCTCTGTGACACCTGATTCTTTCCTCGAATTACCTTTCACCCCGAGGCTGTCATATGGATTTCAGGAGGCCTGAGGAAAAATGCACTGTGAGCCTTGATTAATTGTGCTTGTGTTGAATAAATGAGTAAATCTAGGCTTTTGCAGCTCATAGACGAACACATCAAGCTTTGATCATCCATGACGAGTTCTGTTTAACTGCTAGGCAGGGTGGCTGGCCCTGATATGAATCGAGTAATGGTCAAGCCCTCTTGATGGTCACAACCAGGTGTCACCCGATGCCAGAGCTGCTGAAGTTGGCAGGTCTCACCTAGGGCTGTATCCAATCCTGATGTAAATTTACCAGAGCCATTATAATCTATGAATATGTTCACAAAAGTTCCGATACAGCCCCTTGTATGATACCAGCCAAAAAATAAATAAATAAATAAAAATCACTGATTTTACACACCCTAGTCCCTATAGGAACACCCTGTACTGGTTACCTGTGCCACCTTGGTGAAGGATCGGCTCAATACGAGGAATTTGCACCTGGTTGTATCAACTGTTTTTCTGGGGGCACAGACACAACAGCTTTACTCAATGTAAACAATACACAGAGTCTGAAAGACTACACCAGGGCTGCACAAAATCACATAGTTACCCTTTAGGTGCTGCTGCTGCCCTGAATACCTATAACCTGTCGGTCCGGTCCTGAGCCATAAGGGCTTGGAGTATAATTTGTGGTTACAGCCCATTCTTACATAGTTTCAATGCATGCACAACCTGCCAGGTTTTAATTCTACTCAACCTTTATTTTTCTTTCACCAGAGTTTCCAGGTATTATTTCTGTAATATGAGACGACGCGTCAGTACAGTCACATGACTCACATACAGTACTAAACAAACACCATAGAACATAATCAACACAAATCAGTTTTTTAAGGCTATTTTACCCTGGAGTAAAATCATTTGCAGCTGAATCCTCTTTTCCTGTTGTTCTCTGTGTGTCAAACATGCTAATGTTTATTTTTTCCTACCCATTGTCCAGCGCTGTGGAATATGTCGGGGATTTTTTTTTAATAATTGTTATCCATTTCTCATTTGCAAGAAACTCCCTCCACCCAATGTTCACCTCTCTGAAGACCTAACATGCCAAAACTTCCTGAGAGGAAAACTCCACCTCAGGGTCAACCCAGCACTTACTGTATGCAAACCTCCCTCCCATATCAATCCTGTTACACACAAAAACAACCCAAATGAAAGCATGGAAAGCTTTCTAAATCTTTTGCATTACTCCCTTGTTTGAAACTGCTTATCATATTATGGATCTAGAGAGCAAACATTTGCGGCAGATGCCCTGCCTTACCAAGGAAATGTGTGCACCCCAAGTTATGCACAGTGAACCTCCATCACCACAGCTTTACCAACTTCATCGGCTTCATGCACCCCAAGTTTACCTACAAAAAAATCCTTGCCCCAATTTCCTCTACAAGATACCAAAAATACACAAATATGCACCAAACAATCCATGCACATACACCCCTCAGTCACCTCCACAAAATATAAAACGAAAACTAGGTAGGGTTACCATCCACTTTGATTGCATTACTCTCTTGCACTTAACTGGAAAATATGATAAAGCTCTAAACAAAAAGTCACTCACAACAGCACAACAAACCTCAAAACAGAACCACACAATCAATCTTCTCCACAGGTTACCTGTAGCATTTTAGTTTTGCACCTCGTGCACCCAAACATTACACGAGTAATCATTGTGCCGCCCAAAATCGCCACAATATTATTCATGCACCCCAACATCAGTAATCCTCATGCATCCCAAATTCAGAAGAAACCTCGAGCAAGCCCAAACATTTCTTACAGTACAGATTCACCCCAAGAAAATACCTTCACTCTGAACTTCAGATTTCATTGCATGCAAACGTGAAAGGAAAGATTGGAAACAAAGAGGAGGAAAAAGTTCACTTGTGCAATTGCAAACAAGGTTTATTGAGTTTCAATAGAGAGGTCAGTGGAATGAGAGACAAAGTATCTTCTATGGAGCACGATTCTGGCAGGATACCTCCAGATGTGCACTATAGCCAGAGATAGACAACTGCTTACAGTGCCTGAACAAAAACACTCATGCTGGCTGAGCATGATGTGAGATACCGAGCTTAGTGGCTGGAATGCAGGAACAGTGCAGGTCATATACTCTAATAAACTTTTGTTTGACCACCGCAAGGTCAAAATCCAAATCATCTAGAATGTCAGAGAAAGTCTACCCGCTTGCACAAATGTGCAGCACACCAAGTCGCCTGTATCACTGCAAAAGTCCAGAAATCTGGAGTAAAAGTAATGCTGCATACCTGTTTTAGTTCATGTGTGAAGTACACATACGTGACTGCAATAAACACGCATTGCAGCACTGCTGCAAGCAGAAGTATTAGTCCACGCTGGGAGGAGTGAGTGGATCCTGTAGCTGACATGTTGACCAGATGACATTGTGCTTTATGAAAGTGCTGATCGGTTTTGTTCAGCAGGGGGAGGTGTAGTTTGTTGAAGAACACACCCCATCTCTAGATGCCTTATATATATAATAACTTCTTGAAACGAAACTGTTTTGTTTTCCTTCGTTTCTTTGAAACAGTCGTATAATTTATTAATCAGTAGACTGACGAAACTTGAAAATGACCAGGAAAACATATGGTGCATAAAAGCTCGATTGGTAAATTGTGAAAATTTACGTTTTCTTACGTTTCCTATATGTGGAAAAACTTCCCTTAAGATTTTATTCGCTAGCACCACTATTTTAGTCAAATAACAGCGGATCAGCTATGGAGAATTCACTACCCAGGGAAGTTCCACCTTAGTTTGCCAAAGTTGTCACTGTTGTTTCCACTGTCATTACGACGTTTGCTTACACTATTCAGTTTAGTTATCATCATTGTTTTGACCATTGGTTCAATCAGCATTAAATAAATATCACTGCTTTAAAATTTTGGAAGTATATTCACCATTGTTGCGTATATAAAATAATGGTAAATGGAGAATAGCTGTAGCTGCCGTCTACAGAAAAATAATGCTGGTACTGGTGTTTGAAGAAACTTTGCCTGCAATAGTTGAATTTTACCAACAAAGTTCACAGTGGTTGCGCCAACTGGTGATTTTTTATCACAGAAGAACTAGGGGCACTACCGTATTCCCTCGTCTGAGCTAAAATGGGGAAACCCTCGTGGATATTCATAGGACTTCATGGAGACTTGTGCTGCTGGGCAGCGAGACTTGCACGATCTTGCGAGATCGTGCGGGGCCGCGGAGTGATTCGCGGAGGGAGACTGGTTAGTCCCCAGTCTCACTCTGTTCCCAGTGGCCAGAAGTGGCGGATCGGGCCACAGTTCGCGCAGCGGGATGAGAGGTGAGTATCAGATTTTTTGTTTGGGGGGGGTTTCAGCTGGTGATAACTGATTCTGCAGAAGTGGTATCAGTTAGCACCAGCTTAGAGCTGTGGATACTTTTTTTGTTACCACAATGGTGCAGTAATTAGCGTTTGGACTTAGTAATACCTTACTTGTCCTAACACTTATTACTGATTGTGCTCCCCATGTTAAGTATAGGGAGCGCAAAGTACAGTAAGATTACGGTAGAATGGATTTTTTAAAGTTCCGGATGGAAAATATGCGGCATGCATTAGAGTCCCTTAACCTAGCACTAACACTCAGGTATCTGAGTGCTAGCACTAGCGTTTAGGAGGTAATAGAGCCCTAAATAAGGAGAGCTAGTAGGACTATACTATTCTTCTATGATAGTATGGTTATGGTTGCACAGGGTCGGTTGGACAGTGCCAGGCCCACTAGAGTCACTGAACATATCATGGGCTGCCGTCCCCCTGATACCAGCCCTGCCTCCCATAATAGTGCTACTTAATGGGAAGAAAGGAGAATAGAAGATGTTGTAAGTACACTGCAGAATGACAAAGCTGCAATGCCATGCGGCAAAATGCCCATCAGACGTTCTTTCAAATGTGCTCCTGTTTTTTTTTTTAATTTAAATTGAATAAAGATAATTGCTTTTAGTTATCCTGACTATCCTGTCAGAGGAGTGTAGCGTAGTCTTGCTAGCTGCCCTTCTTTTGTTTTACTGATATATCTGGTAGGGATGCAACGATAACTATACTACTATCGGTATTGGCGCCGATGCTGAGCATTTGCACACGTTTTTGTGCTCTTGCAAATACCCCCGATACTTCTACTGATACCAGAAGCCAGCACTGGGCTGGCATGCTGGGCGGTATTGAGGGCTGGGGTGGCTGGCAGAATACCGTAATAGCATTCTGCCAGGATCCTCCAGCTGGCCACATTCCAGTGAGCAGCCGCTGGCATGTGAGGGATGTAACAAGGCTGTGCTGGCCTCCAGCCACACTCCCGCAAGATCTTGCAGGGTTTGCGAGATCTTGCAAACTCTGCAAGATCTCAGAAGAGCATGTCCCAAGTGGAGCCGCATTACCACCTTCACATGCCAGAAGCTGCTCGCTGCAATGCGATCAGCCGGAGGAGCCTGGCAGAATGCTGTAATTGCATTCTGCCAGCCACCCTCAATGTCTGTGTCAGAGGTCTGGGATATATATAAATATATATATATATATATATATATATATATATATGGGTATACATGTATCTGATGTCTGGTGTGGGTATACATGTATGTGAGGCCTGGTGTCTGTGTGTGTGTATATAGATCTGAGGTCTGGTTTTGTGTGTGTGTGTGTGTCTGTGTGGTCAGGGTGTGTACAGGCCTGTGCAGTGGGTCAATGGGGTGTCTGGCCATACCTTTCAAAATTAACATAAATTGGACAGGTTTTCAGCAAAATCCTAAATTATTTAATGGAAAGCGGTCACATGACATTTAATAAAAAGTAATCAGTATTGGTGAGTACCTGAAAAAATATTGGTACTCATGCTCGGTCTGAAAAAAATGGTAGCATTGGAGCATCCCTAATATCTAGTATGCTTGAGGGTTGGCAGCTACCAAGGGATGGTCTGTAGGAGTGTGGCAACTTTCTACTTATTAACAGTGATTTTTACAATTATTTGCAACTATGGTGAAATTTGGTGAAATAATGCTGCTTTGTGTATAATGGGCTACATTACATACTTGTTGCTAAGGTTAGCGCTCACCTGCGTGAGCATTGACGCTAGCCCTGCTAGCCACCGCATATTACAATCCAAATGCTAACGGGTTAAGAAACCCGTTAGCATTTGGTACCTTGAGCTTTTCAGTGTGAGGTTACTGTACTTTTGCGCTCCCTATACTTAACGGGCTAAATTACATTTCTAGCCCTAAAACGTGGGCGCTAAGGAGGAAAAACTGTGCCTGCAGTTTTCCCCCTGGCGCCCGCTTTTTAGTGCTAGATTACAATGCAGGCGCTAAAAAAAGCTGCCTGCATTGTTAACGCGCGCTAAGCCCCTGGATGCGCACGGCAGCGATAAGCGCAGCCGAGCGCATCCTCTCAATGGAGTTCATAGGACCAGCTGGATCTCTCCCTGCTCCCGCTGGACTGAGGAGGCGGACAGAGCCGCGGTCCCCGCCGCGGGACAGGCGGTGAGTATCGTGAATTTTTGGGGGGGTTTCTGGATGGTGCTAATGGATTCTGCAGAAGCGGAATCCGTCAGCACCAAGTCCTGGCTCTGGTTAACTTTTTATTAACCGCAGTCAGACGTTAATCAGCGTTAGGATTTTGTAATCCTAACGCTGATTAACTCTTTGTGATCCCCATGTTAAGTATAGGGAGCGCAAAGTACAGTAACCTCGCGCTGAAAAGCGCAAGATACCAAACGCAAACGGGTTATTTAACCCGCTAGCGTTTGGATTGAAATATGCGGAGACTATTTGGGCTAACGTTAACGCTCATGCAGGTGAGCGCTAACGTTAGCACCAAGTATGTAATTTGGCCCAACATGGGGAGCACAAAATGTTAATCAGCGTTAGGATTACAAGGTCCTAACACTAATTAACGTCCGGTTGCGGTTAGCAAAAAGTTAACCACAGCCTGGACTTGGTGCAAACGGATTCCGCTGGTGCAGAACCCATTAGCACCAACCAAAAACCCCCCATAAAAAATCAGATACTCACCTACTATCCAGCAGCGAGGACTGTGGCTCTGTCCACTCCTTCGTCCAGCGGGAGCAGGGAGAGACTGGGGGAAAAAGTCCCCCAGTCTCTCCCTGCGGATCACTATGCTGCGTGAGATCTGGCAGGTCATGTGATCGCCAGGGTCTGCGTTAATGGAGGTCTATTGGATTCCAAGGAGAGTATGAACGCTGCTGCGCGCATCCCGGGGCTTAGCGCCCGTTAACCATGCAGGCATCTTTTCTAGCGCCTGCATTGTAATTCCGCACTAAAACAGGGGCGCAAAGGAGAAACCTGCAGGCGCAAGTTTTTCTCCTTTGTGTCCCTGTTTTAGTGCAGACTATGTAATGTAGCCCAATGTCTTTTGTGCATCCCCTACCTTCTAGACCTGGTGATCCGGGAGAAGCTGTCAAAAGATGATGGAATGCTATAGAGTTTGTAAGCATCATTACATCACAAAAAGTTGGTGCTGTCATGACACTGGCAAAAATAGTATTAGGGTTAGGACAAAGGTTAATATAGGGGTTGGGGTTAGGGGGTGGCTAGCGTAGGAGTAAAGGTAAAGCAGTCCAAAGAGGCATAAGGCTAAGGGCATACCATACCATAGGGTATGGTATGCGTTCATTGTGCTGTAAACAAAACTCACATTATTCTCAGGCAGTAGAAATGCTGTAAATGACTCTGTACTGATACTTATCACAGTAAAAATGCACTATAATAGTGCGGTGTTATTTTCTATAAAGCAAAGTTATATTACGATTATTATCTACATTTTAATGTCAACTCAGGACATTTATCCCATATTCCTCTCTTATTACATTCTGCTTTGGAAAAAAAACCAGTGATAATCTGACAATGCTTGAGTTTATCAATAAATAAACTTGTGGTTGTGAAAGACCAATGCCAGGTATTTTGTCCCGCACAGGAGTGTTTGCTAATCTCTTCATTTTTTTCATACTACCGGTTTCATCCTACCAGTGAAGTTTCAGGTCACATTGCACGAATGATGTCTCCTCAATTCAACCTAGTTTTTCATTATTTATAATTTCCCACTGTTTGTATGTGTTAAGTAAATAAAATGGTAAAACCTATTACTATACGCTTAAATAGTGTGCATTTTAAACAACAAAGTATCAAGATCCAATCTAGAAAAAATAAACCATGTGTGGGAACTCTCCAAGACCTACCACTAAACATGTGCTAACATAGCACCAATAGCAAGTGTTTTCAACAGTCTCAAAGGGGAGACTTAATTGGGGAAATCCAGATAAGTGGTTTAATCTTGTGAATTATTATGTACCTCTATACCATTTTCCCTAAATAGTGAATTAGAGGTGAACTTATAATGTATACGTAATATCCCGCCAGGCCAGTGGGTAAATACATACTGCATACACTGCACTGATTATTTATTATTATTGTCATCATTTATATAGCGCCAACAGTTTCCGCAGCGCTTTACAATAACCAAAGAGAACGAAATACATATAAACGGACATATGATGGAAACAAGAGGTGTAGAGGGCCCTGCTCATAGGAGCTTACAGTCTAGAATGTCTGTCACTGCCGTCGAAAATGCAATGCACTTGCTGGCAATTCGCCAAAATTTGGCGAACTGCCTGCTTTCTAAATAGCTGAATGGCCATGAAATGGCACCGTACGGGGAAATTCACTGTTCAGTGCCATTTCGGGGCCAGATCGGCTATCTGTGAATAACCCTGTCAGCGTTTATTCAAATGCCAAAACAATAAAATCGATGGAGAATCTAAAGAATTGTACAAACAAACACAAATAGCACACAAAAAAGTGTGTAGCTTGAAGGGCTCACAACAGAGCTACCTCAGTATATAAAAAAGAGGAAGGAATGGGTAGTATTTGCTGTCAAGAATAGTTCCTTAGTGGGTGCCCACTTAGGAAAGAAATCTACCTGAGAGGTACAAGAGCAAAGTAGGAACGTGAGCCTTCTTGGGTTCGCTGCAATAGGATAGAAGGAAGATTGCAATGTTACTATCTGTATAGACCCTCAATGAGGGGTTGGGCAGAAACCAGTATGGGAACCCAGGAGTTCAAAACATCAGGGAGGTCAGAGTTTAGGAGAGATCCTTCCCTATAGATACCTCTTGATAATGAACCTGGAGAAAAAATGGCAAATACAAAGAAAAATAGAGGCTTGGCTAGCATTCCACGCTCTGCTCTACGCATTTCACCTTGATGGTCTCCTCAGGAGCAATGTAAAGGAAGTGTGCTAGGCAGAAAATGGAAAGAGGCCCAAGTTCAGCTAGCTGGTTTAAATAGTAGTGGTAGTAATGCTATGGTAACAGGCAGAGGTGGTACGCATCTGTTAGAGGACAGCCCATTGGGGGGGGGGATGTCTGATTGACAATGGTAGCTCTCTATTCGAATAGATAGGTGGAAGTGCCTAACAGGTGTCAAAGGTAGTCCATAGGAGAAAGGGTGGAGGCCCTATCCTCTAACTTAATGCCTATGCCATATATTTGAAAGCTGGTGGGAGGTCCCCATTGTGTTGGGGTGTGCATAACCATCAGGTAGAAACTATGCCCATTGTTTAAAATTCAGCACTAAAATAGCAGCTGCATGAAAAAGTCCGGGCCGGGAGAGATAGGGGAAGAGTTACTGTGACTGGTCAATCCTAGGGAGGAGGGTACCTTGTGCGGTCTCTTCTTACTCGGCCTCTGTGCGGCTGGCACATGTATAAATTAAAGAAAATTAATAATAATTTTTTTTTTTAAAGAAATATTGTATCATAAATATACACTATTACAGCAAAAAGGTTGCACTCAACCTAAACTAGCAACAACAGCGGGTGCATAGACAGTTAATACAAAATACCAGGAAAGAGCACTCCATATCAATGGCCACATTCTTCCATTTTAGGCTGGTGTCAGATGAGCGCATTTTGTACGGACTTTGCGTGCGTGCACAACGGACGTACTTTCTGACGGAAGACGCAGTAGTGGCCACACGGTCCGTTTTTGTGACTGACGTTACTTTTGACTAAAATAAAATTAAAATAAAAAAACATTTTGTCCGTTAAAAATGCTGGACGCACAAATGCTGTCCATCTGACTTTGTTCCATCACTCACACACAAAGCTATGCGGACGTGGCGCACTCCGCACGTCCATTCGAGCCTAACCTGTATTACGTTCTTGCCTAACCTGCGTCCGTTTGTCGCGTCTGTCATGCATCCGCACTTCAGTGCGGACATACTTTGTGTGTGGGGCTCCATTGGTCAGAATGCTATGCCACTGACGTTAAAATGTGCGGCAACACGGACGTGATCACTGCGCTCGTCTGACACAAGCCTTATTCTATAGCAAAAAGCAGTTTCAAAAAAATTCAAACGCCTGACAAGGAATAAATGATGGGATTCAGTTCAAAAAATATGATCATAGTTTGCTTAAGCCTGTCACAGTCGCCAAAGTACCTCATCTTTGACAGGTCTAACTTGACCAAATCTGCATTTACAGAATCAACTCACCCTGGAGCTTTTCAGCAGCTCTAGGCCTTTATAGACAGTCACGATGGGACACCTGTGAACATGGAGGAGTGCATACCAGATGAGGGTTAATATGGTATAAAATAAATATATACTATGTATACTAAATATATACTATGTATACTATGTATCATCACTCTCTTTAAGAGTTTGATAAAGCTAAAAAATAAAAGCTAATCTGTTTTACAGCTGAGCATTCTGTCTCCTGCCTTTTCACTCTGTGATCTGTTTTAAACACTATTCCTCCCCCCCCCAACCTTTCAAACAATACAAACAAAATCCAACTCCCTGCTGTGAACAAGGAGGATAAGAAACAGAGACATGAGTCCGCCATATCTTGAAGGCTGCTAATGAAATTTGATTAACTCATCGGGTTCAAGAACAAATACAGTGTTTCAATTTATTGCGTCTTTTACCATACCGGATTTAAATACCAAGACTGATTTATTACGTCTTACTTTAAAACCACTAGAATGGCTATATAGGGCATTAATAGAAAAACCCAGTCATAAGCACACTGCAAAGTGTTTTTATTTAAAAAAAAAGAAAAGCAAATACTGTTGGTGATTAATGGTATAACAGTGATAGCAAAACCCAAATGATTATGATTAAGGGAAACACACAGACCGGGATCCATTCACACACTCAGCAGTCCCACTCACCCCCCCTCCCTATCCACCCCCCTACCCTATCCACCCCCCTACCCTATCCACCCCCCTACCCAGGACCGGCCTCTAATTTCAGGCATCCATTCCAGCTGTCTCCACTTCTCTTTCTAATTACTCTTACTAATCCCAGGCTTCTGGTCTCTCCCATTCAAGCTCTGCAGTATTTTTCTGGCCACCAGCTTCCTCTCTGCTGGAGGTAGGGATCTGCAAGGTCCACATACGGCTGCACGATGCTGTCCCTGTCGCTTCTATTATTTTACTCTGCATTCTTCCTAAAATGGAACTCCTGCCATTGTACCACCAACCCCTCCACTATCTACATCTCTCCCTCCCTTCTCTCTTCCCACATTATGGCCTCACACGATCCCCACGCAACACAAATCCCATTCGCACCTTCTCTTTCTCACTCTCTTGCTGTTACTTTATGCAGATGACATCTCTCCTAACCCTGGCCCCACAAGTCCACAACTTCCCTTTCATTCTATCTCGTATCACAACTCCCCGTAATCTCAACAACAATTGCCACTACATTCATTCTAGCAACCAGCTTCACCTTCCCTCTGCTCCCATCTGTTTCACTTACCCCTGTCCCTTAGATTGTAAGCTCACGGGATGTCTGGCTGAGCACTTGGTTAAGGTGCTGTATCTCATACTAGCTATCCTACGGGCAGGGTTGTCTTTTCCTTATTTATCATGTATGTCTCATGTTTGTGCTCCCCCATTGTATAGTGCAGCAGAATATGTTGGCACTTTATAAATAAAGATTAATAATAATAATAATAATAATTACGGACGAAAGAAACCACTTTTACCTTTGTCTTCCAGGTGTTGCTCTACATTGAATCATATTTGCCTGAAACCTCACGTATAGTTGTTGTACGACATTTTACTCAGTAGAGTCAGTGATATAGGTAGTCAATTAATTATGATACATGATTAGACATCTGAGATATCTGCATAAATATTCTCTATTAACCTACTTGGCTCCGTTACAGGACAAGACAAAACAACAGGACATGATAAAACAAGCATGAGGGCGTAGAGACTGTGCTACAAGAAACTGTGACCTCACATAACTTCTCTTTTCTATCCATTCGGTTAAGTCTGACTCTCGGTTATTCTATGAGTCAACTGTAGTCACTTTTCGATCCTGTGCGGTTTCTTTCAGTTGGTTAATGTTCTGGCTGGATCAACTTTGATGTCGTCCAACATCACGTTCTTTGGTGGCCAGGTTTTCTCTTACCACTAAGCATTCCAATCATAATATCTTCTCCAGGGAGATTGATCACATGACATGGCCAATGTATGCAAGCCTTAATTTTGTGATTTTTTTTTTTACTTTCCAGTGATGTATCTGACTTTATATACTCTAGTTCTTTTGCTATTGTTCACCTTGTCTGTCCATGGAATTCGCTGGACCCTTCTCCAACACCATAACTCAAATGCGTTGATTTTCTTACTGTCCAGTTTTCTTACAGTCCAGCTTTCATATCTGGGGGTAGTTATAGGGAATACGATAGTGCAGTCTGCATTTGGTTTTCAAGCTGATGTCCTTGCTTTCCCAAATATGCTCCATGCTCACCAATTCAATGTTTTATTTCTGCACTGCATCCACCGCTACGCTTGATCATTGATCTTAAGAAAGTGAATTCCTGCACATACTCGATCTCTTCATCGTCAATGACTATTTTCATGTTCCCATTTCTCACAGAGGTCATGAGCCTAGTCTTTTTGATGTTCAGAAGAAGGCCACATTTTTTGCTTTCTTCTTTCATATTTCCTTAAGGAAGTGCTCCAATCATTCTTTGGTTTCCGACACAAGTGTTGTATGATCAGCATGTCGAAGATTGTTGATGTTTGTCATGCCAATCTTTATCGTAGTTTTAGTTTCTTCAAGCTCTAGCTTTCTCATGATCATTTCAGCATAGAAGTTGAACAAAAAAAAGTGAACAGGTACAACCTTGCCAAACTTCTTTTTTAATTTTAAACCATACAGTATCTCCATACAGCTTACAAACTGTGGCTTCTTGATTGTGTACAATGATTGAACCAATTTATCAAGATGTGCTGGTCCTCCTAGGTCTTATAGAGTTTGTTATACCTTGCTACAACTGACACAATCAAACGTCTTTCTGGTAATCATTGAAGCACAAGTAGATTCCCTTTTGATATTCTTGAGCTTTTTCCATGATCCATTTCAGATTTGCAGTGTGGTCACCGGTACAATGGCACTTTTGTAACTCAGCTTTGACATCTGGTAATTCCCTTTCAATGGTTGATGTCAATCCCTGCTGAATGATTTTAACCCTTTCGCTGCTGAGCCATTTCACGCCTCTGTGCTGAGCTCATTTTTACCGGTTTCGCTCATCATGTTTAACTGCGTTTTGAAGCCTTATTTTAATATATGACCCAGACATATTATATATCGTTCTTTCCGGCAGACTCGGAAGATTCATAATATATCATTATTATATGTATACGTCATGTCCTGTCTGTATATTATAACAAAAAATGCAATAAAATTAGAATTTTCAATAATTTACAATGTGTAAAGTGTTTTTTCTCACATTTTAAGATGCGAGCAATTGCGGTTATATTTTGTATGGGGTGCGCTTATTAAAAAAATTAGAGATGGGGTCTCATTACATTTTTTTTGGGGGAAAATTACATGATTTTTAACAAACGCACCACATACAAAAATCGTTAGTGCAGCATCATTGTTCACATTATAATTGAAATGGGAACAATATTGCTGCATTAACAAACCAAAAAAAAGAAAAAAAAACTTGTTTATTTTGTTTTTATAATTTTTTTTAAAATATTTTTTTCTATGGGGTGCGCTTATTAAAAAAGATTAGAAATGGGGTCTTGTTACATTTTTTTGGGGGAAAATGTTGCTATTTTTAACAAATGCACCGCATACAAAAATCATTAGTGCAGCATTGTTCACATTATAATTGAAATGGGAACAATATTGCTGCATTAACAAATAATAAAATAAAACTTGTTTATTTTTTTTTATTATTTTTGCTTTTAATTTTTTTTTTTTTTATTTTTTTTTACATTTACATGGTCATGTTTGGTATCGTTGGAAAGGCCATGCTCTGGCCGATCCAGCAATACCAAACATTAACCCCTAACTGCCACGGATCGTGAGATAGGGGGTTCATTGGAACCCCCTATCTCCACCATTGGTGGCAACTAACAGGGTTATTCAAAGAGATTCGAAAAGTCACCGCACGTTCGGTGACTCTTCGTTCTCTTCAATTTGGTTCCTTTTGCCGATCCCATTTCGGTGACACTGCGGTGTATTCAGCATACACCACAGGGTCCCTGAATTGCAGGGAAAAGCTGCCGCAAACCCGACGAAAACGAACCGTAAAACCCAGCGAATGCACGCCGAAAACCCGCAAAAACATCTGGATTAACCTGCCGAAAACCACGGAAAAACCCGAGCTGGAGCCGATCACACGCAGTGAAGCCGCTGGAAAAAGCTGATCACACGCATTGAAGCCTCCACAGAGTGAAGTGAATAAATTAGGAAAACAGTTTGCATGAATGATTGAAAAGTGAAACGCTGTTTGCAAAGAAACTACTGAGCGAAAATGTCTGAAATTTACATATGAGGTCCAGGGAATGATAATAAAAAGGGCTGTTACAGAAAAAATAAGTAAACTTAACCCCTTCACTGCTGAGGCATTTCACCGCTGTGTGCTGAGCTCATTTTTACCGCTTTCGCTCATCATGTTTAAACGCGATTTGAAGCCACATTTTAATAAATGACCCAGGCATATTATATATCGTTCTTTCCGGCAGACTCCGCAGATTCATAATATATCATTTTTATATGTATACGTCATGTCCTGTCTGTATATTATAACAAAAAATACAATAAAAATTGAATTTTTAATCATCTGCAGTGTGTAAAGTGTTTTTTTTCACATTTTATCACATGAGCGTTTGCGGTTATGTTTTCTATGGGGTGCGCTTGTACAAAAATTTGAAATGGGGACTTGTTACATTTTGTGGGGGGAATTACGTGATTTTTAGCAAACAAACCTCATAGAAAAAAATCATTAGTGCAGCATCATTGTTTACATTATAATTGAAATGTGAACAATATTGCTGCATTAATAAAAACAACACACAAAAAAACCCCATGTTTTTTTTATTTTTATTTTTCTGGAGATATCGGGGTTCACAAGAACCCCCTATCTCCACCAGGGGATTTCCTTGGGAAATCCCCTGGCAGCTAGGGGTTCCCCGGCTATCTGACGTCATCACGCTATGCATGATGACATCAGGCAGCGAGGGGAGACCCGGGGGTGGAGCCGCCATCCAAGATGGCGGCCCCCACCAGAGCTAGGCTGCACTTCAGCGCCGCAAGGCGCTGAAGTGCAACCCAGCGCTTGAGGGGTTAAAGCCAGGCACCGCTTAAAAGGGGAGACTCTCCCCTTTTAAGCGGGGCCTGGCTTTTGGCGCTGCTCCTTTCCGATCGGGAGGGAGAGGGATCCGAACGGATCCCCCCTCCCTTCCAGGCTATCTCCCGGCATTGCCGGGGGGTCGCCTGGAAATGACGTCATCGCGCTTGGCGCGATGACGTCATTTACGCCGGGAGGAGCTTGACTTCAGCGTCTGAGGACTCTGAAGTCAGAACGCCGCGGGACCCCGGACAGAGAAGTGAGTATCTCCACCGGGGGTCCCGCACAGCTGATGACGTGTGGGGCACGTCCTCAGCATGTAACGTGCATCAATGAGGACGTGCCCCACACGTATTCAGCAGTGAAAGGGTTAAAAAAAATTCGGTCTTTTAAAAAAAAAAATCAGAAAAATGCTTAAAATATCCTAAAAAATCTATAAATAAAAAGACTCTTAACTGCAGAATTTTATAATGAACGGTTTATTAGATATTGAATTAAAACAGGAATATTTTTAACATTGAAGCCTATGGGATTCGCCTGAATAAATTTGCCAAATTAAACCACCGAATGGCAGGGCATTTCGGGAACCTTTCACTGCTGGTTTGTGTTCTCTGAATAGCCGAAGCAGTGCTTTTTCATGGGGTTTTCACTGCCCTCGAACAAGCACCGAATAGGCACCGTATGTTCAGGCAATTCGCCAGGATTTGGCGAATTGCCTGCTCTCTGGATAGCCGAATGGCCAAGAAAGGTAACCGAACTCTGATTTTCAGCGTTCGGTTACCTTTCTCAAGCAATTCGGATCTCTTTGAATAACCCTGTAAGGGTTAACTCCAACACCGACGTCATCGCGCTATGCACGATGACGCCAGTCGTCAGGGGGAGTTCCCGGAAGCTTGGCCGACATCCAAGATGTTGGCTAACTCCGGGAGAGGATCACGATTTGGCGCTTTTCGGAGCCGAATTGTGATCCGGCACCCAAGGGGTTAAAGGCAGGCACGGTTTGAAAGGGCAGGCTGTGCCCTTCCAAACCGTGCCTGCCTTTAGCCGCTGGACCCCTGCGATCGGGAGAGAGGCCCTCCCCCTCCCTTTCAGGCACCTCCTCCGCACTCGCGGGGGGCGCCTGAAATAGATGTCATCACGCCGCCGCGATTACATCTATCCCCCCCCCGGGGTCCCGGAATGCCGGGCTGACATGCAAGATGTCAGCCCGCACCGGGGAGGGGGGGCCAGCAATCAGCCGGAATCCCGGCTGATTGCTGCCTCCTGTGCTAGGACGCGCTGAGTGCGTCCTTAGCAGCCAAGTGGTTAAGTGAGATCTTGCTGACGTGAGGTATGAGAACGATCGTACAGTAATTAGAGCAATCTTCGGAATCTTCTGTTTTGGTAAAGGGATAAATATTGAGCATTTCCACTCAAGTGGCCATGTGTTGGTTTCCAAAATTTTCTGGCACAAGACTTTGATTTCAGCAGGTGGCAGAGGCCTTAGCAACTCTACAGGAATGTTGTCGATGCTTGGAGCTTTGTTTGACAATTGACTCCATGCCCATTTAATCTTTTCTTCAAGAATGGATGTTTCAGTTTCAGCTGACATTTCAGCATTGTCCTGTGGCTCATCACTTCTGTACATCTCGTCAGTTTATTCACACCATCTGTTTTCAATGCTTTTTTTTGGTCAGAGGATTGGTCACGTAACGTAGAAAAAGCAAAAAAAAAAAACACTTTAGGGTAGATAACTTAGATACTGTATTTGCCATTGGGGGGAGTATCCCACTCAAGTGCAACCGTGCTGTTTGTCTAAGTTTTGCAGGGAAATCCAAATATTACTGCATGATGAATAAATATACTAGTGATAACACATTCTTGGCAATATGAGCGTATATTTCAGCTTAGCTTAGCATAAAAAATGCTGCCAAGAATCAAACAAAAACAAGTTACTCATAGAATTAAAGTGATACTCTAAGGTTAAAGGAATACTACCATTAACCAGGGGCGAAATGACGACTAATGGGACCCCCGGGTAATAGAAGATCCTGGGGCCCCTATCCCATGCCCACAAAAGGTCAAACCCCCCAAAAAACACACATAACCGACATGTACATTGTTGTGCTAAAGAATTAATTTATTCGCACAATTTTCTTGGCCCAACAGTAATTTGAGAATCCATTGTGCCCCCTCCAGATTTACAGATGGCCACCGTTCTGCAGCAGCAGCCATTACCCACTAATTGCAGCTAAGGCTGCGCAGCGGCACAGAAGGTCCTTGTGGCAAATGTGGGAAACTGCCGATTAGTTTTCAGGTTTATAAGATACTGTACATTACTGATACACTTGTACACACTACAGAGCTCCACATCAATAAAACTCACAGCAATGTGCGGTGTGTATGAGCGTATCACAGAGCTCCACAACAATAAAACTCACATTAATGTGCGGTGTATCACAGAGCTCCACAACAATAAAACTCACAGTAATGTGCGCTGTGTATGAGCATATCACAGAGCTCCACAGTAATGTTCGGTGTGTATGAGCGTATCACAGAGCGTCACAGCAATAAAATTCACTGTAATGCACCGTGTGTATGAGCGTATCACAGAGCTCTGCAGCCCCCAGTAAATTTTTCCCCCGTTAATTTAATTTCTCCCCAGCCCATTTCAGCTGCACACACACGCACACACCACCCTTCTGCTCACACACACACCTCTGCTCACACATAATCTCTGCTCACACACGCACCCTCTGCTCACTCAAACACACACCCTCTGCTCACTCACACACACTCTGCTCACATACTCTGCTCACACACACACACATAATGTACAGAGGTATGAGTATGGACGCATACTAGGTTCTTTCAGTTGAGCATGTGGAGGAGAACTACTAAGCATATCTTCTCTGCACCTTTCCAACATTGCCCTCCAAAAATTACTCAGGTTGTGATGTTTTGGATTGTGTTTACATTACAGGGTCACCTGGTAAAGTAATCCAATTACAGAGCCTAGAATGTGATACTGCATGGACTTTGTGGATAAGTAAGGCACACTGAGAGGTATGGAGGTAGGATGGCTTATGGTGATGAAACTTCAACACTTTGATACAGTTTGGAAGGACTTATGTGTTGCATCATTTCAAGACATTTTTAGACACCAATTATACAGAGCCAGGAGGTCAAGTACTCTTACACACACTCTGCTCACTCACACACACACACACACACTCTGCTCACACACACACTTGGCTCACTCACACACACACACCCTCTGCTCACACACACCCTCTGCTCACACACACACCCTTTGGTCACTCACACACCCACACACACACACCCTCTGCTCACACACACACACCCTCTGCTCACACACACACACCCTCTGCTCACTCACACAAACACACCCTCTGCACACACAGACACACAAACACCCTCTGCTCACTCACACAAACACACCCACACACACACCCTCTGCTCACACACACAAACCCTCTGCTCACTCACACACACACTCTGCTCTCACACTCTATTCTTGATAGTTTTTTCCTTGTTCCTGCCATTTAACCAACATGGTGCTGCGAGCCTCCTATGAAGGTCCGATTACTTCCCTTTTTTTCTTTATTTGCTTTTTTATTTTTGTAGCGCTCACTCCCGGAGGAGCCGCTGAAATTGAACCTTGTGTCAGTCTCCCCGCACTAGGGAATAAATATACTCCAGCACCGTCGTGGATTTTATAAATTATATAGTTTACTAGAATAAATGGCATATAATGAATAGGCTTGTGCACCGATTTTTTTTTCGGTTCGATTCGGTTCGATTTCTTCGGATGTTTAAAATTTTCGATTCGGCTCCTTTCGACCGATGTCTGTTTCGATTCGGTTCGGCTCGTTTTTCGTGTACATTTTTTTTTCGGAATATCGACCATTTTTCGTGTTTTCGGGTCACTTTGCTCGTTTTTTGTATCGACTTTTCAGAAATTTCGGAAATTTTCGTTTTTTCGGAACGTCTGTTCTCGTTTCAAAGTGTCTATGATAATTCTGGCGATTCTATCGTGTTTTTTTTTATTAAATAAAGATCCTTTTTTTCTTATGAATAATTGAATATACATTTCACAACTTTATTTAATCATATTAAAATGGTATGAAAGCCAAGGAACAAAAAAAATGAACAAAACGATTTAAAAACGCTAAACTGACCCGAATGCCACAAGAAACAAGCGATACACATTTACAAATACAAAATTTACAGAATCAGCGATATAACCGATAATAGTTAAATATACGATTTCCAGAATTACCGAAATGGAACCGAAATCACGAATGGAACCGAAATCATGAATAGAGCAAAAATAAATTTCGATTTGACACATTTCAAGTCCATTCGGAAAATCCGAAAATTTTTCGTTTCGGCTCGGAAAACTTTTTGGATCTATCGGTTTTCGGGTCCGACCCGATTCGGAAATTCGGCCGAATCCGAAGACACGAATCAGGAAATTTCATGAAAATTCCGAAATTCCGAAACCCGAAACGCACATCCCTAATAATGAATAACACGGTATACGTAGATATATTTACAGTACTTTGTAATGCGGGAAACGCGCAGCCGCAAGATGTCCAGCTCACCGCCTGCACTCCCTGTCCGATCGATCTGCGGTGCTCCTAACTCGGGGTGTTCCAGCTCACTCGATATCAGCGTGGGTATTCTGGTGAATCACTGGGTCTTCCTCTTGTAAGGCTGAATAACCCCATCTCTATCTCTGTCAGGCCCCAGCTGCGCTCCGGCCTGGTCACTGTCACGTTCTGCAGCACTGTGTCTTGCTTCTCTCACTCCCTGGCGCGCTCTGCCAGCTCTCTCCACGAGGCTCAGGATGTAAGCGTCTGTGTCCCACCCACTTCCTGTGTCCGCTCCCAAAGCATGCCGGGAAATGTAGTCCCAATGCAATGTTCAGTGTCTCACATCACGCTTGTCTCCCTCCGGTGGCCAAAAATAAGTACTACCACAACAGGGAATTAAAACCATCGCTACACTCTCCCCCTCCTAGAACTCTTGGGTCTCTCCAAGGAGGTACAACAGTTGCATTACATTCCAACACATTTTAGGTAACATATACAGGCTCAGCAGCAAGCATGCAATGGGTTAGATACACTTCCTCAAGTTGACTCATGCTTTGGGCTACCTCAGCTAACATAGCAGACACTTCGGGCAACCTTCACACTGTGGTGATGGCCTCTTCAGTGCTATGTCCTGGTGAGTCGTAGGTGAGTCGCTGGGGCGGTCGAACAGAGCGTTTTGGTTCTGGCTCAATCAGTTCCTCTTCAGGTGGAAGTACTACAGGCGCGGGCTCAATTCTTCTCTCTACCACTGGAGCAGACATCTCTTCGGAGTATGATCCTTCCAGTGAAGGCATAGAACTGTAGTCATAAGATTCGGCTTCAGGAACTACAGGGATTTCAATAGTCTCGGGGACTTCCAACTGAAATTCAGGAGCTTCAGGCCTCAAATTACTTTCCCACCGTTCAGGAACCGAGATAACCTCTTCAGGTTCCGGTGAGCGCATCCAGTCCAAACAAAAACTCTCTTCCTCACTGTCCCTTTCGCTCTCTTCGACAACCCAGGTCTGCTGAGACCGAGTAACAGGAGGCAAACGTGGAGCAGGCGGATTCGGCAGAGGAAGTTCGTCCCCAACTGGTATCCTCATAGCCTCTCTCAAAGGTAACAAATGATTCCGGTGCCAGTTCTTAAGAGGCCCAGCCTTTCCATCCGGCCGGATTTGATACACCGGCAGACCCGGCAGTTGCTTGCAGACAATGTAGACTTGAGAACTCCATCTATCCACCAACTTGTGCCTCGCAGCAGCACCCAAGTTCTTCAACAAAACCCTATCACCGGGTTGTAGATCCTGTATCCGAACTTTCAAGTCATAGTTCCTTTTGTTCCTTTGCTCCCTGTTTCCTGAAGTCAAACGGGCCTGTTCAAACGCAGAGGCCAGATTCTTTCGAAGTCTATCCACGTAATTTCTATGGGAAGCTACCGACGTCTGGTCCAGAGATAACCCAAACACCAAATCAACCGGCAGTCGAGCTTCTCTTCCGAACATAAGACGGTACGGTGAGTATCCAGTGGCGTCACTCTCTGTACTGTTATATGCGTGCACCAGAGTAGCTATGTGACAACTCCAACTCTGCTTCTCTGTGTTTGACAACATCCCCAGCATATTTAGCAGCATGCGATTGAACCTTTCAGGCTGAGCATCACCTTGAGGGTGATATGGTGTAGTTCGGGTCTTTTGGATTCCCAACAGTTCCAGCAATTGCCCAACGGCTTTCAAAGTCTCTACCCTGATCAGAGTGTATTCTCCTTGGTAGGCCGTAGTGAACAAAGAACTTCTCCATCAGAACCTTTGCCACTGTCGGAGCGCGTTGGTCTTTCGTAGAAAAGGCTTGGGCATAACGTGTGAAGTGATCAGTCACTATAAGAATATTTCCCTGCCCACTAGCATCTGGCTCTAAGCACAGGAAGTCAATGCACACCAAATCCATGGGTCCTTGACTTTGCAGATGGCTCATTGGAGCGGTTCAGGTCGGTAGGGTCTACCTTTGAATACACCTCCGACATGAATGGCAGTAACTTTCCACTTCAGCTCTCATGCAAGGCCAATAGAACCTGTCTCGCACCAGCTTAAAAGTCCTTTCTGCGCCCAAATGTCCATGCTCATCATGTAGTGATCGCAGCACACTCTCCCTATGTTTAGTGGGAAGTAATAACTGTTGGGTCTCTTCAGCATTGGTTGAGGGGCCCCTTCGGTAGACCACCCCACCCAACATCTTCAACCGTTCCCACTCTTTGTAGACCAATCTGGCTCCATCTGGGGAATTGGTCAGCAGAATTTCACGCTGGTTCGCAGTTAGGGCCTTTATGGTTAACGCAATTAAAGGGTCTCTGTCCTGAACAGCTCTCAGGTCCTGTTTTGAAAAGGTAGGTAGACTTTCATCCCTCAATTGCGTAGGGTTGCAGTAGAACTCCGGAACAGCCGCAGCCATGACTCCTATGGCCTCCGCTTCAATCCCTCCCTTGACCCGGCGCTCTGCTCCTTGACACAAAGCTTGGACCCCATCTGGAGTTAACTGAGTCCATTCTGTAGTGTAGGGTCTTCTCGACAAAGCATCAGCATCTCGATTATTCACCCCAGGGCGATACTTCAGGCTGAACCGAAACCCTGACAGAGCGGCCAACCACCGATGTCCCTTTGCGTCCAGTTTTGCAGTAGTAAGGATGTAGGTAAGAGGATTGTTATCTGTCTTTATCACAAACTCGGCCCCATACAGATAGTCCTTTAGCTTGTCTACCACTGCCCACTTTAAGGCTAGGAACTCCAACTTGTGGGTAGGATAGTTCTTTTCGGAAGGCGTAAGGCTCCGGCTCACATACGCTACAGGCCTCAGCAATCCATCATACTCTTGATACAGGACTCCTCCTAGACCTTCTCTGCTGGCATCCACATGTAACTCGTACGGCTTGTGAGGGTCCGCATAGGCCAAGACAGGAGCTCGAGTTAAACTAGGGATGTGCGTTTCGGGTTTCGGAATCTCGCAATTTTCACGAAATTTCCCGATTCGTGTTTTCGGATCCGGCCGATTTTCCGAAAATTTTTAGATCCGAAAATGGCAGATCTGAAAAGTTTTCCGAGCCGAAACGAAATATTTTCGGAATTTTCGAATGGACTTGAAATGTGTCAAATTGAAATTTATTTTCGCTCTATTCATGATTTCGGTTCCATTCGTGATTTCGGATCTTTATTTAATAAAAAAAAACACGATAGAATCGCCAGAATTATCGTAGACACTTTGAAACGAGGAGAACAGAAGTTCCGAAAAAAAGAAAATTTCCGAAATTTCCAAAAAGTCGATACAAAAAACGAGCAAAGTGACACGAAAATACGAAAAATGGTCGATATTCCGAAAAAAAAATGTACACGAAAAACGAGTCGAGCCGAACCGAATCGAAACAGAAATCGGCCGAAATGAGCCGAATCGAAAAGTTTAAACATCCGAACAAATCGAACCGAAAAAAAAATCGGTGCACAAGCCTAAGTTAAACTCTCTTTCAGCTTCGTAAAAGCACCTTCACACTGACTGGTCCACTCTCCCTGGATGGACTCTCAAGCTTTCCTTGGCCCTGGAGCTGACGGATTTCGGTCGGAGACCTTGTGGCCTTCTTCTGTGCTTTCCTTCTGTAGGAGCTTGTTCAGTGGTTGAGCTATTTTTGCGAATCCTCGTACAAATCTTCGATAATAGGAACAGAACTCCAAGAAAAATCTAAGTTCAGTGACGTTGCGGGGTCTAGGCCAAGAAGCTACGGCCTCCAACTTCCGAGGATCTGTCGAAACGCCTTCTGCTGAGACCACATGTCCCAGATACGTAACAGACGGTAAACAGAATTGACATTTCTCCAGAGACAGTTTCAATCCCTCTTCATGGAGCCTCTTCAAGACCTTCTCCAAACGTTGCTCATGTTCTTCCAGAGTCTTCCCAAACACAATTATGTCATCCAGGTACACTAATACTTTGATCAGATTCATGTCCCCGACTGTCTTCTCCATTAACCGCTGGAACGTGGCTGGAGCCCCCGTAAGGCCTTGAGGCATTCTGTTGAATTCAAAGAACCCCAGTGGACAGATGAACGCAGTCTTTTCTTTGTCTTCAGGATGCATTGGTATCTGGTGATATCCACTTCGCAGGTCTAGCACACTAAACCATTTTGCTCCAGACAAACACTGTAAGGCATCTTCTATCCGAGGAGTAGCATATTGGTCTGGGATGGTTCTCCGATTCAGCGTGCGATAGTCTATGCATAGGCGGACAGAGCCATTCTTCTTCCGGACCATTACTATTGGAGATGCATATGGGCTCCTGGACTCTTGGATCACCTTGGTTCTTTGCAGTACATTCAGCTGTTCTCGTAGATCATCTAAGTCTCCCAGCGGAACTCGTCTTGACCTTTCACGAAACGGCTTGTCTTCTTGTAATCGAATGCGGTGCTCAGTACTTTTAGCTAGGCCTATGTCGAACTCATCTTTCGAGAACAAGTCTCTCCACTTTAGAACTTGGGACTGAAGATGTTTCTTCCATTCAGGTGAAATGGGAGCGTCCTTGGGGTAGAATCTTTCATCTGGAATCTCTTTATCCACTCCCCCTCCTAAATCGGTAGGAGAGAGGGGCGTAGCGGATGCTATTTGCCCGATAGGCATTCGTGCTTTAAGGACTACTGGAGAATCAGATACATTGCCCACGCTGACTGAGACTCTTCCTCGTGTTCTTTTCAAAGCTTTAGTGGAGATTATTTCAGGGATTACTTCTACTCCGGCTTCACTCCCATGATTAAAATCGGTTTCCAGTACCACATAGGGACCTGGTTGCGATCTGTTCAACTTGACTGAAGCCCGGAAGCTCGCTACTTCTCCTGCTTGCAGAACCTTCTCTGTTCCTTCCAATCTCCACAGGCGCCCCACTTCAGCAGGTGCCTTCTGTTCTTCGACCATTCTCTGATAGACTGGACGTAACATTGGGTGTACTCCTTTAGTAGAACCTTCTTCCAATACGATAGGTGTCAGACGTCGCACCAAATCAGTATTCGTCCCCACTATCATGGAACTCCTGTTTGCCCCTGAAGGCCGAGGACACACAATGGCCAATGCATCACAACCTCCGGACTGTCCGATGACTTCGGATCCGATCTCCAACTTCACCTGTAGATACCCGTCATAAGGGAGTTTCTCAGTTCCGATACCCCAGATTTCCAGGTCCTTCAATTTCTGTAGAGGGATGTGCTTCAAGTGTTTCTCATAGAAGTCTCGGTAGATCAATGTCACTTGAGCCCCTGAGTCCAACAGAGCTTTAGTGTAGACTCCCTCCACTTGGATTGGCACAATAGGAGAAGGACCTATCAGCTGGTCAGGAAACTTGGTGGTGGCACCAGGACACTTAGACCCAGTTTGTTGTACCCTGGCCTTCTTCTTGGCCCGTGTAGGTTTTGGGTGTGCATTGCTTCTCCATGACGTAGGTCCGGATGCTAAGGGAGTGACTCTTTCAGTCCTGGCAGGCTCGGCAGTTGGCCAGACTTTGGGCCCTCTCGCCCTCTTAGTCCTGGCTTGATTTTTGGAGCGGGTTTCAACCTTCGGGCACCTAGGTTGCTCCTTCACTTGTGCCCTCTGGAGTTTCCCGCCGGTGAGGTGGATAACAGTCCTTCCAAGGCTTTCAAAAACTCCTCAACTCTATTTCTTTCAGGCTTTCGGCTTTTGCATTGTGCGCGGAAGTGGCCCATTTCTCCACAACTGAAACATCTCTTCTTAGAAAGCGGAGATGCAGTCGCCTGCTGTGATTCGGTTGAAGGACCCTGGCTAGACGCCACAGCAACTCCGGTTGTCTGCATGTCTGTAAGGAACTTCTGCATCTCTGTCTGTCTCTGTCACCTTCAACAATACTCGGCACAGTTCCGCGTGCGCCTGTTGCAATTCAGCTTGAGCTTCTTGTACTTTCTTAACAGTTTTGTGCAACTCGCCATGTGCAGAGAGGTTTAATTCTTTGACAGCCCTCTCTGTGGATTTAAAAGCGATCAGATGCTCTTGTTCGTCCACGTCGGATCCATATGTATCCAACGAGTCACTTTCAGGCTGCAAACATTCGTTATGCCGCACAGGTTGCGCGTAAGCTCTTTCTCCTCTCCTGAAGGATTTTTCTTCCAGTAAAGCCTCCTCCTCTCTGACAGCTCGGATCAGTTCCTGGTACTTCAGTTCTTGATTACCTTCTCTGCTTCTCAGCTGCAGCATCACTGGATCTAGAGGTTGAGAGCCCCTCAGGATCTTTTTTATTCGGATCTTATCCACTTCAGCCGGTTCGGCCCCTTTCTTGAGGAGTATCTGGTGCAGAATCTTATCTAGGCGCCTCATATATTCGGTCATTCTCTCACCTTTCCGCTGGTAGGTGTGTTCATACTGATATACGAGCTCTGCAGCCTTTTTCGTTCACCCAAAAACTTCCTCCAGAACATTTAAATAATCTAAAGCAGTGCAGTCTTTCTTACTCAATTTTAGGTTTCTTACAGCCTCTGACGCAGGTCCCTTTAAGCTCTCGGTGATCCTTTGCTTTTTCTGGGCTTCAGGGACGTCCCACTCATCCAGAGCCTGCATCACCTGTTCCACCCATTCTTCGAAGGTTTCTTCTCCCGCCGGAGTTGGTACGTTTCCTGTAAAATTTCTCAACCGTCGATAACCGAAGTTAGTGTGCGGAGGGCTTGTTCTCTGACACTTAGCCAGCAAATCTCCAATAGCCACTATAAATTCAGGCCCGATCATGGCCAACGGACTGGGCGCGGGAACACTCACGGATTCGCCACGTGGCGCACTTGGCTGAATCAGTTGGACTTCCACGTCATCGGTCAGCTTCACGCTCGTGCCCTGAAAACACACTGGAACACCCTTTCTCCACTCAAAAAGAACATACGTGTGAGAGGTATCTGGGTTCTCTTTAATGTCCAGGATTAACCCCCGATGATCTGGCGTCAGCGCGGCCACGGCCTGGCGAATCTGATCTTCGGCCCAAGTGTCTGCAGGAATATCCATGACTATACACAATTCTAACTGACTACTGTGCTCCTCACACCACTTGGCAGCAGTGTCTGGATCCATATTTAACCCTTTAAATGCGGTTTTTCCAGAGACTGGATACCGGAAAAGAGCCCCCACGTGTAGCGCTCACTCCCAGAGGAGCCGCTGAAATTGAACCTCGGGTCAGTCTCCCCGCACTAGGGAATAAATATACTCCAGCACCGTCGTGGATTTTATAAATTATATAGTTTACTAGAATAAATGGCATATAATGAATAACACGGTATACGTAGATATATTTACAGCACTTCGTAATGCGGGAAACGCGCAGCGGAAAAGAAAATACAAGGCTTCGAAATTCGAGAAACGCGCAGCGGAAAAGAAATACAAGGCTTCGTAATTCGAGAAACGCGCAGCGGAAAAGAAGGAAAAATATATCTGTAACCCCCTTTGTGGTTGGGGAGTGAGTCCCGTACAGGTTATGTCCCAAGGATGTAGGTGTGTGTGTGTGATGGTATCCGGGTACAATATTCAACTTGCCAGTGAGTTATTTATGAGGTATCTTCGACTAGTCAAGTTGGGGCCCTGTGGGTTTTGGAACAAACCGCAGCGTGCTTTCTATTTTCAAAATGGCCTGGAAGGCCTCTCACCCATCCACCCGATACTTGGTGCTCTGCTCGACCCAGGACGTCTCTCCGCTCGATTTTGACTGGGATTTTATGGGTTACCGGATCCGCTGTCTTGCTTTTCTGTAGCTGCCGCAAGATGTCCAGCTCACCGCCTGCACTCCCTGTCCGATCGATCTGCGGTGCTCCTAACTCGGGGTCTTCCAGCTCACTCGATATCAGCGTGGGTATTCTGGTGAATCACTGGGTCTTCCTCTTGTAAGGCTGAATAACCCGGTCTTTATCTCTGTAAGGCCCCAGCTGCGCTCCGGCCTGGTCACTGTCATGTTCTGCAGCACTGTGCCTTGCTTCTCTCACTCCCTGGCGCACTCTTCCAGCTCTCTCCACGAGGCTCAGGATGTAAGCGTCTGTGTCCCACCCACTTCCTGTGTCCCAAAGCATGCCGGGAAATGTAGTCCCAATGCAATGTTCAGTGTCTCACATCGCGCTTGTCTCCCTCCGGTGGCCAAAAATAAGTACTACCACGACAAGGAATTAAAACCATCGCTACATTTTGTTTTTTTATGAAATATTTTCATGAATCTAAAAGAGCAATTCACTATAGCTGTAAGGGCAGAGGCTATGACCCCTGTGTAGTGTTGTGTGTATGGAACCCAATGGCAAGCTGAAGAAGGAGACCAGGAGATGTATGATCAGTTGAGCATTTACTGGATGGAACAAAATATAAATCCAGAACAAAAGATAACACAAGATTTCTTTGACAAGAGTAAAGTCCAGATGAAGGATTGTAGGGGTAAATAACATGAGTTGTAATCTTTGAAAATAGACCAGGGTAGATGAATTGGACTTGAAGATAGGATCCGGAACTGGTACCGTGGGTATGGAAGCAAGCCTGGAGATGGAGCTGGTGCCGTGGAAGCAAGCCTGGAGATGGAACTGGTGCCGTGGAAGCAAGCCTGTAGATGGAGCTGGTACCGTGGAAGCAAGCCTGTAGATGGAGCTGCTACCGTGGAAGCAAGCCTGTAGATGGAGCTGGTACCGTGGAAGCAAGCCTGTAGATGGAGCTGGTACCGTGAAAGCAATGCCTGTAGATGGAGCTGGCACCGTGGAGGCAAGCCTGGAGAGGAAACTGGCACTGTGGTAGCAAGCCTGAAGATGGAACTGGCACTATGGTAGCAAGCCTGAAGATGGAACTGGCACTATGGTAGCAAGTCTGAAGATGGAGCTGATACCGTGGAAGCAGGTCTGGAAGCGCAGCTGGTACCGTGGAAGCAGGTCTGGAAGCGGAGCTGGTACCGTGGAAGCAGGTCTGGAAGCGGAGCTGGTACCATGGAAGCAGGTCTGGAAGCGGAGCTGCTACTGTGGAAGCAGGTCTGGAAGCGGAGCTGGTACCGTGGAAGCAGGTCTGGAACTCGGGATTCTCTTGGAGCAGATACGAAGAGGGACCACTGGATAACGTGGTGGTGAACCACAGGATAACCTGGTTAATGAACTGGGAAAGGCGGCAGATTTAAATAGGGTTCAGAGGATCATAAGAACACCGTTCACCTGGGGCTCGTAGGTGGAGTTGGGATACCTGAGTACTTGATGGGTTAATTGGTGGCATACGAGGATCTCCAGTGCAGGTGTAATGCAGTACCTTTACTTGACCAGGGTACCTAGGTCTTCATGCTTTGGGATGGACGATCACGCATGCGCGCTTGGTCTCTGCTCAGTTGGATCCCGGAGGCGGCGTGGGACACATCCTGGCTCTCCTCCTCCGAGTTGAAGACCAGAACCAGGGAGCAACGCGCCATGAGGGACCCCGGGTGAGTATGCAAGGTGTCCCAACATGGCGGCCGCGGTCCGACCGCGGCGTGGGGCATGACAATAGCTGGAAGTATTTATGACTATTTCTACAGCTCCGCCACGTTGGTTCGGTAAACATTTGATATTGATTTTAAAAGTTATTAATAAAGTATTCGTTTTTAGCTTACATACTATCATCAATATAGTGAATTGTTTAATTGATTTCCCACTTGTGTTTATGTGAATTATGTTTGCTTAGAAATTCAATCCTGTGCTGTTGATTATTTGGCTTGAGAATGGCTGCTTGGGTTTTCAAAATGTTGCCTTACCCTGCATAAATATTCAGCATTCGGAGTGCCTCTTCCCATCTTGTTATTCTTGGAAATATGGGCTGAGGGCCTGAGTCTGATGTGATCTTTTACAATAATTAATAACTAGGAGAAAAACAAACAAGGTCCAAAGATGACACAAAGCAATCCCATAATAAGAATAGCTGTTTATGACATCCCCGCTATCTCAGGTAGAACAGCTAATAAACCCACAGCACAGACAAGGTAGTAAGGTGGCAAGGGTGCTCAGGTGAAAAACATTTAATATAAGCAACATACAATATTTCAGAACAAATTACAATATGTCAATGTACATTTGACCTTGGGGCCTAGTCCGATGTTGCCGTTAAGCACATTGCTTGAGCTGTTCGGCAATATCACTCCTCAGTCCGGCCAGATCTCACTCGATTGAGCTCGCGTCTTGTCTCCATGGTGTCCTATGGACTCCTGGAGCTGATAACCGCAGCAGCACTAAGTGCCACAGTGTTATCATTGAACACATTGGCAGTATTAAGTTTGGAACTGCTGAGAAAGTGGCTCCTTCGCAATACAGGTGTTAAATGACAGGCGCTAATGTAAAACGGCAGACACTCAAGTTTTTCATTAGCGTCTGCCATTTAACACCAATAGAGCCCCATGTATTATGGCAATGGTAAAATACAATTGCTGTAGGGCTCACCGTCCTTATAACTTGGCAATGTAGAACATTCAAAAAAAGAATGGTGGCAATAATCCATGTGCCACAACCATCTGCAGCTTCCAGTGCTGTTCATGTTAAATGGGTTTCAAATGTGCACCGTTACTATTTAATTGTATTTTGTCCTTCTGTTAGAGGTATGATGATGAACACTAGATTCTTTTTTCTTACTCACAACCACAAATCTGCCCTAATCTGAAACTGTAAGGAGGAAATTTCAAATACAAATCTGCCAAGAAAAATTATGTTGATTTAACTGTTAACCCTATAACATAAATATATGTCTCTGGTCAAGTTAGACAAGCTCCCAGTTGACGAGATCCTACTTAAGAGCATTACCCTGTTTGAATACACAATTTGTATTTCCTGTACCTTAAATGACCACTCCTAAAAAAGAATTTGACCTAATTCTATTGTACTAATTGTTTAGATATCTATTTATAAATAGAGTCCTGTTGTTAGATGTATTTAACCAGTTCAGATGATGTAGTTTCATGGTATTCAGCTCCACCCTTCACAAGCACCATTAGATCAACAATTTAGATAGAAGAATAATCCATCTGATTCTAATTTTATTTTATTAAATGGTTATTGTTATTGTTTACTTGAAGCCACGTAGGGTAAAGAAAGGGAACAACCAAAGGAGGCAGCCGGCATCTACTAACCCGTCCTCGCCTTCCTATTGGTTTCCGATTGGAATGCCAAGCATATTGTATTTATATGTGATTATTAAAGAGCTATGAGATATACAGTTTCAACATGAGTAGTAGTTCCATTCATCAAAACTCAGTTTAAAAAATGTGTATTAAAGGTTTTGATATGACATGTTAAAAGAACTAAACTGGCCATCGCTGGAATCTAGATGCACCCTTCACCTTTCCAACCTGGTGTTTAAGAGCTTTTCTGGGAAGCTACCACCCTACCTGAATATGCTGCTTCCCCCGGCAGTTCCCTCATCCTATAACCTCAGATCCAGGACCAGCACCTTACTTACAATACCACAATACAAAAAGAAAGTGGCTCGATCCTCATTTTCCTACAGAGCACCGCAAATATGGAATAATCTCCCAGACACCATCAAATCTTCCCCCAGTCTAAAGTCCCTTAAGACTACCCTATTAACATACCTCAATACGAAATGCACCTGTAAACATGTAACATAATGACTTTATTTCCTACATATTTATTTTTCTGTTAATCTGTATATTTGGTCTTGTGTTAATATCTTGCATTTTACGATTTTGTATTTCTGTAACAACTCAATGTTCTTGAACCCAGGACATACTTGAAAACGAGAGAAATCTCAACGTATCCTTCCTGGTAAAATGCTTTATAAATAAATAAATAAATAAAATATTAGAATTATGGATACAATCACACAGCTCCATATTTGCGTGGCCATAGAAAGCTGTGCATGAATCTGTTGTTTGCTTGTTTGTTTTTTGGCCATCCATATAACTTCCTAGCTCTTTTAACAAACAAACCTGCTTAAACTGTAATAGTAAGTGTAACAAAGCAGTCCGCACACTGCAATAAACTACGCAAAAAGCATACTCCAGTATACTATTAATGTGCTAACAACAAGGAAAAGCTCAAGAGGTCTTCCTTTATTGAAACTCCACATGAAATGGATTTGAGTATAATATTCCTGACATGAATTAATCAAAGTTAGTCTCCTCAGCTGTTACCATTCTATGTCTGTGACTTGATGGGTAATGTAAACTAGACTTGTCCATTTGTTTTCGGATGAACCGCGACTTATCCACATTTTGGGTAATTCAGCAGCTCCATCTGAATCCCAGTGAAACAACTCATGTGACTATTTTGTCGCAGAAAAACTAGTAGTAAGGGAATAAAGGCAGAACGGTAGCTCTATAACTATATAGAGAACCACCGGATACCCAAAAGCGACCACCATCGCGCCACCAGATACGTACTTTTAGCTCTATAACTGTATTATTTATTTATTGTAATAACTTAATAAGACCTGAAAAAACTGGATAAGGATCAATTCACCCAGGACATACTTGAAAATGACAGAAATCTCAATCTATCCTTCCTGGTAAAATCCTTTCTCAAAAAAATAAATAAAATAAATTCAAGTAAACTAGCTACTCATCATATTATAAATAAAGCTAAATATTCTGTGTGGGTGTTAGCCTTCCTAAATCAATGATACCTTAAAAATGAAAATATAGGGAAGAAAGGGTGATTATTGAGAAGAATTGGCCTGCACAGCAAACAGTACCTTTTCTGCCCTGATAAACTGTGTTTCTTTATTGTAGCTCAATAACATTCAAGCCACGTAGATAAATTACAAGTCAAAGTCTTTTGTTAAGCACAGGTTTACACTGATAATGACTTTTCCAATACAACTTTTTTTTATCAAAGCCTTCCAATTAACATGTTGTTGAAGATACAACAATATCAATTACATAGTTTTATATACAAATTAAATTGAATTTATATTCATCATGTATTGCACAAATAAAAATTATGGAAATGGAATGGAAAAAGAAAACATTAAAAATCCAATTTATTTTTCAAACTTCACATTTTGTGGTTGATATCTCACCATATTTTTTTTTGGAGAAAGGATTTTACCAGGAAGGATACATTGAGATTTCTCTCGTTTTCAAGTATGTCCTGGGTGGCGAGTATGTACCTTGTCAAGCATGCCCCCGTCTCTCCCCCAAAACACCCCCTACTGCCCCTCAGAATATGCAGAACTGCCGATACTAGAAAGGCAAAACCTGAGACCTGCCTTATAGCTAATCCAAGGGGGGTCCTAAAGTAAGGTTAATAAAAAAAATAATGATGCTAATTCAATTGTTTCCAAAGAAAGCTTGTCTATTCAGCATTTCATAATCACTCACAATCTCCATTCTTTTTTCAAAGTGTGCACCCACTTCTCATAACGCCCCCGAAGACAATATTTTGTCAATGTAGCTTCAACTCGAGACAATTGTGTTGAAGTTGGCAGACTTCCCTTCTTTGAAAGTGATGAGGACAACTAAAGTAGTTCTTGTTCTGCAGTCAACAAAAGCAGATCCCAGTGGGCTTCTTGGTGAAGTTGTAATGCTTGCTATTTGATAATTGTTTGAGGTTCCTTATCAACAAATTCCTTCACCTTGGCCACCTTTTTCTCACCCATGGACTCAGGGGCGGATCCAGAGACTAGTCTCGGGAGGGGCACTGACAGAAAATAAGGTGTTTTAGCAGAGAGTCCGACTCACGAGAATTTACAGAGGGCCCGGCTCACAGGAGCTTACAATCTAGAGGAGCAGAGGGCCCGGCTCATAGGAGCTTACAATCTAGAGGAGCAGAGGGCCCGGCTCACAGGAGTTTACAATCTAGAAAAGCAGAGGGCACCCAGGAGCTTACAATCTAGAGGAGCAGAGGGCACCCAGGAGTTTACAATCTAGAGGAGCAGAGGGCACCCAGGAGCTTACAATCTAGAGGAGCAGAGGGCACCCAGGAGTTTACAATCTAGAGGAGCAGAGGGCACCCAGGAGTTTACAATCTAGAGGAGCAGAGAGCCCCCAGCTCACACATGGATTTGCCCCCCAGCTCATGGATTTGCCCCAGCTCATGGATTTACCCCCAGCTCATGGATTTGCCCAGGTCATGGATTTGCCCCCAGGTCATGGATTTGCCCCCAGCTCATGGATTTGCCCAGCTCATGGATTTGCCCCCAGGTCATGGATTTGCCCCCAGGTCATGGATTTGCCCAGCTCATGGATTTGCCCCCAGGTCATGGATTTGCCCCCAGGTCATGGATTTGCCCCCAGCTCATGGATTTGCCCCCTGCTCATGGATTTGCCCCCAGCTCATGGATTTGCCCAGCTCATGGATTTACCCCCAGCTCATGGATTTGCCCCCAGCTCATGGATTTACCCCCAGCTCATGGATTTGCCCAGCTCATGGATTTGCCCCCAGGTCATGGATTTGCCCCCAGGTCATGGATTTGCCCCCAGCTCATGGATTTGCCCCCTGCTCATGGATTTGCCCCCAGCTCATGGATTTGCCCAGCTCATGGATTTACCCCCAGCTCATGGATTTGCCCAGCTCATGGATTTACCCCAGCTCATGGATTTGCCCAGCTCATGGATTTACCCCCAGCTCATGGATTTACCCAGCTCATGGATTTACCCAGCTCATGGATTTACCACCAGCTCATGGATTTACCCCCAGCTCATGGATTTGCCCCCCAGCTCATGGATTTGCCCCCAGCTCATGGATTTGCCCAGCTCATGGATTTGCCCCCTGCTCATGGATTTGCCCAGCTCATGGATTTACCCCCAGCTCATGGATTTACCCAGCTCATGGATTTACCCCCAGCTCATGGATTTACCCCCAGCTCATGGATTTGCCCCCCAGCTCATGGATTTGCCCCCAGCTCATGGATTTGCCCAGCTCATGGATTTGCCCCCTGCTCATGGATTTGCCCAGCTCTCACCTGGATATTGCTCCAGGCCTCCAGCTCCGGTGTTCAGGGGACCCAGATGCCGCCGGGCAGCGCAGGAGCGCCTGCCCGGTCCTGAAGAGTGCGTCCTTGTAAAGGGGAGGCGGCTGCGTGCGTGCGTGCGCAGGTCACGCGGTCCGGCCAGTCAGGTGGTACAGAGACTCAGTACCACCTGATTAGCCGGACCACGTGACCGGCTGCGCCTGCACGCAGCCGCATCCCCTTTACAAGGACGCACTCTTCAGGACCGGGCAGGCGCTCCTGCGCTGCCCGGCGGCATCTGGGTCCCCGGCTCAAATCTCGGGGGGGGGCAATTGCCCCGTTGCCCCCCCCCTGGATCCGCCCCTGCGATGGACTTGTGGGGACGTATGGGGACGTGTGTGTCTCACTCTCTTGATTCGTCAAATGTCCAGACTTCAATCTGTTAAATCAGATGTAGACCTTTTGGAGACGGGACTTCATCACCAAGGTAGTTTTAAAAGGGTTATTCTCAATTTCTCAGTTTACTTCTCCATCTGCCATCTATTCTGCTACTCAGCATGTGTATCTCCCACAACTATTTTTACTATAAATAATAAATTAATATACAGCCATGGCAACAAGGACACATAAATGCACTTATAGAGTCACTCCACTTATCCATACTACTTTATTGTTTTAGAGTGGTCAGGATGTGTAGTGTCTCCCCCTTCCAGCTCCATCAATCTGATGAAATTGCAGGGTGAAGTGGAGGAGTTTCCTCTACCCCACCCAGTGTCACCAGCAGTTAGGGTCTTTGAAGTGGAGGAGTTTCCTCCACCCCACCCAGTGTCACCAGCAGTCGGGGTCTTTGAATTCCCTGGCTGCTGGTCACCAGATTGGTCACTAGTAACTGCACGCAGAGAATCTGCATGTGCGTGTAGACCCGATCCATCATTCTGCCCAAACACTACCGAACTTGCGTAGGTATAGTTTGCAAGTCCCATGGTAGTGCGTAGTTTGTGTTCCCTACTCTACGCAAGTTTCGTAAGAGCACAAATTCTGCAGAAAGGCTTCAGGGACTTCTGGGTTTCAGAATCCCTGCGCTGAAGAGGAGCTGCGTGTGGCGAGGGACAAAAGTTGAATAAAATCACCTAGAATAAAAAAATTTATTGGGCAGGGCCTGTCAGAAGTCTCTTTCGCTGAGCGCATCCTTAGCAGCAAAGTGGTTATCTGCAGCAAGAAGTCTATTTATTCATTTTTTAGGATATTTTAGGCAATTTTCGAGATTTTTTCGGCACATATTCTTTTTTTTTAAAATAGCTTTTTTTTTCTGTAACACACCTTTCTATTATTATTCATTGGACCTTATTTCTTAATTCCAGGCATTTTCGTCTAGTAGTTTTTTTTGCAAACAGCTATTAAAAAATTCTAAGTTGCGGTGTTTTTTTTTTGGGTTTTTTTACCCCATTCGTCGGCTTGTTGGCTTTTTATGGTGGCTGGTCGACACTCTGTTCGGCGGATCATTGGCTTTTTTACAGATGCATTTGGCTTTTTTTTGGAGGTTTTCCTGCGGATCGTCGGTGTGTTCAGCTTTTTTTTGGCAGCATATCGGATCACTCCAGATCTCTGGCGGCTTTGCGCCAGTTTTTGCGTTCGAATCAGCGGTTTTGCGTCAGGTGTTCGGTTGCGGTCAGCCCCTTTTCCCTGTGCCCCAGGGACCCTGCGGTGAATGCTAAATTCACCATAGGGTCGGGAAATTTGATTCCCAGAAGTGCGGGGAATGAAAGAGCAGCAACATTCCGGTGGAATTTCGGTGCCCTTTGAATAACCCTTTAGGTTTTCCTTTACACTCTTTCCATATTATGTGTATTTTTTTCTCTATTTCTCTCCAATGTTTGGGATGTAGTGAAAGTGGGAGAGTCTGTTTTAAACCACAGTCTCTCAGAGAAGCTGCTTGGTGGACGTTGCAGTTTAATAAAAGAATGGGGGTAAAGGTAGTTTTATATTATTTCCCCCCTCTGCCTGCTAGGCCTTTGTGAGGAACTCAGAAGGTGATTGTTCAGCTGCTCTGAAAATCAATTGGTTCACACCCATGGTTGTGTGTTTGCAAACAAACCCTCAGGTTTTCATGAACCTCCCTATGGCTGAGTGCCAAGTGTGATAAAGAAACTTAAGCAAAAACAGCACTCACCAAAAAGAGACAGATCTACAACTGTTCAAAACAGTATAAGGTTTTGTCAAATCAAGACACTGTATAAGCAACAAAGTGCTTAAATATTAACTCGGACGGTAGTCACTGTGGATTGGGGTACATGGACCAAGAGATATGTTTCAGATGTGCAAGCCTGATGTTTTATGTAGCTTCCCAGCCCTCTCATATGTTAAAGTCACCTTGTAACTACAATTCTAGGTGCAGGGTGTTTGGGTTTTCTGTGCCCTATTCCCTGATGCCTGTGTTATATAAACGATTGCTCTTTTTTCCCTGCTTCCACCCAATCCGCAGGAACTGGCTTAAACAAGATCTCACTGACCCTTCCTCAGCTTTGTTTCACCAGTGCATGTGTGTGTGGGTGGGGGAGGCTATTGGGAGGCTCTTCAGTATGTGTTTTACCTTTGTATTCCGTACATTCCCCCTGTCTGTGTTTGTAATTGTCTGGAATTATCAATGTCTGTGTTTGTAATAAAGTCATTCCCAGTTTTGTTTTCACCCTGCAAGGAGCACCGGCTATTGACTGGGTGGGTTTCCATCATAACCTTCTGGATACTCATGGCGAGGGGAGCATTCTGCACGTGGGTATGGGACCCCACATTACATTAACCACACCTGACCCCACTGCACCTCTGCTCCCATTTTAACTCTTTTTTCTTCACTCCAGAGGGAGGTGGTCACAATGCATAAAGTGTGCAGTGTCCCTTTAATTTCTTCTATTGTTTCTTTGTTGATTCTGCCATTTGACCAGAAGTAGAGACAGCGATGTGTGTCCTCAAGAGGTGCAATTGTGTCTCCTGTGTTTAATACATGAAATGAGCATCAAAAACAAACATTTCAGGTGTGGAACCCTTCTTCAGTGTGATTCCCATACAGACCGAACAAGGGATCACAATATATACAAATGTCCATCCCACCAAATTAAGAAATAGCCCTCCCCTCACAATGATAATGTGGCATCCTGTCGAAGAAGAAATGTAGATGAACGTGAGGTGCTAGAAAAGGTACTGGGAGCTAAGGCTGGGGTCAGACCAGCGCACTTTTAACGTGCGTTCTGGCGCACTTAATTACGGCCGCACTAGCAGCAGATGACGGGCAATGACGGCCAATATACGAAGTACGGTCGCACGAAAGTCCGGCTGCGCAACGCAAGTGGAAAATTAATGCATTTTTTCGAGAACGCAGAACCGCTAGTACGGACGTACAGAGTGCGCTGCGTCCGCTAGCGGTGTGTGTGTGTGATTTGGAGACGTCAGACCCTGCTCGTGTCCGGCCAACATAACGTCCAGACACCCAAAGTTTCCTGGTTTGGATCCGTAAAAAATCACGCACGAACATGCGCATCGTATGACCGTTTTCGCGAATTCAGTGAAAAAATACGTCAATGCGTTCGGACGCACTTTTTTACGTTCGCGTGTAAAAATGCTTTCGTTTGACCCTAGCCTAAAGGATTAGCTGTAGGTTTTTTAAATTGATTGAGTGTCTTCACTTACTCCAAAATGCTGAACGCTTCACCAAAGTCAGCAGGCAGAGTCAGGAAGTGGCGCAATGTTACTGCGAAATATACGAAGAAAAAAAAGTTGTCAGCTGCGCTCACCACCGTAGCTCCATGAAAACAAAACACAGTCAGATGTAGGACTCAACTGACCCAGAGGTGCCATGATGTGGCAGGTGAGCTTACTCTTCAATGGCCTTTCAAGTAAACTAAAACCTTTGATTGTGTTTTGTTTCGCATGGAGCTACAGTGGTGACAGATGACAACTTTTTTTCTTGTTATGCTTTATACATGAAGCAGGCTGGATACTTCTGGTCCACACAGCCGCCCTGATAGGGAATAGGCGCAAAACCATTTTTTCTGCATATGTGTATATTTTGTTGTATCCTCAGCCAGGTCATCATTGCAGCTGCCCCTTTCCATGTTTTCTTTTTAATCCCAAAGTAGAATTGTTCCTGGTGAGGGTATAAATATAACCCATCAGTTTGTCTCTTAGCTGATAAGCAGCATGAGGATATGCGGTTGCTTAGAAATGCAGCACTTAGTTTCTTTAGGTAGGACTCACCTGACCAGAGGTGCGGTAACGTGGCAGGTCAACTTACACTTCAAGGGCCATTCAAGTAAACTAAAACCTCTGATTGTGTTTTGTTACGCATAGAGCTACGGTGGTACGGTGGTGACAATTTTTTTTTCTTCATGTTTGGGTTCCCAAAACAACCCTAAAACCTTAAAATACAGTAATGTTACATAGCAATTACATGGAACTGAAAAACAAATCGGGTATTCGACATACGCCGGACTCAGGAGTAACGCCAATATCGTTGTGCCGTAAAACCGGGACCTTGTCGTATCTCGAGGATATTCAACATACGCCCAACTCTGTTACGATGATGCCGTCAGAACCGAACCCCATTGCAAGTCAAGGACTGTCTGTATAAGCTAAATGGAAGGGTAATGTTCTGTACTGCTCATATTTTGGTGGGTTTTTAACACTGAATACTTTCACTTTACAGACTATTATTTCTAACTCCTCTAAGTTTCAAAACATTCATGTGTTTACTTTGGAATAGTATCAAAATGATTTTTGGAATTTGCCAAAACACGTTAGTCTCCTAACAAGCCAGGAATGCACAAACATCCAGAAATGAAACTGCAGGGAGAAAGGAATAATTAGGTTTTTTGGTGATTTTCGTTTTTATCTTTTCCGTTTCACAATCAATCGCTCCTTATTTTTGCTTTGCATTTCATTTTAAAATGTAACTCGTTATTGTTAAAGTAGCCATCCATTAGAAAACACCTATACTGTGGTTTCAAGTCTGGATGAAAAATGGATTAACAGAATTCAGGCACCACAACCATTTTAACCCTTTCACTGATGAATCCTTTCTGCCCCATGTGCTGAGCTCATGAGCTTTTGACCATTTTTTTCTTATCACATTTAAATGCTTTTTAAAGTTATGTTTTATTGCAGAACCCAGACAAATTATATAATCTTTTTCAGTGGACTGGACAGATTCAAAATATGTCATTACTATCAGGGTTATTCAGAGAGAGGTGAAACCCAGGAGAATGACTGGAGAAGTGAAAATTCTAGGTCAAAATAGCCAAACCAGAAAAATTCTCCCATTTATCTCACTTTCCAAATCAGCTATTTGGTCTAGATTGTTCTCTTCTCCTGCCAATTCTCCTGGTTTTCACCTCTCCTGTATGTGTACATGTCTTGTTAAGTCTGAATGCTATAGGAAAAAATGTCAAACAATTGTAAATTTCGATTTGGAATTCAATTATTTACAGCATATAATTTTTTTTCAACATTTCATCACCTTACCCTTTGAGGTTATATTTTACTACTTTTGTCTAAGGAAATAAGCAATTTTAAACAAAAAATGAAAAGAAAAAAACAAAATTTTCTTTCACATTTCAGGAGTAATATGACTATGTATAAGATTTTGTATATTCATATGAAATGAGAAGGTTAGTTGTGGCAGTAGCATTGTTTTAAGTGGACAATGTCACTGGTTAAGAAAAAAAATTTAATTTTGCCTTTATTTTCACACATTCATGTTTGGTATAATTTGAAAGGCAGGACTTGACCCAATTTGACCTTGTGGTGTGTAGGGAACTGGAGGTACAGGGGTACAGTCCCACAACTGGGGATGATGACAAATATATCAGTCCACTGTGGCTGAGAGTCCAGTTTGGCACAGGACGCGTCAGCCGCAACCTCAGGTGAAACCCCTGGTTTCTTCTAAGACATCATCTGCCCTGAAAGGGTTAATGTAATTTGATTGGTCATGGTGACAATATCCGTCCCATCACTTCCACAGAAAACTCTCACTCAAGTTGAGTTGGCCAGTGTTCTGGGATTTAGGCCAGGAATGTACAGTTGTACATATTATATTATATTTAACCCCTCCAGTTTTCTCCCTCACCCCACTATCACTTTTTAAACGTAAAGGGACACTCTATGCATTATGACCACGCTATGTTATTTGACTGGTCACAGTGCTCTGAGTGCTTTCATCCCTCAGCACTTCTCAGAGGGCTGACTCATTCCTTACAGGAAAATGCCTTCATGTAAAGTCCAGAGGTGTACAGAGGGAGCCCAGTGCTGTCTACAAGATGGGTTTCAAAATTAGCTAAAACACTAAGGGCCACATTACATTCCTAGTGGTAAAACAGGGGCGCTAGGGAGGAAAAACTGCGCTCGCAGTTTTCCCCTTAGCTTGCCCATTTTACCGCCAGATTACAATGCAGGCGCTAAAGAAGCTGCCTGCATTGTTACTGCGTGCAAAGCCCCGTATATAGGACTCCATTGAGCCAGAAGCTGGCGGTCACATGACCTGCCGGATCTCACCTCGCGAGATCCGGCCGGTCAGCGTAGTGGTGCGCAGAGGAAGACTGGGGGGACCTTTTCCCCCAGTCTTTCCCTGCTCCCGCCGGAATGAGGAGGCAGACAGAACCACGGTCCTCGCCGCGGGACAGAGTGGTGAGTATACAATTATTTTTATTATTTTATTGGCTGGTGTTATTGAATTCTGCAGAAGCGGAATCCGTTAACACCAGGTCCTGGCTCTGGTTAATGTTTTGTTAATCGCGGCGGGACACTAATCAGCGCTGGGACATTGTAATCCTAACGCTGATTAACACTTTTGTGCTCCCCATGTTAAGTATAGGGAGCACAAAGTACAGTAACCTCGCACAGAGAAGCGCAAGATTCCCAACGCAAACGGGTTAACTCAAATGTTACCCACAGCCAGGAGCTGGAGTTAACAGATTGCACTTCCGCAGAATCAGTCAGTACCAGCCAAGAAACACCACAAAAATCACATACTCACCTCCCATTCCAGGGCGAGAACGGCAACTCAATTTGTTTCTACTTGCCGCTGGGAGCAGAGGTAGACTGGGGGGAAAAAAGTCCCCCAGACTCTCTTTGCAAATCACTCTGCCGACCTGTCGGATCTAACGGGACGAGATCCTGCAGGTCATGTGACTCCATGGAGGGAATGCTTGTGGCAGCCCTTAGCGCTGCTGTGAGCATCCCGAAGCTTAGCGCCGCGTTACAGTGCACGCTGCTGGATTAGTGCCTACACTGTAATATCCCGCTAAAATGGGGACGGTAAACCGGGGACACTCCTGAGTGAGGCCTCGAGTGACATATGCAACTCGTGACGACCCACCATTATGATGCTCATTGCACGACTTGGGACAAACTGCGCTTACGTCAAGCATTTGGCGACCTGCACAATCTCGGTAATGATCAGGGGTACACGATTAACGATGAACAGCGCATATGTAATTATGTGTAATTTCCCTTTCTGTGTCTTTCATACCCAGTGTCTCCAGTTGGAAGCCATATATGGTCCAGTGCTATGTGAAGAAGTACTGTGACAGTGACATTCCTTTAATTATGTCCCTCCCCTCCCCTTTTAACCTAGAATATCCCAAAAATGGGTAGAGCTCCATACTGGCCTGAGGAATAGAAACAGGAGGCACTCTAAACACAGGGCTTTAGATAGACCTCGGCATAACATCTGGTGAATTAATGCTCTCGTAAGTGTCACTGCAAAATATATTTACTATAAATCAAACCACTACCCTTGTTATGTGATTGATGTGAGATAACTTAAGTCCAGAGAAATGATTATGCTCTGGTTATGACCTATTCATTTTGCCAAGCTTTGGCAGCATTGATGCTGTGTGTATTTTGCTGTATAGTACATGAGGAATGCTTTGTATAAAATGCTGTTGGATATTGGATATAGATTTTCCTTTCTTTTTGACTTGTAGTTTAACAGGCTACGCCTCTAACCTCTTAAATGAGCTAACAAAGTATTTTATAAATCTGTTTCACATTAAGAGCATTATACAATACCGCAGCTGTCCTCAGATAAAGGAACCGACTCATCCATTTTATACTGTGTAACAATGGATATCTTTTACAGTATTCTTTGGAAAACTGACAAAAACGATCTTATACTGCAAGCATCCTGCACATCCTAAAATATTACTGATACTTGTGGAAAATATTTGGTAAAGAGCGTTTCTGGAAAAAGCTACGTTATAATCCCAGGACATACTTGAAAACGAGAGAAATCTCAATGTATCCTTCCTGGTAAAATCCTTTGTAAATAATAAATAAATAAATAATTCTGGAAAAAAAAATACTTTATAATTCTGGATTTGTTTGCTTTAATAGTAGTTATTCAGTAGGGTTATTCACTAAGTGAAGTAGGTTTATCTACTGAGCCACTGTTCCAAGAGGCTCTTGAGATTGTGAGTACCAAATTGTTATTTTATAACCTTAGAACATTGATACTTGCGCAATGGAGGTCTTCTTTCTTTCTCCTAAGTTATCAAAGAAGCCATTATGACCATATTTATCATTTATGGCTGTATCTACTGCTGATGAAAGTGGTTAATATTCTGAAGACTCGATCTAACACCAGGGGTGTGACCCCCCCCCAGAGTGGTCAAAAGGCGTTATCTCCTGAGCCTAGGGGGCTCCATCTTTGTGAGTTCATAGTGTATACTATCTACCACCACAATCATTTCCTATGTATTTATCCTAATGATATTGCACCATGGAGCTGTTTATATTTTTCTAATAGGTTCCATCAATAATGATTCTCAAATCAAGACTATCCAGTCCCATTGCTGGAAATTTCTACATTTAAGTTACGTGCGCTCACACTGGGTCTAGTACCCATTTCTATTTTATATTTTTGTAAAGGGTATACATAAGTGTTTGGAGCTGCATATATATATATTAATCAGCGCCATCTGTCTCTCTAAGTGCCCTATTACAATCTTCGCGCATACGTTTGCACCCGCGCAAAAATGCATTAACTCGAGGGGCAAAACCCTTTGCGCTGAACGTCGTATTACAATGTCAGCACAACAAACGTGCGTATACGTCTACCGCGGGTAAACCTGCGCGAACGCTGCGCGAGCTTACTGTACTTTGCGCATCCTGTACTTAACATTGTGAGCGCAAATGCGTTTGTGCGCTGGTATGCAGATGGTATTCCAATCTATGCGCAGTTTGTAGCGCACAGCCTTTGCGCGCATAATTTTAGCAATTCTGGTGTAAGGCTGGGTTCACACCTCAGCGTTTTTCATATGCGCGCAATACGTGCATATCGCGCATACGAAAAACACGCATTGCAACGCGTTCGCGGCTATGTCTATGGCCACGAACGCGCTGCTATAGGCCCCAAAGAAGCTCCAGTACTTCTTTGGGCGTCGGACGTTTTACAGCGCATTCCTGCGCGCTGTAAAACGTCCAGGTGTGAACCGGCCCCATAGGAAATCATGGGATTTCCAGGGTTGAGCGTTTTACAGCACACAGGAAAGCGCTGTAAAACGCTGAGGTGTGAACGGGGTGTTAATGGCAAATTCTATCAACCTGGCCGAAAGCAGATACAACAGGTCAAAAAAAAATACACAGCAACATATTCTACACATACCAAACCAATAAAATGGAGAAGTTGTGTGTGCATTTTTTATTGATGCAGCGTATATGCGCAGATTGACTTTGACAGGCGCAAAAACTTAACGGGAGACAATTGTGGTTCTTCATTCTGATTGGCTAAATCGCGTGAAAAAAACAGTCCGCCTACTGATTTCTGCACGCAACGTTTCTGCGCGCGTTTTTGCGCGTCCGTTTTATGCGTTTTATTGCTCGACAGATGAAAAAGTGCGCGAGGATTGTAATTCCAGCATTGATTTACGCTCGTTAACGTTTAATTCTGGGTGCAAAAATTCACGAGTTACGCGTGCGTTTTTGCGTGAAGAATGTAATAGGGCCCTAAGTGTCTTTGTTCAATGTTTTTGTTTTTTTTGTTTTTTTTTTTTTTAATTTAAGGTTTTTATTTCTGAATAACAGGTCACAAGTCGACCAGCAAACAGTGGACTCACAGGGCCACAACAAGAATAAACGGGTACCCTAGATAACATGAAGCAACTTCGCAAAAAGTCATGACATGAAACTTATTAGAAGTCCAATACTATAGGCAGGGGCTGCAAATCCCCATTAATACGCTGACTACAAGAAATCAAAGAAAATGCAAAAGGGGGGGAGGGAAACAGATAGGGGGTGTATCACAGTTCGCCGTGAAAGGGAGAGGATGTTACCTCTGGAGGAAAAAGAAATAACAAAAAAAAAAAAAGGGAGGGGGGATACAGGGAGAAGTGGCAAGAGCCATAATCGTGACTCTCCTGGCGCACTCCCAAGGGAGGCCATGGAGGGGTAATGTCACAAGGCCCGCGAGGGCCAGGCACGGCATGTCAGACCATGATGGCACACCTCGTGTACACCCGGTGTATGCCACTCAAAAAAAAAGGGGGGGAAGGGGGAGGAGTGGGAATGAGGAGAACATCATCACCTGCAGGATGAACATCCCTGGGGGGAAAGAACGTGGGAAAGAAGAAAAAATAATAAAAAATTCACAGGCTACAAGGGAGGGCCGCAGGTATAGTCACGGCAGCACAAAAACTCCTTTCGTGGGGGGGGGGGGTTTCTCTAGAGGTGTAATCTTAGTCCGAATTGTCATGGGGTGAAATAAAGCCGCCAGGCCGAGTCGTAGCCTCCTGGCCCGTGGGAATGGGAGACAGGCCCAAGGACCGTAGATGATTCCCAGCTTCCTCCGCCGTATTAGCCACAAGAACATGTCCGCCCGGGGGGGTAATAATAAGGGATCCGGAGGCGCCCCATTTATATCCTACGGCATGTGCGCGGAGGAGAACCGTAACCGGACGAAACTTTCGTCGAGCCGCCAGTACTAAAAAAGGAAGGTCCCGAAATGTTGCAATAGGTGTCTCTTCAAACAGGATCGTCGGTGTATTTCGCACAGCACGGAACAATGCTGAGGGTAAGGTCGCTTCTTTAAAGGTGATGAGAACATCGCGTGGGGCTTTTTCGGGGGTCTTTGTTCAATGTTGTCGCAAACAACTGTGAAAATCATCATTGTTGCAGAAATGATGAACAGCAACCCAAGGAAAGAAAAAACCTACATTGACCAGCGAAGTTACGGGGGCTGGGCACTCTCCTAAACGTTTACACCCCTTTTATTATCCCTTAAAAATGTTGCTGTCGTAGGTAAAGATATGCAGAATTTATTTACAGGAAACATATTTATGGTAATAAGATTTTATAATGATTTTATAGATAAATTTATCTATTACTTTGATTTAAATAAAAACAAGTAAGATATGTTCATGTTACCAGAATGTATCCCAAATAATTTATCAGCATTATTGTGTCTGTGAGGTTACTGAGGTGCATTACATTAACATGATAACATCTAACCAGTGGCAGCTTTTAATACATTCTACAACTGTGTTTATTTATTGTAAATTGCTGTTTGCATAATTTGTGTCGTTTCCGTTCCTGTATTTCATCACATAGCTGTTGTTCAGATCAAAGACTCATGGTTTATAAGTTGAAATGTTCTCGTGGACATGCTAAACCACACGGTTTATAGGTGCCCTTGTCAGTCTCTGTGTTATATCCCTAAGGATAGGGTTGCCAGATCAGCCTTGTTTTTCTGGACAAATATTACTATTTCATTCAGAGGGGAACACAGGGAGAAGTGCTGCCCTGCAACATGTATAATTTATATGCTGTAGGAAGGAAATCAAGGCTGCTCACCAGGGAATCCTCTTTGATTTCTTAACTGCAGCATATGAGTTATACATATTGCAGGGTTGCATTTTTCACACCCTGCCCATCAGCATGAAAAAAAAGTATTTATTTATTTGCAAAGTATTTTACCAGGAAGGATACATTGAGATTTCTCTCGTTTTCAAGTATGTCCTGGGTTCAAGAACATTGAAATTTTACAGTTGTTACAGAAATACAAAGTAATAAATGCAAGATATTAAAAGCAACACAAATATACAGATTAACAGAAAATACATATGTAGGAAATAGTCATTATGTTACATGTTTACAGGTGCATTCTGTATTGAGGTATGCTATTAGGGAGCTCTTGAGTGACTTAAGACTGGGGGAAGATTTGATGGTGTCTGGGAGGTTATTCCATAACTGTGGTGCTCTGTAGGAAAATGAGGATCGAGCCACTTTCTTTTTGTATTGTGGTATTGCAAGTAAGGTGCTGGTCCTGGATCGGAGGTTTTAGGATGAGGGAACTGCTGGGGGAAGCAGCCTATTCAGGTTGGGTGGTAGCTTCCCAGAAAATCTCTGAAACACCAGGTTGGAAAGGTGAAGGGTGCATGTGTCCAGAAAAACATGGCCGACCTGGCAACTCTAGTTGGCTTATGCAAGAATTAGTTGTAGTCATAGAATGTTCAGAAAGAAAAATATCAATTCCCAATAATGCAGTATCAATTTTAAGGTACGCATGCATGAAACTGGGAAGTTACAGAACCCCATGATTGCAAGCATAAAGTGATCAGTATAGATTGCAGGCCAGGAAAGATGTTACTTAACATGTTTTCAAGATTATAAATAAAGATCTCTTCCAAACTTGTTCATTTTTTTTATGCTGTTGTTGATTGATATACATGCACTTTAGGAATGTTAATATTCTAAGCACTGTTTTAGAAGAGTTTATATCGAAATCCTGGGAGCTGTCAATGTTTTATATCATGGACGGACTCGTACATACTGTAGTTGTACTGCGAGGGGAGCGGCCGGCATCCATCTGGAATCTGTTTGCAATTAAAAAAAAGTACAGGTCATCCAAATTCCTGCACATGTTTTTGCTTTAGTAGAAAGGTTGCTGCTTTTTTTTCAGAACTTATCATTTTATTCAACCTATGAGTAATTTCTTTATAATAAGTCGCAGGGCTGCTTTATTCCCTGCAGCTGCTAATTCCTGATCCTTCTGCAGTGCAGCAGTCTTTAGAAATCCATGTTTAACAGTTTGGAGACAAACTACATACAGTAAATGTTTGCCGAATGACCAAAGCATAATCCTAATCAGGATGTGATTCTGCTACTCAGGAAACTTTCATTCTGGTGTTTACAGGATGGGTATGGCAGGAGTAAAAGGGATTTCAGTTTCAGCTCCCACAGAAGCCGTTACATACCCTCACATCAACTGATTGGGATTACTTTATAAAAAGTAAGAAGCAACACTATTGCTTTCAGCTTTTAGGACAGCACAATAAATGCGTGTTATGATGTAGGACTAGCGCAGCTCTAAAGGGCAGTAGGGACAGTGTCCCATGCAACTGTATCGGCTGGGTGGAGTAGAGGTAACATCACAGCTGTGTAACTGTGGAGACACAGGTTCAAATCCCAGCAAGAGCACCTCTGCAGTAAGTGTCCTTGGGCAAGACACCTAACGGTACACACTCACCACCCAGGACATACTTGAATACGAGAGAAATCTCCATGTGTCTTCCTGGTAGAAAATACTTTTCCAAAAAAAAAAACAGGGTTGCCACAACAGCCATGTTTTCAAGGACACATTATTTCATGCATGGGGAAGCACAGGGAAAAGTGCTGCCCAACACCATGCATAATTCATATGCTGCAGGAAGGAAGTTAATGCAGGTCATCTGGAATTCCTTTTTAATTTCCTACGTGCAGCGTATGGATTCTACATGCTGCGGGGTGGCATTTTTCATAAATGATATGTGTCCATGAAAACATGGCCAATGTGGCAATCATACATGCAACATAAGCATTTTAATAGTCATAAATGGTTGCGGAGATCAGAGTATTGTTTTAACCCCTTCCCTGCTGAGCCATTTCATCTCTATGTGCTGAGCTCATTTTTACTGTTTTGTGCTCATCATGTTTAATGCTTGTGCATAATGCCTGTGCATGGAAATTACAGTAAAACCTTATATCTGTATTGTACAGGGACTTTCATTTCCTATAGCCCCCTGAATCATATCCCTGTATAGTAGTGAGTGACCCCAGAGCTCTCCATGTATTCTGTATCTGTATGCTCCATGGGTGCTGTAAATTAGCAGCAAAGTTTCTGAACCTTTTGTTACAATAGGTGTGAGGGCTGCGCCTTGCAGCTTCTTTACAGTAAAAAGGATAGCAATACGACAGTGGATTTTGATTTCCCTCAGGAAGCACACTAATCGGGTTTTGATATGGTAATGATTCCTTTTCAATGTTTTACAATGCAAAATTGAGTTAAGTAAGTTTCGGTTGTGAAGGGGTCAAGGCGATTTTCAAACAGTCATTCTGAAATAGGACATACTAAGGGAGGAGTGGGACCATAGCGAGAGTATGGCTTTATTCCCCACTGCCACCAGAAGGCCACACATCTTAGGCTAGGGTCAGACGAAAGCATTTTTCCCCGTGAACGTGAAAAAGTGCGTCCGAACGCATTGACGGATTTTTTCACGGAATGCGCAAAAACGGTCAGACGACGCGCATTTTCGGGCGTGATTTTGTACGGATCGTCAATAAAACTCTTTTTGCGTCTGGACGTTATGTAGGCTGGACATTAGCAGCGTCTGACATCTCCTAATCACGCAAACACGCCGCTATGCCACAGCTGCGCACTCAGTACGTCAGTACTAGCGGTTCAGCGTTCTCAGAAAAATGCGTTCAAATTCCACTTGCGTTGCACGGCCGGACTTTTGTGCGGCCGTACATCGTATACTGGCCGTCATTGCCCGTCATCTGCTGCTAGTGCGGCCGTAATTATGTGCGCCAGAACGCACATTAAGGCTAGGGTCAGACTAGCGCAGTTTTAACGTGCGTTTAGCCGCACAAAATCACGGGCGTACTAGCAGCAAATGACGTCCAATGCCGGGGAACATACGGCGAACGGCCGCACGAAAGTTCGTCCGCGCAACGCAAGTGGCCAACGAACGCATTTTTTCGAGAACGTCAAACCGCTACTACTGACGTACAGAGTGCGCTGCGGCCGCATAGCGGCGTGTGTGTGTGATTAGGAGATGTCAGACGCTGCTAATGTCCGGCTAACATAACGTCCAGACTCAAAAAGTGTTTTATTGAGGATCCGTACAAAATCACGGACGAAAAAGCGCATCGTATGACCGCTATCGCGTATTCCGTGAAAAAATACGTACGTTCGTTCGACCGTACTTTTTCACGGGCAACGTGAAAAATGCGTTCGTCTGACCCTAGCCTTAAAGTGCGCTGGTGTGACCCCAGCCTTAAGAGTGGCAGGGCCAAACGATGGGGAGAACTGGGTGGGGAAGCAGTTAAACAGGGCTCATTTTGGTGTAAATGAAAGGGATATACAGTATCTTGCAATTGGTATCTAAAATGTCTAAATTTAACCCAAAAAATTTACGTGAAAGGCCAGGACCGGAGGCAGTGTAATATATCAGCCGGGCCATGGAGACTCTTTAGCCAATAACTGTTGTAAGAAGGAGATAATTTGGAGAGCCTCACTGTGAACAATTAAGGCCCGTGTCAGACGAAAGCAGTGACCACGTCCGTGTCGCCGCACAGTTTAATGTCCATCGTAGCATAGAATCATGAGCAATAGAGACCCACACATGAAGTACGTGCGCACCGAACTGCGCACGCACAACGCACGTGGCAAACAGACGCAAGTTAGGCAAGAATGTAAAACCACTAGACGGACGTGCAGAGTGTGCCACGTCCGCGTAGCGTTCTGTGTGAGTGATGAGATGTTAGACGCAGCGCATTTGCGATGCCCAGCACCTTGACGCGCAAAATGGCTTTTCATATCCTTTTCAAATTTTTATAATTTTTCATCTTAATTTTAGTTCCCTTCTTTCCTTTTTTTTTCTACATCCGTCAACAAAAACGAACCGTGTGGTGTCTACAGTATCTTCCGTCAGTATGTCTGTCACAACTCGACGCACGCAGAGTGCGCTCAGACTGCGTTCATCTGACATTAGCCTTAGCCATGTAGAAGCTTATGAAAACTCTCCCAGTGCATGAAGGAGGGGATATGTTTGAGGCCTTCATATATGCAGTAAGCAGTGGCGTCGTAACGTGGGGGCGGTGGGTGCGGCCCGCACCAGGTGACACCCGCCTTTAGGGTGACACCGTCACCCTAAGGGCGGGTGTCTCACCCACCGCCCGCCACCGCCGCGTATTCGCTCCGTGCGAGCGTCCGAAGCACGCAGCTTCGGCGCTCGCCTGGAGGAAATACGTCACCAGCCAATCGCGGCTGGTCACGTGGCTCCCCCAGACGAGCGCCCAAGCTGCGTGCCGCCGGACGCTCAGAAGGAGCGAAAAACGTGGCGGAGAGGTGCTGCCTGGGCCGCTATCCATGTGCTGGGACCAGGACCAGGAGGTGAGCTGGGGCAAATCCATGAGCTGCTGGGGCAAATCCATAACCTGCTGGGGCAAATCCATGAGCTGCTGGGGCATATCCATGAGGAGCTGGGGCAAATCCATAAACTGCTGGGGCAAATCCATGAGGAGCTGGGGCAAATCCATAAACTGCTGGGGCAAATCCATGAGGTGCTGGGGCAAATCCATGAGCTGCTGGGGCAAATCCATGAGGAGCTGGGGCAAATCCATGAGGAGCTGGGGCATTATCCATGAGGAGCTGGGGCATTATCCATGAGGAGCTGGGGCAAATCCATGAGCTGCTGGGGCAAATCCATGAGCTGCTGGGGCAAATCCATGAGCTGCTGGGGCAAATCCATGAGGAGCTGGGGCAAATCCATGAGCTGCTGGGGCAAATCCATGAGGAGCTGGGGCAAATCCATGAGCTGCTGGGGCAAATCCATGAGGAGCTGGGGCAAATCCATGAGCTGCTGGGGCAAATCCATGAGGAGCTGGGGCAAATCCATGGGGGCCTGGGGCATATCCATGAGAGCTGGGGCAAATCCATGAGGTGCTGGGGCAAATCCATGAGGTGCTGGGGCATATCCATGAGGTGCTGGGGCATATCCATGAGGAGCTGGGGCAAATCCATGAGGAGCTGGGGCAAATCCATGAGCTGCTGGGGCAAATCCATGAGGAGCTGGGGCAAATCCATGAGCTGCTGGGGCAAATCCATGAGGAGCTGGGGCAAATCCATGAGCTGCTGGGGCAAATCCATGAGGAGCTGGGGCAAATCCATGGGGGCCTGGGGCATATCCACGAGGAGCTGGGGCAAATCCATGAGGTGCTGGGGCAAATCCATGAGGTGCTGGGGCATATCCATGAGGTGCTGGGGCATATCCATGAGGAGCTGGGGCATATCAATGAGCTGGGGCATATCCATGAGCTGCTGGGGCATATCCATGAGCTGCTGGGGCAGTATATCCATGAGCTGCTGGGGCAGTATATCCATGAGCTGCTGGGGCAGTATATCCATGAGCTGGGGCAAATCCATGAGAGCAGCTGGAGCATTATCAATGAGAGCAGCTGGGGCAGTATATACATGAGAGGAGCTGGGGCAATATCCATGAGAGGAGCTGGGGCATATCCATGTGTGCTGGGGGCAATATCCATGAGAGCTGGGGCAATATCCATGTGTGAGCTGGTCTGGGGCAATATATCCATGTGTGAGCTGGTCTGGGGCAATATATCCATGTGTGAGCTGGTCTGGGGCAATATATCCATGTGTGAGCTGAGGCGCAATATATCCATATGTGAGCTGAGGCGCAATATATCCATATGTGAGCTGGGGCAATATATATCCATGGGTGAGCTGCTGGGGGCAATATATATCCAGAGCTGCTGGGGGCAATATATATCCATGTGTGCTTTCACTGCCTTCGAACAGGCAACGTACTTGCTGGCAGTTGGCAAAAAGTTGTGTGAGCATATGAGAGAGCTCCACAGCAATAAACCTCACAGTAATGTGCGCTGTGTGTATGAGCATTCAGTGTTATATGGGAGTACTGATTTAGGAGTAAGAGTAGTTAAAAAAAAAAATCTGAAAAACTCGGGGGGGGGGGGGTGACACCATAAATTACCGCACCGGGTGACACCGACCCTAGTGACGCCACTGGCAGTAAGCAATTGCTGAGGTGAAAGGGAGGGACTATAAAGTTACCGTGCCGTTGTCCGTTTGGAAGTCTTTCAGTCTTATCGGGCATATTATGCTATAGAAAGGAGCCATGGACCCGAACCACATGGAATTTGAAATATATTTTTAAAATACATTCTTAATACTGTATATTCTTCCCAAATACATGGACATATATTTGAAATACAACATTTTTGGTCATCTTCAATATATTTCGATATGTTAGTGAATATATTATTGAATATATGTTCAGAATGCATGCTGAAATATATTTCAAAGTGTATTTTGGAATGCATTGTGAAATATGCTGTGAAAATATTCGGAATATATGTGAAATGTACTTCAAAACGCAAAACATGTGGCAGATAAATAAAAAAAAACACTACTATTATATTCTATTGGTTAGGTTGAACCCGTTTTTCATAATATAAAAAGATTTGCTTCTCCACAGTTGCACTGGAGGAATATGCTGAACTGAATTTGACTTGCTTCTCCATGGTCAAAGAGCAGAAAGACGTACCGTGTTCCTGGCATATTGAAATTTTAAAATTGGCTCATATGGATCCACCGAACGCCGCCGCTAAATCCCCCGAACGCAGCTGACGATCTGGCAAAAGTCGCCAGACAGATTGCTAACCGCAGTCAAAAACCACCAAACGCCGCCAATAAAAACTGATCAGCCACTGGACAGGGGTGAGAAAAAAACCTCAATTTTTAAAAGGCATTTAAAACCCAAAAAATCCATGGAAATAATAAATAAGGCCCTTTGAATAATATTAAAAAGGTCTCTTACAGAATAAAAAAACGCCAAGTAAAAAATAAATCTGAATCAAAAATTTTGCTAAAAAAATACAGAAAAATGCCTAATTTTTTTAAAATAAATAAATAAAAATACTAATTGCTCCATATGAAAAGAATAAACGGATGAATAAAAAATTATAAAAACGGGGATTTTTTTTACATTTAAACCTATGGGATTCTCATGTTTAACCTGTCGAACTAAAGGACCGAAAGTCGGGGCATTTCACCAACTATTCGGTGCTGTTCAGCGTTCTCTGAATAGATTAACCATTACTTCTCTATTGGGATTTCACTGCCGTCGAAGGTCGCTATCTGAGGCGAATTGCACCGTATTTTGGAAGTGCAGAGATTGAACCTCCGATCTCTCACAGTCAGCAATTAGGGATGAGTCGAACACGCCCGAGTTCGTGTTCGTACCCGAACCCGAACTTTCCAAATGTTCGAATCCGAACCCGAACTCAATCCAAGTCAATGGGGCTGAAAATTCGGTTTTTAGAGTGCCCTCCAAGAGGGCATATATGCTAGATATTTGCCATAAAAGGTGTATGGGGGTCCGGGTAGTGCCCTGGGGGACAGGAAACAAGGACAAAAAGTATATAAAAAAAAGTTTTTAAAGGGACAGAGAGTTTTCCATGAAATAAGGGTTAAAAATAAAAACGAAAAATTCCTTCAAATATCGTGCCTAGGAGGTCCCCATAACCTGCTCGTGAAGTGGCAGATTTCTAGGATGTATAGAAACACTTATAAACAAAAAAATTACGTTTCAGATTACGGTAAATGCTTTTCCTTTAATCTATCCTTAAACAACTGCTTGGGGCGGCAGTCAGGAGCGGATCCAGAGACTAGTCTCGGGAGGGGCACTGACAGAAAATAAGGTGTTTTAGCAGAGAGCCCGACTCACGAGAATTTACAGAGGGCCCGGCTCACAGGAGTTTACAATCTAGAGGAGCAGAGGGCCTGGCTCACAGGAGTTTACAATCTAAAGGAGCAGAGGGCCCGGCTCACAGGAGTTTACAATCTAGAGGAACAGAGGGTCCGGCTCACAGGAGCTTACAATCTAGAGGAGCAGAGGGCCCGGCTCACAGGAGCTTACAATCTAGAGGAGCAGAGGGCACCCAGGAGCTTACAATTTAGAGGACCAGAAGGCACCCAGGAGCTTACAATCTAGAGGAGCAGAGAGCACCCAGGAGTTTACAATCTGGAGGAGCAGAGAGCACCCAGGAGTTTACAATCTAGAGGACCAGAAGGCATCCAGGAGTTTACAATCTGGAGGAGCAGAGAGCACCCAGGAGTTTACAATCTAGAGGAGCAGAGAGCACCCAGGAGTTTACAATCTGGAGGAGCAGAGAGCACCCAGGAGCTTACAATCTGGAGGAGCAGAGAGCACCCAGGAGCTTACAATCTGGAGGAGCAGAGGACACCCAGGAGTTTACAATCTAGAGGAGCAGAGGACACCCAGGAGTTTACAATCTAGAGGAGCAGAGAGCACCCAGGAGTTTACAATCTGGAGGAGCAGAGGACACCCAGGAGTTTACAATCTAGAGGAGCAGTTTACAGACTCATATCTGAGAGGTTTATTACTGTGCAGCTGTAGCTTTGTTATACACCCTGGAGGGACCCATTACTTACCTCCCTGGTGTCCCTGCATGGAGGCTCCAGCCCCTCTCTCCTCTGATCCTGTTGCTCAGTGCAGCCTCAGATCCAGCCCTTTCCTGTGGCTGTCAGGCAGGCATGGAAGGAGACAGGCTCAGCCACATGGTCACTGGGAAAAGGATCACCATGTGACACGCCCCTGACACATGACTGGGAGGGGCAATCCACAGTGCTTCTGCTCAGTGTGTGCCTCTGCAAATCACCATGTCTGCATTCACTGCACACATCGTGATTTGAATTCTGGAGGTCAGCCTGGCATCTGCACTGCTCGGGGGGGGGCAATTGCCCCATTGCCCCCCCTGAATCCGCCCCTGGCGGCAGTCTGTATGAAAAGAGGAGACATTTTCGGACACCAGAAAAAGTTTATTGATTTTTTGGCTAAATTATTGTGAAACTTATGCAGGCTTTGGATGAAAGTAACCATAGGTGCTTTAAAATTGGGCCTTTAGCGTCGGCAACAGTGCCGTCACACCGTAACCCCTCTGAGGATATGAATCCGATGCAGGCGTCAGTGGCAGTGCACCCAAATATTGTGCTTTTGGTGCCAGGCCTGCAAGTACTATCATACAGTATCCCCTCTGTAGTATTGTGGAAGAATGCAGGGGTGGACCTTGCGGTCCTATATTAAAAAGATATGAATCTGGTAAAGGCGTCAGTGCACCCAGATATTGTGCTTTTGGTGCCAGACTGCCAGCAAGTACTATCATACAGTAACCCCTCTGTAGTATTGTGGAAGAGTGCAGGGTTGGACCCTGCGGTTCAAACAATTAAAATGATATAGATGTGGCACAGGCATCACTGCAGCCAAATATTGCGCCTTTCATGGCAGCAAGTGATTCACACCCTAACCATTTTGTGGTATTGTGGAAGAGTGCAGGGTTGGACCCTGCTGTTCAAAAAATTAAAATGATATAAATCTGGCACAGGCATCAGTGCAGCCAAATATTTTGCCTTTCATGGCAGCAAGTGCATTCACACCGTAACCCTTTTGTGGTATTGTGGAAGAGTGCAGGATTGGACCCTGCTGTTCAAAAAATTAAAATGATATAAATCTGGCACAGGTGTCAGTGCAGCCAGATATTGTGCCTTTCATGGCAGCAAGTGCATTCACACCGTAACCCTTTTTGGTATTGTGGAAGAGTGCAGGGTTGGACCCTGCTGTTCAAAAAATTAAAATGATATAAATCTGGTACAGGCGTCAGTGCAGCCAAATATTGTGCTTTTCATGGCAGCAAGTGCATTCACACCTTACCCCTTTTTTATTGTGGAAGACTGCAGGGTTGGACACTGCGCAGTGGCGGAAGTACCAGGGTCGCAGCGGTCACAGTTGCGACCGGGCCCTGGCATTCCACCACTGGAGGGGGGCCCGGCGCCGCCCGCCAGATTCCGGCAATCAGCGCCGGAATCTGGGAGCCGCGCGCTGGCCGTCCCTCTCCCTGCGAGCGGCCGCTGACATGCAGCTTGGCCGCTCACGTGGGAGAGAAACCACCTGACCAGCACACGAGATCCTCTCGCGAGACCTCGCGCTGATCAGGTGGTTTCCAGCGAGCGGCCAAGATGCATGTTTCCAGCGGCCGCTCGCCTCGGAGGAACGGAACGCCGGCGGAGCCTGCCCTGGGCCTGGGGCCAGCAGAGGTAAGAGCTGGGGGCAGTATATCCATGAGCTGGGGCAGAGCTGGGGCAGTATATCCATGAGCTGGGGCAGAGCTGGGGCAGTATATCCATGAGCTGGGGCAGAGCTGGGGCAGTATATCCATGTGCTGGGGCAGAGCTGGGGCAGTATATCCATGAGCTGGGGCATATCCATGAGCTGGGGCATATCCATGAGCTGGGGCAGTATCCATGAGCTGGGGCATATCCATGAGCTGGGGCAGTATCCATGTGTTGGGGCAGTATATCCATGTGTTGGGGCAGTATATCCATGTGTTGGGGCAGTATATCCATGAGCTGGGGGCAAAAATATCCATGTGTGGCCTGGGGGCAATATATCCATGTGTGGTCTGGGGGCAATATATGTCCATGTGAACTGGGGGCAATATATGTCCATGTGAGCTGGGGGCAATACTATCTTTTTTATATTGCAGGAAAAAAAAAAGGTAAAAATATGGATCTTTTTTTGGGGGGGGGTGGGGGGGCCCTTCATGGATTCTTGCACCGGGGCCCTCAGGTTTCTAGTTACGCCACTGACTCTGCGGTTCAAAAAATTAAAATGACATAGATGTGGCACAGGCGTCAGTGCAGCCAAATATTGTGCCTTTCATGGCAGCAAGTGCATTCACACGGTAACCCTTTTGTGGTATTGTGGAAGAGTTCAGTGTTGGAGGTTTTGTGCATGCAGAAGACATCCCTGATCTATTCCGTTACGTCAGCATCAGGGGATTGATAACTGCTGATCCAGGACTGATTCAATTTTATAAATGTCAGCCGGTCTACAGAGTCGGTGGACAGACGCACTCTTTTGTCTGTGACAAAACCTCCAGCAGCACTGAACGTCCTTTCAGAAAGCACGCTGGATGAAGGGCAACCTAGTAGCTGCATAGCATATTGGGTAAGTTCTGGCCAGTGATCCAATCTCAACACCCAGTAAGCCAGTGGATCATCTTCTGGAAAGGTATCCAGGTCTGCCCTTGCCCCTAGGTAGTCCTGCAAAATATGGTGAAGACGCTGGCAATGGGTGCCTACATTTGACGTCCCTGGGCGTCGTGGACTAAAAATTTTTAAAAATGCATCAGTCAAGTGGCCCTGGCCTTCACCACTGTTCCTCTGATCATCCGCAGCCTCAGAAGCACGCGTGTCATCACTTGGTAACCTACCAGTGCCTGGAAAGGTGTTACACAAGTGTCGCTTTAGAGCGTCCTCAAGTTGTTTCATCCTGTGCTCCCTCTGTGCGGGCAGGATGAGCTCTGCAACTTTACCCTTGTATCGTGGATCAAGAAGGGTTGCCAACCAGTAATGATCCCTCTCCTTGATAGCACGAATCCTGGGGTCCTTTAGCAGGCTTTGCATCATAAGGGAGCCCATGCAGCGTAGGTTAGAGGTGGCATTAGCTTCTGAGTCTTCCTGGTCAATGAGGATGACCGTATTGTGCACTTCCTCCTCCCAGCCACGCACTAGCCCTTGTGTTTCTGGGCACACGAAACCCTCCCTTGAGGAATCCCCACCTTCAATGCCCCCACTACTTAAATATTCCTCCTCCTCCTCCTCATCCTCCTCCTGTCTGATCTGAGTAGGACCCGCTGGAATGCTGTCTGTGAAAAGACTGGGGCCTTGAGAGCTTTGGAAGGCCTCCTCTTCCCAGGGCCGGACTGGGAATAAAAAACAGCCCTGGAAATTTTTTTTTAGACCAGCCCCATATTCTGATACGTGCAAACGAAAAGGATACGTATCAGAGCTGCACAGCAATTAAACTCACAGCAATGTGTGGTGTGTATGAACATTAATTAACAGTTTTAACATCATGGGGGCCATCATGGTTTAGATAATTATTAGTCATGCAGGTTGCATGGCCCTGTGTATTGCTAGGGAGAACATGCATCTGTGGAGCTCTGTGACACGCTCATACTCACTACACATTACTGTGGAGCTCTGTGACACGCTCATACTCACTACACATTACTTTGGAGCTCTGTGACACGCTCATACTCACTACACATTACTGTGGAGCTCTGTGACACGCTCATACTCACTACACATTACTGTGGAGCTCTGAGACACGCTCATACTCACTACACATTACTGTGGAGCTCTGAGACACGCTCATACTCACTACACATTACTGTGGAGCTCTGACACGCTCATACTCACTAAACATTACTGTGGAGCTCTGACACGCTCATACTCACTACACATTACTGTGGAGCTTTGTGACCCTACAGACTTCAAGATGGCAGCTGGCCCTTTGATTAGGCTACAGGGAGCGCAGCATGACGTCTGCCGCCAGAGCCTAGGGCCATCACTGTTTCTGATGCTTGGGGAGAGGGTTTTTGGGGCCCTTACAGTGGGTGGAAGGGGTTAATAGGGCTACTCATTTTCGGGAAGGGATGAGGTCTTTCCTTGTGGGGAAATGAAGGGGCGTGGGCACTCTCACTATGTGGAATTGGAGGGTTAATGGGGTCACTTGGGGGAGGGTAATAACTAAGGAAAGTGGGGGCTCCATTCACTCTGAGGCTCTGGCTACACCTGTTAACCCCCATAATACTGCGTGGTACTGGCTGTGTGACAAGATACAGATCACCTCAATTCCCAAATGTTTTGTGGAAATTTGTGAGACCCCCAAAATACTTGCTGGCACCAGTGACAAGACACAGATCACCTCAATTCCCAAATGTTTTGTAGAAATGAGACCCCCCAGACCCCCCCAGTAGCGTGGCAGACCGGCAGTAAGAACACACAACAACAATCTCCTATGAAATCTCCTCTCAAATGCATGCTGAAGCGGTGCGTGGAAACCTTATATAGTGTGCTGCGGGACTTAGCTCTGTGAGCCCATGATTGGGCAAAATTTGCCCAATCAGGACTCTGAGCCGTGATTGGCATACTGTTGAACCTGTCTTGCACCAGACCTGTGGTCAGGTGCAAGGCTGTAGCCAATTACGAGCTTCAGGCCAGTGGGAAAGTGGATTGTGGGCCATTGTGGTGCATTGTGGTCGAACATGCGCCGAACACCCGGAAATGTTTGGAGTTCGCGAGCAGACCGAACAGGCTAAGTTCGGTTCCAACTCCGAACCGTCCGAACCGAACAGCTCATCCCTATCAGCAATCTGCGAAATGTTGTGGGTACATTTTAAGCTGCACATCCCTTTCTCGAATGCACCTAGTATAAGGTATGTTGTGGGGGCCTTTTGCCTGGAAATCACCTTGCCCCTGCAATGGCTTAATATAACCTGGATTAAATATTTTGAATAAAATCCTCATTCTCTTGTATCATACTGTTTATTATAAACAAGATGAAGAAAAAAATAAACGTAAAAAAGGAAGCACTGTTGTACAGTAATGTTAAATACTCAGACCCCATGTACTATAATAGTAAATTGAGAAACAACAGCCAACCTTCTAGACTGTGAGTTCCTACGGGAATAGGGTCCTCGTCTCCTCCTGTACCATTTGTCAAATGTTGTTCAATGTATTGTAACCCTGTCTATACTGTGCCTATTGTACAGCGCTGCGGAATATGCTGGCGCTTTATAAATAAAGAATAATAATAATAACCAACACATGAATGTATAGCATTAAGTTTCTATTTTCATTTCTAAGAATCTCAGATGTGTGACATTTTCTGTGCATGAACAGGTACTAAGAAAATGAAACTTCATAATTAAGAACTTGGAGAAATGAAACTTGGCAAATGACGATTATAAAATAAGTCACTGAACATTAGCAACAAACACTGATAGTGAAAATTACAATCTATTGATAAAAAGCCAAGGTTTAATGTTCATAGGCTTGCTTTTGTGGAACTGAGTAACCTTGTTTGACAACTTAACAGGGAGGTTGACAACAAAGGTAAAACCCTATCTTGTGTATACTGTATAGTTTAAAGTCACTCCTCTCTGCAGACACAGAATATAAAGATAAACTTGCTTATCTTTCACCGTCTTTTCTATACCATGATCATATGTCTAACCTGAACTTGCATCTCTGACTTTTTCCCACTCACCTCCCTTCTTTTAACCTTAGTCTGTGTCCCATTCCCTCTCACTGCTCTTGGGTCGACTTCCCCATTCATTTATCTCCATTATAGGTCTATTCAAAAAAGGTGAAACTCAGGAGAAATGGTACAAGTGAAAAATCGAGGTCAAAATAGCCAAACCAGAAAAATTCTCTCATTTATCTCACTTTCCAAATCGGCTATTTGGTCTAGATTGCTCTCTTCTCCTGCCAGTTCTCCCGCATTTCGGGCTATATTACTTTCTTCACGCAAAATCCTTGCGCAAAGCAAAAATCTTTGCGCCAAACGTTAAAGTTTTGCGCGCGCAAATCACCGCTGAAATTACAATCCTAGCGCCTTTTTTCATACACCAATCAATTGCGCGAGCAAACAGGACACGCCCAAATGCACGCGAAGTACCGTCTCAAGCAAAAATCTTTGCACGTGCTGTTTTTTTCTGTGATTCAGCCAATCAGAATTAAGAAACACACCTATCTCTCGTTAACAAATTGCGTCTGCCAAAGTCAATGAGAATATATGCTGCAGCAATAATACATGCACACACAAATACATCCATTGTATTGGTTATGAGTTGAATGGGCAACTGTGCTTTGGTGCATTCCTTTTTATGAGCTTGGATTTTTCGGGGTTAGCCAGGTTGTTCAGATTTGCCATTAGCACCAGCTTTTAGGAGTTGCTAAATTTTTGCACGCAAAGGCCATGCGGTTAATTACCGCGAAATAGATTGTAATACCATACTCGTACCAGCGCACATTCGCATTTGCGCTCACAATGTTAAGTATAGGACGCGCACAGTACAGTAAGCTTGCGCAGGGCTCGCGCAGGTTCACCCGCGGTAGACGATTGCGCACGGTTGTTGCGCTGACTATATAATACAGGATTCGGCGCATATGGTTTTACCCCTCGCATTAATGATTATTTGCGCCTTGCATAAACGTTTGCTTGAAGATTGTAATTTAGCCCTTCATCTTTATTGAGTAGACCTGTTGGAGTTTCTTTTCAGGGATTCAGTCCTAAGAGTAAAGAGTCTATTCACAAAGCACCGAAATTGCGTGCAATTTTGTTGCTGTGTTATTCAGCGCACTTTGGCGATTCAATTTCCCTGGAAATACTGTGAATTCACTATTTAGTGAATGGTCACCATATTTTTCTTAAATTGGAGTTGTCAAAGCAGTTATCGGCTGTCGTCAATAACCTCTGAATTGCACCAAAGAGCAAAAAAAGAAAAAGGAAATCTCCTATTCTCCTAATAGGGGCTTAACCCCTTCACTACAGATATCGCGATATCTCGGGCTTCAAAGGCACCATCTGGTTCAGCGATATCGAGATATCTTGATATGCTGATCTGCAGCCCAAAAGTAAATGAAATTTGTTTGCTGAGAGAAATTTTGTTTGGTTTTGGGCTGCGGAAGCTGCCTCCAAAGTTTTAGCCCTGTGGGCATAATGCCCAAAGAGCTAAAACTGTAAAATCAGCTGCTCAAAGCTCTGAAATATCAGAGTTTCAGCAGTCGATGCAAGGAGAAAAAGAAAAAAATAGACCAGCTGCTCAAACCTCTAACTCAATTTGGCAGTAGATTGCACGCTTACTGTACTTTGCGTTCCCTTTGTTAAGTATAGGGAGCGTAAAGAGTAATTAGCGCTAGAATCACAAAGTCCTAACTACCGCACTGCTGCGGTTAACTGAAAAGTTAACCACAGCTAGAAGCTGGTCCGAACTGATTCTAATTCTGCCACCGCCCAGATCAGAGTGAGACTGGGGGGAAAAAGTCCCCAGTCTCCTTCCGCAAATCTCTCTGCGGACCTGCAGGATCACATGATCCAGCAGCACAAGCCTCCATGGAGTCCTATGGACTCCAGGAAGGGATACTTGGGGTGGCGCGTTAGCGCTGCATTACAGGGCAGGCTGCTGAATCAGCGCCTGGCCTGTAATATGGTGCTAAAATAGGGATGCTAAGGTTTTCTACCTTAAAATCCCCATTTTAGCAGTAGTATAGTAATACCGCCCTTAGGGGGCCCTATTACAATCTTTTGAGCAAAAACGCTTGCGCAGCGCGTTAATTTGTGAGTGAAGCGTTAAACGTTAAGGTGCGTAAATTAACGCTGGAATTACATTCCGTGCACATTTTTTCATCCGTCGCAAAGAGGCGCGTGCATTAACGTTGCGCGCAGGAATTGGAGTGCGGACTGTTTTTTCACGCGATTCAGCCAATCAGAATTAAGAACCACAATTGTCTCCCGTTAGATTTTGGCAGGCACAAAAACTTATCTAAGTATATATGGTGCAGCAATAATAAAAACACGCACAACTTCTCAATTTTATTATTTGGGTATGCGTAGAATGCGTAACTATACTTTACTGTATTTTTATTTTTGGGATGGTGTATTTGTTTTCGGCCAGGACGTTCAGATTTGCCGTTACCACCAGCTTTTAGGAGTCGTTAAATTTATGCGCGCAAACGCTGTGCGTTAAAAACTGCGCATAGATTGTAATGCCATCTGCGTACCAGCGCACAAACGCATTTGTGCTCACAATTAGGGATGAGCCGAACACCCCCGTGTTTGGTTCGCATTCGAACTCGAACAATTTCAAAAGTTCGAGTTCGAACGCGAACACGAACCGAACTCAATGCAATGCAATGGGACTCAAAAGTTCGATTTTTAGAGTGCCCTGCAAGAGGGCATATATGCAAGATATTTCCCATTAAAGGTGTATGGGGGTCCGGGTAGTGCCCTGGGGGACAGGCAACAAGGACAAAAAGTAAAAAAAAGTTTTTAAAGGAACAGTGAGTTTTCCATGAAATAAGGGTTAAAAGTAAAAACGAAAAATTCCTTCAAATATCGTGCCTAGGAGGTCCCCATAACCTGCCTGTGAAGTGATGGATTTGTAGGATTTATAGAAACATTTAAAAACAAAAAAATTACGTTTCAAATGACGGTAAACGGTTTTCCTTTAATCTATTCATAAACAACTGCTTGGGGCAACAGCCTGTATGAAATGACATTTTAGGATACGCAGAACAAGTTTAGTGATTTTTTGGCTAAATTATGGTGAATCTTATGCAGGCTGCAGGCTTTGGATGAAAGTAACAATAGGTGCTTTAAAATTGGGCCTTTAGTGTCGGCAACAGTGCCGTCACACCGTAACCCCTCTGTGGTATTGTGGAAGAGTGCAGGGTTGGACCCTGCGGTCCAAAAAATGAAAATGATATAAATCTGGTAATATAGGTGTCAGTGCAGCCAAATATTGTGCCTTTGGTGGCAGCAAGTGCCTTCACACCGTAACCCTTTTGTGGTATTGTGGAAGAGTGCAGGGTTGGACCCTGCGGTCCAATATTAAAATGATATGAATATGGTACAGGCGTCAGTGCAGCCAAATATTGTGCCTTTGGTGGCAGCAAGTGCCTTCACACCGTAAGTAATCCCTCTGTGGTATTGTGGAAGAGTGCAGGGTTGGACCCTGCGTTCCAAAAAATTAAAATGATATAAATCTGGTAATATAGGCGTCAGTGTCAGTGCAGCCAAAAATTGTGCCTTTGGTGGCAGCAAGTGCCTTCACACTGTAAGTAACCCCTCTGTGGTATTGTGGAAGACTGCAGTGGTCCAGGCTTTGCAGGATAAGGGAGCCCATGGAGCGTAGGTTGGAGGTGGCATTAGCTTCCGAGTCTTCCTGGTCAATGAGGATGACCGTATCGTACACTTCCTCCTCCCAGCCACGTACTAGTCCTTGGGTTTCTGGTCACACAAAACCCTCCCTTGAGGAATCCCCAACTTCAATGCCCCCACTACTTAAATATTCCTCCTCATCCTCATCCTCCTCCTGTCTGATCTGAGGAGAACCCACTGGAATGCTGTCTGCGGAAAGACTGGGGCCTTGAGAGCTAGGGAAGGCCTCCTCTTCCTCCCGCTGCTCTGCCTCTAGAGCCACATCTATAATTCCCCGCAGAGTGTGCTCCAGCAGAAACACTAAAGGAATTGTGCCACTGATGCATGCACTATCCCTGCTCACCATCCTCGTTGCCTCCTCAAATGGTGACAGTACAGTGCATGCATCCTTGATCATCAGCCACTGCGGGGGGGGGAACCAAGTTGACCTGAACCTGCCCTTGTGCCATACTTACACAGGTACTCGTTGATGGCCGTCTGCTGCTTGTGCAGACGCTGCAGCATTGCTAATGCCGAGTTCCACCTGGTGGGCATGTCACAGATCAGACGGTTTGTGGGAAGGTGGAATTCTCTTTGAATTTCTGCCACGCGAACACTTGCTGGGAATGACCGTCTGAAGTGACTGCAGACTTTTCTGGCCTGGCTGAGAAGCTTAGGAAACGCTGTACCACCAGATTTAGGACTTGTGCTAGGCATGGTACATGCGTCAACTTACCCTGGCGACGCACAGACGACCATTCCCAGCTGAAGCTGGCGTGGTGTTAACCAACTCTGCACCTGCCCCTGCAGAGCTGACAGAATTTCTGGCCCGGTGTGGCTCCTGTCCCCTAAACAAACCAGCTCAAGCACAGTATGGCATCTTTTTGCTTGAGCTCCTGCCACTTAAACGCGGTTTAATTGCCACTTTGCCAGAGACAGAGGAGGAGGAGGAAGAGGGAGAGGTGGTGGTGGAGCATACAGACCTCATACAAGCAGCTTTCTGGAGGCGTGGTGGATCCCTCCCAGCTGCAATCAGAGTTACCCAGTGTGCCGTGTAGGAAATGTAACGGCCCTGTCCATGCTTGCTGGACCACGTATCTAAAGTCACGTGCACCTTGCTGCTGACTGCCTTTCCCAATGACTCCATAACATTGTCTTCCACTTGCTGGTATAGTGCTGGAATGGCCTTCCGTGACAAGAAATGGCGTTTTGAAACCTGCCACTGTGGTACAGCACATTCAGCAAATTCACGGAAGGAAGCAGAGTCCACCAGCTGGAAAGGCAGCAGCTGCAATGCAAGTAATTTTGCTAAGCTGGCATTGAGACGCTGTGCTTGGGGATGGTTGGGACTATATTTTTTCTTACGCTGCAGCAGCTGTGGCAACGTAATCTGACTGCGTAAATCTTCAGCTGATGGGATGCTGTCACATTGTGAGGAAGGACCTGGTGCATCCATTACTGTAGCATCATCCCTGTCAGTGGAGGTTGGAGTCAATGACATGGCAGGACATATAGTGGGGGTAGAGACAGGTGAGGAGGACCTATGCAAAGTTTTGCACCAACGGGATGCGTGGCAGGTGGTCATTAGTCGCCTCAAGCACGTGGTACCCAAGCGTCCGGTGTCTTTCCCACGCTTGAGCCTCATCTGACATAGATTACAAATAGCAACGGTGCGGTCTGATGCACATTTCTTAAAGAACTCCCAGACAGCAGAGTTCCTGGATGTGTGCTTTGAGACAACAGCACTCTGCACCTGAGCAGCTCTAACATCTGATGCCTTGGACTGGCTAGTGCTACGGTTGGTCATAGAGAACGTTGTGCCTCGTGTGTGTTGTGCCTCCTCCTCCTCACTTGACTCCTATGTTTGATCAGGCACCCAGGTGGAGTCAGTGACCTCATCATCATTCTCATCACCCCCTATCTCCTCGTCACTGGAGCCAACTAGGCAGTATGCTGGGGCAACATGAGTGCAGTTATTTGTGTGTCATCACTGGCACCCCCTTCCTCTAGGTTGATTATACTCCCTTCCTCAACCTCAGAGATTGAATCAGAGCACTGTAGTTGCTGGGCATCCTCAAGCAGCATGTCACTGTCATTGTAGTCAAACAATTCAGCTGACTCCTCCGTGTGTGATAGTGAGGCTACGGCAAGAGTAGCTGTGGACATGGAGGCTGCATTAGATGCTTTGGCAGCTGAGGTGGACTGTAAAGCACTACAAGCCTGGCTCGCAGAGGACTCGGAGGATGAGAATGGCCTGGCTAGCCAATCCACCAAATCCTCTGTATGTTGCTGCTGCTTAAGACAGCCAGCACCAGTTAGAAAGGACAAGCGTGCCCCTGTAGAGGATGCACCACGTCCACGACGACCAGAGACACAGCCTCCCGCACAGAGGCTGCTTGCCCTCTTATCTGTGTCTGGGAGCGTCTGCCTGTCCTTTTTGGTCTTTCTGACATGGTGAGTGATATATAGATCAAAGATATACAGAACTCTGATTCAACTCTGTTATAAAAAGAGAAGACACAGATTAAAATTCCCAGAAACCTCCTATAAATCAGCGAGACCCCCTGAAAGGTGGCAGTGACAAGACACAAATTACAATTCCCAAAAACCACCTATAAGTCAGTGAGACCCCCTGATAGGACCCCCTGATAGCTGGCAACAGTGACAAGACACAGATTACAATTCGCAGAAACATCCTATAAATCAGTGAGACCCCCTGATGGGTGGCAGTGAAAACACACAGATTACAACAATTCCCAGATGTTTTGTAGAAATGAGACCCCCACAATTGCTGGTGGCAGTGAGAATACAAAGATTACAACAATTGCCAGATATTTTTTGTATAAATGACTGACCCCCAAAATAGTTGGTGGCAGTGAGAACACAAAGATTAGAACAATTCCCAGATATTTTGTAGAAATGAGACCCCCAAAATAGTTGGTGGCAGTGAGAACACAAAGATTACAACAATTCCCAGATATTTTTGTATAAATGACTGACCCCCAAAATAGTTGGTGGCAGTGAGAACACAAAGATTAGAACAATTCCCAGATATTTTGTAGAAATGAGACCCCCACAATTGCTGCTGGCAGTGAGAACACAAAGATTACAACAATTCCCAGATATTTTTTGTATAAATGACTGTCCCCCAAAATAGTTGGTGGCAGTGAGAACACAAATATTAGAACAATTCCCAGATATTTTGTAGAAATGAGACCCCCACAACTGCTGGTGGCAGTGAGAACACAAAGATTACAACAATTCCCAGATATTTTGTAGAAATGACTGACCCCCAAAATAGTTGGTGGCAGTGAGAACACACAGATTAGAACAATTCCCAGATATTTTGTAGAAGTGAGACCCCCCCCCCCAATAGCTGGTGGCAGACTGGCAGTGAGAACACACACTAACACAACAATCTCCTCTCAAACAACATGTGCTGAAGGCTGTGTGAAGCCTTATATAGTGTGCTGCGGGACTTAGCTCTGTGAGCCCATGATTGGGCAAATTTGCCCAATCAGGACTCTGAGCCGTGATTGGCAAAGTCTTGCACCTGTCTTGCACCTGACCTGCGGTCAGGTGCACGGCTGTAGCCAATTACAAGCTTCAGGCCAGTGGAAAAGTGAACTGGCGATGTTCGAATCGAACTCCGAACATATGGAACCGAACAGCTCATTCCTACTCACAATGTTAAGTATAGGACACGCGCAGTACAGTACACTAGGAAAGGGTTCGCGCAGGTCCACCCGCGTTAGACGAATGCGTGCATTTGTTGCGCTGACTTTTTTAATACGCCATTCAGCGCAAAGCGTTTTGCCCCTCGTGTTAATGCGTTTTTGCGCATGCGTTAACGTTTGCGTGAAGAATGTAATAGAGCCCTTAGTGTCTTGATGACCATTTCACAGGAGCATGTGCATGGACTGATTATTGTTCAATGAACAGGCATGGAAACAGTGTTTAACCCCTTTCCAGTAGGGATCTGCAGAGCTTATTTGGATTTTACAAACGTATCCTTAAACCACAGGATCCTGAAAAAGGGATATATCGTTTTATTGCTCTACGTCATGCCATGTGTTTTGATGAACAAGATGCCAATCTATGTTTGCTCCAATGAAGCCCACTCGCCCTCCTTTTCTTGGGTCCGTTGGCATGCCTTCCCCTGGTTCGTCAGCGGTATCCAGGAGGGTATATTGTTGGTTATGCAAGTCACATTGCCGGCGGGTCAGTGTGTGTCGAATGCTCACCATGTGGGGCCTAGATCCAGCCTTCAGATGCCTGCGTAGGGGTAAAGGGCCTTTGGGGTATGGTGGGGTTTGAGAGGAGTCCGGTCTCTGGTTTCACCCCTCTGAGCGTCCTGCGGCTGCTCCCTTGGCTCGGGCATTACCACAATAGGAAGACTGCGTCTTTATTAAGGGATGGATATTCAGTGGGATTCCGTATTCCTTTAGTGTCTTTACAACTTTCCTGTATTTGCTGATAATTTTTTTTCTGCACGGCAATAGGAAGAGGTTGTTGGGGCCAAATTAAATCAGGAGGTGCGGCTAAGACGTATAGCGGGTCCTTTTGATGCGTTGCCTTTTTCTAATTTGCAGGTTTCCCCTTTGGGCATTGTTCTCAAGAAGGAACCAGGCATGTATCGAACGATCCACCATTTGTCATATCCTGTGGGCTCATCGGTGAATGATGGCTATGGTTCAGAAGACAGTAGGGTGCGTTATTCCTCATTTGATGAGGCCCTGATTTTGGTTCGTGAGGCAGGTTCGGGGTGCTTGTTGGCTAAGGCAGATGTGAAATCTGCTTTTTGCATCTTGCTGATCCATCCTACTACCACCTGTTGAGGTGGTCTTTTTGGAATAAGTTGTATTTTGATAGGCTGTTCTATCATAAGACCCCTATTTCTTGATATTATTTTGCTGTTTTCACCACCTTGAATGGGTTGTTTGTACGAGGGCGAGAAGGTTTTCAGTTGTGCATTATTTAGACAATTTTCTTTTTGTGGGCCCAGCTGATTGATTAAATTGTGCAGAGTTGCTGTGTAGTTTTTTGGGAGGTGGCTGGGGAATTTGGAGTTCTGTTGGCTGGGGAAAAGACGGAGGGTCCTTGTTGCTGTCTCTCTTTCCTTGGCATCGAGATTGATCTGAGGGTGTGGGTCTTCCAGCTACCTCAGGCCAAGATTGATGCCTTGGAGTTGATTCCGTCGCGGCCGTTGTCTTCCTCTAAGCTTCGGCTTCAGGAGCTTCAGTCTCTCCTTGGCTATTTGGCATTTGCTTGTCGAGTTATGCCAATGGGACAGGTCATTTGCAGGCACCTGGCTTTAGCTTCAGTGGGTGTTAAGGCCTCACATTTTGTCCATTTGCGGCGGTCTTTGAAAGACGATCTGCTGATGTGGTAGTCTTTTCTGGTCACTACAATGGGCGTATTTATTGGCAGGAGGAGGACGTGGATAATTCGTCATTGATGTTCTTTACTGATGTTGCAGCCACTTGTGGCTTTGAAGCCTACTTCCTGGGCCATTGGTGAGCTGAGGCATGGCCTGCAGCTTGCAAAACTCTTGAGTTCATGGCCAATTTGATGTTCTTGGAGTTTATTTATCATTGTTGGGATCAGGGCCGGTGCTAGACTATTTTGCACCCTAGGCAAGACCAGCTACTGTACCTGCACCCCCCCAAAAAAGATGGATATAATATATTGCCCCAGCTCTCACATGGGTATATTTGCCCCTAGTCTAGCTCACACATGGATATATTGCCCCCAGACTAGCTCACACATGGATATATTGCCCCCAGACTAGCTCATACATGGATATATTGCCCCCAGACCAGCTCACACATGGTTATATTGCCCCAGACCAGCTCACACATGGCTATATTGCCCCAGACCAGCTCACACATGGATATATTGCCCCAGACCAGCTCACACATGGATATATGCCCCCAGACCAGCTCACACATGGATATATTGCCCCAGATCAGCTCACACATGGATATATTGCCCCCAGACCAGCTCACACATGGATATATCCCCCCCGACCAGCTCACAGATGGATATATGCCCCAGACCAGCTCACACATGGATATATGCCCCCAGACCAGCTGACACATGGATATATGCCCCCAGACCAGCTCACACATGGCTATATTGCCCCGGACCAGCTCACACATGGATATATTGCCCCAGACCAGCTCACACATGGTTATATTTGCCCCAGATCAGCTCACACATGGATATATGCCCCCAGACCAGCTCACTCGTGGATATATTGCCCCAGACCAGCTCACACGTGGTTATATTTGCCCCCAGCTCATATGGGTATATTTGCCCCTGCTCCCACCTTCTGTCTGCATTGCTTGGCTCCCCCCGAGAAGATCCTGCCGGTGGCCCACTGCTCCCCCTCTGCACGCCGCTGTCACCCCTGTCTGCACGCCGCTGTCACCCCCCCTGCACGCCGCTGTCACTGATCACGCTGTGCGCTTGCTCTGGGCGCAGCGTGAACATGGAAGACTGCTCGCTGTGGCTGTCCATGCTGAGGGGGCAGGGTTATCCCCGCTTCCCTCACTCTCTATTGGACAGCCACCGCGAGCTGTCTTCCATGATCACGCTGCACCCAGAGCAAGCACACAGCGTGATCAGTGACAGCGGCATGCAGAGGGGGGACAACGGGCCGGCAGAGAGGTCTCGGCTGCGCCCTAGGCGGCTCTGTGCTCTAGGCGGGCGCCTAGCTCACCTAGCGGCAGCGCCGGCCCTGGTTAGGATGCTGAAGCTGTGGGGAGAGTCTTTAGTGGATAGGTGGGTGGTCTTCTGGAATGATAATCTGAGTATGGCTCACATGTTGTATGGCTCTTCATCGAGCTCCCCACCTGTTCTTTCACTGTTGCATCATTTGGTTCTACGCTGCCTTGATTACAATAGTTTGTTTAAGGCGCGGCATGTGCCAGGCGTCTCTAGTATCATTGCTGATTCTCTCTCCCGGTTCCAGTGGAACTGTTTCTGGCAGGTGGCACCGGGGGCGTATCAGACGTGTACTCCTTTTCCTCGATGAATGTGACCCTGCCTTCAGTGGACTGATCAGGCATCTGTTCCATTCGTTAGAGGATACCACGTGGAATTCTTATCTGCAGGTGCGGAGTGTGTGGGAGGTGTTGGTCCGCTCGTATGCTGGTTGGCAATCGGTGTCTGGCTAGTGGCTACATGGAGATTTTTGGAGAACCTTGCATGGGATGGTTGTACTGGAACATTAGCGTCTAAGGTTTTGTCTACACTCTCGCTTCTGTGTCAGCTTCTGGGATGGGAAGATTTTTCAAGAGATACGTTGCTGCTCCTGGCAGTAGCGGAATGGTGTAGGGTTTTGGTTCCTGATCATCGGGATTTATTGTCAGTTTTGCAGGTTGTTTGTTTCAATGACTTTGAAGTACTGCTATTTCGGGTGTCTTTTACATTTTGATTTTTTTGGCGCCTGGTGAGTCGGTGTCTTGGAGTGTTCGTTGTCCTTCTGGGCTTCAGTGTTGCAATGTGGTTGTGGGTGTTGGGAGAGTATGTTTGTTTGTTCCACAGATCAGGCGGGCAGAGGTGTTTTTACTCATTTGATCTACATTGGGGGTTCTTGCTGTCCCTGTTAAGTTCTAATTTCCATTATAATTACCATAAACCTTTTTTAAGTTTCTTCTTATATATCAAAAATGAAGTAAGGCGCTGCGCGACTCTGATCAGAGGAGACGACAGACCCAACCACACCGAGATATGGCAGATTAGCATCTGATCAGTCCGTGGTCTGTCAGATTGGTTTATTGTTTCAATCATCCAATAGAAATGTTCGTTATACATACATAAAAACTTCCTGCAGTTTTCACTCCCAACATAGGAATGTGATACAACAACCAATCAGAGCAGATACATTTCTACATCATGTAACAAAGATTTCACGGGCATTCTAAGTCAACACAGGATATCTATTTCCATCACCCCGCTGACTAGCCTCGAGAGGAAACGAAATTGAACAGACACCATGCTGGAAAAAGGGAGGGGGGGATTTCACACTAATGCAAAAATTAAAAACTACCTATCATATTAAAATACCTTTCAATCGTCTCATTGATCACATATACAATCGTGATCACAAAAATGGATGAAACAAACTAGACAATTAAACTAATTATACCTGGGGCCATAGTATCCTCGCCTAATACCTGCATGATATACGAAAAGGATTCCCCAAGGATGCCCTTTATGAGCATAAAATACACTTATCTATCTAGATTCACTCTTCCAGCGAACCACATTTGGAGCGTAGGCAAAAATACCTAATCTAGACCTTAAATAACTATTTATTCCCATTTCCCAAAATATAATTCACCGAACAAGAAAAGTATAATAACTTGAATGTATAAGTTCATTTACCTAATAAATCAACATGAGTCAGATCTATATCTGTGTGTTTTCCTATGTTCAGCTTCACTCCACAAAACGCATACACACCTGCATTCATACACACATTCAAGAAATACATTCTCATTTTCCAAATTAAATCCTTTCTCACACTTATCTAGGGGATTAAATAAAAAATAATATTCCATAATCTAATACCGTAGTCCACAGTGCGAGATCAAGGTGTGGTCTTTTTTTTTTTAACATCCCAGCTTGAGACGCATAATCATTGAATGTCATCAGAGCTCCCACCATAGGGACTCCTGAACAAGCTGTCTCTTTGCGCTGGTTGCTTATTACCTGTGACCTTTGACCTTGACACAAAATGTCCATGATTCGTTCCATATGCAGTCATTGTGACTGTCAGGTTTCTTGATGATGTGATATGGTTTTAGCAACAATAAAGAAAATAAAAAAGAAAATAAAATATGGTATACCCCGCTAATCATATACATCCATTCATTCATTGTCACTCTCAAATGCATGAAAACAATAAAAATGTTAATTTACACAAGAAGAGACACAGATAATAAATTTCAAAATGTCCCCGCGAAGCCTGTCGGCCTCACGCAATAAAAAAAATGATACTACTTCTGACTCATTGTTAGAGAAAAATATATATACGCAACTTTGGCTCAAAAGGGAAATAGCTTAAGTGCATACTCCACCCTTTATTAAATATAATAATCATTTTTATTTTTTTATTTTTTTTTAATTACTATCCTATTCAGTCTTGTTCGGTGTTTTGAAACAAACCTGGCGTTTATAAAACACACCAATCCTCAAATGAAATCAAAAATAAAAACAGCATTAATTTTATCGAATTAAAACTTTCCATTTACCACTATATATGTCATGAAACATATGCATGCAAATGCATTAAATTATATGTTCCTAAATACATTAATTAACTCTAATTTTAATTGGATGTGATCTCCAGTAATCCTAAATGTGTCAGGGAATTTGAACAATATTGATTGTAACTAAACAACAAAATAATAAAATATAAAATAATAAAAGACACAAAATAATTATCACTTAGACGACATCAGAATATAAAAATACATTATCTTCTTTCTTTGTCTTCTGTCTTACTGGTTGAAAATAACAGTTTTGTAAAACTGATATGTCTTAAGTTTTATTTCCAAATCAATGATCTTCTTTAATCACATGATTTATTGATGAGTTGTCGATAAATTAGGATTGTTTTATTGCCTGGTGTCTGATAATTCCTTATTATCCGGTTGATGTAACATTGCAATGTGAAATGATAATGTGTTTGAGTAAATTTCCTTCAATTCCAACAGCTTTATCAATATTGGTATCACATAATCTTCCATCTAGCTTGAGCAAAGTTGGCATGCATGGGTAATTTTCACCTAAAGTAAAACTTGGGAAAAAAATGTATTATTAACCTGTCAAAAACTTTAAAATTCATATGGTTAAAATACTTTTAAAATGGAGGAAAAAAAAAGGCAACACATTTTTGGACACAAAGAAAAGGAGTGGTCATGAGTGAGACAACACGGAGGAGAGGAGGGGTCATGAGTGAGACAAAATGGAGGAGACTAGGAAAAGAATGTGAACTTCAATTCAAATAAAAAAACACAACAAAAATATCATGAACTGGGAAAGAAAGTATAGAAGGGCATGTTTAAAACTTGACGCGTTAATTAGCACAAAGTTCTCAGAGGAAACAGAGTAAAAGATTCTTAATAAACATCAATAATCTTTTTTAAGAATATTGGTTAAAAACAAACATTCAAACGTGAGGTGTTTGTGCAGCTATTTTACAACCTGTTTTATTCCCTCCAAGAATATTCAATGGAGACAAAGTTATACGCTATTGCACTTTCACACCAAAAGACAAAAACATCAGACAGAAAAAAAAATAATACTAGACATCTGGCTACCACTGCAGAAAAAGAAAACAAATCAAACAATACTCAGATACCAAACTACAACCTTCCATCTTCCTTAGTCAACTAAAATAAAACCAAAAAACACCTTCTCTTATTTGAAATCTGCCTAAATTCCTTTGTACAGCGCTACTAAACCTGTAGGCGCTTTCCTTTAAACTTTCACTCAAATCCTTCAGCTTTATATCACTTCATCCTCTTAGATTCCAAACAGCTAAACATGAACCTTCATATATATTCCATTATACAAGTTACAAACACTGTAAATGATCTCAGTCAGCCATTTTGGCAAAACATATAACCTATATTAAGGTGTGGTCAATCCTTAGTGCTGGACTCAAACAAAGACCAGAGGAAAATAACCGACCACGCCTCTCTTGGGAAAATGTACAACTTTGAGCCCATCACCTTGATACACTACTTTTTTTATATATATATCATACATCAACTTATAATCCATTTACAGTAAATCCAGCTCCCATAATTACTTTCTTCTGTTCCACTACTGTACGCACGCCGAAGCACTCAAACCGCGCCCAATTCCACAACAGTTACAGTTACAGTTTTATAAAGCACTAACAGCTCCAGAATTCAACTGCTACTACAGTCATTCAAGGCATTAGACACATGTCATTTGTATATACTGTTCAATTATCCCAAATAGATACTCACAGAACAACAAAAATAACTACATATTCCATTCTCCAACTTGCACTGCTAAAAGACTACTAGCATTCAAAGAAAACAAAATCCTTATACAAACACATAATAACATTATACATTACAAATAAAGATTTTTTTTTAATTAAATAAAAAAAGAACAACGAGAGAAAAAATGAATGTATGAGAAAGAGAAAAAAGTTAGCAGGCGCTTTTGAAAGTCACTGTAAAAGTAAAGTCCTATTGTCTCCATTTCCTGTGCCTTTTTTTTTTTTTTTTTTTTACACGAGGCAAGGCAGTAAAGACTGAAACAAAGCAACCCGTTCTAAGAGCAGTCCCTATACATAAATTACATATAAAAAACATAATATCAAAACTACGAAATACAAAACATCAAAGATAAACACATATATTAATAGTTAGTAAAGACAAACATTTAAATAAACAGACGCAATCAATGGCCAGAAACAAAATAAAATATAAAACAAAAACAAACATGCAATCTGAAAGAAAAAAACGTTAGCAAATCCTTTAGAATCAGCGCGCAAACACATGCCGCAAAAAAATAAAGAAAAAATGGCAGCAGCGCGCAAGAAAATAAAAATAAAAAATTAAGAGGAAAAAGAAAAAACTGTCTCTCAATGGGAGATAAAATTATTCGATATACAAGAAGAAATCATATATTATGTATAAAAGTAACATCAGGAAGCATTATTTTGCTGAGAGGGTGGTGGATACATGGAACAGCCTTCCAGTTGAAGTGGTAGAGGCCAAAACAGTAATTGAATTTAAGCAGGCATGGGATAGGCATAATGCTATCCTAAACAAAAGATAAATCCAGGTAAAGTATCCATGTAATTGGGCAGACTAGATGGGCCGAAAGGTTCTTATCTGCCCACATTTTTCTATGTTTCTAAATCAAAATCTAATCAATTAAAATAAAATGCTACGAGCCAGAACTCCAGAACACAATAGAGCTACACTGTGGACACAAAGACACACATTTACTCAACGCTAGAAACATCTTTCAGTTTCCCGGGTGAGTGACATAACGAATACTCAGCACCAGAACTTCATCGGGGTACATCAACATAACGAGTGAGTCACCGCTCATTAACAGTTCTCTATCAGGCGAGTTAAGATAAACAAACAACAAAGAAAAACAAACACAGCGTCCTACAACAACACAGTGGCTCTCACAGACAGCCTCCCATGGAAGCAAAAATTCTTTTATCTATATAGGCAATTGTTTAACATGAAATAAATCATATCAGACAATTGAATTATTAAATCCCACTTCTGACACCAACTGTTAAGTTCTAATTTCCATTATAATTACCATAAACCTTTTTTAAGTTTCTTCTTATATATCAAAAATGAAGTAAGGCGCTGCGCGACTCTGATCAGAGGAGACGACAGACCCAACCACACCGAGATATGGCAGATTAGCATCTGATCAGTCCGTGGTCTGTCTTTCAGTCCCTATGTGCTTGCTGCAGAATTTTTTACGCAAAAGAGCTGTGGGTGGTGACCCCTTTTTGGTTCATGCCTAAGGTAGTTCGTCTAACCGCTTTCAAATTTCCGCAGTTTGTCGCCGCTGCGTTTCTCAGCTGGCAGAATTTGCTCCACATTCTTTTTTGAATTGGGCAGCTACAGAGGCTGCTGGGGCTGTTGCGTCAGGGTTGATGCTGCAATGGTTGGGTCGGTATTGGGTGTATGTTCGTCCATATTTACTGTGATTTTCTTTTTCAGGTTAGCCGACATCGGTTTGGATTTTAGGCCATTCATACATCTTCTGGGCCACTCGGCGGGTGGAGCAAGAATCTGGGACTTCCAATGGATGTGGTGCGGGTCAGGTGGTTGGGATTTAGGAGATAGCAGTGGACTAATGTATCGGGAATATTGTCTGTTGTCACATAGAGTTTTGGATTCTGTCATTCTCGTGATCTACACAGGTGGTAATGGTTTAGGTCGAATCAGGTCTGGATTTGACCTATCTGATTATACAGGATCTGGCTCGTTGTTTTGCCCTTTTTAAAAACTTTTCTTTGGTTTGGTCCGAGTTCTTTCCTAGGCTACTTGGGATACCTTTTTGTCTCCTAAGGCCTAGAAACAGGCTCGGAGGTGGATTAATTGGGAGGTGTCCTATTTTATCGTTAATAAAGGGGGGGTTTCGGTTTGACCTAGGGAATTGGAAGGGGATAATCGAGAGCTGATGCGTCTGGAGGGTGTCCATCTGTCCGATATCGGGCTGGACATATTTTTGGAAGGTTTGTGGGATGCGGTTGAGAAGGCGCTGGCTGCAGGTATGGGGGTGCAGGGGCACGGCCACTATTCTATTCTCATCCTGCTCAACCTCTCGGCTGCTTTTGACACTGTTGACCACCCCCTCCTTCTACAGACTCTCAGCTCTCTTGGTCTCTATGACTCTGCACTCGCTTGGGTTGACTCCTATCTATCCAACAGGTCCTTCTCTGTGTCCTTTGCGGGTAACTCCTCCTCTTCATTGCCTTTATCTGTTGGTGTACCTCAAGGCTCTGTCCTTGGTCATCTGCACTTTTCCATCTACACCTCCTTCCTGGGCAAAATCATTAATAGCTTTGGATTTAATTACCACCTCTATGCTGATGACACTCAGATCTACCTCTCCACTCCTGATCTCTCTCCTCCTGTCCTTTCCAAACTCAGTGACTGTTTATCTGGCATCTCCTCCTGGATGGCCTCTCACCACCTAAAGATCAACTGGTCTAAGACTGAGCTCCTACTAATTCCTCTTTCTAATGACTCCCCACCTCCTGACTTCTCTATCACGGTGGAGGGTATCACTATCTCCCCATTAAACCAGGTTCGCTGTCTCAGAGTTACACTTGACTCTGCTCTTTCCTTCATCCCCCACATCCAGTCTCTTTCCTCCTCCTGCTGCTACTAACTACGTAATATTTCCAGAATTCGGCCATTTCTTACCACTGTCACCACAAAACAACTCATCCATGCCCTGATAATCTCCCGATTTGACTATTGCGATAATCTCTTATCTGGCCTCCCCCTCTCCCGCCTTTCCCCCTACAATCCATTCTGAATGCCTCTGCCAGGCTAATCCACCTCACCTGCCGCTCTGTCTCTGCCGCTCCCCTCTGCGAGTCCCTCCACTGGCTCCCCATCCACTGCAGAAATAAATTCAAAATCCTCACCCTGACCTACAAAGCTCTCACTAACTCAGCTCCCCACTACCTGTCCTCGCTAATCACCAAACACACCCCAGCCCACTCCCTAAGCTCAAACAGCGACCTGCGCTTAGTTTACCCCGCGTTACCTCTTCCCATGATAGACTGCAGGATTTCTCACGCGTAGCCCCCACTCTCTGGAACGCTCTCCCTCGTACTGTCATACTTTCCCCTAATTTCTCTTCCTTCAAACGCTCCCTTAAAACATTCCTATTTAGGGAAGCCTACCACTCAACTCACTGACGCAACCATCAATTACTCTTACCTTGCAGTCCTCGCCTCCTGTTTCCAACCCCAACCCTTCTAGATTGTGAGTTCCTACGGGAATAGGGCCCTCATCTCCTCCTGTACTGTTTGTCAAATGTTGTTCAATGTATGGTAACCCTGTCTATACTGTGCCTATTGTACAGCGCTGCGGAATATGCTGGCGCTTTATAAATAAAGAATAATAATAAATAAGAATAACCAGTGAGTTTTTGCTGCCCCTTTGCGTTGGCGGTATCCCTGGCCAGCGAAGGAGGAATTATTGGGTAAGCCACCAAGAATGGTGGGCTCTGGGAGAGACACGCTCTATTTCTGATGAAATCAGGATGAGCAATGAGCTCTGGTTTTATGTTATTACAACTGCCTGCTGCAGGTTGTTTGCAGTAGGGTCAGATTTACAGTAATTAAGGTTTACCTGGTGTTGGGTTATATATATAAGTTATATGTTATGATTTAAATAAAGCTGTGGCCTAAGCCCTTTTCCATTATATTTTGTCAGTGTGTGTATTTGGGGCATGGGCGTTTAAGGATCCTGGACTAAGCAGTCATGTACTAATAGAATCTACAACTAAAACAATGTAAAAGTGTTCATCTATCAAATGTGACAGATGTACTACAAATCAGTGAGTTTCTACAGATCTCTTTGCTCACACTTTAGAATGTAAGCTCCTTAGGGAGCAGGGTCCTCTCATGACTCTGTCCATCGAAGTCTTGCCACCATTTATTGTAATCCATGTATTGCAATGCGGAATATGTTGGCACAATACAAATCAATGAATGACTATAGAAATAATACGCTCACAAAAGAGATTTGTCTTCGAGAGTTAATGTATGGCAATGAACCCATTAACTTGTGTACTTGATGTTTTGAGTGCAGAGGAGAGATTCCACTTAAAAGAACAAATACAGAATACTGTGCATTATTGATTACGAGTTGCCAGGATTCACTGGAGAATAATCATCAATATTTTTTAATAAATTTTTCTTTTTATTTAATTTTTATTCAAGTCCGTGACTATTTTTGATAAGGCTCAATTAATGAAGGACTTACACAGAAATATCAACACAACCAGTTCTTGTACATAGGATTAGAAAATAAGTGGCACATCGAATAATACAGGGTGAGCCAGTCAAACCTGCATTTTTGAAAAGGGCGGGAGAGCCGTGAAAGTGGGCGGAGCGAGTTAGCAAAGTTACCATTGTGTCCCCCACAACTAAGCATTTCAGTCATCATGGAGCAGTGGTCTAAACAACAACGTTCATTCGCTGTGAAAGCGTTTTACCAAAGTGGTAGTTATGCAGCCGATCAGCGTCGTTTCCGGAAGAATTTTCAAATTAATCGAAATAAGCCAGTGCCGTCTGTTAATTCAATCAAATTGTGGGTGACAAACTTTGAAGCAATTGGTGAAACGAGAAGCAGAAGGGGTGGCAGTGCAAGATCAGTGCGAACTCCCGCGAATATTGACTGCGTGAGAGTTGCTGTGGAAAGAAGCCCTCGGAGATCGGCGCGTCGACAGAGTGCTGCGCTTGGCATGGCAAACACGAGCGTCCGAAGAATCTTGAGGTTAGATTTACACCATCACCCATACAAAATTCAGGTTGTTCAGGCTATGAATGAAAACGATTTTGCAGCTCGACGGCGTTTTTGTCAAACGTTGTTGGACATGTTTGAAAACGAGGACCTTGTTCACAACCTGTGGATGAGCGATGAGGCACATTTCCATCTCTCCGGTTTTGTGAATAAACAAAATTTCCGATATTGGAGTGATGAAAACCCTCAACAACTCCATCAAACACCACTCCATTCAAGCAAGGTAACAATTTGGTGCGCAATGTCCTCATTGGGAATCATAGGCCCCTATTTTTTTGAAAATGACAGGGAGCAAGCAGTTACTGTGAATGCACAACGCTTTTCAGAAATGTTGCAATTGGAAATGGGCTGTTTCAGAAATCGCCTACAAGAATGTCTCAATCGGGAAGGACACCATCTTACTGGAGTTATTTTTAAACAGTGAATGTTGTTTCTTAAATGCTTTTTAATGTACATTAAGATAGTAACAATAAAATTTTGAAATATCCATCCGTTTATTTTTTACAGTCATTTCAAAAATGCAGGTTTGACTGGCTCACCCTGTACATCTGCATAGGCAATGATTGTATGCTTTGTTTTCCTGATTAATAAGTAGTAGTAGGTGGCGTGTAGCTAGAACCGTCATCTACAGTAAGTGAGATTGATATTCAGTTTCAGCATTGTGAAGTTATCCTTCCTCTTATATGGGGAAAACCCAAAGCAGATTAACTGATTAACCAAACTTTACCTTTCTATCATAGGCGTAAAGATTTAAGATTACTCAGCACTAAGCAAATAATTTACCTTAACCTACAAGGAACTGCCTAGAGGAAAAAGTACAGTGTTTTGAAATTTCTTGGAAACAACATGTAACCAAGCTTCCTCTATCTTTGTTCACTCACCCTCCTTGGCACCCCTTCCCACTCTATGCAGGGCCTCGGTGTATGTTGGAGAAGTGTGGATGCTGGCCTCCTGCCAAGGCACCGTGGACCAGTGTAGCAAAGCCTATTCTCAAGGACAAAGGGCATAAGTGGGCACCTAATGGTTAACGGGTTAAATGTATTGCTATCTTGGAACTGTTTGTATTTTAAAAGTTGGTATGTTTTAGTAATATAATGTAGACTTATTGTCCTTTCTATCTGTACAACTGTTTGACCCTAGATTGATTTTGATGTTGTTTATTGGCTAACCTTGTCTAGTGTGTACTAATCAGGCTTCTGTCTCCTGAAGGAATTCACATCCCACTCATGTATACAATGTATTCTGTTGATTATGTCATTTTATCTCCCCCTCCCTGTTTCCCATATAACTGGTCTCCATGTCAAATTAAAGATTATTCTTCTTATTCACTAAGTCTTGACTGGTGTTTAGGGAGAGATACATAGAATTATACAGCACTCCCTCAAATTCTGGCTGAGGGTTGTGAGGGAAAGTAAGCTGCTGCGGATCTGCTTGACTTAAGAAAAGAGAAGAACACCGTAACAGGTTTGGGTCGGGTCCTCAAGCCAGAGACCAGTAAACCCCAGTTGCTGTTACACAACACCTCTTGTTAAAGAATAATGTGATACTGATTTGTTGCTCTGCAGGATTCGCCTGTTGTACTTTGTTCACAATCATTAAGATAAGAAATATTACAATGTTTGTACAGAGTGTAAGACTGTAAGAGGTATGCTGAGTCTGGGAACTGCATACTGAGCTCTCTCCGCCTGTTGCTGTCATAGGGATCTTCTGTAAGGAAAGAAGCCTGCTCCCCAGTGATATAAACGGGGAGGGGGTCCATGGTTTCTCTCTGTGTGACTGTCTATCACTAACACTGTGACTATTGCTGTCATAGTTTCTACTTTTCTATGTCATCCAGTGTTTTTGCCAGTATCTCTGTCAGGGGCGGATCCAGACATAGGTTTCGGGGGAGCACTCAACCAGTTTTGGCCAAGAGCTGGTGTTGGGTTTGCAGTGACAGGCAGAGACGCGCCTAATCGCAAGCTGTGCTCGTTACACTCACTCTCCCCAGAACATTGCCCAGGGTCTGTCCTCATGTGGCTCATGAGCTCTGCAAACCCTTTCCATATGAGGGGCCCAGGGAACCCCCCTCCAAGCACATACCCCTTGAAGCTATGCAGTGTAGGGTAACCCAGGTGTGGGCTGCCCAGTGCACCCTTTCCATGCTGGCAGGACACACATGGCATCCCATCTGCGCAGCCCTCCGAACCCTTTCCATACCAGGGGCCCAGGGTACCCCTCCCTGCTCACATGTAATATATTGCCCTTAGCTCACACATGGATATATATTGCCCCAGCTCACATGAATATATATTGCCCCAGCTCACATTTTATATATACTGCCCCCAGTTCACAAGGATATATATTGCCCCAGCTCACATGGATATATATATTGCCCCAGCTCACCTGGATATATATATTGAACCAGCTCACATGGATATATATTGCCTCCAGCTCACATGGATATATTGCCCCAGCTCACATGAATATATATATTGCCCCAGCTCACATTTTATATATACTG